>CM062288.1:297732161-298456778 GCA_031216915.1 Pictodentalium vernedei
GTTTACATTGTAGTAACTTCAATGCACACTTATATAATAATCATCTTGCAGTGACCCCCATTATGTCGTTTTAATAAACAAGAGACGCCTGAACATTTTCTGCTGCACTGCTCAATTTATACAGACGCTTGTAGTGATACGATCGATATATTTCCATTCAGAACAGATGTATCCATACTTCTTTTTGGTTCTGAATATTTCAAGAACGATGAAAATCATCTTATTTTCGAGGTCGTACAACATTTCATTCAACGGAGTAGGAGATTTCGGTGATTGCAACACTCCTGTCAATTACCTAAATATAAAAATCGCATTTACCCAGTTTGCAATAGATTCTTGCATTACCATATCATGTTTCTGCTAGAGGTCTCGTTCAACAAAGGCCCCACATGCCATCCCTCTCAGCAGGTGTACACCACACAAGAACTGAACTGCCTGTACTTTTGTATTGATTTCTGGGATATTGCATTTTGTGTTCAAGCTGACTTTATTTATTTTCTAATATCATTTTATCATTCCTTTTATTTCTTCTCCCTACTTCTACAATGCGGGTTTAAACAATCTCACGCATCATCAGCCATGAGGTGCGACTCTCACTGAACTGATTTCATATTCGGATGGAACCAACCTTAGTCCCGTACCTGCACCAGCATCTGCCCCTTCTCTCAGTCAATGTGGATTGTGCGCTTCTGTGTTAGAGATTACTTGTGTGTGTGTTAAAACGTATTGTCTCAAATCTGTCGGGGAAATGGCATCGACCTCTCTGACCACGAGTCATCATGCCCTCGTGTCTGGTGACTGCTTACGTGGTGGACGAGGTGCCTTGGTTCAGTGAGGGGCACTGGGTAATCGATCTAGTTAGGCGGGCTGCTTACTAAATTTCTTCTGCCTTCAAGGTGACAACGTGTGAGTCTAGCTATTTATCCTAACCATCTTCTTGTGTCAGTTTATCCAAGAGTTTGGGAGACGACCCGATAAGCTCTAAGCTTTCTGTCAAATGCCTCCTTTAAAATGTATCTTCTCTATTCCTATGCTGTGTAATATTGTATAATACTAAGTTTTGTATAAGTATTCCATTCTGTATTCAGCAATTGTATTATGTTACTATAAATATTGTTTAAACTAAAAGTTGCCTTGAACAAGGCAACTTTTTAACGATCACAAGTTTAATAAATAGTCCCCTCGTGTTTCACGGTGTAGGTTTTGAGCTATGGATAGTGTCGTACTGGAACATTTGCGAGTCTCGGTTGAACATAAGCTTCAAGCAGCAAACCTTAGACGATGTTACCATCAATTCATCACAATAATTTATAATGTAGTGAACCTGGAACTAAACATATCGACTCGCCTCTACACATCTGAATTTGCTGGAACATTCACGTAGAGTAAAAAATGTTCACATCCTCCGGGAGTGGGGGTGCTATTTAAGGAATAGTGCATGGCTTGGAGTTGACTACGTCCATATAGTGCCCACTGAGGTGGTGTAGTTCCCGCCGCGAAGCGGAGGGAACTACATCACCTCACTGGGCACTATATTGTCGTAGTTAACGACAAGACATGCACTAATCCTTATATTATATCGAACACCCATCAAGAAAAACATCTGCCCAATTTGTTAATCTATTACCAAGGTAGCAGCCCTACCAACCAGCGTTATATAGAAAAAAAATACCATTTAGTTTTCAAAAAACATTTTCTTTTTCCAAAACACGGCTTACTGATATGAGCAGAAGACAAATTTTGAATCGGTCGGCAAGGGTAAACAAAACATTTCCCCCAAACGGAACTGTGCATTCTAGAATCGCGCAACTCGCGAATGAAAGCTATAATTTTCGAAATTTGACAACGCAGTTTGATAATTTCCACACATTTGTCACACATATACATTATCGAATGGGTTAGTACGGGGATACAAACCTCCGAAGATTCAAGTGAATTCCATTATTTATTCGTTTACTGCCCAAAACATACAATTAAATAGTGAAATAATATGAGCAGCGAAACAAACGATTTTTCATACCCGGACGCGTTCTCATGAATGTTGGACCCAGGTATGGATCATTCTCTTCGAAACGAGATATGGATCATCTTCTCAAGGAATAAAATGAACGCCTCGGAAAGTGTGACTTCAACAATGGAAAAGCGATACATTTTTCCACAATGATTTCTTTCCGGGTCGTTTTGTGGATGTTGTGTCTGTGAATCGATATTTAAATTTAGCCTGATTAGTTTTATTCGCCCAGTATGAAAAGAAGACTGATATAGTAGTGTGCTAAACATAGAAAACGTGTAGTGCCTGAGTATAGTGCCTGGTCAGTTCTGTGGATGCAAACTACACGAAATAGGGGTGCAGCATTCGTCCAATCGGGAGCCTAGAAGGTCATGTGAGATATAATATAACTAAACAGTGTTCGACATCAACAAAAATTAAAATCGTCTCGCAATCTCCGATTGATATATTAAAGAATATACGCTGATGCCCGAGAAAGATGATTAAGTTGATGATGTACACGTGTTCCATGGAAGTGTAACGTTTTTAAATTCAAACCCAAATAGTTATTGATTATAACACAAACCAATAAGAGTGTTCCAATTGGGCACATTAACAACTAAACAAAACAAGTTTAGCAGTACACCAAGGTTCAGATAAAGTGGGAAAAAACTAAAATGATACAGACATAAGGAGAAAGACACAATGGACTAGACGTGCTACTGTGTTTTGATTTGATGTTGATATAGGTTGATATAGAAAATTTGGCATGATCAAACTGAGGTGTTTCTTGGTGCGACTCATTGGAGCCAGATGTTGTTATCCCTTTACCCAACGTAACGGCCAAAACCGGCCAGCGCTATTCTCAAAAATCGCCAATTAATTTTCATTATTTTTTCATTTTTTGTCTCAAAAACATAGGTTATGACCCCTCGTTGGAACGAGCTCGTCGAGCTCGTTCCAACGAGGGGTCATAACCTATGGTTTTTGAGACAAAAAATGAAAAAAATTAGTTATTCAAGAATTTTTTGTGCAAGTGTCGTCTGCTTTTCAGGTTAGGTAAAGGGTTAAAGTAAATTTTGATTGAATATACGGATGAGATAAAGTGACAAACTATGAATATGTAAGTATATTTCCCATTGAATGCATCTGATGAATACCGTTAATGCATATTTAGAAAATATTATTATCGTTTGAAGACAGTATCAAAGACAGTTTTCATTATCATCAAAGTTTACAAGACTGAGTATTATCTCCACCAAAGCTCCTTAAATTATTTGTTTTCATTTTTTTGCCACAAAAACATAGCTTATAATCCCTCATTGTCAAGAGTCCGTTGAGCTCATTCCAATCAGGGTCAATGTCTTAAACTATGTTTTCGAGGTAAATAATTAAACATAATAGTTATCCATAAATCTTGTTTGCAAGTGTCGTCTGCTTTTCAAGTTAGGTAAAGGGTTGATATCAGATAATAAATAATTTTCCATCTTGTATATATTCTTGTATTTCCCATAAAAGCGTAGCTTATTTCCATCTGGTTTGTTCGTGCCATCTTGTCCTACAAATACTGAAAGTATCTTTTTTTCTAATTTTGTTATTAATATAAAAGATATCTTATGACAGTTAAAATTTGATTGATGGTCCGATGTAGCATCAAAACCGATCAGTCTAAATAATGACTTGATTTTGTTACCAAAACCACATTCAATGTCAATGCTATCAATATATGTATTTCTAATTATTGATCCTACGCCTGATGAAAGAATATGATGCCAATAAGTGACGGAGTTCCTCAATCCTGTAATGTATACGTGCAAAAGCCCCGACTCACCTAAACAAACTACATTTACGGCAGACTGGTGTTCTCCTTGTTTGGACTTAGCAAATTGTAGTTGTAAATTATCAGGAATGAAAGAGTTCCTTCTGTGCTCAATGTCAGATTTTTATCGTATCATATTACCCAATGTGTTCAATTCACCACAATACAATACGATCAGTATAACACAAGTATTGAAGTTTCAAGGGAGGCTGCACATTACTTTTATCCTCTTTTAATTTCCAACGTACGCAAAAGGTGACTGTGTTAGCTTTTTCGACAGATGATCAATTTGCTGGCGTAACGATACAAAATGGTGTGAAAATGAAGCCATGGTATTTGTATTAATTGGTTAAACCTAAAACCCTGCTTCTATAAGTAAAATGTAAAATACTTGTTCTTTGGAAGTTTACCAGACATATTTAACCTTTTGAACCCCAGAGGCCGCTTTTCCGGCCCAGTGACATGAAACTTCATAATTTCATTAAGTAGGTTGACTTTTGAGTGAAGGCGTGGTGTGGACCAATCATTACGTTCAACATGAAGCCCCAGGGCCGAACGTTAAAAATATTAATTGGTCTACCCCCAAATAATAAATATGGCCTTTTCCCGTTGCTACCATTGAACTGATGTGGAAGATACCACTAAGGTTCAAAGGGGTCAAGATCATTACATTAGACTTATTCATATTGACAGTGGGATTCTAAATCTTACATTATGACTCAAACTTGTCTAATCATTTTTGCAGACCCTTTTTTCAGAATCAGATAGAAAGACAATGTCATCGGCAAAAAAATAGGCAAGATAATTTGGTTCCATTCAGATCATTACGTGTTTCAACGACAATATCTACCAGATCATTGATGTACAAAGAGAAAAGGGGAGGGCTGGGAATACATCCTTGTTTTCCTCCGATTGATGAATTTAAACTAGGTGTTCTCTTATCTGGAAGCTTAACTGAATAGTCAACTTTGGCGTACATATTGTTCAAAGATGTCAAAGAAGGTCCCCTCACCCCATAATGTAAAAGCTTGATGAATAGACCTTCCCCATTAACAAGATCAAAAGTTGTTTTTCAAATCTATGAACCACGCACAAAGGTACTTTGATTTTCGGATGGATTTGTCTGTGAGGGTCTTTAGAGTTAAGATATGATCTGATTTGAGACTTCCTTTTCTAAAACCTGTCTTCCTATTACAAATAATATCATCAACCTGTAAAGAAAGTGTCAAGTCTATTGTTCATAGTTTTAGCATAGAATGTGTCCAAGTGCCTTGTCAGAGCAATAGCTTTGTAATTTGCCGGATCATCAACTTTTCGACTTTTAAATAATGACTTTATCATGTTATCCCTCCATGAATCAGCTTACATTCCTTATTGGAGTATCAGAATGGAAAAGTTTGCGAAAGATTCAGGTTGTGAGGTACGGGCGATTTTTAGCATTAGAAATACCGTCTGGTCCACACGAAGTTTTGCGTTTTATACCTGAAGCAATGTTTTCTTTTCAGTTATCTCACTGTTTCGTAAATCTGCACTCCGGGTATGAACAGGAGTGTTGTTTAGGGGTAGGCTATCGATATCGAGATCTTGATTTGTATTCAGTAGTTTTTTTAACCCTTTACCTAACATGAAAAGCAGACGACACTTGCAAAAAAAATTCTTGAATAAATAATTTTTTTCGTTTTTTGTCTCAGAAACATAGGTTATGACCCCTCGTTGGAACGAGCTCGACGAGCTCGTTCCAACAAGGGGTTATAACCTATGTTTTTGAGACAAAAAATGAAAATATAATGATATTTAATTGGCGATATTTGAGAATAGGCTGGTCGGTTTTGGCCGTTACGTTGGGTAAAGGGTTAAATAATGAATCCACTGTTCAGGAGTAATGTTTACACAAGGATGAGATTTAATGTTCTGATCGAATTTACCAATTAAGTTCCAGAAATTAGAGGGTTTGCTATCCCAGCATTCTAAAATATTTTCCAAAATGTGGTTCTAAATAATCTCTGGAGCTTTTTTGTAAACAATCTTTTGTAACTTTTAGATTACTGCATGACCTTTTTCCCTTAAATATTTATTAGGCGGCTATTTGGCTAATTGTCTGCTGAGATGTTTCAGATTTCTATACCGTGCTTTGCATTTGTCATCGTACCAAGGTTTACATTTTGTTTTTGATGTAAGGTTTCTTAGAGTTTTTTTGTTTGTTTTTGTTCAGCTAAGGGCTCAGTTTTGAGCACAGTTAATTTAGAGTTTATCAAGTTACTTACATTAATTATTTACTATTATTTCTGAGCTATCCCCAGTACTATTAATAAAGTTACGAACAGCGCAGATATAATTAAAACTTTTCATTCTCACAGGTTTTTCTAAAAATGTCTTTTTCTAGTTTCGTCCATCTCACGTTTTGGGGGAACTGGTTTTAATTTTTGCAAAAAATTGTATGTACGATATATTCTCTTGTCCTCAAAGATACAGCTATTTTACAATGATCCCGCATCTTAAAACTAGTCCGCAGAGACTTTGATAACAAGCTAAGATATAAATAGAATAAACGTATAGTGTTTTCAAGTAAAAAAAAATATTCTACAAGTAGGATTAAGAATGAAAACGACGAGCCTCTGGCGAGTCGGTTTCATTCTTAATCCTACGAGTAGAATATTTTTTACTTGAAAACACTATACGTTTATTTTGTTTACCCCATAAGTCATTTACAGGGCAGTCGCTGCGAAATCGTGTTGTTACTCGCTGCAAAATGCTGCCAGAAGTGAGGAGCACGTTGGTCCAATTTGATCGACAAGCAAAACTTCCAAAAATAACAAGGCGCTATAATAAATTTCTGTCTAAAAATAATTCCCCTACAAACTTGAGCTAACGTTGCAAAATTTTTTACTAAATCAACACTGTTTATCTTTCTCATTTTTGTTGTTTAATGTCTTTTTTGTCATCGGTTCAACTTGAGTTTTGTAAACGAAGCTGACGACACGTGCATTTGTTTATTTACACTTTCATAATCAGGAAGATGAAACATCATGCCTTTCACGGTCGAACTTGTATTCTTTCCAATGGTTTCGATTGATTTACTTTGTGTTTTCTTTGGTAACTGTTGTTCGTTTTATTGTTAGACAGACTTGAAATGTGTCACATATTCCAAAACTAAACATTTCAGCGACGGTCAACGTCTGATAAACTATGAATAAACGTCGATTTATTATGTCTCCCACAAATGTAAAACAGGTCATGGCAACACGAATGCGGCAGAGGCCAGAGGTCAACAAGTCCGTCTAAATTATAGGAATAAATTCTTTCAGTGTTAATCCTTCGAGGAAAATCTGTCATCCTATTAGGTGAATAAAGCAAAAAAAATATCCAAGGTTTCTCTTGTTCGAATAAACGGCCATTTAAGGGATAAATACTTACACAAACAAAACAAACTTCAAATATTAATTCATTACTATCACAACACGGATCGGTAGGAAAAGAGACAATTGTTATATCGGCACCACCACGAGACATAAAATAGTTGTGAAAATGTTGTCTAAACAATAGTAAAGTGAAAAGCAGACGACACTTGCAAAAAAAATTCTTGAATAACTAATCTTTTTCATTTTTTGTCTGAAAAACATAGGTTATGACCCCTCGTTGGAACGAGCTCGATGAGCTCGTTCCAACGAGGGGTCATAACCTATGTTTTTGAGACAAAAATGAAAATATTTTGAAAATTAATTGGCGATTTTTGAGAATAGCGCTGGCCGGTTTTGCCCGTTACGTTGAGTAAGAAACAACAACAAAAAATAAAAATAAAAACAAGCACACACGCCACGTATGGTCAACAAAAGATTCAGGACAATGATACTATTAAACAAAAAAAAAATAAAATTAGTCACTGTAAATTAAAATTACTCAATAGAAATAGACTGCGTGGAGTTAGTGAGGATTGCCTTACCACTCATTGAGAACTTTAGGATTGAATCTGTGAGGATTGCCCCCATCCATAGCGGGTGGAGAAACCCACCCCTCACCCCATCCATAGCAACAGTCACAATTTACAATAGCGCAGTTCTATCTTTCTCTAATAATGAAATGGAATCGTGGGGTGAGTAAGAATTGCCTCGCTACTCATCAGGAATTCTAGGGTCGAGTCTGTGAGGGCTGCTTCTCAACTCTGCGCTCCAAAGAAAACCCCGCACCTCAGCCATAGAAACAATCAGACAACAGTCGCAATACACAATAGCGGATCACCATCTTTCTCCCTTCCTATAACTTTTCTAATTGAACATTCTCAAATTTTCTTGTTACGCCCTTGTAAAGAAGACGCATGAAAGTCGTAGACGAAGCATGGGAGAAATTGGTACAACCTACCTTTCCGTTTTTATATAAAGAAAACCAAGAAACACCAGGCAAGGATTGAAACAAGCTTGCCTGGTGGGACGAGTGCACATTGTAAATAAATAATCATTTGAATAAAGATTTGACAGGACCTTTTAAGTGCTTTCGTGCGTGTGTCAATGAGAGAGTGTGTGTGTGTGTTTTTGTTCCTCCCATCACCCCGTTATCTGTGCTCCCTGAAGGCAGACCAGATGGTCAAAGTTCAACGTTCACTATCACTTATAGGCTGATGGGTGACTCTCAGCTTTTAAAACACATATTGGTGGATCTTTTTTTTTAACATACTAGGTCTGCTCCCAAACCAGCAACTGTTTGGGTTTCTTTTTTTTTCTTAAACAACCGACAAACCGTGGTTTCAGTATTTCCATGAATATGCCCACGTCTACAAGCAAACACACAGCAGAATTCTTGTAGTTATGCACAATTACTAGTCATCTTTCTGTTCCAGGTTCTCGGCAGATCTGCGCCCACTACCCTAGTGCCAGTGCACACATTGAAACCACACACTGAAACCAAGTACGTTTTTGGTTCTGGCTTCCGTCTCCCATGGATTCGTAAACAAACAGTTATAAAGCAAATAAAGTTATTCGGGTCGCAAGGGATTTAAATCCCACATCGTCCCTGCGAGCCTTCGGTGCATTGAAACTTTTCATTCATTCTATTAAACACAAAGTATTATCTGGATTTCAATAAATTATTTACATAAAGAAAATATAAGCTGGTGAATCTGTCAAAAGATATATTTTAATATAAAAATATTCATTTGTAATACAAAAATATTTTTATTTATAAATATTGAAAATTTATATATAAATCTCTCTAAATAAATTTTAAACATATTATGAGCCTGTGATGAAGTGGTCATTGATGGAGTGGTAATTGAAGAAGTGGTAGTTGTGGTAATTACGGAAGTCGGGTAGTCACACCTGTAAATCATTTTTTTATGTAGTAATTACGACATACTATGTCGTAATTATGACACACTAAGTCGTAATTACGACATAGCTAACTCGTAATTACGACATACTAAGTCGTAATTACGACTTATTATGTCGTAATTACGAGATACTATGTCGTAATTACGAGTTAGCTATGTCGTAATTACGACTTAGTATGTTGCAACTACGAGATAGTTATGTCGTAATTACGACATACTAAGCCGTAATTACGACATAGTATGTCGTAATTACGACATAGTATGTCGTAATGATATGGTATGTCGTAATTATGACAGAGTATGTCGTAATTACGACATACTATGTCGTAATTACGACATAAAAAAATTGATTTACAGGTGGCACTACCCGGCTTCCGTAGGTAACTGATGAAGGGGTATTGAAGAAGTGGTAGTTTGTGAAGTGGTAAAAACACCGGATATTGCCTGCATTGGCAAGTCTATTTATAGATATGGAAACAAGGTAAAATAAACTGGTGGAACTATAGTGTAATGCGATTTGTCGAATAGAGATGTTCGGATGTTACAAGATGAGGGTAATATGACAGATATTCGTCGGAAATGAACACTGCAATTTTTATTGAGTATCTTTTCGCTTATGGTGTGAGCACGTTATCATTTTGAATTCGGGACGCATAATTTGGAGGGAGGGGATGTTGGATGCCATTGAGTAGACAGCTAAATAAACTTCTAACTGGGAAGAGAAATCAATGATCAATTTTATGGGGTTTTGCAATTGAATTATTGCTGAAATGGTATTAACGAGGATAGCAAACATGGCATCTGGGTTGAAACGATTAATTAACCCTCTACCTAACGAAACGGCAGCACACCACGTAATTTACAAAATGAGCAATTAAAAAAAATAAAACAAAGTCAGTAAAACCATATTAAGTGATCTCTCGTTGGGACAAGTTCAGTGGGGGTTACATGATATGGTTTTGTTGAAATATTTTTCAAAAATCACAAATAAATAACTGAAATAAATTGAAATTTCGATATCGTTTAGGATTACTATAACCTGGCGTTACCGATCTCATAATTTTATATAATTGCTAGTCTTTATCTACGTCCGTAGTCCCCATTCCTTTATTCATTTATGGTATCACTCATGTATTTTAGCTCTGGGGCGTTGCAGCGCATGGTCGAATGTTTGAAAGACGTTATCTCACGATGTAGTTCTTCGTCTGATTACGACTTGTCGAAAATGGATACTGCAGTTAAAACGGCTTGTGACAATATACAAGGTAGGTTGTGAAGAACGCACATGTACAAATCAGAGTTCACGAGGGGTCTTCCTCTCTACCCAGCCGCTATTGTCCTGGTAAAAGTGTGATACTTTTCTCGATCAAAGAAATGCTGACTATAGATTGCGTCAGATTAGTGGCTTGTTCAGTTGGGAATTCAAATAAAGAGGATATTCCTGTTACCCCAACCCACTAGTTTTAATTAACACCTGAGCGAAGATTATAGACCGTATTAAAATAGAGAGCTTTTGTTTCATCTCCGGACTTAATTGATGGGTTGATATATTAAACGGTGCCCTGAAAAAATGGCACAGGAAAAAATGGCACATCTTTTTACTAACGAGGAGAAAATGCCACACCAAGAATGTTGTTTTTTGAGGGGGACGGAAAAAAGGCACAGGGAAATATGGTACACTTCTACAGTTATCTAGGAAAAAATGCCCACTTTACTATTTATTTGTTTTTTCAAAGAAAAGAGTAATATTAAACTGGGTATGAAAGCAGTATTAGCATTTGTTCCTCGATGCCACCTTAAGCTTAGTGTTTGAGTTGGCTTGTATGGAAGCTTTAAGTATTGTGCAACACACTTAATGTTATTTTTTATTAATTGAATATAGGTTATAATGTAAACTCCTTTTAATTAAATAAAAAATCTTGTAATCTGTCGAGAAATTACCCTGACTCGTCCCAGTTTTCTTTTGTTTATAGACGTATTTGGCTCCAGTACATCCAATACAGGCATTTAATCTATTACATTTTGTTTGACAGAGCTCTTGGAACTCCGTCAAACAAGATAGTATAGAATAACTGCTAAGTTTATCCCCAGAATACAGGAAAAGTGACACAATCCTTCTTAATTGAATACTCATGTTAATTGAATAATTTTTGATGGCAAAGTGGCTATTCGTTTAACAGGATTCCATTGTACCATTTTTTGTTGGTAATTCCAACTCCTGACATCACTTCTTGAAAACTACCAAAAGCTTGTAAATATGTACATTTCTGATCTGAAGTAAAGTGTCAAACATGTATTAGTGCTTTGTTTTAAAGCCCACAAAAACATGTGCTTTGATGATGGATTACATTTGTGCTATTTTTTGCTATTGTTTCACCTCTATCTCACAGAAATAAAAAAAAATTGTTAATTTTGTGTTTTTATTTTTAAATGGCATGTACCATTTCTTCCTACCAGTTGTGCCCTGTTTTCATAGGTGATTAGGGAAGTGTGCAATTTTTTCTGTGCCGTTTTTCTTTCCTCCCATGCGTGCCATTTTTTCCTATGGTGTCAAAAAGTGTGCCATTTTTTCATGTGCTATTCTTTCCTACATTCATTAAAACAGAGAACAACCACACTACAAAATTGAGGCTCAGAAAGAAGTATTTAAAAGTGGATTGGTTCATCTGACATTCCCAACGTCTTCCAACCTTGGGGGGGGGGGGGGGGGGAGGGGGCGTAAATTTAGTCTCTTACAGTGTTTAGATTCTGTGTCCCACATCACTGGATTTTAGTTTAAGATTTTAATTTAAATTTCTTTCAATTATTAGCCCTTTGAACTCGTAAGATAGATTTTTCGGTCGAAGGCATAATTTCGTCTCATTTTTGTGTTAATATAAGAGATCTATACACGTGGCATTGGTAATACAATTATAACTACAGTCTGCAGCCCGACGGCTGCAGACTGCAGTTTTTATTTTATCCTCCCTGTATATTGATATTGGACTGACCCATCTCACCGTAAATGTAAACATTCCAGGAAATGAGGGTTTAAAGGGTTAATTTTATTTATTATTATTATTATTATTATTATTATTATTATTATTATTATTATTATTATTATTATTATTATTATTATCATTATTATTATTATTATTATTATTATAATGTGTATTTATATGATATATAATTATGTTCATCATTATTTGTGTACGCGATAATATGTATTTATGTGATAAATAATTATGGTATCATGAAATAATGTGTATTTATATGATAAATAATTAATATTTTTTGTTATTTTCCTACTCACCCAGCCCTATGAATTTGCGGTTAAATTTCCAACAGAGCAAAACACTAATCTGAAAAAACTATAGTCGGCATTTCAGTAATCACGAAAAGTTTCACACTTTATCCAAAACAATAGCGGCTGAGTAGACAGGAAGACCCAAAATAAAGAGGGTTGGATGAGTAGGAAAATGTCAACAACGAACAGAAATAATTCCTAATTTATTTATTACTTATCATATAAATGCACGAATAATGATGAACACGCGAATTTCAAATTAATAATTTTTGTAAAAAAATTATTTTTTTTAGTTACGAACTTAATATCCGGTGCTGTAGGCCACAGACTCTAAATACTGTACATGTAGGAGGTTAATATTATCCTTCCGAACTTGGTGAGTTTTCTCTGGTTAAGTCTGTTCCTGGAAAACATGGGAAAACAGTAGTTCTTTTAACAGTGGCACACAGTACCAGAGGGAAGGAATACATTCCACCTTTATGAAAGGTTGTTTAGGCCTAAACAGTTTTAAAAACATTCTCAGGCCCTCTCGTGTGGTCCTTTTGGCCCCAACAGGCTTTCTTTTTAAAACCAATGCAAACTTAAAAAAGTAAAAATTAAATGGTTTAAGTCTGATATTTTACCAAGTTAATAAAACGGATAAATTTGTCCCTTGAGTGCAAGAAGCCTTCGCAATGCTTTAGCATTGAAAAACATTCTTGCATTTAAGAGACAAAATGCACCATCGCCCATTCGATTCTGTAGATTACGAGGCCTAAAACATAAAACAAACCAAGAACACGTACTTTTTGATGGCAAAGAAATAATTACATGAATAAAAAATAAAACAAAAACGCCCACCAAACGCAATTTTACAAAAATGACTGAGAAACAGAATATTTTTTTGCGGGGCCTTATTGATTTTGTTTCCGTTTGGGAGACGCTCTGGATCTGCCGAAGGGAAACGTGGTTAGGCGCCTGTTAACCCTTTACCGAACGTAACGGCCAAAACCGGCCAGCGTTATTCTCAAAAATCGCCAATTAATTTTCATTATTTTTTTCATTTTTTGTCTCAAAACATAGGTTATGACCCCTCGTTGGAACGAGCTCGTCGAGCTCGTTCCAAGAGGGGTCATAACCTATGTTTTTGAGACAAAAAATGAAAAAAATAGTTATTCAACAATTATTTTTGCAAGTGTCGTCTGCTTTTCATGTTAGGTAAAGGGTTAAAGATGGAACAGATAGACAAACACTACGGTGTTTGAATTACCTTGTGAATCTTCAAAACAGTAGGTGGTGTAAGATGACATTTAATTATGAATCGGGTCCAAACATTCGACAGGATCTATGTGGTAGGTGCAGAAGTTAATGAAGAATTATTTCATTGAGGCTGGAGATCTGGAAGGTCGAGTAAAGCAGGGGCAGTTTTATCAGGTAAAGGGTATTCGATGATTGCAATGGTTTTGACGAGTACCTTGATGGCACCTTTAAGAGGCTACTTTTGTTCAAGCTGAGGTCGCAGTCCTTGGCGCTGAGGAGAAAAACTTGGGTAAAACAGTGAAAAAGAGTGCCAGATGTGTAATTTGGGCGTGGTGGAGACCCTAGAACACTTTCTGCTAGAATGCCCAAAAATACCAGTCAAAAAGAATAAAATTCACTGGAAGTATAATGGGGAAGTGGGATGGGAGAATGAAGGACATGTGGTAAGTGGAACACTCAAAGGAGAGGGTTAATATGCTAATCGGAGGGATTGGGAAGTATGGGGCCAGGGATGTCATCAAGCAGTTCATCTCCGAGTGTTGTGAGGAAAAAAGAAGCATGGGAATAGGGAGGCAGTTGGGGGTACAGGGTAACCAAGGCCTTCTCACCTGAGAACCGCGACAAATCAACTGCCGGCCAAAGTGTTATTAATAGAAACGGACGAGCTGGAGTTAGGCCAAGAGCTCTCTTTTATTAAAAAGAATACGCGCCAGCTTTTTAGGAGTGCCTCGATGGATCATTGGGGGGGGGGGGGGGTCTTTGTTATTGTTATTCAATGTCAGTAGAATAGAACCGATTGCGCAGATTTAGGGTAAGGGAGGCCCTGTGACACTTCGTTTTAGAACTCCCTAAATATTTGCCTAAAAGAATGATATTTCTTCAAACTTAATAGAAGGATGGGATGGAAGCCCTAGGGATAAGTTGATGAGAGTTGATATGAGGGAAAGTGTCAATACCATAGTTGGGGAGATTGAAAAAGCGCCAGTAGGGAGAAATAATAAAAGAACAATGTATCTGGAATCTGGGAGATTAAAAAGGACCGCGTGTGTGGGGGAAGTGAGGACTTGGTGGGTGACGGAGTTGTTGTAGGGTTCACTATGGGAGGACCGCGGCAAATCAGCGGAAAGCCAAAGAATTAATATTATTATTGTTGTTTAAATAGCATTTTGATTCAATGAGTATTTAATTGTTTTTAAAACATTCATTTTTTATTCTGTGTTACTAATTCAGTGGTTATAGATGTGTCTTGTATTTGCCTTTTTACTAACTTATTGGCGTTTAATATTGCATATTTCTGTATACTGGTTAATTCTGATAACTATTTTACACGTGCGGTACAGCCGACGCAGAAAGATCGTAATCTACGCATGGGCGACGATGTCCACGCCAGGGTTGGCGCCAGGGATTTCTCGACAGGGGGGCTGACCTCTCCGACAGGGGGGCTGACCTCTCCGACAGGGGAGCTATAACATTTGACCTCCCAAATGAAGGAAAATGAGTGAAAATTGGTAAATTGGAGAACCAAAATAGAAGCAAATTGAGTATGTTTGTTGATTATTTAACCCATTACCTAACCTGAAAAGCAGACGACAATTGCAAAAATAATTCTTGAATAATTATTTTTTTTCATTTTTTGTCTCAAAAACATAGGTTATGACCCCTCGTTGGAACGAGCTCGACGAGCTCGTTCCAACGAGGGGTCATAACCTATGTTTTTGAGAAAAAAAAATTTAAAAAATGATGAAAATTAATTGGCGATTTTTGAGAATAGCGCTGGCCGGTTTTGGCCGTTACGTTGGGTAAAATGTTAAAGTAAACATATTATAATAAGGTCGGGAAATATTTCATCTATAATGCCAGTTTGACGAACGACATTAAGGAATTTCGTGAGAATCACTATTCTCTATCAAAGTACCAGAGCTGCACGGGTTCGAGACTGACAATACGAGATATCTACATTCGATTGTCGGAAATTTTTCGTGAAGTCGGGTTTACGAGACTTTCCTACGGACTGACTAAAAATCTGCGACGAAGGGGGGGGGGGGGGGGGGGGGCTGGACCTCTCCAACGGGGGGGGGGGAGAGCTGTAGCCCCCCCCCCCCCCCCCCCCCCGGCGCCACCACTGGTCCACGCATGCGTTTAGGATGTAATAAAGATCATCATCCGCAAAATTTTAATTTATGAAGCACTGGGTTGTACCCGGGTTGTACCCGGGTTGTACCCAGTGCTTTATTGATTAAAGTTGTGATGATTAATCTTATAATTAGTGTTTGAAATCTAATATTATTACGCCTGCGGAAATATTGTCCATCTATGGAAAGTGACTTGATGTACAGTAAGATAAGCTTACTGATGTAAATAAGTGTGGACAGCGAACTTGCTAACTTGCAAGTTTCCATTTTGCTATTTAATAGTGAACTGGTTGGTTGGCTTGCACGTTCTTTCAATTGTTAAATGTCCCAAAGTCATTTAAGCCTCGCAGTTTTGGCTAGAGTATTGTTAGTTTGTTCATGAATTCCGTACTTATTGCAATAATGTACAATAGCACTTTAATAGGCGAGGTAAACGCGGTACTAAATTACCACTATGTTTCATGCTGTGTGTTGTGAGAAACTCGGCGATTCTGCAAAAATGATACAGTGCACACTGGAAGCTGTCGGAGGAGAGGGAGGGTTGATTCGATTGGATGCCGGTTAAAAATAGGATCGATTTGGGAAAAGTATGAAACGTAAACTATCCGTTACCCCCACCCCCCCCCCCCCCCCACCCCACCACCCACCCCTCTCATCCCCGCCACCATCCAGAGGTAGATAGTATAAAAGTGAACACACAACACCGACAAATTATATTACGGCACGGAACCAAGTTTGCGCCAAATATGTCACGTGATAACCAATTACAAATATACATGTAACAACATCTCCTAAAAGCCAACCTCCACTTCTACTCATTTTTTCGATGAAAATCTTGTTTCGAGAAAATGTAGACTGCAACATTTAAGCCATTATGAAGCGTCTTTTGGACAAGTGATTAAATGTCTTAAAACGTCAACAGACAGTCCGGCATGAAACTAGAGCCTGGGCAGATTTCAGCAGTATGGCACACAAGTAAGACGGCATGGTGGTGGCAGAGACAAGGTAACATCTGCAGCTGAAGACCGGTTTTTAATCATTTAGGCCCGTAGGAACCGCTTTGCGACAACAAACCAGCTTCACGGGACCTTCAGAATGCATCCGGGGTAAATGTTTCGACGAAGACTATCCGAGCAAGGTTGCACAAAGGTGGTCTCCGATCGAGAAGACCATGTATTCACATTCTGCTGTCCCAGAACCACCGCCATGCGCGATACGAATGGGCCATGGGCCACGTTGGATGGACCAGAGAAGATTGGCGACCTGTCCTTTGTACAGAGTCAAGGTGCTGCCTTGACCAGACCGGTAGGCGTTTTTGGGGTATGGGGAAGACCAGGATAGCGATTCCATGCAGCCAACATTGCTGAGCATGACCGCTATGGTAGAGGGTCAATCATGGTCTGGGGCGGCATCAGCAGGGATGGACGTACAGAGTTATGTGTCCTTGAACGTGGTACATTGACTACACAGCGGTAAATTGATGAAATCCTGGATGCGCACGTCAGATTTTATGCAGGTGCAGTGGGTAATAGATTCATTCTGATGGGCAATAATGCCAGCCCTCGTGTTGCCCATGCTATCGGGGAGTACCGACAGAGGGGTGGGGGGGGGGGGGATTGAGCGTATGGACAGGCCAGCAAGATCCCCAGACCTCAATCCAATCGAGCATGTCCAGAATGATTCCGCTGCTTGCAATTTCAGCTTGCCCAGTCCAGCCAGGAAGTGTCCAGGAGCTGGTGCCATGCTGGTCCAAGAATGGAACAACATCCCACAAAGAACCACCAGGAACCTGATTGGGAACATGAGAAGGCGTTGTCCAGCTGTAATTAACAGTAATGAGTCTCCTACTCGATATTGAACCCATACCAGTTCGCCCTGTCAACTTTTTGGCAAATTAAAAAATTTCCTCTTTTACAAATAATATCCATTTTCCGTGGTTATCGTATTCAAAAGCTACAAAATAATGTCAAACACAAATAAAATCTTAATATGAGTACTTAAATCATCAGAGATGATATTAAATAAAAAATATATACACTTTTTATCACAATATTTCAACTAAAACGTAAAACGGGTAGTTGGATATACTTGGTACTTAGCAAACTTTAAGTAGTTTAAAAAGTGTTTTGATTCTAAGGCAATCCCTCGTTGAATTTGAACCACCTCATTGGAAATTTGTATTGCCTTTCAGTGCCTTCCATTATTAGTACAAACTCATGGAGACGCGAAACATTTTTACATTTTTTTGATTGATGCATTTTTTTGTACATGCATCTGTAATATATTTCCCGTGTTAATATTTGTGGGAGAGTGTACTCTCCCATAAATTGTAACGAGGCAAATCGCCACAGATTAAATACTTTTACTTCAAAGATAATATGAAGAGTATCGAGAGAATATGAAGCCCTTGAATTGCTGTTCCTACAGTTTGTTTTAACCCTTTACCCAACGTAACGGCCAAAACCGGCCAGCGCTATTCACAAAAATTGCGAATTAATTTTCAATATTTTTTTCATTTTTTGTCTCAAAAACATAGGTTATGACCCCTCATTGGAACGAGCTCGACGAGCTCGTTCCAATGAGGGGTCATAACCTATGTTTTTGAGACAAAAAATGAAAAAAATTAGTTATTCAAGAATTTTTTTTCCAAGTGTCGTCTGCTTTTCATGTTAGGTAAAGGGTTAAAGGAATTGTTTATAAATTAGAAATCTTTCTGTTCAGCTCAAACGGTAGCAATGTTCGTAGGCGGAATATCCAATTTATTTCAGTTTGTTTTCTGTGTCCTGTTGTCGAGTACACTTAGGTTCCGCTCCACAGTCTTCCAGGCATTTCCAAAAATGACATGCCAAACATTCTCTTCAAATGCAAATATTCTGTAACTTAGTTATCTAATCAATAACATGTATTACATTTCCCAAATCCACAAAAAAACATATAACACTATCTGACTAAGCAGAAACAGACAATCTGAATGTGAGTGGGGTAATTTATTGTCAAAGACAAGACTTCAACCTGAAAAAAATGCATGAAAAAATGCCGAAACCAGTCATTTTCAGCCACCCAGCAGCCTCAACTGCAAAATTTTCCCACCGACCCCACCTACCTGCCCCTGGAGCAGAGCATCCCCTGTTTCTAAAATGTAAAAGAAAAAATTATATGTTTCCGTTTCCTTTTTTAGCTACTCATCTGGTAACAAACCCGTGTAAAAATCACATTTAAAAAAATAGCCAATTTTTCGAAGCCACTGTTCCCCATAATTCATTTGGTAATTTACCCCTATGTATCAGACTCCACATTTGGGACCAAAACTTCAAATTCTCTTGTCCAACAAAAAGCCTGATGTAATCATATATCTGATACTATGAATATATCTCTATTTACGTGTGTTTAGAATTTAGAGCGGAACCTTATATACCCACCGGGTACCACTAACAATACCAGCCGGGTACTACTAAACATACCCGCCGAGTACACTTATATACCCGGCGGGGACCACTAAAAATACCCGCCGGGTACTATCAAATGCACCCGTCGGGTACCACCAAATATACCCGTCGGGTACCACGAAAAATACCCGCCGGGTACCCTGTTATGAAGTCACAATCAATAAAGATACTTTAAAGGTTTGTAGCCTCTGATGAGTCTCAAAAAGACGAAACCGGTCAGGTATGATAAATTCATTCACCAATTATTCAACAATAGGTGAGCGTGTGTTTCAACTCATGGATTTTATATATATTAGTATTAAAGGAATATTTTATTTTTCATATTAAAAATGAATTTATTTGTATAAATATGCACTTTCTATATTTAGGTGTGTAGAAAGACAGCTCAGATTCACTCCATGTTTGTTCACTTTTTGCAAAAGAAAAAAATAAAAATAAAAGCCTCTCTCCCACTGATTTGAAAAAAAATCCCGAAAACCAATTAATTTAATTTGTGTTCCATAATACAAAAATAATACAAGCTTTAAATTGAGTCAGTGTAGAAAAGATTGTCATGTTTTGAAGAGCTGTAGTTAGAGATTCATAGAAATTGTGACTGCTCAAACGATGGTGCTGAGACTACGAGATTTTTTTTAAATGCGGAGCCGCAGGCGAGGTGTATTAATGAGACAGCCAGATAATAAATTTTCATGTACGATACATGTTGACGGAGATAACGTTTTAGTCCCGTTCGGAACACTATAGAAAAAGAGTGGAAACAGATTCGTGGACACATTTCTCAGGTAGACCAAACTCTTGAACACTGGAGCGATTATAATTTTAATCTCATTCATGCACCCATTCGTCCACTCATTTGCTCATTCATTCACTCGAATGGGTGGTTGAGTGAGTGGACGGATGAGTGTCTGACTGATAGCTAACTCATTACTCCATTCATTTGAGTGAGTGGATTGATGGCTTTGTGACTGATAGCTAATCCATTAATTCAAATTGTTTGACACTATATGACCTTGAGTGTTGAAAGTATCATTAAGCACCAACAAATAAATAACTCAAGACTCAAAAGCTCTTTAGTTTAAACAATATTTTATTTCCGGTAAGCAAAAATATATATACAAGAACAAGTATTTCAAAGTAATTGAGAGCAAACTGATTAGTTCGTTCGTTCTTTGACTGTGAACTAAAATGAACCCTCATATGAACTAAGTAATCGAGATCATGCTCCTCCCCCTTCCTTTCCTCTCCTCGATTCACCCACTCACTCATTCGCTCGTCCATTAACTCTCTCATTCATTCACTACTCGAATGAAATAAGTAACGGAGAACATGCTCCCCCTCTCATTCATTCCTCCATTCATTCACCAGTCCACTCATTTGCTCATTCATTCACTCGAATGGATGGTTGAGTGAGTGGACGGATGAGTGTGAGTGTGTGACTGAGAGTGAGCTCATTGCTCCAAATTGTTCGACATGAAATGACCTGGAATGTTGAAAGTGAGTTAAGATCCAACAAATAAAAAAATAAATCTAAACACAAAAGCTCCTTCCATCCTCCTATCCCTCTCATTCATTCACTCACTCGTCCACTCATTTGCTCATTCATTCACTCGAAGGGGTGGTTAAGTGAGTGGACGGATGAGTGTCTGATTGATCGTTATTTCATTATTTCAAAAAAGATCGACACGATATAACCCGGACTGTGGAAAGTGTCGCTAAGCCACAACAAATAAATAAATAACTCAAGATCAAAAAGCTCCTATCCTTTTCCTACCCTTCTCATTCCTGCACTCATTCGTTCACTCATTTGCACATTCATTCACTAGAATGGGTGGTTGAGTGAGTGGACGGATGAATGTCTGATAGTTGACTCAATACTCCAAAATGTTCGACAAGATATGACCCGGACCGTTGAAAGTGTCGCTAAGCCACAACAAATAAATAAATAACTAAAAATCCTAAAGCACCTAAGTAATTGAGAAGAAGCTAATTAGTTCGTCCCTTTTTTCCTTCCTTTCTTCATTCAGTCAGTCATTCAATCATCTGAAAGAATTACTGGATGGGTGAGCGATGGAGTGTGTGACTGACAGTTAACTCATTAGATCAGATAGCTCAACAAAAAATAAATAACTCTAGATCCAAAAGCTCTTTCAAAGTAACTGAGAACAAGTTCGTCAGTTCGTCCCTTTCTTCTTTCCTTGCTTCCCTTATTCAGTCATCTATTCATCTGAATGAATGATTGGAGGGGTGAGCGATGGAGTGTGTGATTGAAAGCTAACTCATTTGTCCAGATTGCTCGTCACGAGATGATCTTGGCTGTTTAAAGTGTAGTTAAGCCCTAGTGAATCAATAATTCTAGATACAAGCTTTCTCAAAGCAATTGGGAACGAGGTTCATTCGTTTGTCCCTTCCTGTCGTACCTCCATCCTTTCCGCTACTAGTTCATTCGTTCACTTATTCGTTAGTCCGTTCGTTCGTTCACTAGCTCACTCACTCATTCATTCATTTATTTGAATGGATGGAGTTGGATGAGTGAACGGATGCGTGTGTGACTGAACGCTAACTCACTTGTCCAATTTCTTCACCACGAGAGGTCCCTGGCTGTTGAAGGTGTAGTTAACTCCCAATAAATAAACAAATAAATAGATCCACATTCAAAAACTCCTTGCCATATATCCAAACTCCGAAATTGATAGTATAATACTTAATCATCAAGATTAAGAGTTAATAACTCTTCTAGATGATTGTTAATTTCCAGTCTGAAGTAGTTGATGGGATGCCTGTCTACATTTCATAGTCAACAATTGTCCTGATTCTTATAATGCACACAGGATGTACGACAAGAACCAACTCCTTATGTTCAATTGATTGATGTATTCCCTTTGCAGCCACGCGGGAATCAGCCTTAGAAAATTCTCTTTTACAAGTCTGATACTTTTTAGTGGTAAGCATTGCTATTTTCTAAATCAATGACACTGCAATCCTTTCTGCTGTGGACTGACTTGTCTTCACTTCGATTTCCGTAATTAAACCGATGCCCATGACACAACCTCCCCATAAACTATACTCTTGTGACGAGTGTGTGCTCCTTTTCTTCATCATTGAGTCATTCTAGATAATTTGTAATACTACAAATACTCTTGGTGTAAATCAATTCAGTTAGCTTATTACCCCGGAGTCAAAGTTCAGTATTGTTAACTCATTCATTCGTTCGTCCATTTATTCGTCCATTCCTTTATTCATTCATTCATTCATTTATCCATTCATTCATTTATTCAAGCGAATGATCGCATGAGTGAATGAGTGCGTGTCTGACTGAGTGAGTGCATACTGACTTACATCAATCATATGAGACAGAGCAAAGCATACAAGATGCGTGCTGACATACTTGTTTACTTGCATGATGATCATACTGAATCAGAAGCTGGAAATGGTCAATGTTAAAACCTTACCCACTGCGGGTAGCGGATGTTACTTGCAAACTGAATTCATAAATTACAAAAAATTTTCAATGTTCTGTCTCGGGAACATAGCTTATGACCCCTCATTGGAGCGAGCTCAAAGAGCTCGTTCCGAGG
The DNA here is from genome assembly GCA_031216915.1 of Pictodentalium vernedei. Lineage (NCBI taxonomy): Eukaryota > Metazoa > Mollusca > Scaphopoda > Dentaliida > Dentaliidae > Pictodentalium > Pictodentalium vernedei. The sequence continues at coordinate 297,754,969 of CM062288.1, forward strand.
TGGGTCATGGGCTATGTTTTTGAGACAAAGATTGAAAACATAAATTTTTTTTTTTTTTTTTTTTTATATATGTAGGCCCAGTCGGTTTTGTTTGTTACGTTGGGTAAAGGGTCCATGCTGTAAATCATCAACGGTATGGTAGTTATTCAGATATCTATTTGGACAAGTGATTAATCGATCAAGAAAACTCCTTAACCTTTTCACTTCTAGACACAACCTCGCAAAATTGTATACTCTTGTGATCAATATGTGCTTCTTTTCTTCGCCATTCTGTCATTCCAGATAATATGTAATACCATAAATAATTTTGGTGTAAATCAAGTCTCCAGAGTCAAAGCCCAGAATAGTCAACTCACTCATTCTTTCTTTTATCCTTCTTTCATTCTTTCATCCATCTATCCATCCATCCACCCATTCGTTCATTTATCCATTTATCATCCGTTCGTTCATGCATCCACTCATTCATCCGTTCATTCGTCCTAGGAGTGGGTGGGTGTATGGATGAGTGGACGGATGAATGATTGACTCAGGATACCTCATGATAGTTAACTCATTCATTCATTCTTTCTTTTATTCATTGTTGTGATTCCTTTGCCCATCCGTCCATCCATCCAAGGATTCATCAATTCATCAATTTACTTACTCTTCCGTTCATCATCCATTCATCCACCCGTTCATTCATCCATCCATTCATTCGAGTGAGTAACTGCTGGAGTGGATGCATGCACGTATGACTGACTTTCTTACAAACCAATTTATTCATACATTCATTCATTCATCCATCCATTCATCCATCCATTCATCCGTTCATCCATTCATCCATCCACCCCTTCATTCATTCATTCATTCATTCATTCATTCATTCATTCATTCATTCATTCATTCATTCATTCATTCATTCATTCATTCATTCATTCATTCATTCATTCATTCATTCATTCATTCATTCATTCATTCATTCATTGGGGTGTTTGAATGGATGGATGGATGAATGAATGATTGGAAATTAAATCATTACAAGTGAAATAATAGCCAAGATCGTTCATTCATCCGCTCATTTGTTTATTTGTTTATTCATTTCATTATTCATTAGGATGGATGGTTGGTTGGATGAACGGGTGAGTGTAATTGGTGGCCATCTCCTAACCTGAAGATGATAACTCAATATCAACTCTGACTACGCGAAATGTCTACTTGGCAAACTCGATGCTTCCTCACCCTGACTCGCTCGCTCATTTACTCGCGCATTCAATCACTGACTTGAGTGATGGGTTTGTGGGTCGATGAGCGAGTGTGTGACCGATTAGTAATAAATGCATCTATGCTACTAAAAAAAAAAATTGTATGAAATGTGAGAGTCGATCAGAAACCCAGTTATTCAAGAACCCATGTATAGCAACTGTTTTTCTATGTACATAGCCCTGATTTGTTATAACAACTTCTTTTCTTTTGTTTCAACCTTTTTAGTTTCCGCCATTAATATAATTATGTTTGCATTGCCCCAGACTGTTGCCATTAGTATGAGGTCCAGTGCAGTCACCCTTAGACTGGTTCAAACCTTGTCGTATTCAGTACATCCCTCTTTACCAAATTTCATATTGTTTTCTGCGAGGCGTGGTGCACCTATAGTACTTGGCAGTTACATTGTTAGTAATGGCGGATAGACTAGAGTTGGGCGAGATCCAAACGCGGCCAGAATACGACTTTATTAGTCATTATAAGGAAAAAGTCTACAACGGACAAGATGATGACTTGTTCCCCTTTAAAAAAGTTAAAAATGATTGCTCGTACTACTCCCCTGAACAGTTTGCCTCATGTCGTACTCTACTGAATAAGTCCTTTTCTGTTTTTCACATAAATTGCCAAGGGCTGACCGCACACTGGGATGCCCTAAATGATCTTTTACTCAACCTGCATGACATGGACAGTTTCTTTGACATAATTGGACTAACAGAGATATTCAAAATTCCACCCACTATGTCATACACACTTAATGGCTACCACCCACTCCTTGTGAACAGTAGACCAAATGGCGATGATGGTCGTGGCGGGGTAGGATTCTTTATTAAGGAACATGTCGAGTATAGAGTTCGCCCGGACCTGACTCTTTTTATTCCGCATGTAATTGAATCCCTCTTCATCGAAATCAATACCAAGAAATCCAAGAAAATAATAGGAGTGATATACAAACCAAATACGCCACCTAAAGCAGATATTGACCTCTTCATATCGAAATTAAATGAAATAACCGACAAACTAAATCGCGAAAACAATCCATCCTACATTGTAGGAGACTTGAACATCAACATGTTAAAATTCAGTTCCCATGACAAGACTAGATATTTTATTGATTTAATGTTCAGTCAGGGATTCCTACCTCTAATAACCAAGCCCACAAGAGTAACTCCCTATTCCGCCACTCTTATCGATCACATATTTTCAAATAATATCTCAACAAATTCTAACACGGGAATAGTAATAACTGATGTATCTGACCATTTTGGCACATTCTATATTGAACCCGATACCAAAGAAAATATACGTCGACCTGTTGTGTCCAAACGAAAAATAAACAAAGAAAGTGTTGCCCACTTTAACTTACTTTTATCTCAGTGTGACTTCTCTCCTGTAATGGAACTAGATTGCCCAAACATGGCTTATAACACATTCATTGAAATTTATCTAAATGTCTTTGAAACTGCCTTTCCTCTATCCCAGACACAGGCAAAGACAAATACTATAAGAAAACAACCTTGGATGTCGAAGGGCCTCTTGATCTCGTCATTAAATAAACGAAAATTCTACCTGAAAAAACTGAAGTGTCCGAGCGACCGCAATATTCAAAGCTACAAAAATTACTGTAGGATATTCAACAGAGTGAAAAAACAATGCAAGGCCATGTATTATAAGAACATTCTAGCTCAAAATAAACATGATATGCGTAAAACGTGGCAAATATTAAACGATAGCATAAACAAAGCAAAACGAGAAGCCAAACCGCCCTCCTTTTTTAAGCAAGGTGAAAGAGAAATAACTGATCATAACCAAATTGCCACAGAATTTAACAGTTTTTTTGCGAATATTGGGAAACAAACAAGTGAGTTATTACCTATGTCAAATAAGCCTTTCTGGGATTACATGGAAGGGGATTTTCAAAATAACTTTTTTATGACACCAACTACGCCAGCCGAAATTGTTAACATAGTGCAGTCAATGAAATCAAAATTAAGTAAAGACAGTAATGATATCACGTCAACTCTCATCAAGCAATCAATCAACCAAATTGTAGTACCTCTCTCACATATTATCAATAACTCCTTTGTCCAAGGAGTAGTGCCAGAACAAATGAAGATTGCAAAGGTAATCCCTATTTTCAAATCTGGAGATGTGCATAATTTTACCAATTATAGACCTATCAGTATCCTCCCCACCTTTTCAAAGGTTCTAGAAAAACTCGTGTCAATTAGGCTGATAAGCTTTCTCGATCGCTTTGAAATTCTATGCAGCAGTCAATATGGGTTCAGAAAAAATCACTCAACTATCCACCCTGTCCTACATCTCCTAAAGTACATTGCCGATGCAAATAATAGGCAAAGTAAAGACATAACATTAGCGGTATTTTTGGACTTATCTAAGGCGTTCGACACCATAAACCATGATATCCTATTGAAGAAACTAGAATGGTATGGAATTAGGGGCATCTCCAACAATTGGTTCAAAAGTTACCTATCAAATAGACACCAATTTGTTGCATACGGTGAAGGCACATCTGACTTAGCTGAAATAACCTGTGGTGTTCCACAAGGCTCAATATTAGGACCTATTTTATTTTTGCTATACATAAATGATCTTTGCAATTCAACAACATTAAACCCTTTATCTTTTGCCGATGATACCAACGTACACCTTTCGGGATCTAATACTGACAATCTGACAATTACTGTGAATAAAGAGTTAGAAAACATCTCCGAATGGTGTTCCGTGAATAGATTGGCATTGAATGCAAGTAAAACTAAATATATTGTGTTTAATCCATCCCATAAGCAAGCGCTCTCTCACAATAATATTTTCGTCAACAACCAAATAATAAATAAGGTTGGACCAAATGAAGCTGAAAAATCACTGAAATTTCTAGGTATATCCATTGATAATTGTCTATCATATAACGCCCACATAGCTCAACTTTGTTCCAAGATTGCACGCGCAAACTTTGCTCTTAACAAGGTAAAGGCAATCCTTCCTCATGAGGCTATGAGAACACTATACTTCGCTCTGATACATAGTCACTTAGTATATGGAATCCAAGCATGGGGAAATTCGAGATCTATCAATAAACTTCTAACTCTTCAAAAACGTGCACTGCGCATAATTAATAACAAAAAGTATAATGCCCACACAGAACCACTCTTCAAAAGGGACAAAATACTCAAGGTGACTGACCTGTATAAATTCCATGTATCCCTCTTCGTCTTTGATTGGAAAAACGACAATCTTCCCCAGTCATTTGATAACTTCTTCAGAGTAGCTAGTATGCCTGTCAGAACCACTAGACAACGTGATCTTCTCCAAATAACTAGAACAAGGACAAAAGCCCTGGACCGTCTACCTACCAACCTGTATCCCAGGATTTGGAATGCGCTAGATAGAGATCTACGTACGATGAACAATAGAAACGTATTTAAAAAGAAGCTGTTGTCCAGGCTTCTAGCACTTTATTCAGACAATGTTGAATGCAGTAATCCTTATTGTCCAGATTGCACTATATAAACATCGTAGCGGCGGTGATCACATCAGCGGTAGTACGACCCGTTCTCACCCCTGGATTGAGAGAGGGTGTGATCTTGCTGATTTGGACACCGTCATAACACGTCTTCCTGCTTTACTTTACCTATATATGAACAAATTAAATGACCAGACGAAATGACATTCTGTCCTGCAAATAGCTATACCCACCTTGTCCGCGTTAAATGACCTCGCCAGGGGATGTCTTATAGCTTTGGGCCGCTCTCAAGATAAATAAAGGATTGAAGCAAATTTTTATATCTCTTTTACTCGAACTGCTCAATTTAGGTTGCTTCATTTGTAGCACACAGCCAGAAGGCCCCAAGCTGAAATACATCCACTAGAAAACACTTTAACTGCCAAGTCTAGCACAACCCTTACATAGTAAATTTTCTATAACCGATGAGATGATTTTTATAAGAACGTCGACAGTCTGGGTCCGTAAACAGTATTGCAAAATATTCCTTAGGGAGATGACTGGAAGACAGCCAATCTGGCTATGTCATCTCCCAGTAGTATACAAAATGTTATATATTAATTGAACTATGTGATTGTAACCATTGTATTTCCTGTATGCTACTGAACGAATAAATATCTATCTATCTAAAAGTAACTCTTGAAAAAATCGATATTGCAGACCAGGGGCTATTTTCTTGACAGATTTGATCTTATTTTATTTTCTCAAGATATTTGTTTTAATAATTCAACTATTTAATTGAAAAAAACAAAATATGATCGAATTGTCAGAAATCCGATGATATTTGTGACTATTTTCAGGTTATTTTTGGTTCGATTTTTATATCGAAGCGAGTGAAAGCGAAAATATTTCATTGAAACTATATACCCTGGATGTCGCACGCTCTCATAATAATAATAACACTTTGGCCAGCCGCTGATTTGTCGCGGTTCTCGGACGAGAAGGCCATGGTTACCCCTGTACTCCCAACTGCCTCCCTATTCCCACGCTTCTCCTCTCCTCCCAACACTCGGAGACGAACTGCTTGATGATATCCCTTGTCCCATTCTTCCCAATCTCTCCGATTAGCATATTAACCCTCTCCTTTGAGTCTCCCCCTAACCACATGTCCTTCATTCTCCCATCCCACTTCCCCATTATACTCCCAGTGAATCTCATTCTTTTAGGCTGATACTTTGGGCATTCAAGAAGAAAGTGTTCCAGGGTCTCCACCATGTCCAAGTTACACATCTGGCACTCCCTTTCACCGTCTTTCCCAATTTTTCCCCTCAGCTCCAGGGATCGCGACCTCAGCTTGAACAACAGTGACCCCCCAAAGGTGCCATCAAGGTACTCTTCAAAACCTGGCTTCTCTTTATCACGCAGGCCACCCAAAGACCTCTTTGATTTGACCCCCTCTCGCCAATTACGGTTACAATCTTCCATGACCCTTTCTCTGACGATTTTTTTACCCTGGTTTGCCCCAACGTCCAGGTCCGAGATCTCCAATGAGTAGTTCTCTACTAGCTCCCTCATTTGGACCATCCACCCCGTTTTGATATTTGAGTTGAAAATTCTCAGGAACATTACTTTACACCATCGGCTGTCGGGGAGATTTACCAAATAATTAAGATAACCGAGCTTCAACAGGTCTATCCTGTCCTTGATCCTCATCCACCCAAGCTCACCCCTGATTGCTTCTAGCGCTGCGGCATTACTCGACCCCGTTATCCATCGGCCTGCATCGTTCTGCAGCATTTCCAAGCTCTTTACGGCCGTCTGGTTTAGGGGTACCACTTCCGTACCGTATGTTATACTTGGCAGCCCCACCATTTCCCAAATGGTTTTCCCCACGAAAACCTTATTGAAACTGTTTCTCCCTATAAGTTTCATTTGGTTAAGGATTCGCTTCCCCTTCAGAATCAATTTATTTGTGTGGTTCAGGTAGATGCCTCTTCCTGTAATGTTTATATTTACCCCCAAATACTCGTAATCACCCGTCTCTCCCACACTGAGAAGTTTGCTGCTCCCTTCCGGAATGCAGAACTCACCCACTCTCCACCTTCGAGTGGGGTCCACTTTGCGGCCCACAGGTATAACTTTGCTCTTGCTTTCATTAAGTTCGAGTCTCCATTTGCTCCCATATTTCCCAACAATTCCCAGCATTTTCGCTAGCCCCTCTTCGCTCTCTGACACTAGAACCATATCGTCTGCAAAAAATAGCCCTGGGATCTTCACGTCACCAACTGCTACCCCCTCCTCGCTACGCAGGAGTTCATCTCCTAAGCCTTTGATGTACAATGCAAACAGGATCGGCGAAAGGATACACCCCTGTTTTAGGCCTATCTCCATAGGCACACGTTTCGTTGTAATGTTTCCCAGGCTAAGTTCACTCTGTACATCTTGATATAATGCTTTCATAATTCTAACAAACTCGCCTCCTAAGCCCATAGCCTCCAGCTTGCGCCACATACCTTCCCTCCATACTCTATCGTATGCCTTCTTGATATCCAAAAAGGCCATAAACATCTTTTTCTTTTTTGCTTTCGCGGATTCTATCATTTGGGATAGTGTGAAAAGGTGGTCAGTAACTCTCCTTCCCTTCCTGAAGCCATTCTGGATTTCTCCCAAAAAACCCTTCTCCTCAATTACCTCCTCTAGTCTCCCATAAAGGACTTTACAGAAAACCTTTCCAATGTTGCTACTGACAGAGATCCCTCGATAGTTATCCAAAACGTCTTTTTCCCCCTTTTTGTGAATAAATGTCACTTTGCTTTCCCTCCACTCCTTTGGGACCTCTTGTTTTTCTATGGCTAAATTGAATAGGGCAGTTAGGCTTTCCAAGAGTTCCTCTCCCCCTTTTTTGATAAACTCGTTAGGAATTTCGTCCACCCCTCCCGCTTTTCCATTCCTCAATTTTGAGATCACCCTTCGCACCTCCTCAGTTTTGATTTCGCTGCACACGAAGTCCGAGAGATTTTCCTCGACCCGGTTCGGACACTCCGGTGGGTTCCCCATGCCCCATCGCTTATCGTTTACCTTTTCCCAGTGCTTGACTAGTTCTAATGCGATTTGATCTCGCTCTTCTGTAACTCTGCCATCTACTTTAATGCTCTGTTGGTTATTCCCTTTGTTACGTTTGTTCACCCATTTCCAAAATACGCTCGAACTCGACCCCCCTGTCGTTCTTATCGTCCTAATAAGACTGCTATTTCGCACTCTCCGGTTGTCGTCTTTTATCTTGTTTACTTTATTTCGTGCTTGTTGGTATTCTTCCTTTGCTACTGTGGCCTCATTGCTTTCCACCCCCTTAAGTTTTCTACTTCTCCTGTATGCAGCACATTTAGCTTTTCTAACCTTTATGGCCCTTTTCAGTTCTTCGTTCACTCTGTACCCAAGTTCCCGTGTTGGCACCCTAATCTTTCCTACACTTTCCTTCCCTGCCTCCACTAGGCTCGCAACTATGGCGTCGGCCATCTTCTGGACACTACCCCCCTTGTGTACGGCTGCAAGCTTTGGTTTCAGTTTTTCTTCGAACTTCACCCAGTCGGCATCCTTTTTGAGTTCCCAAATATCCTTGAAGCTTCCTTTCCTTTTCTCTAGGTTTTTGGCCCTCATCGTCACTGTAATCAAGTTGTGATCACTATCCAACTCCATTTTGCCCTCATCATCCACTTCTACCCTTATCACCTCCCTCCATAAATTCATATCTATGAGAATGTAGTCAATTATTGATTTTCTGTCGTTTCTCTCCCAGGTCCATTTCCCCTTACATCTAGCGTCCCTGTTCAGAATCTTCAGACCGAGCTCATTTGTGAAGTTCAACAGCTTCCTTCCATTCCTATTGACTTTCTTGTCCCCACCCTCTATGCCTTCTTCCTTGTCACCTATGTGTCCATTAAAGTCGCCCATCAGAATTATACCGAACCCCTTGTTTTCTAGTTCAGTGATATTGGACCTTAGTGTTGAGTATATCGAGTCATTCCACTATGGTTTACTTCCCTCCACCGCACAGTACACAATCCCAAGGGCAATACTTTTGTTTCTCAGACTGATCTTTACCCATCCAATTTCTTTTGACACATCAGCCGAGGTGATAATATCTTCCAGATCTGTAATCAGCGACGGTTTTAAATCCTCTTTAATGTACATGCCTACCCCTCCCCCCTTTTTCTTGCCTTCCGTTCGCCCTACACCTATCCACACACACCCGCTTACTTGGTCTACCCGTTCCTCGTGTCTTACCCACGTCTCGCTTAAGCCCATGACATCAAACTCCTCTGCCTCGATCAATGTAGCAATTTCACTTACTTTCCGGTGGAGACCCTGGATGTTGCTATAACCCACTTTCAGGGTACCGAGGTTCATTGCCTTCCGCCTATTGGGCCCATTGTTTTCTGGTGCTAGTCTTGGTAAACTTATTCTGTCCCCCTCACTCTTGTTCACCCCACCTATGTCCACTCTCGTTATACTTGCCTCTGACCTCCCACCCCGCTCCTCTCCAAAAAAGGCTCTGCTACCCGTAGAATTTTATCCCCTAATACCCGTTTCCCCGCCCTGCTAAGATGCAGCCCGTCACGCCCGTACATGCTCCCATTGCCCCAAAACGTGTCCCAATGGTCGATAAAGGGAATTCCCAGATCAACACAGTAGTCCTCTAACTCTTCATTTAGCGCCAAAATCCTTGAGTTCCGTTCGTCCCCACCTCCAAGGACAGGAAGGACCCCGGATACGACTACCCTTGCATTCCTACTTAGCAGTTTGCCGACTAAGCCTCTATACGACTCCACCAAACTTACTGACCTTCTCTCCCTGATATTGTTGGTCCCCACATGGACCACCACTACCGGTTCCGGTCCTGACCCTGCCACAATGCCATCTACCCGGTCCCTGAGATCCTCCACCTTCGCCACCGGAAAGCACAAGACTGTTCGATTGGAACTATCAGGACCACAAACTACATTGTCAATCCCACGTACAATGCTGCTCCCCGCTACCACTAATTTTCTTCTTCTGGCCCCAGTTCCTATATCATCTGCACCTCCTCTCGTTTTGCAAGCTCCTGGCCCCCTCTTTCTCTTGACCGCCCTCCTTACCCCGACTGGCCTATCATCATCAACAACCATCTCACCCCCCACACTTTCCCCCTCACTCTCGTCCCCAGGGGTATCAGAGTCTAAAACACTAAACCTGTTTTCTAAACACCGCCTGGCAACCTTGACAGCCTTACGCCGACTCTGGCTTCCGGACTCGACACAGCCCTGACCTGACGCCACCTTCCGAATTTTCCTACTAGAACCCCCCTCCTCAGTTACACCCCCCACATCAAGCATTATTCCCCCACGTTTCCTGCTTCCCAGTTTCCTCCTTGAGTCCACAACGACCTTCCACCCACCTTCCACCTCACCATCGTAGGTAACCTTCAACGGGGTAACTCCAGATACACCGGCCCTCCCCAACCTCCCTCTCAGCTCTGCAATCTCCCGCTCGAATCCAACACACTTCTCTAACAACTGTAAAATATCCCTGCAATTCGCACATACCCCACTACTCTCCATTGACCGACCACCACCATACCTCATATTACACTGTCTGCATGCCTCCGAATCCTCACTCTCCCCCACCTGCACCCCTCGACTCACCTCCCTCAGACCTCCCTTAACACCCATACTTACCTCCGTCTGAACACCCGTCGTACACTTACCACTCATGATTACAAGTAATTACAAAGCCAAAATTACAAAGAGGAACTAAAACTTTGAGAAAGCGGTCGAGAACGTAAACACAACAAAACAAAACACCGAAAATGACCCGCGCGAAGATAGGGAACACGCCACTAAAACCCGACAGAGAAACTAAACTAAACACTAATATAACTATCTTTTATTACAAATCACACCTATACAACACTAAGACACTATATCGATCAGCAAAAACACCTGGAAGAAAAGTATGAAATTATTAAAGCTAAATTTTGACAAACTGAAATGGCTATACTCCCTGTTGGTTTCCGAGATGGACGTCATATACCTTGGATGTTGGGGCGCCCTTTGCCATGGCAATTTGTCCTAGGCATTCTGACCAATCAGAAGGCATAATTTATCGGATTATAGGGACAAAGCTGCATGCCCTGCTGCAGTGTTATCCGTAATATATAAATATTAATATTACCATAGTAGCTTGGTGTACCAGATGTTCACGACAGTGTGTCCACTCGTAACTTAGTAACACCTCAAAATAAAATGACATGTCTTAATGTCGATAAGTGTGCATTACCTTAAGAGTATCACAGATATAATTTGGTTATAAAGGATATAAATATAGAATATCCCATAGTAGCTTGGTGTACCAAGTGTTCCCCACGAGTGGTGAAGTGGTGTTAACCGCGAGTCTTTGGCGCCACTTCACCACGAATGGCGAACATTTGGTACAGCAAGCTACTTTGAGTATATTCCATTTATACCACGATCGCCAGATTAATAAGAGTTTAAATGTTAAATAAATCAATATCGACACGTGCGAATCTGTTTTTGTTTACATAGGCACCGGTGAGCGATACTTCCGCTCAAAAGTTTATCGTCGAAACGAAATAGAAAACGAAACTCGAAAATTACGGGGCCTTTTTCATTTTAATAATATAAGAACATACTATTTCGAGTTATGGGTGCTTTATTACACGAGACAACGTACATGTTTTAACTTTTGGTATCTTAGGGGTAAACTTATTTAAAAACATAATAAATTTTTGTCGGTTTTATTTCACTCTTCACGGGGTTACGAGTGATACATTTAGACAAGTTTGCATTCAAGGCGACGTCACCAAAGGTCAACTTGGATGTACTTTCACTGTAGGTGTAGCTTTTAACTAACGGAACCCCGTTGCTGGCGTGTTCACCACGGTTGGCGTGTAAAGCTAAAACTTGTGTTGTAGACTTTTCATATATAGACATAAACATCTACTACATCTACTACTAGCTCACCGTGTGATTTGTGTTCGGTTATTGAGGAAAGAAATGAGTTCTACAAGCACTGGGCTCTGTGTGCACCCCACACACCTCCGATAGCAAATGTTAAAATTACACTGACAATGTTAACAAGTAAACAAGAAAAAGAAATAAATATTGATATTTTTTTTCTCCTTAATAAAGCTTGTCGGATTTTTCTGAATTTGATAATCTTGAATTCTGTGCCAGTTGCTTGATTGATCTTGAAAATACTTTCTCTACTTTAGCGTATCTTTGAGACTAAAACTCGTATCTTCTTTCAGTTTTTGTAAAGCAGAAGACCTGTATGGAAAACTCGCAATTAAAGTTTGTTAGTTGTGCTACGCAAATGGCTAGAGGTCTTGAAAAATATGTAAAAGACAATAGAATATCCGACCGAACTATACTTACTTGCAGGTATGTATGCATTGACCCCATCCCGATCCCTCCCCCAAGTTGGAAATGCACTACCGAGAAATTTTTTTTAAAAATAAGGCCACGAAAGGGGGCAAACTTTGATTCTAGTAACTAAAATGCCAACACATTTATGACAGAATTATCAAGTTGTTATTATTTTGTACTATGCTGGGAAATGAATATGTGCTAAAAATTTTCAAGCTGAGAACTCTTAGCAGTCCACATTCTCCTAACATTAAATCAGATCTCATGCAGGAATGATCAATTTTCGATATTTCATCATTTTGTAACTGTGAATGATGGAATCTACTCAGATTAAAGATTTTACATGATGTAATTTTTTTGAAGTGCATTTCGTGATTTATTTTTTTATGACGATCAGTTGCGTACTATAGAAATCTCGTACCGATTAACCCTTTACCTAACATGAAAAGCAGACGACACTTGCAAAAAAAATTCTTGAATAACTAAATTTTTTCATTTTTTGTCTCAAAAACATAGGTTATGACCCCTCGTTGGAACGAGCTCGACGAGCTCGTTCCAACGAGGGGTCATAACCTATGTTTTTGAGACAAAAAATGAAAAAAATAGTGAAAATTAATTGGCGATTTTTGAGAATAGCGCTGGCCGGTTTTGGCCGTTACGTTGGGTAAAGGGTTAACATCGTGCATATTTATGAAACTTGATATTACGTACACTGTAGTTGAAGAAACTAACAGTTGGAATTTTTGCCGATTTGAAATTTTGGGAAGTAAAAGCGGCACCCGCATCACCAAAGAAGCTTTAAAATCCAGATAGATGGAATTTCCAACTAGTCATGACTTGCCCTCCGAACTTCCAACTATAGGAAATTTTAGCCAGAATTGCGGGGTAACACACCCCATATCTCACTGTCGTCGCCACGTCCCTGCGCGGGAGTAAATTGATCTTACTTCTTGAAGTTGAGTTAATTTTACCACACGATGTCACGCATTCCGCAGTCCTGTAGCATTTACTGAATTAAGATAGCAATAACATTTTAAATGAACTGAACCGGACCCGGAGAAAATTTTGATTTTTCGAACTGAACGAACGCTGCTTCCTTGCATCTGAACGTTCAATGGCAGTACACACAGAGAACATTTTGATAGCATTTTGTATCACTTTCATCACTCGTTCGGCAAGAATGGTATAAAGAGGAGGTGGGGTGCGCGGACCCATCAACCTACTACAGTTCGTCCCAATGGGTGAAAACTTTTGATTTTTCAAATTAAAAGAACGCTGTATCCTCACATCTGAGAGATTGGTGACAGACGAGGCTGCCGGTGTAACGATATGTTTTCTACGTGGTTTGGCATTCCACGTAGAACACATTTCAATATACCGACATTCCATGTAACTGAACCCATTTCTGCCTTAGGGCGGTTTCACCAAAAATCAGGCAGTATCAATTTTGGGAGCCACCCAATAGGGAGCACTGTGGGAATTTGCACGGTGGATCATACGGCAAACCTCTGTTTTCGGAACCCCAACACATAAAGATATAGGTAATGAAGTCAGAAAAAAATGTTTCTTTTATGTTTAGAATCTGGTGATTAGACCAATTCAATTAGAACAAGAAGGACGTTGTAGGCATCCTTTTCGAGCATGCTGGTCCGATTTAACGAGACCAACAAGACCAAACAAGACGCATTAGGTGCCGTGTTTGATGTCGCCGAGCCGGTCTCGCCAAAGTGTTGGAATATGACAACCCAGGTTAACTAAGTATTATATGTTACGGGGCGTTTAGTTGGAAGATACAGTGTCATATACAGCGCAGAGAAAACAATAGTAGGTTCGGCTTCACCTCATCTAATATTGTTTTCTCTTCGCCGTATAAGACACTGTATCTGCCAACTAAACGCCCTGTAACGGATTTATTATGCACGGCACGCTAAAATGTCATTGGAGAAGTTAACTCGATGAATAGTTAAATGATGCGCACTTCTCGAAAATGTAAACAAAGCAGACGATGTTTACATATGCAACAAGGGGAGTAATTTTGCTTCCGCATTCTAATAAATCAATCGTAACTTGTTCTGTAACCGCCAATGTTTTGGGCTGGTTTAGCATTTTATAATAACAGTTTCATTCAATCGAATGCAATGTTTATGCGACGGGGGGTATTTTATATGGTGGATCCTCTGTACAACTGCGCTGCACCATGTAGGTACGTGGATATTAAAAGCTGGGGCGTGTAGATATAACGATAAAACAAATTGGCTGACGGGCACCTGATATTAAATTAATATTGGGTGCTTTTCAGCCATCCTGACCATAATATTGTGGGGTCTATGTCTCTTAGTAACTTCATTTGATTGGATAAACAAATTTACTAGCATAATAATATAATAATTCGTTTATTATATGACATTTCATCTACATCTTCCAAAAATTCAATACGACACGGAAAATGTATATTACAATTGCCGTGGGCTGGTGACAATGGCTGGCTATATTTCCACAGAAATAACGATATTAGATTCCATGCACTAATCATAGGAATTATAATCACAGTTTTAATTAATGAAGCACCCGATGTATAGGTGTCTTCCCACTAGACCAATTCCATTTAGACCAACTCCCACGAGGCCAGTTCCCAAAAGACCAATTCCACTTAGACCAACTGGTGTGTTCTACTTTGAAAATAATTCTATATCAATAATTTGATATATTTATAAATATTTATAAATGTATTTAATGTTACTGATATTCAAGCCTGAAAATAAGCAGTCTGTCATTTGCAGAATTTATTCCCCAGAGGGTGAATTTCCTGATGCTATCCCATACAGCAGGCCAGTTTATCCTCTGGTTACCTCTTTCTCTTTATGTTTGAGACCTTCTTTCAGGTTGAGGTTCACAAGGGGTAAATTTAGTGATGCTACCATGTGCAGGGTAGCATCACCAAATTCACCCTCTGAGGACCTCATTTTTCAGATGATAGTCTGCTCATTTTCTGGCTTGTCAATAATTTATAGATGTTGGGCAGATTTGTATAAATAAATGTGTTCCTAATTATCCTGCATCAGTTACACTATGTAGTTGGTCTAAGGGGAATTGGTCTTTTGGGAATTGACCTAAACGAAATTCGTCTAAATGGAATTGGTCCAGTGGGAAGACACCGATTCATCCTTAATTAAAGTTTCGCTCATGACGATTTTTTACCTGGTTAACGTAAGCGTGGAAACCACTTCCCATGGGTGGATTACAACCAGGACACGGCGACTGTACTATAAACAAAAGAAAAGAAAAGTGCCAATGTTTGTCCCGCTGCTTCGGCAGCAAGGTACTCGATTTTTTATTTTGTAAAATTGGTGCCTAGAACTTGAAGAGTCTACGAAGACCTGTGCGTCATTAACGACAGGACAGGTTCGTTTGAGACAGGTATGATATGATTTGGAAAGGAAATGAGACTCTCTTTTTTCTGTCGAGCCATAATTCATGAATAAACTACTGGAGCTTTGCAATATTTTTGGTAATCATATAATTAAAAAGATTGATTGATTGACGATTAATTGATTGATCGCTTGATTGATTGATTGATTGATTGGTCGCTTGATTAATTGATTGACAGTCTGCAAATATTCAGATTACAAACAGAGATAGTTAAACAGTTATAGTATAATTAAAGAGAAAATAACAAAACATTATATGTCTGACAATTTTCGTCATTGCCAGACAATGAAAGTTATCTTCTCTTTTTCTAAAGCTGTCAGTTGAATTTAGCACTAAGGGGAATCGAATTTCATATATACACTGCGATTTCGATATGTTACCGAAGTTGTTTGTCATCGATGTGGTCATCGTTTCTCAAACTTCATGTATTTTCGTGCAGAGTAGTATAAAACAGAGAAGCTGTCGTTTACAGTTATTTTTCCAATCAGTTTGAACGCTGGGCTATTATTCTCCGTACAAACCAATTTAACCCTTTACCCAACGCAGACGATTTCAAAATTTATTATTTCAAATATCATTTTTTAAATTTTTTCAAAAAATGTCAACAAAACCATATCATGTGACCCCTCTTTGGAACGAGCTCGACGAGCTCGTTCCAAAGAGGGGTCACATGATATGGTTTTGTTGAACATTTTCGAAAAATAATATTTTTTCAGCTGCTGAATTTGCATATTACGCGGGTGGATGCGGCGATTCGTTGGTTAAAGGGTTAAAAAAAAGAAAACTACGGGCAGACATATGGGGTTTAGATTGCTATTTGTTGGTAGAAATGGGGGTTAGGTGACTACCGCAATTTATGGGACTAGTCACATAGTTGAATGTCATTATTCTAGGGTGGGGTTTAGAGTTGGGGTGGGGTGGGGTTAGGGTCAGTAAAGGGTAGGGTTAGAGTTTGCTACCACCCCACCAATTGTTCACCCAAAAAGTTGTTTTAACACAATGGGCATGCATTTTAGTTAAAATAGACTAGGCACTAATGAATTTTCATTAGTGTAGGGTGGGGTTTAGAATTGGGGCTGGGGTAGGGTTAGGGTCAGTAAAGGGTAGGGTCAGGGTTTGCTACCACGCCAAAAATTTTCTCCAAAATCACTTGTTTTAATATAATGGACATGCATTTTATTGTCGTCCCATAAAAATAGCCACATAAGTATCAATTGTTAGAACGTACGCACTCGCCAACTTTTGAGATTTTGTAACTTTTTTCTGTTCATTAAACATCGTGGCATATAATACAGGCACTGTCATTTCCATTATTATAAAGTTTTGGGGGTAAGATTTGCTGTTTTGCCTTGCGAGGAATAAAAACTTACAAATTACTGTAAAAACACATTAGTTAGACAAACAGCCAAAGTGGTCAGTTACTTTGTGCTGGTAGGTGTGGTACTTATATATAATCTATAGATAATATGCGAAGTAGTTGCTACTAATCAGCATGCCATAAAATGACAAGTTTCCTTTTGTCACTCTTAATAAACGAAAACAACAGACAAATCTCGGAGCTGTCTGTTGTTTTCGTTTATTAAACGTTACAAATGGAAACCCATCTATTAGGTTGAATGGGGTTAACTTTATCGAAAGTTGATTTTATTGCCGATATAAGCCAGGGATGATTCAGGCGAACAATGAATATGTCTAGGCGCCTTACACGCTTGCATGGTTTACATCTATCTCTTCTAATATATATAATGTGAAGCCACCGATGGGGCATCTTTGTTTATGGGGACTATCATTATAAACCCTCTGCGTCGCATTCGGCATTAGGCTCATATTAAACACCATTGGTACTTGCTGTCTTAGTTTCTGCTTCTTCAGAAAGTCGGATTTCGTTTGTGAAACTCTGTGAATATTTGGCCCAGGCTCTATTCACGAGAGTCGCCCATCCTGCACTGCGTGATCCACTGCCAATCCTACCGATCGAAAAGGGGCACTTGTTTTTTATTCTGTAAGACCTCGCCAGGGGCATAATAATTGCGAAGTACATCGAGCCTTTTGCCTTTGAAAATTAAAATTATAAACATCTCCAAGCCCGGAGATTACCAGAACAATTCTCGGTCATGGAACTGGTGCTATGGCTGTATGGCTGGGGTGCGGACTTCTTATCAGTGAGATTATATATGGACATCCACAATCTTGCTTATACTACCTTGTAATCTGGATTCGGTTTTTTATCGGGAAAAATTAGTTTTCCAAAATATGCACGCTTTGCACCCCCCCCCCCACCCCCCGTCTCACACACACATTTAGCACAGGCCCTTCACGTCGACAAATCATTCTTGCTCCAACCACAAATTTCTGTTATATATCTGTATTGCGGGGACATTCTCTAGTCACAGGGAAAAAAGAGTCTCATCGTCTGCCTTCATTTTGTGAGTGTGTGTGTGTGTGGGGGGGGGGGGGGGGGGGGGGGGAGTTGTTGCTATAAATAAATAAAGCTCACCATCAGGGGTTCTCGCAATTTTCGATTTTCCTACTCCTCGCAATCGCCTATCGCTATTCAAAGAATCTCCTTTGATAATTAAACCTTTTTTATTCATGCATTTTTAGGCAAAATGATTGGCTAAAGAATTTATTTTCTTTTCTTTTCATAACACAATGAACCGAAAAAACGCATTTGGGTCATCTCTGAACCACGCCCCAATATCTCTCTTAAAGATTCCGTCCCTTAGACTGAATGGGAAAGAACGCATACACTCTCTTGTTGTTTCAACATGAAAAGTAACTATTATTAATCTCATCATATTGAAAAGACTTTAAAAATAACATGTAATCATGCTTTCTATTCCATGTTCAATTTGTTCATATGAAGTAGATGACCGCCTGCGTTCAACATTTTACCTGAATCAAATGTATTCAGTGGCCGGTCCTAGTAATCCACAAACGAAACTCATGCCAAGAAAACTTTCCAATTTCCAAACAGCCTGAATAAACACTTCTTGAAACAAAGTTCAACCATCTTCGTTGTCATCTGGGTTTATGTTGGGTTTATATTGAACTCCACATTTACAAACTGTGTTTTCAATTTATCAGGAATTGGTAAAAAAAATAATTAAATATAATTCATTGTTGCTTTGAATGACAACTCCGAAATAATCTGCACTAAGGGATAGTAGTAGGAGAGGAATGAAACGGGCCTTGTTGGAGGGCCCTAGTGAGGGATCTAGGAAGTGACGTCATGCCATGTGACCTGGTGGCGTCATGTTTGGTTATCATCGTGACCCGCGTGACGTCATCTCCATAGTGATGCGCGATGTTAGTACGCATGCGCAGCGCGTGTTGTTAGGGTGATAGTGTTTCCGTCGTCCATTTTTGTATACTGGGGGCCGCCATCTTGGTTTCTATGGTAGCGCGTGGTTGTTATGTTACCCAAAGGCCAATAACAAGAGGGGGGTATGCTCGGAGGGTGCGTTCGATTGAATCGATTGAATATCACGAATTACCTCAAACAACCCGACAATCCCCCAAAATCACCGAAATTGACTTTATTTACTACAGATTCCCAATTTTATCGGCTTATGATACCGAGGTGTACAGGGGTGAGGTGGATTGACTAGGAGTATACTCAAGTAGAATAGAAGAACCTATCAACTGGAAAAGCTTTGCTTATTGTTACTATATTTAGCAATTTCTGGTCTATTCTTGTTAGTTCTAGTCCTATTCCGAGTACTCTTGTTGTTTCATTTATCCAGATCGCCCAATCAGTTCACCTTACTGGTGTTAACTAACCAAGCAGATTGCTTGATTTCCTGTAATATCTATGCAGAGTTATCTCCCCTTATTACACCGAAGTCCTATCCGCTTCTCATCACCTCTATATCCAATGGCCATATCCCATGGAATCCCATTTTTGGAAAACACCTGTAGCTATGGAATCTCGTTTTTGTCGTATGAGGCCATGAGGGCCAGATGAAAACCCTCGACGAGGCCTCATTTACTATCCCTCTTAGCCTCATTTCTTTTGAGGCCATGAGGGTCATGAAAAAATCCCTCAATGAGGTACATGTATAATTTACTATCCCTCTTATCGTCATCTCGGTATTTAACAGCCATATCTCCAGGCACCTCAATTTCGGCACCTCTCTTTGGAAAACATGGCCTTGCAATAATAATTGGGTGTTATCAACCCCTTTCCATACCCTCGAATGTTGATGTCAAATCACGGAATCCATCTTTACGAAATCGGCTCGGAATCTCAATTATGGAATGCCTTATATAGCCCGTTTATATGTATACAGTGGAAATCCGATTGAAAATTTTGAAGACTTGAGCGAAGGTATAGCTAGGAAGTAGTAATAGAAGTCAATATTAAGCGATGATAGCTTTGTCAATAGTACTGGTCCAAGTCCGCAATGGAACAAGACTGCTGTAGAAGCTAATGATAGGACAGATAGACCATAGACTATAGTGGCATTGGAGCTTTGGAGATAGGATGGAAACTCCCTTCACACAGCCGTTACCAGTCTCCTCTGTTAGAAACAAAGTCTCCTCTGTTAGAAGCAAAGGAGAGTGGTGACTGCAGTGCAGAGGGAGTTGATGTTGATGTTGATGTTGAAGGACTCAGCGAATAGTGATACCAATGATTCTGAAAATGAAGACGAGGTTGAACGTTGAAACGTGTGAAGATCTTGCGAAACTAATTCAGGACTGAAGTGATTTTGTGAAAAGGGTTTATCAGGAATAAGGATTGTAAAGAGTTCGGGCGTGGAAAAGCTGGCGAAATCTTTCAAAGTTACATTGGGCAGTTTTTCAGTTCAGAAAATTTCAACATACAAACAGAGCGATGCTTGATTCCCGTTTCGGTGCAATAGATTTCCGGAGTTTCGGGACGGGCTTTCGGAACCGAGAACCCGGGAGTTCCCATCCCCGGGATTAAACCCTAATATCTATATATAGTACATTTGAGGTGTTTAACCCTTTACCTAACGTAACGGCCAAAACCGGCCAGCGCTATTCTCAAAAATCACCAATTAATTTTCATTATTTTTTTCATTTTTTGTCTCAAAAACATAGGTTATGACCCCTCGTTGGAACGAGCTCAATTTTTTTTTGCAAGTGTCGTCTGCTTTTTATGTTAGGTAAAGGGTTAAAATGCGGCATAGTTTGGATTCTGCTAGAACACACTTCCAAATTTCCGTGGTCAAAGTAATTTACCCTAAAATGAAAATTGGATTACGTTAACACATTAATTAATTCTACAAAAACGAAGAATGTCCTTATCAAGATTAATGACGATACATATACGCAATATTATAATTAGTTATATAATTATTTCATGTCTGCCTTTTTTATTTTATTTGATGTTTATATATTTATTCTGTTCACAGCGCCCTTGGAATAATCAAGAAATGTTATGGAGATGCGTTCGATTCATGTGACAAGCTCATATCAGAAATCCTTGTTTTGATACTTGATGCTTTCTCGCCGAAGACGTGTCACAGTTACACGACATGTAGCGTATGTGGGGCGAATAGGTGCGCTGTGGTGTCGATCTTGATGTTGGTTGCTGCATTTTGTTTCCAGAAATTACTCTAGTCAGTCAGTGCCGAACTAAAATTTTATTACCAGTAGAATAGCTTAACAATCTCGTCACTACAGTAACATAAATATAACTTTAATAATCGAAGGTGTAAATGTCATACAAAGTGAGGAGAGCATTGGCTCAAAAACAGTTAACGTGAAACACGTTTGGCTGTTTGTTGTTTACTGTCTGTGCGGGCTTTGACGGAATTTTCCACAACCGGATGAACGGCGTGTTGAACAGTATTACGGGTGAAGGAAACAGGGGTACCTAGTGGGAACCACCGACTGTCTGAGCAACTGTCAGACTCTCCAACTTACTAATTCTGGACAAGGACAGTGAGCCACGGTTGAAAGCAAGTGCGTCATTTGTGTTAATTAGGCGTTAGTACACCTTGAAACCGTGCCCCAACATGAGTAATCGGGATTGAGGGAGTTGTTCTTGGGCGCACAACGCTTCCGTACCCCCTGGGGGAGTAGGGTAGTGGACTTCGTTCGGGGGGGGGGGGGGCAGGAGGGGGAAATCCCCTCTCCCGGTCCCTTCCCTATTGAAAATTCACTTCCGGGAAAATTTTTGAAAATTAAGCAATGAAAGGGGACATAAAATTAATTCTAGTAACTGAAATGCCAACACATTTATGATAGAATTATCAGGTCATTATTTGTTATTATTCTGAGAATTGAATGTGCTAAACAAATGCTCAAGCTGAGAACTTTGAGCAATTCACACTGTCCTAACATTAAATCAGGTCTTATGAAGGAATGATCAGTTTTGGTTGTTTCATCATTTTGTAACTGTGAATGATGGAATGAACGCAGGATAACGATTTTCCATGATATGATTTCCTTGAAGTGCATTTCGAGGATTTTGTTTATTATGAAAAGTAAATGTGCTGTAGAAATCTCGTACCGATTGACATCATGAATACTTATGAAACTCGATATTGCGTTCACTGTAGTTGTAAATAGAAACAGTTGGAATTTTTACGGATTTGAAACCGAGTTGGAATTTGGGAAGTAAAGGAGACATCAACATCACCAAAGAAGCTCTAAAATCCAGATAGATGGAATTGCCAACTACTCATGACTTACCCTCCGAATTTCCAACTATGGGAATTTTTGGTAAGGATTGGGGGCGGGGGGGGGGTGACACCCCTCCCTGCCGCCACGTCCCTGGTCTAGATGAAAAGTGACCAGGTATCACTAAGCTAATCGAAGAAAAGGCATATATCGTACCTTGTTGGAACAGGCTGTCATCTACAATGCTTTTCGTCTTTGCTTCGCTCAATGTGTGATACAATGAGCATACTAGACGTAACGCAATCTGCATGTGACATATTTGGACTAAATTAGTATTATGTAATTAGAGGGGATACAGCCAGTCTGGGTCCTAAGAAAATTGAAGAACGCGTAGTCGTCTTCAGGGAGTTGGCAATACAGAAATGTTTAAAACAGCTCTCCACGTCAGAATTTTTTCTCTAATAAACGAGATAGTTTAGAAGTGGAATCTAATCTCGGACTTTCGTCGGTCGCTACCGTGGATAGAGTCCGGCGAGCTCGTTCTCATAAATGTTCATCAACTATATTTTCGAGGTTAAGATTTTTTTGAAAATGCAAATGTTTGAACCCCTCAAAAAAATTACTTTTGATTCTCAGAGACCACCGCATTGATTTTTTCCGTGTGCGTTGGAACATGTAATTGGCACTTTTCGAAAATATCACCGTTGTTTGTGACGCGAAAATAGGAAACATAAACGCATAAAGTCGCATATTCCTGGATTGATTTCAACGGGATCGTGAATTAAGAAGTGTGAATCGAAATACTTGGGAGTCGATTTCTATAGTCGTATATCTTCTTAACCCTTTGCCCAACGCAGACGATATTAAAATTTATTGTTTTAATTACTATTTTTTAAAATTAAAAACAAAATTCAACAACACCATATCATGTGACCCCTCATTGGAACGAGCTCATCGAGCTCGTTCCAATGAGGGGTCACGTGATATGGTTTTGTTGAAATATTTTGAAAAATGTATTTCTTTCAACTGCTGAATTTGCAAATTACGCTGTCGATTCGTTGGGTGAAGGTTTAAATAAACACGAACATGCATCAGATACAGTGGAATTGACTTTTGTTGAAATGTTTGAATAAAAAATTCCACAGTTTCCGAAAATACGACGTCGTCGAATTGAACAAAACGAACAAGTGAGATTGTGTATACAAGCATCCCATTGTAAATATCACTGTTTGGGACATATCATTCTCACTATGCGAATACATGCATTGAATGACGTCCTCATTTGAAGGATTGTGTCGGTTAGTTCAACGCTAGTACGTTATTATTCGTCTCTTGCTTCGCATTTTAATATCGAAAAAACAATTTAAAAAATGCATCTCTGCATGGCATTAGTTCAGCGATCCAAAAGTAGCGGCTACCCCACCTTGTGGAGTTTTTGGATACATTCGGGTCGCTGAACCATATAACATATCACACTCAGAGCTGGATCGTCATGGATTGTTCCTTATAATCTATAGTTCCGACTGTAATAAACAATAAAAATCCCCCACCCACCCCTCTTACTGATTTAAAAAAAAAAATCCCTGAGAATCAAAGTTACTTTTTTGCTTTAATTGCGATTTTTATGGATGGAAACGTTCGACTTTCGCCGACACACTAGTTGAATTGTTAGTTTAAACAATATTTATTCAATGAATATGCCATGCGTTACAGAGTTAAACACACACCCCTCTTCCCCACCCACCACCAAAAAAGTAACAGTACAAGGAACAGTAGCTAAGAAGATAACATTTATTTAATGCTCAGGCATCAATTCACGCTGAAAAATTAAGTCATATTCCCCTGTCGGTCGGCAAAACGAAATATCAAAATGATATTTAGAAATCGATATTTCATCGTAGGTTCGGATGACGAATCACATGTACTTTAAACGAGTCAGCACATCAGTAATGAATTCCAGAGTCCCAAATACAAACGAATTCGAATAATTGATAGTAACAGTGACTAAATCAATTCATTAAATCAGCGGTTTCAAAGTTTGACTTTCTCATTCACCTTCCAGCGAAAAGCCGAAATCACTTTCAAATTTCTTCAGTTCAACTTCACACGTCTTCAGTGCATTGAGTTCAAAAAAAATAAAATGACGTGTCTTGTTATTGAAAATAAGAAAGTGGTGTTTTTTGTTATTGTTCTATTTCTTCGAAACACATTGCGATTATTTCAATTCGCCAGCCTTGGTAAATCGTAAAGTTAGGGGAGAAATAAGACGGGACTACTTTTTGTGCGGATATTCACACATTCCAATGGTTGGAGTTTGGTTGTTGTAATTTTTGTATGGACGCCGGTTCGGCACATAAATTTTGCGCCTTAATGGCAAATAAAGGCCACAAATTGGAGAGTTTGTAGTCGTAGAGCATTAAATAAAAAGAAAATTCACGAAAATTTGATGAATACCGAAAATATCTCGTTCGTGGCTACAAGAAATATGAGGATCTTCACTCGCGACTGCGTCGCTCGTGAAGATCCTCATATTTCTTTGTAGCCACTCACGAGATATTTTCGGTATTCATCAAATTTTCGTGAATATCCTCTATATATTTAAGAAAACAAAAATGGTAAGGAGGGATTTGACAGAAAGCTATTAGCTTATGTAAGTCATCTCCCAAAGTTGAAGTAGTGAAAGCGTTTTTTCTCAACAAATCAGTTTTAGTGCGATGATTTTACCTTCTGTGTGTGTATGTTATTCACTTGATTTTTTCTTTTTCTTTCAGACATTCTTTGACTAAATTAAACACAGCAGTATCAAACCTTCGTTATCCTTCCAACATTTTCGTCGAACAGTTGTGTATGTTCGAAAAGAGCACATTTTAACCCTTTACCTAACATGAAAAGCAGACGACACTTGCAAAAAAAATTCTTGAATAACTAATTTTTTTCATTTTTTGTCTCAAAAACATAGGTTATGACCCCTCGTTGGAACGAGCTCGACGAGCTCGTTCCAACGAGGGGTCATAACCTATGTTTTTGAGACAAAAAATGAAAAAAATAATGAAAATTAATTGGCGATTTTTTAGAATAGCGCTGGCCGGTTTTGGCCGTTACGTTGGGTAAAGGGTTAACCCTTTACCTAACATGACAGGATTGATTGATTGATATTTTATTTGCCAGTATACGAAAATGATACAAAGTTTACATATTGTAATTGAAACATCAACATTTCCACCAAAACATTTTACACATTGCACATTTTCCAAAATAATTGTATACTGGCAGGGAAAGGCATAGCCAGAATGGCTGTCTTCCTACCTTTCCCTGTGAAAGAGAGAAGAAAAGAAAAGAAAGAAAGATAACAATAGGTAGGGAAAAAAGGGATAAATAATTGCAACATTGTGGATTCCATACTCTGCCTAGGAAGACGACACTTGCAAGCAAACTTCTTAAAAAACATTTTTTTGCGTCAAAAACATAGCTTATGTCCCCTCATCGGAACGAGCTCTAGGGGCTCGTTCCAATGAGGTGTCATACGCTATGTGTTTAGACACAAGCTTAAGGTTAATGACGCATTGAAGTTTGCGTACAGCTGAAATCAAGTTGCGCACATTCGTTGCTTTGTAAAGCCATACTGAGCAACCATTTCGAAAGCTCAACATTCGAAATGGATTGATATGATATAGTGTTGGCAATACCTGTACCATATGTGTTTTCTTGGTCTGTTACGTTATACGAAAGAAAAATGGGTGTCACATCAAGAGATTGAAGGTGACCGCCATCGCCGATTTCCAGTTTCGACCCACACGTGTTTATTGTTTTCGAAACAAATTCGACGTTAGCCCACTCCACGTGACCAAATTTGGGGGATGCTGATAAGTCTATTGTCACGAGAGATAAAGAGAATATCTCTCCAGAAGTGACACGTAATAGGTGACACGTAAACATTGACACGTAATAAGTTTGGATTGTGATATAACTCCGTGTTTATGGAGTGTGTACATTTTATTTTCAATAAATACGTCACAACCGCATGCTTGAAACAAAATTTTAATCTGCCGTTGTTGAGTTGGCACCAGATTCAGTCTGGCCCGGAAACTTTACTTTTATCCTTTAATGGAATAATGCTGGTAACTCTCTTAAAACAGTGTGTTCCCTCCATTGGTCTCTTGACTGAATTATTAAGGCTCATCACAACAGTGTTATTGCTCAAAAGAAAGTTTTGGGGTTGTTTTTTGAATTTACTATTTTTTTTTGATGTTTTTTTCATCTAAATTTTGTTCCAATGTGTTCTATGTGCCAGTAGGCACATAGAACACATTGGATCTCAGGGGACGAATTATTAGCCCGTTTACCCTCGTTCAGCTAGGAATTTCCCCATACAATAATTTTGTACCGGTACTGGCGGGACAAAAGCTTCACTACCGGTGCCGGTTGGAGGATGAGGGGAACCGACGGTACCAGAACAGGTTCGCACGCCTGCATGCGATACAATGCTAATTAATTCTTATTGTTTCTCAAGTGTGCAAGCTGAAGGTGGTTGGGTTCAATTTTAAGCCCTGCTGTAAAAATTCCAATCTCTCCGATTCGCCTGTTAACCCTCTCCTTTGAGTGACTCACTAACCACATGTCCTTCATTCTCCCATCCCACTTCCCCTATTTTTCTCCCAGTGAATCTTATTCTTTCAGACTGGTATTTTGAGCATTCTAGTAGGAAGTGTCCCAGGGTCTCCACACCACGCCTAAATTACACATCTGGAACTCCTTTTCACTGTTTCTCTCAATTTCCCCCTCATCTCCAGGGACCGCCATCTCATCTTGAACAACAGTTATCTACAGACTATTTTTTATGAAGTATAGTACTATCTCATGCTTCAAACAAAAAATATGGGCACTTATTATTTACTGGGATTTCCGGGTTTGATTATAAACGATAACTTCACAAGTGAATTATGCAATCAACAATTGCGCCATGTATCCGTGCGCGCAACGAAGACGCTTAGCCGTGAGTGTAATGGGGGCTTCATTGTTTTATTTTTTTTTTTAATCTTTTACCCAAACATGACAAGCCAACGACACTTGCAAAAAAATTCTTGAATAACTATTTTTTTCATTTTTTGTCTCAAAAACTCGACGAGCTCGTTTCAACGAGGGGTCATAACCGATGTTTTAGAGACAAAACAAATGGCGATTTTATGAGAATAGTTCTGGCCGGTTTTGGCCGTTACGTTAGGTAAAGGGTTAAATAATATAATTATCGTTAATAATGAAAAGTAATAAACAGAGTAATCGCTTGACTGGACTGGTTACGTGAAATAATTCATTCGAGGCGAGGGACTATATTGTAAAACACTCTTGCGCATTCGCGCACTCGTTTTTGTACAACGTCCCTCACCTCTCATGAATTATTTCAAGTAACCAGTCCAGTCAAGCGATTACTCTCTATATATATAACCAATATAGGATATAAAGCATACACAGCAACATAAAATATGAGCACATATATACCAAATATAAGATATAAGCATACACAACAAAAATATCAAAACACACATGTGTCAAGGTTGAATTTAAAGTCCAGATAACGGGCTTGCGTCACAGATGAATTTAGAGTCAAAATAAACACATATATATCAACTATAATCTAATATATAAATGCGAATGTCTGTGTCTATATATCTCTATCTCTCTCTCTCTCTATCTTTGTTCGGGTGAACTCCTCGTTTTCTCGACCGACCGATCTCAAATTTTCTACACGGGGTAATTCGTCCCTGCGAGTAACATGGGAAGGGTGGCGTGCCCGTGCGGGGTGACTTTGACCTTGAAATTGATGACCTTGACCTTTTATTTCGAAAACGGCTGGGTTGATCGGGCTAAAATTTCATATGTGCGGGTATATTGACCCATATATCATTTTGACTTTATCGTTGACCCATATATCATTTTGACTTTATCGGGGTGCCCTTGCGGGGTGACCTTGACAAGTATCTTTATAAAGAAAATGTAAATTTCAACAAAATAATAATTAAAAATATGTAAAATAATTTTATTTTTTAATAAGAAAATGTGTAAAATAATTTTATTTTGAAAAGTAGACCAAATGCAACACACAGACTTTTTTAAATAAATGAAATGGAAATAGACCAAGTGGGGATAGACCAGAATGGAGTGGACCAGCTGGGAGAAGACCAACCGGGAATAAATCGGTACAACCGCTTATTACATGTAAAGATACTGGTAAAATATACCTCTTACCCAGAAGTTTCCGTTTTTCACTCGTTTAATCTGATTGTGTTAGATGGGCAGTGTTTGTCTGTTTCGATTGAATAGGCCCACAAAATCGATTCTGTAATATGCCGATTCCCTCTCCAAAACGTGGGCCGATTGTGTCAGCAGATTTGCGGACACAATCGGATTTCGTTTTTCAAGCCGTAATCCGCTTGTGAACACTAGTGTTTTTTTGTGTGGTCGCAATCGGCCCAAGGTCTGTATGCCGACGCCATCGTTTTTGCGGACTCCTTCTGCTCCCACTTTGATGGTGTAAGGCACAATGGGCTACCAGAAAACAAATCAGCTTTGGTTTTGTGGACGCAATCGACGGGCGGCTCGGCTCGCGTTTTGTGGACGTAAGAGGCATCCGTCTACAATCGGCCCTACGGTCCTATTTTGTTGAACATACGACATCATCCTGCATTTGTACACACTCAAAAAGAGAGGTGTTTATGGTCACTTTAGTGTACGTTTTCGTTTATTACAGTCCAGTGCGTGAATATTATAAGTACTAATACACATGGCTCTTTCCCTTAACAGTTTCAAGTAACTTTGGAGGTTTTATATGAACCTGTTAACGGATTGTGTGCATCAAGTCGATTAAGTCGACAAAAACCCAAAGTGATTATAGTACAGTCTCCGGGGAATGGACAAAATACACGCGTGGGCAGTGCTGCTCGCGGGCGCTTTTATCAATCAAATATAATCAACAACTTTATCGTACCAGGTGCTCCATTCATTGAATATTTATCTCTTTACCTAACATGAAAAGCAGACGACACTTTCAAAAAAATATTCTTGAATAACTAATTTTTTTCATTTTTTGTCTCAAAAACAGAGGTTATAAACCCTCGTTGGAACGAGCTCGTTGAGCTCGTTCCAACGAGGGGTCATAACCTATGTTTTTGAGACAAAAAATGAAAAAATAATGAAAATTAATTGGCGATTTTTGAGAATAGCGCTGGCCGGTTTTGGCCGTTACGTTGGGTAAAGGGTTAACGAAATATTTGCTGAATATTTGCTGAAAGGTATTGATTATTGGTTGAGAAAAGCCTCCGCGGGCGACACTGCCCACGCGTGGATTTTGATCGCTTCTCGGGGGTTGTAATGTAATCAGTTTGGATCATTCATTGAAAATTTGATGGCGATTTCATTGTTTCATGTCGAAGACTCACTGTTAACGCATGCGTGGAAATGTTGCTAACGCATGGATTTTGACCTTTCCACGACGACCGTACAGAACGTCCTGAAACGTGAGACGACAAACGAGCTGATTGTGTCCTAGGGCATACATCAGATATGTCAACCGGTACCTGTACCGGATCTGGTACCCCCTGTTCCCTCATGCTCCAATCAGTACCGGCACTGAAGCTTTTGACCTGCCGGTACCGGGACAAAATTATTTAAGGGGGAAATTCCTAACAGAACGAGGGTAAACAGGCTCATAATCGTGTATGGTACACTTGCATGACATACTTTTAACTTATTTGTGAATGAACAAATCAAAACACTCTACAGGTGCATGTTCTGTCTGCACCACGACCTCGACGAAGCCGACCATTTTGACTTTTCAAACGTCGTATCAAATCCAACGAAAGAGCCGCCATCAGCTAATTCAAAGAAATTATTCTGCGGTGACATCAGAGTAATCATAAAGCACGATCTTCGTGCTTAATGACAACTTTGATGTCGCCGCAGAATAATTGGCACGATGCCATGTGTGTCTTGCGATCTTGGGGACCGGGGCGGTTTGAATGCGAATTTCTCCCATCTGATTGCGATATGCCATCCAATTGTTGATTTGTCCCGGTACAGGTACCGGTTTCGGTGAGACAGGCTCTGTCCCGTCCCGGTTATGTTGGTACCGGTGGTACTTTGACATGGCTGGCATCCATGGGTACAAGTCCACCCCCAAGGTGTTTGAGTTTGGCGGACGCAATTGACCCAACGCTTGAAATACAGTACCAACGGAAATAACTTGTACATTAAACGCCGTTATTCTTCGTTTGTAAACGCGTTCACAAATAGCATTTAAACGAAAAACGGGTTTATTTTCCGCTTACCAAACGTTTATAAACGATCCGTATTTCGATGATTTAAACGAAGGCTAAACGAAAGGTAAACGATTTTTCGTTTAGCTAAACGAAAGCTAAACGTTTTTTCGTTTAGCTGAACGGAAGACAAACGATAGTCCATTTATATGTACACGTACCGAACGACATATAAACGGTTTGCAAACAGACTGATCATTTCCGCAATATCGGAACAATTCATTTTATTGCGTTCACTTTTATCGAAGCACGGTTACAAATTAATAGGGAAGATTTTTAAAATGGTACGTTTTTGCTTTTAAGATAGGCGTATAACGGATGACTGGAATGGGACGTGAAATCTGGCGTTTTAATTCCATTTGTGAATTTTTAGGTTTCAATATCAATACCAAGTTAATTTTCAAACCGAAACTGAAAGTTGAAGGGCTTCTGAAAAGTGTTTTCTGGAAAAGTAATGGTGTTGCATTTTTGCAGAAAAAACATTGTTTTAAAAATTGTCTCGACTTTGTATTCATACATGTACATTGTATCATTTCCCTTTCTATTTGATTGTTGTCGACCCCAAGCGGCCAAGCCACATAAAAGCTGGCATCCCATATTTCTTCTAAGAATACCATTCAGATTTGTCATTTTAAGTTTGGTTGTTATCGTAATTAAAATTTACTGCGGTACGAACCTTTGATACCAAGCACTGAGAACCTTTTCTGTTTGTATCTAAAACAATGGGTCTAAAAACAGTTTTTTGTAAAAATAAAAATAACAAGATGTTGTTCTTAACATTAAAGGCACTAGGACACACCTACATTTGTACATGCAGTCATTGGTCAAGACAGTATAAACAGAACAAATTTCCCTTTTAAAAAGGTGATTACTTGACTTGAATTTATCACTCGACTTTTCTGAATCAAAATGAACCGACGGAAAATGTCTTCAACGCCGAGTCACCATTTGGTGAGGTATATTGAAGACAATGCAATACAAGTGAGAAGTTCGGTTTTTTTTAAAGAACTGACAGACCCAATAAAGATAGGAGAATCTTACCTCATTCAGTGGAGAAGAGTGCACGAGGTTGCTGTTGGAAAGGTACGTGTTTTATTTTTAACCCTTTACTTACATGTATGCCCAAAACAAGGAACTGAAAAATATCCGACAGGGTCGGCGAGAGTTAATTTCGATCATGGTAGGCCTGGAAATAACTACTGAACATCCGCTTAGGTCAGGCCCGAAGCCAGCAGTAAATAAAACTCCGACATGGAGAGTGTGGGGCGCCCCTCCCCTGCCACCTCACCCACCTCTGCATGTCGGATAGCATCCTGGTGCGAAGGCGAAGGCCATTTCCGAATTGCCTAGCCCCGACGGGGGTGGTGGTGTAGTGGTGTGCTGGGGGTTCTCCCCTTCCCGATTTGTTTTTACAATTCAAGGCTCTGAGCGCTCCCACCAGTATCGGCCCAAAGTTCCAAAGTGTTATTTGTTTTTTCTTTTTTTCCCCAAAACATCTTATGACCCTACTTAGGGGTCATAAGATGTGTTTTGGAAAAAATAAAAAAAATAATAAAAAGCTTAACCATTTTTCGATATTTCGCTTTTAATAAGCTCCAACGTGTTATTTATTTTTTCATTTTTTTTTCAAACATCTTATGACCCTACTTAGGGGTCATAAGATATGTTTTGGAAGAAAGAAAAGTGAAAAAATAAAATAAAAAGGCTTGACCATTTTTCTTCTTGCTAATACAATGACGTTATTTTTTTCTTTTCAGAACAAAGCAGCAATTGTAGTTTCTGCTGCACCTGCAAAGCCTACAGCACATGTGATCCCAACAGAAAAGGTTGGCATGAACAACTCTGCTGCGGAAGTGGTGGTCCAAGGGCGGTATTGCCTCAGCGAGAAAGCTAAGGAGATATTGTCAAATGATACCACAAGTCCACCGACAGTACGTGTGGATCCTCCAGTTGACGACACACCCGTAGAGGTGGTAAACTCATTTTTGTCATCCACACGAATCCCTGATAATAGAGAGGCTGAAATAGCAAATGATGGAATACTATACCCTGTATTTATCTTCCTGAGACGTGGGTGTCTTCTCCGATTCCATCCCCAGATTTTACACAGATCGAGCCACAAGCGTGCGAATGCAGCAGCATTTTAACTGAGGTCAGACAGGAGTTGGAAAAGTTAAAGACAGATATGGCCAATCTTCAAAAACATAATTCGGAAATGCAAGCAAGATTGGATAAATTAGAGGGTACAACATGTAGACGTATGCTCCAAAATGGTTCTGTTGTTGACAACGCCACTGGTAATGCTGTGGCCCCCCAAGAAATGCTTAAGTTGAAAATTACTGATAAAAGGTTCCTGGATATTTTTCTAGACAATTTGCCAGTGTCCATGAAGGAAGAAGATATTGCTGAGGCGATGGATAAAACCGCGACGGGCACTAATTTCATCCTTCACCCCGACCTTATTCAAGTGACGGCTGAAATATCAAAAGGTGACAGAAATGCTTTCGCAAGAAACATGTTTCGTAAGATGTTCACTGTTGGGGAGGTTAGGGACAAGAATGTTGCGGGAACGAGAGGAAAGCCCAGGATAGGTGTGGAGAAAATGGATATTCTAAAGCAGGTTTTGTTTCAGGTTTTCCCTGTACAGCCAGCAGGAAGACAAGGCATAGTGTGGGCAGACATAAAAAAGGTCATTGACCAGTTCAACAGAAATTTATTTGTCAACAAGATCTATAAATATTGTGATATCAGTGAAATTAAAGTTATGTACAATGTTTTCTTCCAAAACTCATCTTATGACCCCTCAGTAGGGTCATCAGATGTGGCTTGGAAGAAAAAAAAATAAAAGAAATAATTAACACTTGGGAACTTCTTAAAAGCAAAATATCGAAAAAATGTTCGATCAGTTCTTTTATTTTTTCTAGCAAAACATATATTATGACCCATAAGTAGGGTCATAAGATGTGTTTAGGAAAAAAAATGAAAAACTAAATAATTTTGGGAAACTTATTAAAAGCAAAATATTGAAAAATGCTCGAGCAATTTTTTCATTTTTTTTTCTTCCAAAACATATCTTATGACCCCTCCGTAGGGTCATCAGATGTGATTTGGATGAAAAATGAATAAAAGAAATAAATTGGGAACTTATTAGCAGCAAAGTATTGAAAAATGCTCGAGCATTTTTTTTCATTGTTTTCTCTTCCAAATCATATCTTATGACCCCCTCAGTAGGGTCATCAGATGTGATTTGGAAGAAAAAAATAAAAGAAATAATTAACACTTGGGAACTTCTTAAAATAAAAAAATCGACAAAATGATCGATCAGTTTTTTTTTATATTTTTCTTCCAAAACATATATTATGACCCGTAAGAAGGGTCAAAAGATGTGTTTTTGAAAAAAAATATGAAAAACTAAATAAATTTGGGGAACTTATTAGAAGCAAAATATTGAAAAACACTCAAGCAATGTTTTCATTTTTTTTTTCTTCCAAAACGTATCTTATGACCCCTCAGTAGGGTCATCAGATGTGGTTTGGAAGAAAAAAAAGAAATAATCAGCACTTGGGAACTTCTTAAAAGCAAAATGTCGAAAAATGTTCGATCATTTTTTTTTTTCCAAAACATATATTATGACCCCTGAGTAGGGTCATAAGATGTGTTTTGGAAAAAAATATGAAAAACTAAATAAATTTGGGGAACCTGTTAGCAACAAAATATTGAAAAATGCTCGAGCATTTTTTTCATTTTTTTTCTTCCAAAACATATCTTATGACCTCACAGTAGGGTCATCAGATGTGGTTTGGAAGAAAAAAAAAGAAATAATTAACATTTGGGAACTTTTTAAAAGCAAAATATCGAAAAATGTTCGATCATTTTTTTTTTTCATTTTTTTTCTTCCAAAACATATATTATGACCCCTAAAATATGAATGTTGATTTTTGTGTACGACGATTTTTTTCAGTTGTATGAGGTAAAGTGGTCAATGCCTCTTCACAGAATATTAGTCAATATTCTGACTGTTTTGGTAAATATTTATGTATATGTAACATTGTAGCTTTTATAAATTGTGATTTCTCATTTTGCTTCAACTTTTTTCCATAACATTATCAAACCACTGTACTGTTATATTTTTAGAAATGTAAACAGTTTATTCTTGTTAAACAGAAATTTTCAGAGCTCTGTCAAACGATAATAAATTTGTTAAATTTTTAGTTATATTATGGGAAGAATTTTCTGCTTGAAATTTCTTTACTTCTTCATCACTTTTGAGAATTAAATGTTAATGTACATGTACACGAGAATATTCAGTACTTTGTCGCCCCTCCACGCTCTTCAATGACACAAGGCATAACCTTGAATAAATGGTTGATGTAGTTATTGCAGTCATGTGGGGTTAACGCTGACCAGTAGTCTTTTATGCCCTGAATTAACTCTTCTTTCACTTTTGGCTTCACCGTTTTCCTCAGATAGTACTTCATGCCCGCCCAGATGTTCTCGATTGGATTCATATCTGGGGATTCTGGAGGTGATTTCCAATGATTAATGCCTTGAGCTGCCATAAATTCTAGGGTTGATTTACTAGTGTGCTTAGGGTCGTTGTCTTTGAACAGACGATGACCCTCAGATCCTTGAAAGTACATTTCAGCAGCCGGAATGAAATAATTCTGGAGAATTAATTGATAGAAATCACTATCCATGATGCCCGTGAAAATGGCTAATTTTGTGGCACCTTTTCGTGAAATGCCACCCCATACATGCACTGAATACGGATGTTTTGGTTTTGGGATGAAAGAAGCAGGTTCTCCTCTTTTTCTGTAACTCTTACTCAGACTGCTTTGCATCCTAACCGTACACTCATCCGTAAAAATAACATTGTCGAACTCTTCTTGTGTTTCAATGCACTTTTTGGCAAAGTCAAACCTTTTTTTCTTGTTCGCGTCCCTTACCATCTGACAGTACATTGTGCCACTTCTGCACCAATTTAATTTCCTCCTGGCATCACACACAGTAGACGGAGCAATTTGTAACCCTAAGTCCATGTACATTTTAGAAAGTTCAACTGATGACGTTTCTGCGTTGTCTCTCATCGTTTTGTCAAGAAGGTTTAAATTGTCATCTGTTAAAAGTTTTGGCCTTCCACTCCTGGCCCTATCACATATTGTCCCTGTGATTCTATAACTCCTGATCACCCTGCTGATGGTTCTGCGATCTATATTCATTCTCTCTTCTTCTTTTATGATTCTAACTATTTCAGCAAAGTTTGAGCCTCCTTCATTCAGACTGACAATCTTCTGGCGTATAATATACGGGACCCTAGTTCGTTTAATAGAATTCATTTTGCTAACTGGGTGTATTCAAGGTGAGTTGGGAGACTTGGTCATTATATCATTACGAGCAACCAATGATACAAAAAGAGAGGAATGTTTTCCTCGTAAAGGGCGTTTTCGAATCCTCGTAAAAGGCGTTTTCGAATATTGTAGGGCCAATGGTCAGCATTTATTTTTCTCCTTTGAAAACGGAAAAATAACACTACTAATAAAAAATAACCCCAATTACGCAAAATAAACACACTAATCATGAGAGCTACTAATAAAATAATTACCGACAGTAGCAAACAGAAGGGATCAAACAAACGAATTAAAACACGTGGTTAATTGACTTTACTTAATCCAATTACCAGAGGACCATGGCAAATCAGTGACTGGCCAAAGTTTTATTATGGAAAGGGAATATCGGTGTTTTAAGTTTTAAATTGTGTTTTGTCTTTTCATATTGGCTGAGTAAATAGCAACTGTAATATCTATCTTGACAATTAACAAATACAAACGTGATATCTATCGTTGATATTCAATGATTGGTAACCGACAAAATTCCTCTTTTTTATTATTTTAAACAACCAAGAAATAAAGTTCACGTTTATGTACATGTATATGTATCCTGGTAAAAAGAATCAAGCATAAAATAATTTTCCCCGACCCCATCTGTGGGAGGTGGCACCTCCGCGCCGACCAAGGCACTTGAAGCAGCATACAGGCCTTACAATCGAAAAGAGCAAAGTGACATAGACAGCTTTTCGGTGACCGGGGTTCACGCCAACATAGGCGTATGTTTCAGGGAGGCTTGAGGACTGCAGTTACCCTCCAGTCGGGGCAAATACATTTTTTTCGGCCAGTTTTTATGATTGTTTCGGGCAAGTTTGACTGACCTACTCACTTGGGCAGTTTTATCTTCAATAAAGGATTATGTCCCATCAGTTCTAACTTGGATACAAAGTCTGTAATATAATGTTTTGGTGTAGTACGTCCCACAGGTCGTACCACACCAAAAAAGTATATTACGGACTTCAGGTCCATGTTCGTACATATACC
Organism: Pictodentalium vernedei; assembly: GCA_031216915.1. Classification (NCBI taxonomy): domain Eukaryota; kingdom Metazoa; phylum Mollusca; class Scaphopoda; order Dentaliida; family Dentaliidae; genus Pictodentalium; species Pictodentalium vernedei. Next base: position 297,791,792 of record CM062288.1, read on the forward strand.
TGTAATACCGTCTTATCAGATTGATATCGCATCTGAGGGTTGTAGACACGCCAGCGTAACAGTTTGTTCTAGCTAATTACAGACATAAACAGGCCGTTAGCTACAACTGTGGAAGGGGAACACCTCCTCCCACACCCAAACCCACCCAAGGACCACTTCACTCAATAATGCTCGCAGCATCACTTTTCGGAAAAATATTTGAGACCCCCCCCCCCCCCCGAAAAGGTGTCCCGTACGCCTAAGCAAGCCCAAATTTTGTGACTCTGTTTGGTCGGAAATTTTGTGGTGTGCCCCCCCCCCCCCCACTCCCTCCAACTCACACACAAAACGCCCATATTTTTATGCTATTACACGTATAGGCATACATTCGCCTAGAATGGTCCCAATAATTTTCCTACGGGACTGCACATTATCTTCCCAGTGTCTACGCCACTGACACCGAATGATCACACTGACTTGGTTGTGATATTGTCTGAACACGACTCAATTGATGCATGTGCTCGGGTATCATGAACGACGAGTTTCGCTTATGTAAACGAACTTAAACGAATAAAACGTTTACTTAAACGAAGGTAAACGAAACATATTCGTTTACAAACGCACTGAAAACGAAAAACGCCGTTATATTTCGTTTAGAAACGCAATGCCAAACGGAACCGTAAACGCCGTTATTTTGCGTTTACATGTACAAGTTATTTCCGTTGGTACTGTATGTTTGCAGGTATAATCGGCCTAGCGGATCTCCATGAAATCGGATTGTTGGAACGCTCATTGGTCACAAAGAGAAAAGTGTCTCCGCCTGCGGAATCTTCAAACAAGGCACTTTTTCTCAAACAACGTGATTCGATGTCTAAAAAGAACCAAAGTTTGTTTTTCAATCCATGGTTGCCATTTTTTACATGGTTTGATCGATTGGTAAATACAGTCTTCAACTTTCTCTAGCTAGAAGGTGATATTTACGAAACTGGTCCAGTTACATTGCGTCGTTGCGTAAGTTACACCATAAACTGCGGATTCGTTAAAGATCATCACCAGCAAAATATTAATTAATCAAAACCAAACGAAAAGCCCTTCGCGCTCTTAAAGTAGACAATGGACCCCTCAAGAAAGGTGACCTCAAAACAACGTATAAGCGAGGTTAAGAAAGTCCTCCGAACCGAAAAACAAGCCAACTGGGAAAAAGCCACAGCCAACCTAAACGAGGTCAGGGAAGCCAAAAAATCCTGGAACTCTTTCCAAACCCTCACTGGTAAAAAGACGAGGCAATAAAGCAGCAGCCAAACCCCTTAAAAGGAAGCTGGCTCCTTCGCGCGTACCGACGAAGAAAAGCTGATACCTTCGGCAACCTCCTCAGAAAAACTCATCGCCCATATCAAGGCTCCCTACAATGATGACGTCATCATAAACGCGATTGACGACCTCATCAATGAACATCTAGATATCTACCGTGACCGTGACTTTAACACTTACCCAGAAGTAGGGGACGACGACGACCTCGTCATTTCCATCACTAATGAAGAAATCATAAATATCATTAAAAAGTGGAAAAACTCTTCGTTGCCCTGCGAGGATGAAGTTAGCTTCAAAATTCTGAAACAGTGCCTAAACTCCCTAATTGATAAACTCAACAACCTATTCAATGCATGCCTCACTCACGGCTATTTTCCAAAATGTTGGAAATGAGCCATTGGGGTCATTATACCCAAACCAGACAAAGACCTTTCGACCCTTCCGACCCTGCCAGCTACAGCCCAATCTGCCTTCTCAGTTGCATTGGTAAGGATTTCGAAAGAATCCTTACTAATCGACTGAGGGAGCACCTCGAAGAAACCGACTTCTTCAACAGATGGTAAAGAGCCTACGGAAACCATAAGAAAGCAAGGAGCATGTCTACCGCCTAGTCAATCAAATGAAAACCGCGATAAATGAGCAGGAAATAGGCGCGGCAATCTTACTAGACGTCGAAAAAGCGTTCGATTCCGTTTGGCACAACGGAATGCGCTTCAAACTATTTAAAATGAATCTCCGCATGAAACAGCTTATATTACTCTCCTCCTTCCTTAACGATCGAGAAATAAAAATCAGAGTAAATAACGAAGTGTCTGACGGCGTGCCCCTTGAAGCAGGCACCCCAAGGATCTGTCCTCACCCCCCTCCTATACATCATCTACGTCAATGTTCTCAAAATTTCCGACAGGCGCGTTCAAATCTCACAATTTGCGGACAGCAAGCGCCTCTGGGAGTATAATAACACCGCCAATTTAGTTCAAAAACCCCTTCAGCGCGCTCTCGATGACCTTGAACAATGGTGTGCCAAATGGAGAATCAAGCTGAACGCCAATAAAACCAAACGAATCACGTTCACCCGTATGAAGAACAATCGTGACTTTGACCTAAAACTACTGGACAAAGTCCTCCCTGAATGCACAGAGGCGAAATTCCTTGGCTTAACCATTGACCAAAACCTATCTTTCAACAAACACACCAACGATATTGCATTGCCAGCAATGCGACAAAGCGTATTAATTTGCTAAAAATGCTACGAGGTGCAACCTGGGGAGCCAAACAGACTATTCTACTCAAACAATACAAAGCCTTTCTGCGCCCAGTACTCGAGTACGGGGCTATCATCCTAACCGACCTAAACCAAACAAATATGGGGAAACTCCAAAAAGGTCCAAAACCACGCGCTCAGGGTCGCCCTCTGTGCTTCCTGTGATAGACCTATCAAAATACTCCACGACAGAGCTAAAATTCCAACCATAAAGGACGCATCCGGCTCGCCGACAGCCAACTAATATTCGAACTCCAGGACATTTGCGACAGCCGTCGAAAACCTAAAAACGCGATCAACTCATCAACCTAAATTACCACAAGTATATGCCCATATAAGTACTCTTAAGGACAAAGGGAAGGTGAATAAACAGGCAGTGAAAACGGCTCAGCTGTGACCATTTACCAGAATGGGCTGCCGTCGCCGACTCAGCGAAATCATAAAAAATTCAACGTCTAAAAGTAAACAATATTTGGGAAATCGAAGCTGAATTAACAGCCTTTGAAAACGGCTCAGCTGTGACCATTTACCATATTGGGTTGCCTTCGCCGACTCAGCTAAATCATTAAAAATTCAAAGCCTAAAAATAAACAAAAACTGGGAACAGGAGACCGGAAGTTTGCAAGCTGCCATTTACAATGTAATCACATTCTTTTGTCTATTGACTAATTCTGCCTTTTTTCTTTCAGCAGGTATACATAGATGCTTTCTGTTTTATCTCCAGCACCCCAATAACTGCTAGGGAAAACTATAACCGATATGGAACACAGTAACCGCTTTGGACTCTGAACATCCTCCGCTCCATCCCTAGAAGTGTTCATCCACCTCCAGGGAGGCGAGCGTTGGTTCTGCGCCCCACTTCTACCTCTTTTTTGTAAATCGCCTGGTAAGCGCACTTTGACCCAGCCAAATAGGTTCCAACACAGGCCTGCCTCCGAACCAGGAAAGTTCGGGTCTTTCTATGGGTGGTCCCCGAAAGGGGCCGTTGTTGTTTTTCATTCACGAGCCAACGATACATTCAACTGAAATACAGAAAACGAACCAACTCCAGTTTTCATCAACCGCCTGAGGCAGACTATACTTGCCAATGAAAGCCCTCCACCACATCATGACTATCCTTCTAAGTGGCAGACTTTACTTGCCGGAAAATACCATCACAGCACCCTCGGGGAGAGGTAGCACCTTTGTGAGAGGACCCCCCCTCACTCTGGTCCTCACCCGAGGGTTCGGTTAACGACCATCACAAAGACAAGCCGTCACTCTTTTGACCATCTAACCCGGGACATCTACCGAGTATTCGATCCCTTTCCTGCTTCAACACGCCAAGACACGAAGCTACAAGATCTTTTAAAGTTAAAGAGGATCGAAAGGGGCTTGCCGCACAGCGTCCCTATGCGCCTTCGGTGCATGAAACCATTTAATGAAGCACCGGGTTGTATGTATAAGGTATGTTTGAGATTCCTCACTCTTTTTTTTTTTTTTTTTTTTTTGTTGTTGTTTGAAGATGTAGGGTTCCAGAAATTTCTAAAGTGGTAGAACATTGGACTAAACAGGTTTGCGGTCGCCTTATATGCCCGCACATAAACTTTGTAAGTAATATTTGGTATCCCGCTTCTCAATTGGCCAATTGTTTCATTAACAAATAGCCGACAAAGACAAGAATACGTGTTTTCTCAAGATCGTGAAATTATCAAATTAATGCAACTGTAAATCGTCTCCAGCCTCCTTGTTATGCCGTTTGGCATTTATCTCAGTTTTTATTTCAAAATAATACTCTAGGTGATTCAGTTCATTTGTCGACACAGTTCAGCTTGAATGTTAATCTTTCTATTGCGTTACCTGGAAATAGCCTGGCCAAACAAAATATGTTAGGGTTGTTTAGACATTACTCAAACGAAAAGTTGCAACCTATAACCTTTCGCATAGATGAAGTGTTTTGGTCAATGTTCACGTTGGGTCGAATTTTTTGGTGCCAAGAGGAATTTTTGTTCGGTAGCAAATGATTATATTTTTGGTGTCAAATGAAAGATACTAGAGCCAAATCGAATGCGATTGCAAAAGAGAACACATTAACCATCACCGCCCTTTGAGTGCAACTAGGCTTTATCTATAATGCTGAAGCATTGCAGATGGTGCTTTGTTGCGCTCAAAGTACGATATATATGAATATACTCACGAAGAGAAGTCAAGATAGTTTACAAAGAGTTGTTTATAAGTATTTCTTTTTAATTAGTTTTATTTCAGGAAAGTGTATTATATATTTAGTTCGTATGTGTGTTAGGGAAGGATTATAGGGGTGAAATAAGGAAGTTTAGGTGATAGGTTTCCCGAGTTTACATTTATTTACTTTAGTTGCCTTTTTTTCGTGTGTTTGGTATTTTTCTGATTTCGATCTTTAGGTCCTATAAATATTTGTTAAAATGAATGGTAAAGTGCTCAACGGGTGTCCAGACGGAGGTGAGTATGGGTATTAAGGGGTCAGAGGGAGGTGAGGCGAGGGGTCCAGGTGCAGATGGGGGATATTGAGGATACACAGGCGTGCAGGCAATGTGATATGAGGTATGGTGGGGGTCGGCCAAAGGATAGTAGCGGGGTGTGTGCCAACTGCAGGGATATTTTACAGTTGTTAGAGAAGTGTGTTGGGTTCGAGCGGAAAATTGCGGAGCTGAAGGGGAGGTTGGGGAGGGCTGGTGTCTCTGGAGTCACACCAATGAAGATTACCTATGATGGGGAGGGAGAAGGAGGATGGAAGGTTGTTGTGGACTCAACGAGGAAACAGGGAGGCAGGAAACGTGGTGGGAACAATGCTTGATGTAGGGGGGATTGTAACCGAGGAAGGGGGATCTAGTAGAAAACTTCGAAAGGTTGCGTCAGGACAGGGCTGCGTAGAGTCAGGCCATAGTCGGAGTAAGGCTGCCAAGGTTGCTAGGCAGTGCTTAGCGAACAGGTTCAGTGTATTAGATTCCGATATCCCTGGGGATGAAAGTGAGGGGCACGTTGAGGGGAGAGAGGTGGCTTCTGATGATGATAGGCCAGATGGGGTAAGTAGGGCGGTGAAAAGATAGAGGGGGCCAGAGGCATGCAAAACGAGGCGAATTGCAGATGATATAGAAACTGTGGGAAGAAAAAAATTAGTTGTAGCGGGGAGTAGCATTGTACGTGGGATTGACAATGTGGTTTGTGGCCCTGACAGTTCTAATCGAACAGTCTTGTGCTTTCCGGGTGCGAAGGTGGATGATCTGAGGGACCGGGTAGATGGTATTGTGGCAAGGTCAGGATCGGAGTCGGTAGTAGTGGTCCATGTGGGGACCAACAATATCAGGGAGAGAAGGTCAATACGTTTGGTGCAGTCGTATAGAGGTTTAGTCAGCACACTGCTAAGTAGGAATGCAAGGGTAGTTGTATCCGGGGTCCTTCCTGTGCTTGGAGGTGTGGACGAACGGAACTCAGGGATTTTGGCGCTGAATGGGGAGTTTGGGGATTACTGTGTTGACCTGGGGATACCCAAAATCAATAATCGACCATATTCTCAAAGATATTAATTTATGGAGGGAGGTGATAGGGGTAGAAGTGGATGATGAGGGTAAAATGGAGGTGGATAGTGATCACAACTTGATCACAGTGACAATCAGGGCCAAAAACCTAGTAAAAAGCAAAGGAAGCTTCAGGGAGATTTGGGAACTCAATAAGAATACCGACTGGGCGAAGTTCGAAGAAAAATTGAAACCAAAGCTTGCAAACGTACACAAGGGGCGGGGGGCAGTGTCCAGAAGATGGGCGATGCCACAGTTGCCTGGTGGAGGCAGGGAAGGAAGGTTTTGGAAAGATTAGGGTGCCAACACGGGAAATTGGGTACAGAGTAAACGAAGAACTGAAAAGGGACATAAAGGGTAGAAAAGCTAAATGTGCTGCATACAGGAGAAATAGAAAACTTAAGGGGGCGGAAAGGAACGAGGCCACGGTAGCAAAGGAAGAATACCAACAAGCACGAAATAAAGTAAACAAGATTAAAGACGATAATCGGAGAGTGCGAATTAGCAGTCTTATTAGGACGATAAGAATGACAGGGGAGTCGAGTTCGAACGTATTTTGGAAATGGGTGAATAAACGTAACAAAGGAAGTAACCCACAGAGTATTAAAGTAGATGGCAGAGTTACAGACGATCAAGATCAAATCGCATTAGAACTAGACAAGCACTGGGAAAAGGTAAACGATAAGCGATGGGGCACGGGGAATCCACAGGAGTGTCCGAACCAGGTCGAGGAAAATCTATCGAACTTTGTGTGCAGCGAAATTAAAACGGAGGAGGTGCGAAATGTGTTCTCAAAATTAAGGAATGGAAAAGCGGGAGGGGTGGACGAAATTCCTAACGAGTTTATCAAAAAAGGGGGCGAGTAACTCTTGGAAAGCCTAACTGCCCTATTCAATTCAGTCATAAAAAAAACAAGAGGTCCCAAACGAGTGGAGAGAAAAGAAAGTGACATTTATTTACAAAAAGGGGGAAAAAGACGTTTTGGATAATTATCGAGGGATCTCTGTCAGTAGCAACATTGGAAAAGTTTTCTGTAAAGTCCTGTATGGGAGATTAGAGGAGGTGATTGAGGAGAAGGGATTTTTGGGAGAGATCCAGAATGGCTTCAGGAAGGGAAGGAGAGTCACTGACCACCTTTTCACGCTGTCCCAAATGATAGAATCCGCAAAAGCAAAAAAGAAAAAGATGTTTATGGCCTTTTTTGGGTGTTAAAAAGGCATACGATAGAGTATGGAGGGAGGGTATGTGGCGCAAGCTTGAGGCTCTGGGCTTGGGATGCGAGTTTGTTGGAATTATGAAAGCATTATATAAAGATGTACAGAGTGAACTTATCCTTGGTAACATAACAACAAAACGTGTGCCCATGGAGATATGCCTAAAACAGGGGTGTATCCTTCGCCAATCCTGTTTGCATTGTACATCAAAGGTTTAGGAGATGAACTCCTACATTGCGAGGAGGGGGGGGGGGGGGGGGGGTGCAGTTGGTGACTTGAAGATCCCAGGGCTATTTTTTGCAGACGATATGGTGCTAGTGTCAGAAAGTGAAGAGGGGCTAGCGAAAATGCTGGGAATTGTTGGGAAATATGGTAGCAAATGAAGACTCGAACTTAATGAAAGCAAGGGCAAGGTAATACCCGTGGGCCGCAAAGTGGACCCCACTCGAAGGTGGAGAGTGGGGGATTTCTGTATTCCGGAAGTCAGCAACAAACTTCTTAGTGTGGGAGAGACAGGTGACTATGAGTATCTGGGGGTAAATATAAACATCACAGGAAGAGGCATCTACCGAAACCACACAAATAAATTGATTCTGAAGGGAAGGCGAATCCTTAACCAAATGAACCTTATATGGAGAAACAGTTTCAATAAGGTTTTCGTGGGGAAAACCATTTGGGAAATGGTTGGTCTGCCAAGTATATCATATGGAACGGAACTGGTACCCCTAAACCAGACGGCCGTACAGAGCTTGGAAATCCTGCAGAACGACGCAGGCCGATGGATAACGGGGTCGAGTAATGCCGCAGCACTAGAAGCAATCAGGGGTGAGCTTGGGTGGATGAGGATCAAGGACAGGATAGACTTATTGAAACTCGGTTTTCTTAATTATTTGGTAAATCTCCCCGACAGCCGATGGTGTAAAGTAATGTTCCTGCGAATTTTCAACTCAAATATCAAGACAGGATGGATGGTTCAAGTGAGGGAACTAATAGAGAACTACTCACTGGAGATCTCGGACCTAGACGTTGGGGCAAACCAGGGTAAAAAAATCGCCAGAGAAAGGGTCACAGAGGATGGTAACCTTAATAGGCGCTAGGGGTCAAATCAAAGAGATCTTTGGGTGACCTGCGAGATAAAGAGAAACCTGGTTTTGAAGAGTACCTTGATGGCACCTTTGGGGAGTCACTGTTGTTCAAACTGAGGTCGCGGTCCCTGGAGCTGAGGGGAAAAATGGGAAAAACAGTAAAAAGGAGTGCCTGATGTGTAATTTGGGCGTGGTGTAGACCCTGGAACACTTTCTTCTAGAATGCCCAAAATACTAGTTTAAAAGAATAAGATTCACTGGAAGTGGGATGGGAAAATGAAGGACATGTGGTTAGTGGGAGACTCAAAGGAGAGGGTTAATATGCTAATCGGAGAGATTGGGAAGAATGGGGCAAGGGATGTCATCAAGCAGTTCGTCTCCGAGTGTTGGGAGGAGAGAAGAAGCGTGGGAATAGGGAGGCAGTTGGGAGTACAGGGGTAAGCAAGGCCTTCTCATCCGAGAACCGCGACAAATCAGCGGCCGGCCAAAGTGTTATTATTGTTATAATTTAGTATTACTGGGCTCTTTTAATTATTTTAGTTAAAAAACACTAATGCTAAAAAATAAATAAATGATAATAAATAATAAACAAATAAATAAATAAATAAATAAATAAATAAAGTAAAGGGTCATTTCGCTTGGCCGACGGGCTCTTCTTTCTTTTCTTCTTTGTACTCTTCTCATGGTCTGCCTGCCCCCTCGGGTAAGGACCAGTGTGAGAGGGATCCTCTCATCAAAGCTGCTATCTCTCCCCGAGGACGGTGGTGTTGTGGTGGTTTCATCAACTTTGAATTCCAGTTTCAGATGGACGCTCGTGCCTATTTCCTGGATAGTCCAGGAGATAGGGCAAGATACGCCCAAAGATGATATGGCTTTCTCTAGACTAGCAGGTAATTCCATTGCCGTCAATGTGTTCACGCTCTGAACAAATTTCCATACAAAGGATTAAGTAATAAGACATGTTTTGATAACAAAAAAGATTAAATTGAGAAACTGCTTATTTAGTACACCGATAACAAAAAGCCAAGAAAACACCATTTCCCAAGAGATTACTTGACAGGTGTGAATGCTTTCTCGCCTGTATTGTTACACAGATATTTCATCGAAACGATGCACTGAAATAAGAAACCACAAAGCTTTTAAGGACTATCAAAGGTACATGTGTATTTGGGGGGTGTTAAATGCTGTATTTTGGTGCCAAACACATATTAGTGCCATTGACACCCGACACCGTGAACACGTATTTGGGTAACAGTTACGGTTTTACTTTATTCTATTTTTCATTGTTTCTGTAATACTGGCAAAGGGTACGATGTGTTTTGATAATTACTCGAGCCCATGTGCGGCCGAATATGGAAATATGGAAAGTAGATCGATTTCAGCAGGTACCGTGCAAAAAAGGTCGGGTATTTCCCCTTTCAGGTAGCTCTGCAGTGCACCTATAAATGTCATCTGACTGTCCGAATTCCTCAATTCCCAGTCATCATAGCTGAACCTTGTTTCTGTTCCTGTTTTAATTTGATACTGTAGTTACATTTTTTGATAAGTTTTGTTTTATTACTTTCCAAAGTATGATTTATTGGGATTTCCAGGTTTGATTATAAACGATAACTTCACAAATGAATTATGCAGTCACAAAATGTGTCATGTATCCGTGAGCGCAAACGAAAATGCTTTGATGTGGGTGTAACGGGGACTTCATTGTGTTTTATTTTTTAACCCTTTACCTAACATGAAAAGCAGACGACACTTGAAAACAAATTCTTGAATAATTATTATTCTTTTTTTTTGTCACAAAAACGACGAACTCGTTCCAATGAGGGGTCATAACCTATGTTTTAAATAGAGAGTAATCGTTTGACTGGACTGGTTACGTGAAATAATTCATTCGAGGCGAGGGACTATCTTGTAGAACCGTCGGGCGCATTCGCGCACTCGTGTTTGTACAACGTCCCTCGCCTCTCATGAATTATTTCACGTAACCAGTCCAGTCAAACGATTCTCTCTATTTAAAAGTTAGAGTGCTCCCTGGAAACACAGAATGGCAAACAACAACAACACTGACACCTCTGCCAACTTTTGCGCGCTACATATGTGGCATTCCGTGTATCCGACACATGCTTTCGGTGTGAACATGTCGACAAAAGCATCATAGATCTCCGTCACGCGCTCCCCACATTCGTCGTATGCTTCTCCTAAACACTTCCTCAGTCCACCAAAGGCACTGTAAGAAATCAACAGGACATTCATAAACCACAATAGAAAAATAATAGCACAAAGTTCTGAACAATTATCTCGTCTTTCTAACAATACTCTCAATCTTCCGATCCGTTTTTGACTATTCTGTTATTGGCCGAACAGTCCATCCCTGATATGCCCTGTAACTTTTAAATAACTAATATACGCCTAAAGCAGAACATTCCGGGTGTAGGCGCATATTAGTACTCTAAAAGTTACAGAGCATATCAGGAATGGACTGTTCAGCCAATGGAAATGAACAATAATATATTATGGCCCAGTAGTCCACCACCCAACAATACAAGACATAAAACGATATAATTGAAGAGTGATGGATGATCAATCATGGATGCCAGTAACCGACATTTCAGTTGCGATATCGGCCAGAAGCCGATACCAATAAGTACATATTATCGCTTCAGTGAAGTCATATGGGTTGTAGCTTCGCGTCGGGTTGACGAGGGTCAGATCGCCGTATCAAACGAGTTGCCACAGGCAGAGAGTTTCATGCGGGGATCTGACCCTCGTCAACGAGACGTGACAGTACAACCAATACCACTTCTTTACTGAGCCGATAATAGGTTTATCACATCACCCATACAGTGCATCGCATGCCATCAACCCACTCTCGAATCACTCCATTGATGTAAAATGCAGTCACCCACACTCATCTCCTATTTACTCATCTCACATTTTAACCCTTTACCCAACGCAGACGATATCAAAATTTATTACTTTAAATATAATTTGTTTAAATTTTTAAAACAACTTCAACAAAACCATATCATGTGACCCCCTCATTGGAACGAGCTCGATGAGCTCGTTCCAATGAGGGGGTCACATGATATGGTTTTGTTGATATATTTTGAAAAATTTACTTTTTTCAATTGCTCAGTTTGCATATTACCCGGGCGATGTGGGCGATTCGTTAGGATTTTTTTTCGCAATTCACAATGGCATGTATTACTTTTTAACGATAGAGCCTTAGCTACAGGTGTGGCTTTAAGCAGAAATAATAAATAAATAAATAAATAAATAAATAAATAAATAAATAAATAAATAAATAAATAAATAAATAAATAAATAAATAAATAGCGTTTTCAAGTAAAAAAAAATATTTTACGAGTAGGATTAAGAATAAGACGAGCCTCTGGCGAGTCGGTATCATTCTTAATCCTACGAGTAGAATAATTTTATTACTTGAAAACACCATACGTTCATTTTGGTATTGCCATAAATGATTTACATGGCAGTCGCGGCGAAATCGTCCTTTTACTCGCAGCAAAACACAGCAAGAAGTGAGGAGCACATTGGTCCAATTCGATCGACAAGCAAAACTGCCAAAAAATAAACAAGGCGCGGTGATAATTTTCTGTTTAAAAATAATTCCCCCACAAACTTGAGCTAAAGTTGCAAAAATACTTTATTAACTGAACAATGTTTCTTAATTTCGTTGTTTATTGTTTTGTTTTTTTTTTTACGTCGTTGATTCAACTTGAGTTTTACAAACAAAGCAGACGACACGCGCCTTTGTTTATTTACACATTCCTAATTTGGAAAAAAGAAACATCACTCATCATGCCCCTGCTTTTGAGAATCGAACTTGTATGCTTTTCAACGTTTGATTTCGATTGATTTACTTTTTGTTTTCTTTGTTAATTCGTTTCATTGTTAGACAAAGCATATATTGTAAAACTAAACATTCAGCGGCGGTCATATTTATTTATTTATTTATTTATTTATTGGGTTTAAGGTCATATATTTCTGCACTGTGGCTAATCATGACCATGACATTTTTACTGGTGGAGGAAGCCGGAGTACCCGGAGAGAACAACCGAGCAACGGCGAGCAACTGTCAGCTCCCCAACATACTAACTCCACACCAGCAGGATTAGCATTGGTTGAAGACAAGTGCACCATCGACGTGCAGTACGCCAATAGTCCACTACGTCACCGTGTCCCCAGATGGGCAAATGGGGATGAAGTGTCTTGTCCAAGGACACAACGTGGTTGCCGCAGGTGGGATTCGAACCGAGGACCTCTCGGCTTGCAGCCTGCACCTCTACCTCCTGAGCCACCGCGCCCCTCAGCGACGGTCAGCGTTTAATAAACGTCGGTTCATTTTGTCTCCCACAAACGTAAAACAGGTCATGACAACACAAATGCGGTAGAGATCAGAGGTCAACAAATCCGTCTCTACTACAGGAATAAATTCTTTCAGTGTTAAACCTACGCTGAAGAGTTATCACCCTACTAGGAGCTGCTACTAGGTGAATAAAGCAAAAATTTATCCAAGACATTATTGTTAGAATAAACTTCCAAATATGGGATAAAAATAAATAAAGGCCCACATTCCTAGTCGAAAATATTCTAATACTATTTAAATAACTTTAGTATTTAGAATGGTTTAAACGATCGGCTGTAAATGGTTCCATTCCACCCGATGACCTTGTTTCAAACCATGCAGATACGGATTTAACCCTTTGCCCAACGAATCGCCCGCATCCGCCCGCGTAATATTCATTTTCAGCAGTTGAAAAAATATTATTTTTCAAAAAATTTCAACAAAACTATATCATGTGGCCCCTCGTTGGAACGAGCTCGTTCCAACGAGGGGTCACATGATATGGTTTTGTTGAAATGTTTTGAAAAAATTTAAAAAATGATATTTAAAATAATAAATTTTGGTATCGCCTGCGTTGGGTAAAGGGTTAAAACCATACTGATTCTGCTGGGTTTTTTTTTTTATATGACTACCACAAATAACCCCTCAATACCTCTGCAGTTTGTTCATCATATCCAGCTCTCCGGAAAACAAGACTGTTTCTACCAGTGACCTACAAATAAATCGGAAATTCCACAAACACATCACGGAATTCCGTAATGCGTACATTCGATCATCTATTTATCCTGTATAGGGAAACACTGCTTTTCTATGACCAGTTACAGAACTCAATAAAAACAATTGCGCAGTTTGCGCGTTTGACAACATGCGATTGAAAGAGAAATGAGAATCGGTTGCAATATTATAGCGAATCGAACGATCTGGATTTTTTGTTAATATTGCATCTTCCCATTGCCAAGTGACAAATTTAATATTGATTGCGTCTCATCATTGACAAACATTTCAGTCGATGTCTATTTGAAAATGCAGTGCTGAACAATTGCAAAATAACAAGAGAAACAGAATTTACTGCATCCAGTAAATTCAAGTCTTTGTGAAAAAGGTTGAAGCGTCAGGGAAAAACTTTAAATAGAAAGAATTTATGGAGGTTTATTTTCGGGAGTAAAACACCTTTTAAACAAATCAGAAATGGATTTTCGTTAACGGTATTTACAGATACTCATACACGAATCAGAACAATTTTTATAAGAACCAGAAAAGTCATATATGTGCACACCATTTAACTGGTATAGTGCTAAATTATTTTTGGTCCTTAAAATTTCTGTACGCATCTTTGTCTTGTTACAATTTATGGGAGTCTCCCATAAATTGTTACAAGGCAAATTCTAACAGATATAGAGGATATGAAATGAATGTTTTTCTCATATAATATTTATGAAACGAGTCTAAGAATTTTCCGTTTTGGCGAGACTCCGGCGAGCCCAAACGGAAAATTCGGACCAGTTTCCTAAATATTAAATGAGAAAAACACTCATTTCATATTCTATTTATCATATGGCACACATACGCACAAATTAGCCACTTAGTATGACTTTTTAACCCATCACCTAACTCGAGTTGCAGACAGCACAAGAAAAAACATCCTCGCATAACTAAAAATTTTCATTTTTTGCTTCCAAAACATAGGTTATGGCCCGTCATTGGAACGAGCTTGTTCCAATGAGGGGTCATAACCTATGTTTTGGAAGCAAAAAGTGAAAATATAAAAAAAATGAATGGCGTTTTTCTTGTAGGTAAAAGATTAATACAATATAATCCACCCTAAATAGGTCAGAAAACGTAAATTCTCTCTACTGAAATTATGCAAATGTGACCCAGTTGTATTTTGTTCAGCCAATCAAATTGTCTAGTTTTGAAATTGACCAACGAAATTGACGGAAGGCTTTATTTATTACTGATTAATAATATCACTTCAAAGATAATATGAAGCACATCCACAGAATATGAAGCCTTTAAATTGTGATAACGGCATTTCAGAATAAAGCCCAAATATGGGCTTCCAACACTCTGCCAGTTATAGGATTCGATCAAGGAATCGGAAATTGATATTACTGGCTCTGCCACTTATTTGAATGATGAGATACATGGATAATCTTCAGAAATACACTAGTTGTTATAAAATGCAATTCCTGATAGTTCTGAAAAATAGGCACTTAATGACCTCTGTTAACCGCATTGATGTGGACCATATTATAAACCTCTATCAAATTTGAACTCTTTCGGTGTAGGTCCCATGTCTATAGGCCATACCAAGCCTGAAATCAGCGCGTAAACCACTTTATAAATATTGGCTCCACCAACTTCGGATCTGACATATTTGTAGATGATAGCAAATGGTCGTATTAGCTAGAAAATGTTAAGGTACGTGGTACCTCTGGACAATATATTACGATTAAAATAATTCAGTTATGTTGGAATATAGACGTAAAATGGCCTTAAAGGCCCCCAAGAGCCTATCTGAAGACTTATTGGCATTGGCAAAATATTGAGGTCCCATCGATGCCAATGCGTGTTTTGAGCAATATTGTGAGAACAGAAAGAGTTATCATTTATTCCTGCATTGCAAAAGTAAATTTTTTTTGGATCCATATTAAGATATTGAGAGGGTTAAATAATCCCTTTAAATACTCCATTTTAACCCTTTAAAGAACCAGCTCATTCCAATGAGAGGTCATAAGCAATGTTTTTCAAGCAAAAATGAAAAAAATAATGGAAATTTATGTGAATAAAGCTGGCTGTTTTTTTCCGTTATGTTGGGTAAAGGGTTAAGCTTGTCTTACTTTGGAAGGTACACCTGAAAAGGTGGCCCATTCGATATAGAATTAAATGTCACAGAACGGAAAGCGTAAAAACATTCTGTAGCCACGAGTTATATGAAAGGTGTTTGTACTCACACTGAAGTATTAAGAGGGTTAAAACAGACCATTCAAATATTAATTTAATTACTTTGTCATAGTGATAGGCGTTTTGAGAAAGTCACACACCATTCCATCCCAAAACCTGTCGATCCTGAGTTACGATTGAGAATAAATAGAGAGTAAACGCTTGACTAGACTGATTACGTGAAATAATGCATGAGAGGTGAGGGACGTTGTACAAACACGAGTGCGGGAATATAGTCCCTCGCCTCGAAAGAATTTTTTCACGTAACCAGTCCAGTCAAGCGATTACTCTGTTTATTACTTTTCATTATTAACGATAATTATATTATTTAACCCTTTCCTAACGTAACGGCAAAGAACGGCCAGCGCTATTCTCAAATCTCGCCAATTAATTTTCATTATTTGTTTCATTTCTTGTCTCTAAAACATAGGTTATGACACCTCATTGGAACGAGCTCGTTCCAATGAGGGGTCATAACCTATGTTTTTGAGACAAAAAATGAAAATAATAGTTATTCCAGAATTGTTTTTGCAAGTGTCGTCTGCTTTTCATGTTAAGTAAAGGGGTAAAAAAGCAAAAAAAGACAATGAAGTCCCCATTACACCCACGGCAAAGCGTCTTCGTTTACGCGCACGGATACATGACACAATTGTTGATTCCATAATTCACTTGTGAAGTTATCGTTTATAACCAAACCCGGAAATTCCAGTAAATCACACTTTGGAAAGTAATAAATAAATTTTAAAGATGATTTGAAATGTGAAGGGTTCTTTTTTTTACCACGGTTTGAAAATTAATTTTGTTACATGATATTAAATAAACATACAATACCATTCTATTTATCAAGTACAGCTTTGTTTATGAGATATTCTCTAAAGTTTTAAATGAATGGCTATTGCTCCAGTGAATTCATTTACCAGTACAGTCTATCAGTATAAAAAACAGTAAGATAGGATTGATTGTATTCGGGTTATCATGTTGACAAACAATGCAATACAACTGCACCGCCAAGGCATGCCTCTGATGAATGCTATTTATTTAGTATTGCGTTTAACGACACTTTTGACAGCCACTGTCACTTTGTGTCTGAAAGTTTTACGGGTGGAGGAAGCCGAGATACCATGAGAGAACCACCGAGCAACTGTCAGGCTCCCCAACAGACTGACTCCACACAAGCAGGGTTTGCATTGGTTGAAGGTAAGTACACCATCGACGTGCAGAACGCGTTAGTGCACAATGCCAAAATCCCCCCATGCGGGCAATGGGGGGGGGGGAGGGGGGTGTCTTACCCAAGGGCACAACATGGTTGCCGCAGCTGGATTTGAACCGAGGACCTCTCGCTTTGCAGCCTTCACCTCTCCCTACTCAGCATCGACGCCCTTCTATGAATGTAATTGTAATACTTTAGAGGTTTATTTTCGGGGATAAAGTAGTTTTGAAGAAATAGGTTTTGTTTAACAGTATTTAAATATATTCATTCAGGAATCGGATCATTTTTTTTTCAAGAAAACAGAAAAGGCATATATGTGCACAGCATTCAAAGGGTTCAATCAAGGGAAAGCACAAGGGGTCCAACAATGTGATTTCCAGCAATCTGAAAAATACACTCAATCATCCATGGGTGACCTGAGTGGCCTTGACCCATGTTGTGATCCTGTATCGAGTATCAGCTCATTTGGTGTTTGTCCCAAGTCAATACGTCATACCATGTTTGAGATATGAGCGTGACCCACTTTCAAAAATTTAGAAACACCCACCTTTTTCGTACAAAGATGAATGTATGCATTTCGGGATTGCATTATGGGGTCAAAAACTGTGATTTCCAGCAATTCTGAGAAAAGCACTCAATGACCACTATGTGACCTCAGTGACCATGACTCATATTTTATCCCCCACCCCCCCCCCCCCCCCCATTAAATGTCTACTAATTTGTTGTTGGTCCCAGGTAATTCGTCATTCCATGCTTGAGATATAAGCGTGACCCACTTTTAAAAATTTTGGTATCACCCACTTTTGTACGTAAAATTGCATGTATGGACTTTGGGAATGCATTAGGGAGTTCAAAAATTTGATTTCCAGCAATTCTGAAAAAAATGCACTCAATGACCCTGGGTGACCTCAGTGACATTGACCCATATTTTGAACCTCCATCGAGTGTCGACTCATTTGGTGTTGGCCCCAGATCCATAGGTCACCCCACGCCTGAGATATCGGCGTAACCCATTTTCAAAACACCCCACGGACACCCCTGTTGCCCCAGGAATCTGAAAAAAACATAGGGTTCTGAGAACTTGTGACTCCGTCAGTATGCCGAAAATCAACGTGACAGTTTCAAGTTATCGTGAGGACAAAAAAAGTGCTTAGAAGAAGAAGAAGAAGAAGAAGAAGAAGAAGAAGAAGAAAGAAGAAGAAGAAGAAGAAGAAGAAAAATATAAAAATATTTATGTTTCACGCAGACTAATTAAACAACTATTTTCAAGACCCCAATCCAAGAAAACGTATGAGAATCTGCGTTATCGAAAGCGAATCTCATTAAAATTTAAGTCTTGCCTCCATTGTTATAACTTTCAAGTTACATGTTCGAAACGAACGTTCAATATTACAAGAGTTTGGGATTCCCCAATTCCATAAACTGTTAATTGCTTTTTGGCTAATACAATTATTGTTATATTTGAGTTTTCGGGTGTTGTGGCCAGTTTCAAATACTAACTGTCATATAATAAACAAATTACGACAACAGTCATTTGATCTGTGTTGTATTCCGTCGCGTTGACGAGACCAGATCGACCAGATAAAACGAGACGCCGCAGGCCGATCTCATCTCATCAACTCGGCGGAATACAACAACACAGATCAACTGTATGCATCAGATGCACGATTTCTCAACAACGGGTATTTGTTTGGTAAACATTAAGGATATTTTAAGGAGAAAAGGGGATAGTCATAAAACAGATATATCGTCGCCCGAGTGCTAGAATGTTCTATGTCCCCTATTGGAAATAAAACATTCTAGCACCCAGGCGACGATATGTTATCACCATTATGTTTATGTATATATGTTTTCCGACTGGAAAAAGCCTAAGTACCAGGAGAGAACCACCGAGCAGTGTCGAGAAACTGTAAAACTCCTCAGCGTACTTATTCCACACAAGCAGGGCTAGAATTGATTGAAGACAAGGGAGCGATCGACGTGCACTACGCCTTAGCACAAAGCGCCAGCGTACCTCCACGTGGGCAATCCGGATTAACCCTTTACTCAACGAATCGGCGCATTCGCCTGCGTAATATGCAAATTTAGCAGTTGAAAACATATTATTTTTCTAAAAAATTCAACAAAACCATATCATGTGACCCCTCGTTGGAAAGAGCTCGTTCCAACGAAGGGTCACATGATATGGGTTTGTTGACATTTTTTGAAAAAAATAAAAAAAATGATATTTAAAAAAATCAATTTTGACATCGTTTGCTTTGGGTAAAGGGTTAAATGCCTTGCTCAAGAATAAAACGCAGTTACCCATAGCGGGGTTCGAGCCGTGGAACTTTCGATTTGAAGTTCAATGCCTAATTCACTGAACCACCGCGCGACACTAAACTAGCCTAAGACTTACCTGCACATGACTGTAGTGATATCAGGTGCTCCATATTCTTCTACACGTTTCTTGAGTCGATTAAACATGTTGTATGAACAGTTCATAGCCATCGACTCTCTCTCTTTGACACAAGTTCCGTTCTCAACAATAACTGAAAAAGAAAAAGAAACTTTTTTTGGATCGGGCATTATCGCTGACTTAGATGGAAGCTAGAAAGTTCAAACATCAATGAATCAGTCGTGGATGCACCACCGGGTTGCTGAAAAGACATGGGGGTACTGATTCCAGTCAAGCAGACGATAGTGAGGGCTCTACAATACTAACCGGTGGTTTATAGCTGGACATTTTCAAGTCATCACTACGTCTCCAGAGTTCCAATGTGTTCTATGTGCCAGTAGGCACATATAGTCCATTGGAACTCAGTGGACGACAGGCGTTTATTATGGCAATATCGCTAAATAACCCTGCAGCCTACCCTTAATTTCATTATTATCAAATCTCACCGATAAGCCATTCCTTTTGTGTGTGCAAATTATTACCACCCCCTCACTACACATACCCCCTCCCCCCTAACGAAACACATTTGAATGCAAGCTAAAAGCAAACTACCGTGAATTCTCTCTCCACCTTTTACTTATCTCCTCATAGAAGCTACCCTATTTCATACCCCGCCAGATCAAAGACCTGAAGATTTATTAATAGGACAGAGGAATGTGCAGTGCATTCCGCGATGTTATGAAGTTACTTTTTTTATTTAAAGCCCAATTACTTGGATTATTGGTTGAAGTACGTTGTTGAAGCTGTGAGTAGGAATATGTTCGTTGACCAGTGTTTTGTTGCAAGTTACTGGAAAGTACTCGTCGGCACTCACAGGTGGCTTTTAGCCGGGCACATTGAAATGACCACTTGCTACCTTGCTATCACCTTCATAGAAGTGTATGGCATTGTCCACCACCTCTCCACTCCTCACCGAAGTTAATAATTCTTTTTGGGTAGGCAGAAGATAACCTACAATCTCTACTGATGTGTATTACTCTTTAATGAAAAGCTTTAACGAACCTAATTAACGGTTTGTGTGCTTGATTACACTTGTAAATACTAAATTATGAAATTATCTGTGAGCATGGGTTTTGTTGCCACTTACTGTCGATTTCCTACAAATACTCACGGGTGGATTAAAGAAAAACCAAACCAAGTCAGCACTGACTGCCCCTGCCCTTTCTTATAGGCCCTTTGTGCCTTTATTTCCTCAATGATCAGACTTTTTGTTGAAATAGTAGAACATCGACCGTTTAATTCAATTCAATTCGATTCACTTTATTTCACAGAATACAAATACAGTACGTGTTAAGAGAAAATAATGTTACAAGATTTGAGAAATGAGTAGATGTATACTGTGGTTAAAGACATAGTCTTGCGACTGTCTTCCTGTCATCCCCTCGAAAAAAATAGAAAAAACAGAAAAAAAACCTGGCATATAAAACAAAATTAAACAAAAAATAAATGTCAAATACGGCGAATGGAAATTTTTTTAGAAGAAAGGTGGATCTGGACAATAGATGGTTAATTTGAATAGTTCAGAACAGTGTTGGTTTATTTTGACATTTTAACTCCACTGTTACATTAGTTGTTATTCTGATCTTGTGATCAACTTTGTTTCCAAAGTGAAAAATAAATTTCGTTATTCCTCCATTTTAGTAGTACGGATTATTAGGATATGTACAGTTGCTCAAACCATAGACATTTGGGGACTGGAAAAGTAAGACCACCCCCCCCCCCCCCATAGACGAACTAGTTATGTGAGCAGTCGGAACATCTCGGATTTGAGTAATTTATGTTGTCACTATAAGCGTTTATGAACTGATTGGTCAGTATTTTTTTAAATGACACGCAGGGGAGGAGTTTGAATCTTGAATCTATGTCATTGCATAAATTCGGGAAAGAAAAGTAGGGAAGAACGGCTGAGAACTGAGTGCGGGGTTTGTGTGTGGTTAGATTCCCGCACTGTCTGGTATTTATGCCTAAGGGCTTTTCGTACACTTGGAATGTATTATTAAAACTGACAGGGAGAAATGAATAGTAGTGAATGTAATTTGTAAAGATCAGTGAATTTAAGAATATTCAAATGTTTAAAGAGAGGGTCGGTATGAGAGTTAAACTTTTTATTTGCTATTATACTCACTGCTTTTTTCTGCAAATTCATAATTAGTTTTGTTGCAGGTGCGTTACCCCATACATTGATTCCATAAATTAAGTGGCTTTGGAACAACGTAAAATAGAGTACACGTAAAGAGTCATCTGGCAAAATTTTTTCTCACTTTATTCAGGATATAAATAGCTCTAGACAATTTTATACGAACAGCGGCCACGTGGTGATTAAATCTGAGATTTTCGTCTATGTTGACACATAAAAATTATACTGATTTCATTTCGCGATTATTACCTGCTACTGTGATGTTTTTATTTTTTATTAGTATTTGTGTCTGTACATGGCTATAATTATAATGATTAAGATTATTTCCTGATGTATCAGCAGTTGTATCATCCGCGAAGGACAAAACATTCATATCAGTCGATTGGGATAAATCATTGATATACAGAACAAATAAGAGTGGGCCGAGTACAGAACCCTGGGGAACACCGGCCATAACATTTTGCAAATCGGAGGATTCATTCGTAAATTGAACAAATTGAGACCTTCCTGATAGGTGGTTTTGAAACCAGGCATTTGCTATGCCCCTAACTCCATAATGCTCGAATTTACGCGCGAGTATTTCATGGTCAATGGTGTCAAATTCTTTTGAGAAGTCAAGGAATATGGATAAGGTGCAGTCCTTGCTTACTTTGTTGTTCGTTGTTGAAACGTAATTGATAAGATGCATTATCGGGTGAAAAGTTGAATGACCCCTTCTGAAACCAAACTGGAAATTGTAGATTATGTCATTTGCATCTAACAAGTCCATTAACCTTTTGTGCATTAACATTTCCAGAGTTTTAGAGAAAGAGGGGAGAATACTTATAGGCCTGTAATTTGCAAAGGACTGCCTATCACCAGTTTTAAAAATTGGTATTACTTTAGCAATTTTCATTTTGGATGGTACAACTCCTGTTAAAAATGAAGTGTTAAAAATATGTGTCAAGGGAACTGCTATCTCATGTATTATGCCTTTAAGTGGTTTGGGGGAAATGTTATCCAGGCCAGTGGATGTTTTTGTAGGCAAGGATCTAACTACGGATATCACTTCATCGGTACATGTAGGTAGTATATAAAATGAGTTGGAAACACTACTTTTAAGATACTCAGAGAAGTGGTGTGTTGGTCCTTCCATGTTTGGTTTACTCTATTTATGAAATAGTTATTGAATTTTTCACCAATCTGTTTGGGGTTGGATAACTCCACGTTATTATCAATGAAAGATGATGGTAGATGAGGAGGGGTGTCTGACTTTTTTATTGCCTTGTGGAGAATTTCCCAAGTTTTCTTTAATAGTTTTTCTTTTGTTTTCGTAAAAGTTGGTTGAAAACTTGGCAATAAGTTCTGTAGCGAGTAATATTCTCGTCAGTTGGGAATTTGTATTTCTTAGTAAATGAATAATGTTTGTTTATTGAAGATTGGAGAAGTCCGAAGGTCATCCAAGGTTCTCGTTTTATGTATCTGTTGGGGACTTTTAAAGACGTCAATGGAAAGGCTTGATCAAACGCTGTGTTGAGGGTTTCGAGAAATTTCTCATAAGCTTCATTGGAATTGGACTCTTGCGATACATTGCTGAAATCTGATTCGGAGAGCAGATGTTTGAATGTATTCATATTCCTAGTGTTGAAAATTCTTTTAGGAGGACAGGTAATGTTTTTGAGGTGGGTCGTTTGGAGATTTTCGATACAGAATGTGGCAAAGTGGTCACTAACATCTGCAATGATTATTCCAGTAGTATTATGACTTGCTTTATTGCAGAAAATATGGTCAATTATTGTTGCCGAGTGGCTAGTAACTCTCATCGGTTTGGTTATCCTAGGGAGGAATCCAGTAGTAAATAACGATTCTAAGTATTGATTAGTTTTGGAATGTTGATTAAAATTGAGCAGATCAATATTGAAATCACCCATAAGATAGGTTGTTGTATTCTCTGAGTTAATTTTGTCAAGTAGATTTGAATATTCGGATAAAAACAAGTCTAAGTCAGCTTTTGGTGCAGTATTGGGGCGATATATAATTCCTACAATTGATCTGTTTTTTCCAGTGAGTTCGATAACTGTTTATGTTTATTAATAAATGAATCTAATTCTTCCTTCGGCTGTAGTTTAATAAAATGGATTAATAATGTTTATCCTGTTGGATAAAAGTTGTTAGTCAACTGCCCCTATTTTGTTGCAATTTATTTGTGAATGTTTAACCACATACATCGGTAGACTGTAACAAAACCATTGTAAGTCAGCACTAGTTATGTTTACCTTGCCTGTGGGCGCTAATTGGCATTCTCACCCACCTTCGTGAGAACAATTATTTTGTTTAATGTGTGCAGCCAGGAGCAGTGGATAATTTTCAGTGGGGCGAAGGCTGCGGATAGGAACCCACTTAAACTTAACTAGCCAACTGTTGCAAATGCAACTTCCCGACCTGAAACTTAAATTACTAAAAGCAACTAATATCCCACAGTAGTGATTAGGCTTATTTGCAGATATTACCAACCCATTTAAGAAACTCCTTATATTCGTGACGCCTACTTCAGAGATCCTTGTAATATACTGTTTGTCTGTACTGTCACTCATCTTTCGAGTTTCAATGAACGAATCTTTCTCTATCTTTCTCTTCTTATGAATTATTAAAATCTACCTAAGTTAACAAATAAGAAATCATTCTGTGAACTAGAAAAACGTGATGCATCGCATGGACAATCCATTCAGTGAGCTTAGAACAGAAGAAGATCCTACAACCATCAAACTGACAAAATATTACATTTTTCTGCCCAGCCACGGTACCGGACATTGATTAGTACAGAATGGCGGTTGAAATCGTTGCTCGGGCATCTCAAACCCGCCGTGAAGAACAAAACTGACTGAATCCAGGTCCACCATCCGAAGCCAATACCGGATTTATTCAAGCCAGAAAATAAGCAGACTGTCATCTGCAAAATGAGGTCCCCAGAGGGTGAATTTAGTGATGCTACCCTGCACAGCAGGGTAGCATCACTAAATTAACCCCTCTGTGAACCTCAGTCTGAATTAGGATCTCAAAACTAAACAGGAAGAGGTATCCAGGGGATAAATTGGCCTATTGTACGGGATAGCATCATCAAATTCACCTTCTGGGGACCTCATGCTGCAAATGTCAGACTGCTTATTTTCAGGCCTGCTTTTATTACTATTTTACATTACAATATACTGAGCATACGAAACAAAGTGGAAAATCTGATAGAACTATGTGATGAATACGATGTACTCTATTTTACCGAAACCCACCTGAATGCTTCATTTGAGTCGATAAATCTTCAGATTTCTAAGTTCCAGAGCCCGATAAGGAAGAATCGAAATCAGTACGGTGGTGGAATTGCCGTTTATTTCGCACATGACTTGTATTTCGTTCCAGTTCCGGAGCTACTGTTTGAAGATGATATACTATGGTGTGAAGTTGGCACTAAATCTAAGTTTCCATTGTGTAACTTACACTCAGTACTGCTGATTACTGGTCCACACTTGAAGAGTCCATTGAAGCAGCAATATCCCAAAACCCGCCAATCGTTTTGAGACCTTTCAAAAAGTAATGGGCCTCTTCAAAATACTATCTCTATGTCAATTTAAAACATCTGATAACAGAGCCCACCAGGATAACTACCGATACACATACCCTTTCGAATCACATTATTGTCAGTGACAAAGTTACGTCATTACATTCGGGTACTCTTGATTTTAATCTTTCAGATCACAGAGCAAAGTTTGCCAATATTTCTTCCATAAGACCTAACAAAAGTGCAATGAAGCCACCTTTGTATAATTATAAGGGCGACGGTATTCATAAATTGAACACACGTAATTCAGAAACGGACTGGCAGCATCTAATCTGTAATCCCGCCGGATCTCTTGCTGATATTTCTCAGATGGAAAAAGGCGCAGCCTTTTTCCATCTGAGAAATATCAGCAAGTTCCGTCCAATCATCGATTCGCAAACAGCTGAACAGCTCGTTCATGCATTCGGAACAAGTCGCATAGACTACTGCAACTCGTTACTTTTCGGCTGCAAAAAAGCTCTTTATTACTTTCATGTCGCCACAGAATACTTTCCTTGAGGTAGCTGATGACGGTGCTTTCACGCTGCTTTCAGTATTTTTGATGCCACGCTTTGAAAGTTAAAATGATCGGCCTTATCGATGTGCTGGTTCAGACAGCACATGTCCCTTTAGAGTGTCTTGATATGTTCATTCACAAATAAGCTGAAAGTATGCCGTGTAAGTGTGCCATACACAATTATTCCCGTTTACCCTCGCTCAGTTTGGAATTTTCACATAAAATAATTTTGTCTCCATACCGGCTGGACAACGTCAGTACCGGCGCCAGTTTGAGCAAGAGGAAACCGGCGGTACCGGTTGACATGCCTGTGTCTGAGATCCCTCCTCTTCAGCAAATTTCCGATTCTGGGATAACGATTATCTAAGATGATGGCGAGAAACCCGATTTGTTAAATTAAACTTTCATGTTAAACAGCAAATTAAATTCCGTTAATCATTGTCTACCCTCTTTTAGGACCAGAAGTGAAAATAAAATGTCTGAAATAACCATTGTGAAACTGACGTATATAACATCTTGGCTACCTTAACTGTAAAGAAGGCTAGCAGACAGGATGGCATTGGCTATAGAATACTGAAAGAAACAAAGTCAACTGCACAGAGACCACTGTTTCTTCTGTATAAAAAAATAACTCGACTCCAGTGTTTTCCTTTGTGAATGGAAACATGCCGACGTTTCACCAATATTCAAGAGGGGGGGGGGGGGGGGCACCAAAGATCCCAACAATTATCGTCCAATATCCTTGCTTAGCTATATTAGTAAAGTAATAGAACTATTAATGTCCCATTTTACAACTAATAATAACCTGTTCTATAAATTTCAGTCAGGTGACCTTCCCCAGCACATCACAATATTTCAGTTAATAGAAGTTTATCATAGTTTATGC
Organism: Pictodentalium vernedei; assembly: GCA_031216915.1. Classification (NCBI taxonomy): domain Eukaryota; kingdom Metazoa; phylum Mollusca; class Scaphopoda; order Dentaliida; family Dentaliidae; genus Pictodentalium; species Pictodentalium vernedei. Next base: position 297,818,239 of record CM062288.1, read on the forward strand.
AATGCTCTAGATGAAGTGCAAATTACATATGGAGTATTCTGTGACATTTCTAAAGCATTTGACAGGGTTTGGCAACGCAGTCTTCCTTTCAAATCAGAAGAGTATGGTATATCAGGACCTCTTCTCCGTTGGTTTGACGGTTATCTTTCGAATCTCAAACAACGGATCTGCGTGAATGGTTGTTACTCAAGATACGAAAACATTGAATCCGGTGTTCCAAAATGCTCAATGCTAAGTCCCGAACTATTTTTCGTTTATATTAATGATATTTCAGAAAATATTGAAGGAATTACTAGACTGTTTGTCGATGATACTTGTTCAACTAATAGCGACACATCGGCCACAAACATAACAAACTCAATTAACAAGGATTTGCAACAAATAAATACATGGGCACAAAAATGGTTAGTATAACAGTAACATGATTTTGAAGGGCATTACAGTGTATTAACGGCTCAACAGAAATGGTTAACCGCCCAAGAATTTATTAGCGGCCCGCGACGAAGTCGCGGGCCGTTAATAAGCTCAAGGGCCGTTAACCATTTCTGTTGAGCCGTTGATACACTGTAATGCACGACAAAGTCATGTTATTTCTATTATTGCCACTTTCGTACATCGGGTACATTACAATCAAATTATATGGGAAATAAGATAAATAATTGAAGTTTGACATTTTAGAATTAAAAAACAGCGACACTACCGTTTGATTTGTTGACAAACAAACCGGGTAACACGACTATCATCTGATCAGTCTACGACGAAATTTGGGAAGTTAGATGATGAAATATATCTTCGAAATGCGAACTTTGGGCAAGGAGTTTATTCGTCAAAGGTGTCATCACTTACTTTGTGCATATCGCTTCCTATATTTGATGCATTATCTATCCGTGACACAAAGGGAAACACTTGAAACAAATGTGTTAATTGTGTTTACTAATTTAAAAAATCCGAATTGAATTTCGACCCCAATGGAAATCTGGGAAAAAATATTGTTGATCGGCTGAGAGATGTGACGTCATTGTCTATATTTAGACGCGTCGGGCTGTTATTGACGTGTTGGGCTGTTATAGTCAATAACGGCCCAACATGTCACATGACTTGTACTTGTTGAGCATTCAGGTTTCAGCGCCCGGTAAAACATTGTTAATGTTCTAGGAACGCCCACAAAAGTGGTAATAATAACTTTTAACCCTGATAAAAAGCAAATATTGCTTTTTACGCTCAGTAGAAATATTACTCCTCCAAACATTATATTTTCTAAATCCACCTCATTATACAGACAGTGCTCAAAATAACTTTTTTTCTTTGCGTAGCAAAATGCTACACATTTCCAAAAAATGAATAGCATTTTGTAAAAATTACGTAGCTATAAATTACATAGCTATTTTTGTATACCAGAGTTATGTTATGCCGTTTTGTATTGAATTCTTCTAAGTATATAGAATTGTTTCCATCCATTTCTGGGCATTTCCAAATGATCTGCAACACATGAAACATTAACTATGTTTTTTATTAACTGAACTGCCTTTAAAGGTTGCATGGACTTGGATATTTTCAAATGGCGTCTTGGTTGTTTAATGGAGTTCTCAAAATGGAAGTTGAGATTTTTAATTTGATGGGCTTGAAGTTATTTTTAATGGACATTTTATGCAAAATGTTGAAAAAAAACAGGAAGAATGTAAACCAATAGAATTCATCTTACATATGAAGTCGCTTATGATGCTTGATGGAGAGTTGTTACAACCAGTAGTGTATAAATTTACCAGTAATGTCGAAATCAACCAGTAATGTCGAAAAAATTAACCAGTAATGTCGAAATCAACCAGTAATGTCGAAAAAATCTACCAGTAATGTAAAAGTCCGTAATGTCGAAAAATTAACCAGTAGTGTCAAAAAGTGACGACCAAAATGACGATTTTTCGCAAAAATTTCAATATCTTTTCGGGTTGCTCAAATTGTACTTTTGCCTATATTTATCGACTTTTAACCATTTTCGCGCAAGTTTAAACACATTTACCGCAGTAAATATGGAATGTTATGTTTAACAATTATTTCCCTCTTTCATATGCACAACATATCCCATCCTATTTGCTCTCTCTCTCTCTCTCTCTCTCTCTCTCTCTCTCTCTCTCTCTCTCTCTTTCTCTCTCTCCTATTTCTCTCTATCTATCTCCCCTCTCTTTCTATCCCATCTCTCTCTCTCTCTCTCTCTCTCTCCCTCTCTCTCTCTCTCTCTCTCTCTCTCTCTCTCTCTCTCTCTCTCTCTCTCTCTCTCTCTCCATCATTCTCTCTCTCTATCCCCGTCTCCGTCTGTCTTTACCCAGCTCTCTTTCCCCATCCCTCTCTCTCTCTTTCCCTCTCTCTCTCTCTCTCTCTCACGCTGCCTTTGCCCTCTCTATCTATCTACCTATCCTCTATCTATCTATCTATCTATCTATCTATCTATCTATCTATCTATCTATCTATCTATCTATCTATCTATCTATCTATCTATCTATCTATCTATCTATCCATCCATCCATCCATCCATCCATCCATCCATCCCCTGTCCCTCTGCCCATACCTCTATCTCTCCTCCTCCTCTCTCTCTCCCCTTCTTTCTCTCTCTATCGCTCTCTCCCTATCCCCTTTCCCTGTGTTTTTTGTCCAACTCTCTCCTCTCTCTCTCTCTCTCTCTCTCTCTCTCCTTCCCCCTGTCTCTCTCTGGATAGATAACGAATTGATACGACACTGAAATATTTAGTCTAGTATTTAGCGCTCGCACAGATAGACATACAGTCATACATGTAGGCTGGCAAGTGTGTAGGCAGGCAGGTTAGCAGCATCCAGGCAGACGGACAGAAATCCAGACAGACAGATAGCAATGTGGCGTGTGAAAAATAACCCCTAGACGTGGATAGACAACTGAGTAACGAAAAGACAAGCAGACCTACATACAAAGATTGATTGGTTGGTTGATTGATTGATTGATTTCGTTTACGACACTTAGTTTAAAGCACGCGCACCATACACGTGTTATTTCGGCATGTGGCTTGACACACGAAGTCAACGTGCACCTGGGATAAAGTGTCATTCCCAAGGACACATCTTAACTGACCTCGTCAGGTATAGAACCCGGATATTCAGCAAATTGAATTGCGAGGCAATTTCTCGATTGAGCTAATAGTGCTCTCCACATACACGCGGGTGACGCAGACTGACTGATTGATGGATGTAGGTAAAATGACAGGTAGCAACTTGGTAGAACAAGATGATAGACATGTAGCAAATATCGGGTAGTGACTGACATTATAATAGTCAGTCATTAAAGCACACGACCAGGGGTGTCATCGGGGGGGGGGGTGGCTATACCCCCTTCCCCCGTCGGCAAGTGTTAGTGCTCCTCATTGTGGTCGTCACTTTTTGACACAACTGGTTAATTTTTCGACATTACGGATTTTTACATTACTGGTCGATTTTTTCGACATTACTGGTTGATTTCGACATTACTGGTTAATTTTTTCGACATTACTGGTTGATTTCGACATTACTGGTTATTTTTTTCGACATTATTGGTCGATTTCGACATTACTGGTAAATTTATACACTACTGGTTGTAACACGGGTCAATGCACTCCTGTGTAGTGTTGTTCGATCTACTGTTGGCACATTAAAGCCAACTCTTAAAACAGTTACTATTATCTCGTACATCGCATCCTCCATTGGTCTACAACCTGTGGGTGAAGACGGAGGAATTACCATAACAGCTAAAATAAAAACACCGAGCATTATTGGCGCCATGTTTACTCTTCAAAATTAATGGTGAATCTGTTTATTTCCGGCCGACGTTTTCCCAACGCATGTACACTGTTACGTAATCCATACGCCTACACATTAACATGTCCTATCTGTATTGGAACGCATCGTACCTAATTCAGCGAGTAATCGCTTATTCTGTATATAAATCTATAACTACACCATGAGCTTGGGCGGCGCCAGCGAATCTCCGAAGGGGATGGGGGAGCTTCCGTGTCCGACATGGGGGGGGGGGGAACCATGTGGTCCGACAGGGTGGGGGCGCTACACCATGTGTTCTCGAATCGACAACGCAAGGCTATAAACGGGAGGGGGTGTACATTTTTGTCCAGAAATGTTCTTCATTGATTGCACCGGGCTCTGGTATCATTTCTTACAAAGCTCTTACGGTGGAAGAGATTCCCAAGAAATAGTACCAGAGACTTGAGAGTACACAGAGTACTTTCTATTGAGTTAAATATAAATCAGTCCGAACTCCGATACTGCTTTCAATAAAATTACTAAATTTGTCCGACAGGAGCACTAACATTTGCCGACGGGGGAGGGGGGTATAGCCCCCCCCCCCCCCCCGATGACACCCCCGGTCGTGTGCTTTAATGACTGACTATTATATTATCAGTCACTACCCGATATTTGCTACATGACTATCATCTAGTTCTACTAATTTGCTACCTGTTATTTTACCTACATCCATCAATCAGTCAGTCTGCGTCACCCGCATGTACGTGGGGAGCACTATTAGCTCAATCGAGAAATTGCCTCTCAATTCAATTTGATGAATATCCGGGTTCTATACCTGACGAGGTCAGTTAAGTTGTGTCCTTGGGAATGACACTTTATCCCAGGTGCACGTTGACTTCGTGTGCCAAGCCACATGCCGAAATGACACGTGTATGGTGCGCGTGCTTTAAACTAAGTGTCGTAAACGAAATCAATCAATCAATCAACCAACAAATCAATCTTTGTATGTAGGTCTGCCTGTCTTTCCGTCATTCAGTTGTCTATCCACGTCTAGTGGTTATTTTTCACACGCCACGTTGCTATCTGTCCGTCTGGATTTCTGTCCGTATGCCTGGATGCTGCTAACCTGCCTGCCAACACACTTGCCAGCCTACATGTGTGACTGTATGTCTGTCTGTGCGAGCGCTAAATACTAGACTAAATATTTCAGCGTCATATCAATTCATTATCTATCCAGAGAGAGACAGGGGGAAGGAGAGAGAGAGAGAGAGTGAGTTGGACAAAAAACACAGGGAAATGGGATAGGGAGAGAGCGATAGAGAGAGGGAAGGAGAGAGAGCGGGGGGGGGGGGGGCGAGACAGAGAGTTGGGCAAAGACAGAGGGAATGGGACAGAGAAAGAGCGATATAGAGAGAAAGAAAGGGACAGAGAGAGAGAGAGAGAGTTGGACAAAGACAGAGGGAAAGGAGATATTGAGAGAGCGATGGAGAGAGAAAGGAGAAGGGGAGAGAGAGAAGGAGAGCTAGAGATAGGGGCAAAGGCAGCGGGATAGATAGATATATAGATAGATAGTGAGAGAGAGAGAGAGAGAGAGAGATGGGTGGGGAAGAGAGTTGGGCAAAGGCAGAGGGACAGGGGGATAGAGAGAGAATGAGGGAGAGAGTGAGAGAGAGAGAGAGAGAGAGAGAGGGGATGGGATGGGAAAGAGAGGGGATGGGAAAGAGAGTTGGGTAAAGACAGAGGGACATGGGATAGAAAGAGAGGGGAGATAGATAGTGAGAAAGTGGAGAGAGAGAAAGAGAGAGAGGGGGAGAGGAGCAGCGGCAGATAGAGAGAGGGAGAGGGCAAAGGCAGAGAGAGAGAGAGAGAGAGGGGGGGGTGGTGAAGAGAGTTGGGCAAAGACAGAGGGACATGGGATAAAAAGAGAGGGGAGATAGATAGAGAGAAAGGGGAGAGAGAGAAAGAGAGAGAGGGGGAGAGGGGCAACGGCAGACAGAGAGAGGGAGAGGGCAAAGGCAGAGAGAGAGAGAGAGAGAGAGAGGGAGAGAGAGAGAGCAAATAGGATGGGATATGTTGTGCATATGAAAGAGGGAAATAATTGAGGGAGAGAGAGAGAGAAAATAGGATGGGATATGTTGTGCATATGAAAGAGGGAAATAATTGTTAAACATAAAATTCCATATTTACTGGGGTAAATGTGTTTAATCTTGCGCGAAAATGGTTAAAAGTCGATAAATGTAGGCAAAAGTACAATTTGAGCAACCCAAAAAAATATTGAAATTTTTGCGAAAAATCGTCATTTTGGTCGTCACTTTTTGACACTACTGGTTAATTTTTCGACATTACGGATTTTTACATTACTGGTCGATTTTTTCGACATTACTGGTTGATTTCGACATTACTGGTTAATTTTTTCGACATTACTGGTCGATTTCGACATTACTGGTAAATTTATACACTACTGGTTGTAACAAGAGTTAATCTGAGTTATGTCTGGAATGTTCCACAATCAGAAGTAAAGCATCAGTGAACTAGTTTTCAAATTTGTTTGCAAATTTCCATTTACATTTTGCGATACAAGATAATCAACTGCAGCCTAATAGGCTGCAGTTGATTATCTTGTATCGCAAAATGCTATACATAAGTGAACAATGTGTAGCTTTTTGCAAGTTTTGCATAGCAAAGAGCGACACGACACCGCTTATTTTGAGGCCTGTATACAGAACTGGTCATAAACACCTTGGACTTACCTTCTAGTCTGACCTGTCTTGAGACAAACATATTGATAATATCTGTAATGCACTTGCAAATTCACGACTATCCCAAATTAGGAAGCTAAAATTCAGTATGAATAGGTCTACACATGAAAGAATGTACCTGCCTTTCATATTATCATTACTAGAATATTCTAGTTCGGTATGGGATTGTGCCCCTTTATACTTATTGAAACGTGTAGATAAGATACTTTAAGACGCCGCTCGTATTAGTTTAGGTGCAACACGTTCTACCCCGAAAGAACATTTACTACTGGAATTAGGATGGCATTCACTTGAAGAGAGATAGCACATCCAAAAGATGTGCCTATTCCACAAGATTGCAACAGCCTAAGCACCCGACTACCTGCAGAATCTCCTACCTCCACGATTTTGTGATATATTGACTTACCAATTACGTAATGCATCCGATTTTGCACCATATCACCTAAGAACTGAACTGATGAAACGCTCGTTCTTTCCCTCAGCTGCAGGTTAATGGAATAACTTAAGCGATGACGTCAAGGTAATAAGTTTAACGCAAGCTTTTAAAGCGCGCATTTCACCATCGAAAACGAGACCTCCAGATTATTTCAATTTTGGAACATGCCAACTGAATATCCTGCACAATAGATTACGTAGTAGTGATCTTAACATTGACAAATATTCTGCCCAGATCAGTAACTCATCGTACTGCAGATGTGGAAACCTTGAAAAAGATGCTAGTCATTTTTTTCTGACTTGTAGTCTCCACGAGGCCTCGAGACCACAATTAATGACAGTTCTAGTTAAATATAAAATAAAGGTATTGTGTTTTCAAGTAAAAAAAAAATTCTACGAGTAGGATTAAGAATGAAACCGACGAGCCTCTGGCGAGTCGGTTTCATTCTTAATCCTACGAGTAGAATATTTGTTTTTACTTGAAACACTATACGTTTATTTAGTTTATCCCATAAATAATTTATAGGGCAGTCGCGGCGAAATTGTCCTGTTACTCGCAGCAAAAGAATGCGAAATGTGAGGAGCACATTGGTCCAATTCGATCGACAAGCAAAACTGCCAAAAATAAACAAGGCGCAGTGATAAGTTTCTGTTTAAAAATAATTCCCCCACAAACTTGAGCTAAAGTTACAAAAATACTTTATTAAATGAACAATGTTTATCTTTCTTAATTTCGCTGTCAATCGTTGTTTTGTTTTTTTTTTCGTTGTCGATTCAACTTGAGTTTTATAAACAAAGCAGACGACACGCGCCTTTGTTTATTTACACTTTCCTAATTTGGAAAATGAAACATCACTCATCACGCCCCTCCTTTACAGAATCGAATTTGTATGCTTTTCAACGTTTGATTTACATTTTGTTTTCTGTGTTAATTGTTATTCGTTTTATTACTAGACAGGGCATATATTCTAAAACTAAACATTTCAGCGACGGTAAACGTTTAATAAACGTCGGTTCATTTTGTCTCCCACAAAAGTGAAACAGGTCATGACAACACGAATGCGGCAGAGGTCAGAGGTCAACAAATCCGTCTCTTCTACAGAAAAAATGCGTTCAGTGTTAAACCTACGGGGAAAATTTATCACCCTACTAGAAGCTGCTAGTAGGTGAATAAAGCAAAAATTTATCCAAGACTTTATTGTTAGAGTAAACTTCCATTTATGGGATAAATGCAACATAACTCATGTCGACCAACTACTTCTTGGAATAACATTGTTGTCAAATAATGAAGATGAAAATATATTCAAAGCTGTGCAAAAATATACTCAAGACACCCAAAGTGTCTCAATATCCTAGATCTAACTCAAGTATAAACACATTTTATCCCATAAATGGCGGTCTATTTGAAGAATAAAGGCCGTTCTCTCTCTCTCTCTCTCTCTCTCTCTCTCTCTCTCTCTCTCTCTCTCCATGTTTCGTTGTGTCTCTCTGTGTCTCCCTGTTTCTCTCTCCCTGTCTCTCTCTTCCTCTCTGTCTCTCTACCCACGCATGGGTATTTCTACTCTATAAACAGATAACCACATTGTGCCTTTTCACATAAGCACATATCGGCACATCCAGCATATGCCTATGTGCTAGGGTACATTGTGTCACATTGTGCCTTTTCACATAAGCACATATGACAAAAAAGGAATTCTTCCGAATGCACCCCAATTTTGGCACCTCTTTTTGGAAAACATATGGCCTTCGGCACCCCTTTTTCTAAAAAGAGGCTAAGAGTCGTATGTGCGAGTCGCTCGAACGAGTAACTACTCGATAGCACATTTGCTCGATGGGCTTCGAGTCGTTCGAGCAACGGTTTATCAGCAACTGCTCGATAGCTTATTGGCTTTGGGAATGATATAGGCTTTCGTTATACAGAAGGGAGATAACTCTGCCTACAGATTAAAGAAAATCAAGCAATCTGATTGGTAGTTAGCGCCAGTGAAAGGACTGATTGGGTGATCTAGATAAATGAAACAACAAGAGTACTCGGAATAGGGTCAGAACTAACAAGAACAGACCAGAACAGCTAAATATAGTGATAATAAGCAAAGCTGTTCCAGCTGATAGGCTCTTCTACTCTACTGGAGTATACTCCAAGACAAAGGAACATGGTCAGATAGACGAAAACTATTGCATAGATAGATAGAAGCAGAGAATTCGAAATAGTACAACTTGTAGGGTTGTTTGTGGTAATTCTACGAATCGGGAAATTACTCCTCGTCGAGCTCGTTCCAATAAGGGGTCATAACCTATGTTTTGAGACCAAAATGAAAAAAAAAAATGGTTATTCAAAGTTTTAAAGTGTCGTCTGCTTTCATGTTAGGTAAAGGTATGAATTGTCGAGCGAATATTTATTTCCATCGAAATGTAAAAAGGGTCAACTGACAGGAAGTCCTACCGGTCAACTTTACAAGTTTCCACAGCATTATTACAACCATAATGTAGGGAGCGTGGTTGTTCAGTGGTTTACGGTATTGGACTTCAAACCGAAAAGTCCATAGTTCGATCCCCGACATGTTTAACCGCTTTGCGTCCTTGAACAAGGCACTTAACCCCGATTGCCATTGTGGGGACACGTGGTGCTGTGTACTAAGGGGAACTGCATGTTGATGGTGCACTTGTTGTCAAGCCTGCTTGTTTTCAGTTAGTACATTGGGAAGCTTAAAAGTTGCTCGCTGCTGCTCGGTGATTATATCCGGGTACTCCGGCTACTGTCCGAAATAAAAATAGATAAATAATTAATAAAAAAAAGAATAAATAAATAAATAAATAGAAATAAAAAAGCACAATGTGATAGCTAGGATTGTGCCTTCATTAATCATTTACCCCACGCACAGGATCAAACTTTATTATTTTAATTATTTTTTTTTTAATGTTTCAAAAAATCAACATAACCATGACCCCTCATTGGAGGTGAAGTCTTAAATCTCATGAAATTCTGACATTTGTAGGAGGTGAGATACTGATAAGCATTGGGACATCAGTCGTGTAGCCATGAGAGGTATGACGGGTGTGAATGCACCTCCTTGTAAAACTGGAGTTCCACTTGATGGACTACCGCCAATTCGTGATTCGAAAATCTGATAAAATTGAAAGACAGCACTAACCCGATACTCGTACTATGTGTGGTTTAGTCACAGAGAGTGCGATGTATCGGTCCAAGTTGTTTCAAAGGCCAAATATTTTTTTTTTAAATCCCCGTCTACAGAAACACCAAACCATGCGGAAAATGAAAATCCGTTCCAGGCATGTGTGCGGAACGGAAATCATTGACAGACTATTTTTAAATACAAGGCAAGTTTCGATGAATTTTTCCACAAATCATGCACCGCAATTGCAATTTGAATAGCTAGCCATAGCTAAAAATCGTCCCCTGAATTCCAATGTGTTATATGTGCCAGTAGACACATAGAACACATTTGAACTCAGAGGGCGAACTGCCGAGTGTTCTAATACTTGCTTTTATAGGCGTGAAAGCATGTAATAAACACAGAACGGCACGCGCCTGTGAATAGGTTAATCGATATGGCGCGTGTGCCATCGCGAAAGGATAAAACTCGAGGCCTGCGGCCTCTCGTTTTATCTTTCCACGCTGGCACTCGTGATATATCGATTAACCCTTTCAGACGCGTTTGTCGTTCTGTGTATGTTCCAGATGCAGCCGCCTTGAAACGTTTTCTTTGCTGTGGCGAGCCAAGGTCGTCTAGGCGCAGCCGCTGATTGACGATTGCCACTTTGCGCACCTCTCCAAGAATATTTCTAGCCACGCACCTAAATATGTTAACTTACCTTGTGTATTTTTACAGACTGTCTCAATTGCCCTCTCTGTTCCCGACACACTGAACTGGACAATAAGTCCACATCCTGATACAGCCATCCTCGTGCATTGTGCATACTCGCGAATCTTCCCAGTTCTGAAAGACGTAAAAACGTATTGAACTACAAAAACGGAACATCAGTGGGAAACACATTTGATGTCATTTCCCGAAAACAAACCGATCGAAAGATGGCATTTTCAAATGATCTACACATATATATACTACTCAAAGTTTGCTAAGGACCAAATATTTGACACATCATTGTGAAATTTGCTTGTGACTTTATTGCGATATTTTGGTCGATATGATTGAGGAATATATTGAGATGGTCCCCAGTGTTTACATTAGCTCTCTTGACCGGCAGACTTTGCGTGACAGTCATGGAAAGCATGCACCCCTTGATTTTCATGATGTTTTCGTGTACTGTCTGCATGTGCATGACATGTGTAGGGTATTCAATCTTCATTTCAACACAAACCCTTGTGATTTAATGACTGGATATGGCAAATGCAAATGTAAGAAGACATTTGTCTGAAGCAGAAATGTGGCGGGCTGTAGGGATGGTGGAACAAGGGGCTACCCATCGTCAGATTGGTGAAGCCCTTGGTGTGCACCATACGGCGATCACCAGAGACTGGGCAAGATTTCAGCAGTAAGCCGGCATGGTGGTGGCAGAGACAGGGCAACGTCTGCAGCTGAAGACCGCTTTTCGATTATTCAGGCCCATAGGAACCGCTTTGCCACAGCAACCCAGTTTCGCAGTGAACATCAGAATGCATCCGGGGTAAATGTTTCGACTCAGACTATCCGGATAAGGTTGCACGAAGGTGGTCTCCGATCAAGAAGACCATGTATTCGCATTCCACCGTCCCAGAACCACCGCCAGGCACGATATGAATGGTCCATTGACCACGTTGGTTGGACTAGAGAAGATTGGCGACCTGTCTTTTTCACAGGTGCGTCAGGAAACTGCCAAGACCACACAGATAGGCGTTCTATGGTATAGTGAAGACCAGGAGAGCGATTCCATGCAGCCAACATTGCTGAGCATGACCGCTATGGTGGAGGGTCAAATATGGTCTGGGGCGGCATCAGCAGGGATGGACGCACAGAGCTCTGTGTCCTTGAACGTGGTACATTGACTACACAGCGGTATATTAATGAGATCCTGGATGTCCACGTCAGATTTCAGCAGGTGCAGTGGGTGATAGATTCACTCTGATGGACGATAATGCCCGTCCTCATGTTGTTCATGCTGTCGGGGGGTGCCGACAGAGGAGGGGAGGGGGTGAGCGTATGGACTGGCCAGCAAGATTCCCTGACCTCAATCCAATCGAACATGTCTGGAATGAGTTGCAGCTTGCAATTTCAGCCCGCCCAGTCCAGCAAGAAGTGTCCAGGAGCTTGGTGCTATGTTGGTCCAAGAATGGAACAACATCCCACAAAGGACCACCAGGAACCTGATTGGGAGCATGAGAAGGCGTTGTCAAGCTTGTAATTAACAGTAATGTGTCTCGTACTCGATACTGAACCCATAACAGTTCGCTCCGTCAACTTTTTGGAAAATTGAAAAATTTCCTCTTTTACTAATAATATCCATTTTCCATGGTTATCGTATTCAAAAGCTAAAAAAATAATGTCAAACACAAATAAAATCTCAATTTCTGTACTTCAACCATTAAAGATATAATTAAATAAAAAATATATACACTTTTCATTACAATATTTCAGCTAAAACGTAAAACAAGTAGCTGGATATATATGGTGCTCAGCACCCCGCCATTGAATTGAAAACTGTCAAGTTTCTCGGAAGGTAGCCCTGACGGGAATCGATCCCGCGACTACAGCACACAATTGCCTAGCCATAAATGCTCACCCACCATACCTACTGAACCAGCGGCACCCCCCCCCCCCCACGCCCCCACCCCCCCCCCCCCCCTAAGAAAAAGGTTGTAATTAACTCAACCGGTATGTTAGTTCACATTTACACCCCATTGGAGAATTGACAAATACTGAATTGTTGGAATTGTTCATAATTGTCTACAGGTAGCCTTATTTTATTGTGATATTTACCCGTGGATCATTTACTTTAGCACCCAATGCAACTGGAACAGATTACTGTTACAATGGTCTATGGTACTAGAGCGAAAAGGACAATTCTAGCCCAGCAGAGATGCATTTCTGGCCCACCCCAAAATTTAAGCTAGAAACCAATGGGAAGTTAGCTTGAAATTTTTTCTTGTCCAGCTAAAATCGGACTTGGCCAATTTTCGCCTGGTCCAGTATTTCAACTAAGGTTAATCCAATGAAGATTTTGTTTGTGAGAATAAGGGTTTATGTGGCCCAGAAAAAAGTTCTCTTTTCTATGTAAGTTTTCATAGGAAATTGTAAAGGTGTCAAGATCGCTGGCCAAGGATATTTGCGAAAACGAACTTTTCTGCAAATCATTCAGTGCAATTTTCTCATAGGTATTTGTAACGCTCTCTCTGCGTTCCCACCCACGCAAGTGGGCTAATAAAGACGAAGCCAAAAACGCTTCTTGTCTATGGATTTTTCCATTGGACATTGAAATGTTCTGAGCACCATCAGATTGACGATTTTGCACACATTGTCGTTTTCCCCCATGCTATTCTGATGGGGATTCTGTAATATTTGTAATTGCTGATTCATCCCCGAGAGAGTCAAAATTTGAAAATAGCAACTGGACCTTTAACCCTTTACCTAACGTAACGGTCAAAAACGGCCAGCGCTATTTTCAAAAATCGCCAATTAATTTTCACTTTTTTTTTCATTTTTTGTCTCAAAAACATAGGTTATGACCCCTCGTTGGAACGAGCTCGTCGAGCTCGTTCCAACGAGGGGTCATAACCTATGTTTTTGAGACAAAAAATGAAAAAAATTAGTTATTCAAGAATTTGTTTTGCAAGTGTCGTCTGCTTTTCACGTTAGGTAAAGGGTTAACTCTTTTGACGCGACAGGTGACTAAAGTCAACAGACGGCAGACCACGGAAAGGTACTGCAGTAGTCATTGTAGCCAACTGTGTGTGTCCATTTCCAAGTGGTTTTAACTCTTTGCCCAATGCAGACGATTCAAACTTTATTATTTTAAATATAATTTTGTCAAATTTTTAAAAACAAATCAACAAAACCATATCATGTGACCCCTCTTTGGAACGAGCTCGTTCCAAAGAGAGGGTCACATGATATGGTCTTGTTGAAACGTTTAGAAAAATAATATTTTTTTTAACTGCTGAAGTTGCCTATTACGCGAAGGGTGGGGGTGGTGTGGCTGATTCGTTGGGTAAAGGGTTGAACAAACATACGTATTCCTATGTTTGATGCACCATTTATGTCCTATCCATGAACAGCGATATCGTTCCTTGAAAGCATAAAAGTGTCGTTTAAATATATACAGGAAATCATTTGATTTTACTTCCAGGCCATCTTATATTACTAGGAGATTTCAATATTCATGTAGATGACCTAAATGACAACAACGCTAAGCATTTTCTGAATCACATTTCCTCTGTAAACTTATGTCAGCTCATCTCTGGCCCAACTCATCGATCTGGCACACCCTTGACCTGATTATTTCTAGAGAAAATGATGAAATTCTTTCTGTAAATAGCATAACTGATAAACATATCTCTGATCACTTCTTAATTTTATGTGTTGTTTATATTGCTAAACCTGATTCAGTAAAGAAAACTGTAAAAGCTAGAAAAACCCGAAATATCAACATCGAAAAATTATCGTCGGACGTGCCCATAAATCATCTCACGGACATTTTTTGAAATGAAACTGATGTTTGTTCAAAAGTCAATACTCTCTTCGAAATTCTCAACAACGTATTAGACAAATACGCCCCAATTCAGACTAAAGTCATTACCGCACGTCCAAATACTGGATTGTACAATGACGGGATAAGGCAAATTAAACAAATGTGTCGGAAAGCCGAGCGCAATTTTATAAAGTCGGGTATTCTTCTCCATCGGGATATATATAAAACATTAAGAAATAAGCTAAATATATCTATTAAATCAGCTAAAACTGACTGAGTGAAAACTATCATTGCCTCGTGCGAAAATAATTCCAAACAAACCTTTAAAATAGTTGACAATTTTTTAAACGTAAACTGTAAGGATGAGCTTCAAGAACACAGTCATCTTTCTGAGCTTGCCTCTAGATTTTTAAACGTTTTTAAAGAAAAAAATGCAAAAATTAGAAACACATTAGAAAACACAGATACAGACAGAGACGCTAATGTTGAAGGTGAATTATCTGATTCTGGTATAACCATTCTAAATTACTTTCACCCACCAACTATGGAAAAGGTAAAGTCCATTGTTTTGAAAGCTCCTTCAACATCATGCTCTCTTGATCCTCTTCCAACTTGGTTGCTTAAAGACTTTACCATCCCGGACAACCTCTTTCCAATTATCACCAATATTTTCAGGTCATCTCTTGTTTCAGGAAACGCGCCAACAGTGTTTAAGCACGCCCACGTCATCCCTCTCCTGAAAAAAAACGTGTAGACCTGTCTCCAATCTTCCTTTTTCGTCCAAATGTCTTGAAAAAGTTGTATCTTCTAGAATTA
Source organism: Pictodentalium vernedei (assembly GCA_031216915.1). NCBI lineage: Eukaryota > Metazoa > Mollusca > Scaphopoda > Dentaliida > Dentaliidae > Pictodentalium > Pictodentalium vernedei. The sequence continues at coordinate 297,833,649 of CM062288.1, forward strand.
TTCAGCATCTCTCAACAAATAACAAACTTGAAACATTCCAATCGGCATATAGACCTGGACATAGTGCCGACACAGCATTAATTTGGGCCAGCAATGGCATCCTAATTTCAATAAACGCACGTAAATTAACACCATTTGTGTTGCGTGATTTGTCAGCAGCATTCGACACGATTGACCACGAAACTCTCCTGTCACGACTAGAAACACTACTAAACATTCGTTGGACTGCTCTTAATTGGAGTAGATCCTACTTATGCGGTCGTACACAATCCGTCAGAATTTGTGACACCATTTCTGAGCCTTTCGGTCTTCAATAAGGCGTTCCACAGGGCTCAGGTCTGAGCCACCTTTTGTTCACCGTCTATTAATTACCGCTTGGCGATCTTATCAGGAAACCTTCTGTGAATTTACATCTCTATGCCGACGACACACAGTTATATCTGTGTGTAGATCTCTCTAAAGTAAATGAATCTCTAGCCACACTTGAAGCATGCACTGAAAACATTCGGCAGCGGATGGGTAAAAACTTTCTTAAACTAAATGATGACAAGACCGAATTTCTACAAATAGGCACGAAACACCAGCTGAACAAATCTTCCACTATTTGTCTGAAGATCGGTGATATCAGCATAAATTCCAGCGAAATCGCTCAGAGTCTTGGGTTTGCCTTTAGTAGTCACATCGACATGGGTAATCAAATTACCGAAGTTAGTAAAAATTGCTTATTTCAGATTAGGAACATCAGCAAGTTTAGAAAACTATTGGACAAAAACACACTGAAAACTGTTATGCAATCTATGGTCATGTCTTGTTTAGACTATTGTAACTCATTATATTCTGGACTTCGAATGAAATCAATAAACCGACTTCAGCGCATTCAAAATACTGCAGCTAGGATTGTCACCGGCACTAAAAGAAATGAACACATTACGCCAGTTCTCAAATCATTACATTGGCTACCAATAGATTTTCCAATCAGATATAAACTTCTAACGATAACACACAACATCATTCATAAAAACAACGCCCCCACCTACTTAAAAAAGATCATAAATTTACACAAACCCTCCCGGAATCTTAGGTCGTCATTGGATAGCCTTCTCGACATCCCACGTGTGAGATCGGAGGCAGGTAAGTGATCTTTCGCTTTTGCTGCCCCTTCACTGTGGGATGTATTGTCAAAGAATCTACGAAACATCTCCAAAACTGAAGGCTTCAAAACAGGTTTAAAGACTTATTTGTTTAAGATGACTTTCAGTTGTTAACCACCCTTTCTTCTTTTCCTTTTTCTCTTTTTTAAAATGTAAGCGCTTTAGAGCAGATTTTTATTTGAATGAAGCGCAAAATAAGTAAATTATTATTATTATTATTCATGTTATTATTTGAAAAACTATCAATGAGATCATTAGAAAACCTTTTAAAATAATAACGCTTTAGTCTAACAACCTACACTTTTTGTAAAATTCCTGATGAATATTAGGTGCTAAGAATTCTGTTTCTCAGATTAGTCTGCGCCAAACGAGTTAAGGGTACTTTCATTATTCACACTTCCCGATCCAGGTTGTTCTGGACACAGCGTTACCTATTTTCAGTACAGTGTGTGTCAATTATATAGCATACCATGATTATCTGTTCTACTATATGTAAAAAGCATATGACAGCATTTACCTTTGCACACCAACCGTGGTAAATAAGCGTGTCTATGCTGAACACACCAGTACTGGGATTTCAATAGCTCAAAGTTACACCTTCAGTGGAATTACGTCCAAGTTGACCTTTGATGACTTCGACCAAGCTTGTCTAATTTTATCGCTCGTCGCCTCGCGAAGGGTGAAATGAAAGCGGCAATCATTTACAGCGTTCTTAAATTAGTTTACCTCATAAGATACCAAAATGTAACAAACATCCGTTGTCTTGTGTTAATAAAGCATCCATAACTCGAAATAGTATGTTATCATGTTATTAAAATTAAAAAAGCCCCGTTATTTGCGCGTTTGTTTTTCCATTTCATCTCAGTGATAAAATTGACAGCGGAAGTACCACTCACCGCTGGTCATGTAAACAAAAACTAATTTGACCTGCACGTAGGGGGCATTGTTTAAAATTTAATCTTGAATATTTTATTATTTAACATTTAAACTCTTAATAATCTTGTGATCATGGTATAAATAAAATATACCCAAAGTAGCTTGGTGTACCAAATGTTCACCACTCGCGGTGAGCATTTAGTACACCAAGCTGTTATGGGAAAATTCTATAAAGAAGTTATAGATAAATATCAAAGAAAGAGTAATTTTTAAACTATAATTTCCACTAACTAGCATTCCAACTACATCATCAGGGCATGTCTTCGACGTATGATGATGCGGGAAGTAGTTGGAATATTTTGTCAGTTGTGACTTTCTTTATTTATTTATTGGGGTTTGACGACACTTTTGACGACAAGCGCCACCTCGTGTCGGAGAATTTTACGAGTAAAGGAGGCCGGAGTACCAGGAGAGAATCCCAGAGCAGCGACAAGTAACCGTTAGACTCCCCAAGGAACTAACTTCACATAATCAGGGTTTATATTGGCTGAAGGCAAGTGCTCCAGAGACGAGTCGTACACCTTAGTTCACAGAGACATCGTGCCTCCCCCACCCTGTGGAACTTTCGGTTTGAAGTCCAGTGGTGTAACAACAGAGCCACCGTGCCACCCCCCCCCCCTCCCTCCACCACCCACCCACCCACACAAACCTGGACATAAGCAGATTGTTTTGTGCAAAATAAGGCTCTGCAGGGTAGCATCACAAAATTTACCCTCTGTGAACCTCAGTCTGAATCAAGGTCTTAAGTCAAAACAGAAAGACGTACCTAGAGGATACATTGACCCAATGTATGGGATAGCATCAGCAAATTCGCCCTCTGGTGACCTCATTTTGCAAATAACAGGTTGCTTCTATTGAGGCTTGGACATGAGCTATCGCTTTTGGACAAATCAGGTTTACACACATTCAATGGATTATGTTCGCGACACCCTTGGGTGTTGTTCGTATTATACTGGATCAGAAGATAATCCATCAATAGCGCCGTAACGAATTACTTGCCTGCAAAGTTCACCTAAATCCGTCGACGCGTTGCCGGACAAAATATTACCACCTCCTAATAATGTTGCGCAAGCATCTATACCGGACAGACACTGGGCACGTGGCTCTTCTATAACGCCGAGGCCTAAAACATGAAAAAAAGAACAGCTAAATCAAGAACTGGAAAGATACGATTAACTGAAATAATTTCCATCAAATTTAATTTTTCCCCGATTTTCTTCAGGTCATAGACCTCTTCATTATTATTGTCATTGTTGTCCAGTAAACGCATTCCTAACGATCCTTTGGTCCACAACTTAGCCACATTTCACAGATAGATGATTGTTGCCGTAATGTGATGACATCAACAAGCAACTGGTGGACGTAGCGGGTTGGGGATTAAACTCCATGCTAACTTTTCGTTAAGATTTGACGCCTTTTTCTTATTCCTTTCAACGCGGCACGCATAAATGTTTGCGCCCAAAAGAAAACAAAATGGTTGTCGATTGATAAGACAACAAGGCAAACACAAAAAGTGAGGGCAATCCGTAACAATCGATTGAAGTAAATTATTACTGAAATGCCCATAGCAACCTTCGCTTATATCGTCATGAAAATCAATTTCTGACGAAGTTATTTGCCATGCATTTATTAGACCAGCGAGGAAGGTCCATTTAAAGAGTAAGTTATTTTTGAAAAAGCACCCATGAAATCGGTAAAAACTAAACCCAAGTTTCCTTTTGTTACTTTAAACTAACGAAAACAACATACATATCTTTATAAAAAGCAATAAAAGGAAACTGTTTAAGGCAAATGAATTAGGGGCAACTAGTTCACAGATAATCCTTCATGTAGAATATCTATCAGTAACATCTCAACCAGCACTAATCTTCCACTTTGGTTCCTTGTTTTGCGAATGTGCTCACAGTAATTTGCAAGTTTTATTCCTCCAAGGCAGACAATTTACAAATCTCACTTCCTATACGTTAAAGTTAATGGAAGAGACAGCATCTGTATTGTATATCACTATGTGCACGCTGTTGATAAAGTGAGCAGGAAAAACGTTTCGGCACATCAAAAAATGACGAATTCGCTGTTTTATTACACGCCTGTTCTGTGAAATTCCCATCTGCTGCAACATTGAACCATGTGGAAAATGAAAATCTGTTTCGCACACATGTGAGGAACGGAAATCGTAAACGGGCTATTTTTTAAATAGAAGGGAATTTCCACGGAATTGTCTACAAATTATGCACAGCAATTAACAATTAATCGATAGCTATAGCTAAAAATAGTAACACGGGTTCCCCTCGCAAATTTGGTTGGTAATAAAATGTGTCCTCTATGTTGATAGTTCTCCCCCTGAGTTCCAATGTGTTCTTTGTGCCTACTGGCACAAAGAACACATTGAAACTCAGGGGACGAGTTGTCAAGTGAATTGTTGAGTGTGCTTCAAATTACTTTTCTAGAAGTTAAGTGTGTAATAAACTCAGAACGACACAAGTGTGTGAATGGGTTAATCGATGTGGCACTTGTGCCATCGCGGAAGGATAAAACTCTAGGCCTGAGACCTCTCGTTTTATTATTCCGCGCTGGCACTCGTGCCATATTGATTAATGTGTATTTCTTTAATGCTAAACGGGTTTCAACAGAAAAATAATAGTCAAGAGAACAAACTGATGGGGAAAATTATATAAAAAGCAAGATTCGGTATTCTTTTTACAACTTTACGGCGAAATGCCTAGCGTTTGTGAGATGGGGCACTTATCGATACAAATTCGCTAACATTTCGAAAGTTCAATTTTTATATGAAGTTTCCATACCCTACGTGTTAAATATAGGGACAACGTTAGAAAATTAAAGTGAGCTAACTTTCATGTAAGCCTCTTCCAATGATGAAAACTGTCAGAAATGATGTTTATGTGAGGAGCCCAACCATATTGTAAGTGGGCTCGTACGGGTTCAACTCTAAATGAGTATTCAAATATGAGTTTTCTTTGTTACTTAAGAACTGAAAATTGATTCTCGCAGTTGGAATTTGCAAGAATCAAAAGCGAATCTCGCGAATCATGACGAATTTAAGGCCCCTTCCACAACTCACGCCCCACCCTCACCCTAACTAATTACCTTTATTTTTTACTCCACTTGGTTTATCCCACAATCGATCGTTTTATCCGCGCTAAAATACTCGAAGAGATGATTTGTTAAATAATGTGTATTGTACTTACAAAACATTCCAAAAATAGCGAAATAGTACATCATCGTTGCCATCTCGGTCATGCAGTGACGACTAGAACAAATGAATCTTTGCAAATGCAGACTCAGGGACTGGAAGGGGGTTCTAACCATTCTCCTCTTACAAGGAACTATGGTCGACTCCATGGGTAAAATGTCCCCGCCCCCCTGCGGTGCAACCATTTTTTCCGAATTAGCGACGAAGATGATATAAATATGCCATTAAAATGTCCTCTATATGGACTATAAATGATCGCTCGAATGGAGGGAAGCAGCGTCCTTTCAGTTCGAATAATCAATTTTCTTCGGATACGCCCCCCCCCCCCCCCCCCCACCTCCCGTGGTTCATTTCCAGATAACTTTCCTTCGCCATGTCCGCCCCTGGACACATGCTATTCTCTCCGACCAGAATGAATGAATCTTTGCAAATGCAAATCCAGAGATTGGGAGGGGGTTCTAACCTTTCTCCTCTTACAAGGGAAAAATACTTTTCAGTGGACTTATTTGTATTCGACGGGCGACAAAATGTATTTACACTATTTATTGATAAAACGCGTAAATACAAAATATAAGTAGTATAGCATGTACCCGATCGTGCCTGATTACCCGGAGCTTTGGGGGTGCAGCTAGTGTTAAATTCCCATAGGAACCGGAGCCGTTTGGGGGTGCAACTTTGGGGTAGCAAAACTACGGCTCCTTGCAGCTAGATCCGCCAAATGGTGTAGGTACTGTATATATAGTATGCTATGGCATGTATAGTGATATATGTACGCATGGGGCTATAGGTATATATTATGAGTAAGTGGTGGAAAGATGATGGGAAAATTGGGTTTTCTTGAAAGTTTTTCCCGCGAAACGGTTGACGTTGCTATTGACGTCGTGACGTCATGATACGCGCGCGACGTCATAGAGATGCTGACCGCTATTATTGTCCAGTATACAATCTGACATAACGTTATTCGGGTCAGTGGATGTCGGGCTTCTCGTATGGGGTGGCGGCGATATGGTAGTAGTTGTATATATGCATGTAGGTCCCAAGTTAGCCCTTAATACTATTAATCCACCTTATGCTTCATATTATCCTATGTCTGCTATAGCTAAGTCAAGCAGTAGGGTGGGTGGGTGGTATTGCGAGATAGTCATTGGTGGTTTAGATTGGCAGTAGAGGATGAATGATCTGTTGGTCTATTACCCCCCTTAGTACTATTAGCCTACCGAATCCTTTGTATTATCTTATGGCTGGTATTGGTAGTTTAGTGTTAGGCCAGGCAGTATTATACTAGGTTGTTTAGAACGGGTGGCATAGGATGTATATACCCCTGTAGGTCAAGTCCTCGATATTATTAACCAGCCGATTGCTTTGTACTATTCAATGACTGGTATAGGGAGTACGTTATGGCAGGTCAAGTGGCATTGTGGTGTGGGGGTGGGGATAATGCCTGGCAGTATAGAACTGCGGTATAGTATAGACGATATATACCTCTGTGGGCCCCTGCAGGTCCTATGTTAGCCCTTAGTACTATTAATTCACCTGATGCTTCATGTTATCCTATGACTGGTATAGGTAGTATGCAATGCTAGGCATAGGGGTATTGTGGGTAGGGGTACTGCCTGGTAGCTTAGAACGGTAATATAGTATGGGCTGTATATACACCTATAGGCCCCCTGTTAGTGCTTGGTACTATTAACCAACCGATTGCTTTGTTTTATTATATGTCTGGTATATGTAGTGCGTTATGATAGATCTGATGATTTTGTGGGGGTGGGGGTAATGCCTGGCAGTATAGAACAACAGTATAGTATGGACAATATATAGCTCTGTGGGTCCCCGACAGCCGTTGATACTACTAATTGACTTAATGCTTTATGTCACCCACATAACTAATATAGGTAGTATGTAATGTGGGGCCAGTGGTTATTTTTTGGGTGGGTGTAATGCATGGTCGCCTAGTGTGGTGGTGTAGGATGTACGCGTTCTCCCCCTACAGGTCCCATGTTAGTCCTTAGTACTATTAATCCGCCTAATGCTCCATGTTATCCTATGACGTGTATAGGTAGTATGTAATGCTAGGCCAAGGGGTACTGTGGGTAATTGTAATGCCTGCTGTCAAAACAAGGAATCCAAATTTTACGGACTCGGCTAGCAATCTCAATAACGGAATGCCTTATATGTATACAGGGGAAGTCTGATTCAACCTTGATCAATGTTATAGTCGAGACTGAGATAAGTATAGCTAGGAAGTAATGGATGAGATATGGGGCAGAATAACAGAAGCCAATAGTACTGGTACAAGGCCGCAATGGAACAAGACTGTTGTAGAACCTAATGATAGGACAGATAGGCCATAGACCTGTAATGGCCTTGGAGCTTTGGCGACAAGATGGAAGCGGTTGGTAAGACTTTATTAGACCCATTGAGGGCTTTTACCTAGCCTAATGCGACAAAAAAGGGATTCTCCAAAAGGTATCCTCGATAGGTATCCTCAATAGGTATCCTCAAATAATACAATACCAGGCCATAGGTATCCTCAAATACCCGTATGTGCCTATGTGTTAGGGCATATTGTGTCACATTGTGCCTTTTCACATAAGCACATATCGGCACATAAAGCATGTGCCTATGTGATAGGGCACATTGTGTCACATTGTGCTTTTTCACATAGTCACATACGGGTATTTGAGGATACCTTTGGTCTGGTATTGTATTATTTGTGGATACCTATCGAGGATACCTACTGGAGAATCCCTTTTTGTCATATGTGCTTATGTGAAAAGGCACAATGTGACACAATATGCCCTATCACATAGGCACATGCTTTATGTGCCGATATGTGCTTATGTGAAAAGGCACAATGTGACACAATATGCCCTATCACATAGACACATACGGGTATTTGAGGATACCTATGGCCTGGTATTGTATTATTTGAGGATACCTATTGAGGATACCTATCGAGGATACCTTTTGGAGAATCCTTTTTTTGTCGCATTAGGCTATGTAAAAGCCCTCAATGAGTCTAATGTAGTCTTACCAACCGCTTCCATCTTGTCGCCAAAGCTCCAAGGCCATTACAGGTCTATGACATATCTGTCCTATCATTAGCTTCTACAACAGTCTTGTTCCATTGCGGCCTTGTACCAGTACTATTGGCTTCTGTTATTCTGCCCCCATATCTCACCCATTACTTCCTAGCTATACTTATCTCAGTCTCGACTAAAACATTGATCAAGGTTGAATCAGATTTCCCCTGTATACATATAAGGCATTCCGTTATTGAGATTTCTAGCCGAGTCCGTAAAATTTGGATTCCGTGTTTTGACATCAGGCATTACACATACCCACAGTACCCCTTGGCCTAGCATTACATACTACCTATACAAGTCATAGGATAACATGAAGCATTAGGCGGATTAATAGTACTAAGGACTAACATGGGACCTGTAGGGGGAGAACGCGTACATCATACACCACCACACTAGGCGACCATGCATTACACCCACCCACCCACAATAACGTCTGGCCCCACATTACATACTACCTATATTAGTTATGGGGGTGACATAAAGCATTAAGTCGATTAGTAGTATCAACGGCTGTCGGGGACCCACAGAGCTATATATTGTCCATACTATACTGTTGTTCTATACTGCCAGGCATTACCCCCACCCCCACAAAATCACTAGATCTATCATAACGCACTACATATACCAGGCATATAATAAAACAAAGCAATCGGTTGGTAAATAGTACCAAGCACTAACAGGGTCCTATAGGTGTACATACAGCCCATACTATAGTACCGTTCTAAACTACCAGGCAGTACCCCTACCCACAATAACCCTATGCCTAGCATTGCATACTACCTATACCAGTCATATGATAACATGAAGCATCAGGTGAATTAATAGTACTAAGGGCTAACATAGGACCTGCAGGGGCCCACAGAGGTATATATCGTCCATACTATACCGCAGTTCTATACTGCCAGGCATTACCTCCACCCCCACCCCACAATACCACTTGACCTGCCATGACGTACTCCCTATACCAGTCATTGAATAGTACAAAGCAATCGGCTGGTTAATAATATCGAGGACTTGACTTACAGGGGTATATACCATACATCCTATGCCACCCGTTCTAAACAACCTAGTATAATACTGCCTGGCCTAACACTAAACTACCAATACCAGCCATAAGATAATACAAAGGATTCGGTAGGTTAATATTACTAAGGGGGGGGGGGGGGGGGGTAATAGACCAACAGATCATTCATCCTCTACTGCCAATCTAAACCACCAATGACTATCTCGCAATACCACCCACCCACCCTACTGCTTGACTTAGCTATAGCAGACATAGGATAATATGAAGCATAAGGTGGATTAATAGTATTAAGGGCTAACTTGGGACCTACATGCATATATACCACTACTACCATATCGCCGCCACCCCATACGAGAAGCCCGACATCCACTGACCCGAATAACGTTATGTCAGATTGTATACTGGACAATAATAGCGGTCAGCATCTCTGTGACGTCGCGCGCGTATCATGACGTCACGACGTCAATAGCAACGTCAACCGTTTCGCGGGAAAAACTTTCAAGAAAACCCAATTTTCCCATCATCTTTCCACCACTTACTCATAATATATACCTATAGCCCCATGCGTACATATATCACTATACATGCCATAGCATACTATATATACAGTACCTACACCATTTGGCGGATCTAGCTGCAAGGAGCCGTACTTTTGCTCCCCAAAGTTGCACCCCCAAACGGCTCCGGTTCCTATGGGAATTTAACACTAGCTGCACCCCCAAAGCTCCGGGTAATCAGGCACGATCGGGTACATGCTATACTACTAATATACTCCAAAACAGAGTTAACACATCTATCAATTTATCCTTTTATCCAACGTAACGGCCAAAACAAGCCAGCGCTGTTCATAAAAATCGCCATCCAATTTTCATCATTTTTTTTTTACTTTCAAACTATATATATTGCCAAAACACTGCAGAACTTTGGAAACAGTTTCAAACTCCGCATAATTTGGGCGCAATTACCTTATTTGGGCACAGCGTTTACCGACGTCTTTTGGGAAGAATTTAAAGGCATGATAAGTTGATTAATTAATATCATGAACGTCTTCCAAGAAACCACACGATCAACTCACCAAGAGCTCAGACCAAAGCGCTTTTCGTTTTTTACGTCTACCCTACTCTATTACCTCGTGCTCTCTTCCAGAATACAGAAATATGAGGGGTGGAAACAGACCCATAATTTACATAAAAATGCAAACTATTCAACAAACTGTAAAACAGAGAACAACGTGAAACGCGGAACATATCTTTACTTGTTATCACCCAAGGAAAATATGATAAGGTTATTTTGCGTGTAGTACACTTAATATGGGAAACAACGTGAAACGCGCAACATACTTTTAATTGAGGACACACAAGGGAGATATGATACCTTGATTTGTACGTAACATTTGAGTTTGGAGAACAACGTGACACGCGGAACATACCTTTATCCCATAAATGGCCGTTTATTTGAACAATAAAGGCCTTGGATAAATGTTTGCTTTATTCACCTAGTAGGTATGATAAATTTTCCCCATAGGTTTAACACTGAACGAATTTATTCCCCCAGTAGCGACGGACTTGTTGACCTCTGGCCTCTACCACATTTGTCTAGCATAATTATACAGTTCGATTGTTGATTTCTTTAACTGTTTTACACAATGCAAGAAGAAAACACCACACACTGTTCATGCATATAATAAAGTATTTTTGCAAGTTTAGCTCAAATTCGTAGGGGGATTATTTTTAGACTTAAATGTATTACTTTGCCTTGTTTATTTTTGTCAATTTTGCCGGTCGATCGAATTGGGGCAATGTGCTCCTCAGTTCTCGCGGTGTTTTGTAGCGAATTATAGCACGATTTTGCCTTGACTACTCAGTGGAAGATTTATGGTGTAAACAAAATAAACGTGTAGTGTTTTCAAGTAAAAAAACTATTCTATTCGTAGAATTAAGAATGAAACCGACTCGCCAGAGGCTCGTCGGTTTCATTCTTAATCAGACTCGTAGAATAATTTTTTTACTTGAAAACACTACACGTTTATTCTATATTTACTTCCTACCATCCAACGAAGATATGATACTGTGATTTCCAGCTGGTTTCGTGATTGGGACCTTGGCACCCACATTCTGGGTAATAAATCGACCTACAGGACATATGTCCATCTCGAAGTGTTTTTGATTCTCACCTAATAATGAGAATGAGCGTGACTCATTGCTAAGGCAACTAACGTAACAAAATGTGAATTAGTCAAAAGGGAAAGCTGCTTAGAAGGGAGTAATCTCCCGAGCATGACGGCAGTTTGACAAAATTAAATATATATACGTATCTCTCTGTCGCGAATTCAACAAAATCGCTTTTACCCATGAAAAAACACTAAATATCGTTTGCATTGTGTGTGCTTCGGAAACTATTTCAGTAATCATCACAGTAAAAACATTTTCTCTCTTAACATGTATTGATATATACAGAGTATCATGATAAAATAATTAATATATTATCTAACAATCATAGTTATTTGCCTGAAAACCACGAAAAACGGTATGTATCACATAATGTGTTCCGATTCCGTATCATATATACGACTCCTTCTGATTCCGTATCATATTGACAACTTGTTTCCGGTAGCACTACGGATTATCATAACAGGCGCATGGATACATTCTATGTGCGTTTCAGTGATCGACCGAACATTATGTCCCAAAAATGTTTAAAAATAATTTAACCCTTTACCTAACATGAAAAGCAGACGACACTTGCAAAAAAGTTCTTGAATAACTATTTTTTTAATTTTTTGTCTCAAAAACATAGGTTATGACACTCATAGGAACGCGCTCGACGAGCTCGTTCCAACGAGGGGTCATAACCTATGTTTTTGAGACAAAAAATGAAAAAATAATGAAAACTAATTGGCGATTTTTAGAATAGCGTTGGCCGGTTTGGTCTGTTACTTTGGGTAAAGGTTCAAGATTTATTCTGTTTTTATGTCAGAATTGTTAGATAAATGAATTATCATGATAATGTGCATGTCCTGTGATTTGTATCAGATTCGAGGCGTGTCCAGAATGGGATCTCAACGAGCCGGCTTTGTGATCCCATTTTTGGACACCACGGAGAATCTGATACAAATCACAGGACATGCACATTATCATGATAATTCATTTATCTAACAAGTCTGTTGCATACGCAGAATAAATTTTAACTCTTTACCCAACGTAACGGCAAAAAACGGCCAATGCTATTCACAAAAATTGCCAGTTAGTTTTCATTATTTTTTTTTTTTTGTCTCAAAAACATAGGTTATGACCCCTCTTTGGAACGAGCTCGACGAGCTCGTTCCAAAGAGTGGTCATAACCTATGTTTTTGAGACAAAAATGAAAAAAATTAGTTACTGAAGAATTTTTTTGCAAGTGTCGTCTGCTTTTCATGTTAGATAAAGGGTTTTTATTTTTAAACATTTTTGGGCCAAAATGTTCGATCGATCACTGAAACGCACAAAGAATGTATCCATGCGCCTGTTATGATAGCCCGTAGCACTACCGGAAACGAGTCGTCGATATGAAACGGAATCAGAATGAGTCGTCTATATGGTACGAAATCGGAACACATTATGTGATACACACGGTTTTTCGTGGTTTTCATGCTAAAAACTATATGATTGTTAGATAAAGATCGAGAAACAATAACATATTTTCAACCTAAGACAATTATATTTCATAAGCTTTCTACCTTTTCGGTCTTCTTCCGACGACAAAATATTCGGTCACAAATAGCATATACCTATTAACTGTATCGATATATTTTGTACGCAACTGTATACCATGATCATCAATTCTACTATATATAGAAAGCCTATGACATAAATGTTTGCTTTACACACCAACCGTGGTGAACACGTCAGCAATGAGATTTCAGTAATTTAAAATGTACACCTACAGTGGAACTACGTCCAAGTTGACCTTTAATGACGTCGACCTGAATGCAAACTTGCCATCATTCACACTTCTGACTTCAGAGCGTGAGCATGGAAATACCTATTAGATTAGAGAAAGCCATATCAGCTCTGGGCGTCTCTTGTCCTATCTCCTGGACTATCCAGGCAAAAGGCAAGAGCGTCCAACTGACCTTGGACTTCATCATCGAAGAGAATACACCACCCTCTTCGGGGAGAGGTAGCACCCTTGGCGAGAGGATCCCCTCTCCCACTGGTCCTCACCCGAAGAGGCACGGAGGCCCTGAGAAGAGTGAGAGGAAGAAAACGAAGAAGAGCCCTTCGACCAAGCGCTGGAGGGCCCTGTTCCTGGTGGCCTTCCGGAATAGGAAGAAAGAGTTGAGTTAGGAGGTGGAGGTTCTGGGGGCAGCCGCCAGTTCCCCTCCCAGTCCCACTGGCACACCCAACCAACTGCCGGCTCCTGAGCCGGTACAGTTGGATGTGGAACGTCCAGTGGAGATTGAGGAGGAACTGGAAGTTGCATTTTCACCACCTCCCACCCCTCACTCCCCTCTTCCTTCACTACCGGATAGCCCGGGAGTGGCAGTCACAGCAGAACAGCCATCGGAGTCCGCTGAATCACGCGAAGAAAAGATCCTGAGGAATTGCGACAAAATCATGGCCGAGGCCGAGGAATTCAAAAAACAATCCGCTGAAGTATCCAGAATGGTGCAGGAATGGATAGAAAACATGAGAAAACTAAAACAACAAAACAATGAAACAGCCTCTCCATCTCCATCTCCATCTCCATCACAGCCACCTCCAAAAAAGAAGTCTCGCAAAAAAGAGGATAAGCTGCTTCCTTCTCCATTCCTCCTTTGCCACGCCCAGATAATCCGAAAACATCTAAAGTCAAAGAGGGTCGAAAGGGGCTTGCTCCCCAAATTGTCCCTGCGCGCCTTCGGCGCGCGAAACCATTTGATCGTCGTTGCAAACTTGCCTACGTTCATCGCTTGTCGCCGCGCGGAGAGTGAAATGAAAGTGGCAGTTATTTATCACATTTTAAATACGTTTACCTCATAAGATGCCCAAGATTAATAAAATGCTTCATCTCATGTTAATAAAGCATCTATATCTTGATATAATATGTTATCATCCTATTAAAATGAAAATGTCCACATATTTTTTTCCATTTAGTTTCGGCGACAAAATTGACAGCGGAAGAACCACCCACCGGTGTTCCTGTATACAAAAACAGATTCTTACGTGTCTACACCTGACATACATTTAAACTCTTAATAATCTGAAGATCATGGTATAAATAAAATATACCCAAAGTAGCTTGGTGTACCAAATGTTCACCACTCGTGGTCAAGTGTGCTAAACCGCTCGCCAAAGGCTAGCGGATAACACCACTTGCTGTTAACATTTGATACACCAAGATACAAAGGGCATAGTCTATATTTTCACACAATAGTGAAAAAGAAGTCATATTTTTGTTTCCATGATTCAACATATTATTGTCCCAGATGCAGTCACAGCGATCCATTTCAAACACATTTTTTTCCAGTTTTCATCACTGGGACGAGCCATGGTCGCTCAGGTGATGCCGGTGATTGCCGATCGCCACTTTCCGCACATCTCCAACAAAATTTATAGCTATGCGTCTAAGTATATTAACTTACTATGTGCATAATCACATACTGTCTCAAGATTGGTCTCTGATCTCAATGCACTGAACTGCTCAGTGATACTACATCCTGATAGAACTCGTAGCACACATCGGCGGTACCTGAGAATCTCATCAGATCTGAAAGATGCAAAAACCTACTGAACTACACGAACAGAAAATCTTGAACCTAGTTGACATAATGCCCCTTACACAAACTGGTTGAGCGATATTTATAGCTATGCGTCTAAGTATATTAACTTACTTTGTGCATAATCACATAATGTCTCAAGGTTGGTCTCTGATCTCAATGCACTGAACTGCTCAGTGATACTACATCCTGATAGAACTCGTAGCACACATCGGCGGTACCCGATAATCCTCTCAGGTCTGAAAGATGCAAAAACCTACTGAACTACACGAACAGAAAATCTAAACCTAGTTGAAATAATGTCCCTTACACAAACTGGTTGAGCGATCTACAGATTTTCATTTTATTAGCAAAGGCGCTACATCTGTTCTGAAGAAACCGATTTGTTGTATATTTTTTCAACTGAAACCTTTCTAGTCGCTGTTTGTGTACCAACATTCATCAGAAATGTGGACCGATGATGTGGGACGCATAACCAGAAGGTTTATCCCAACACATCACGTGTGGGCATCGAATTAACTATTGAGTAAGAATTGACTATTGAGGGAGAGAGAAGACGGTGAGAGATAGAGAGTGGAACGACAGACAGACTGAGACTCAGCGGTGGACGGACGGACGGACGGATCTACGGACGGACGGATCGACGGACGGACGGATCGACGGGCGGGCGGACAGACAGATGCAGAGAGACAGAGACAGAACGAGAGACAAAAATATAGACAGACAAAGAGAGAGACAACATATCACCGCAAAAGCTCTCGTTTGATTTGACTTTCTACAGCCTGTAAAGTGGGTGAAAATGCATATATTTCGCCCCATAAGTAACATCTTTCTCAGCCGGACTGAAAGTTGGCAGGGTGAAGAAATTTGTCGCAAATGGTCACATATTGGATATGCGGATATTATGAGTTATCCTTGTGTATGGGAATTTACACCTGTTTGGGAACTCATACACCCTGAGGCAAAGCCGAAGGATGTATGTGTTCGCAAACCGGTGTAAATTCCCTTACACCATGGAAAACACAAGGATAACCGATTTATTTCCAAGAATTTTGGTGCAGTTAATACTTTAACCTACACTGTGGGAAAAAAACTGACAGAAAATTTGTACTTTGTAGGTTTCTTAATAAATAAAACCAGACAAATATGGATGTCATTAGAACTGTCCCAATGAGCCAGTTCCAATGACATCCATATCTGTAATATTTTATTGCACATAAATATTAATTAAATTTCCTGTATTTTTATTTTTCTCTAGCATAACTAAGTAGAAGGTATGAATTAATAATTAAAAATTGGTACTTTTTAGCCTTATAGCCTGCTATTGTATATTCTTGTTTTTACAACGTGGTTAACCATGGTGTGAAAAAAAACCACTGTGGATTGCAAGTTACGCCGTACCTCTCGGCCAATCAAAATACAGTATTTTGTTTTATTTGGAAATAAGTGCTTTTGTGAAAATGCTCAATGTGTTACACAAATATAGCACAAAGGCATAGACGATGAAACGGGGCGCCGAATGCTTGTCTGTTATCCGTTATGGATGCTGGACATGGAGAACCTTGACCTGGTGTTTGACGAAGTGTGCTTGTGTTTGCAGTGCAAAATGTGTGCACAGAACATAAAATGGTCACATGATGGATGTGCTGATCTGTCCCTATCTGAAAAGGCGCAATGAATCATAGTGTGTCTCAAAAACATTTAGAATTTTACGAGTTACACTTTCGGTGACCTGGGTCACCTCGTGTTAGAGAGTGTTACTCGTGGTGGAAGGCGGGATACCCGTAGAGAACCACCGATCAACGGCGAGCAAACTGCCAGACGCTTTAATGTACTAACTATAGACACGAAGGGTTAGCATTGGTTGAAGACTAATGCACCATCGATGTTCAGTGCATTCTAGTGCACAGCGCCACCGTAGCCCCAAGGGGGCAAACGGGACGAATAGCTGCGTCGAAGGACACAACGCAGTAACCCCTGGCGAGGGTCGAACCTTGGACCTTTCTGTTTGAACTCCAATCTGCAACCACTGAGCCAGCAGGCTCCCATATCATAAGTTGCATGGCGTGTGGATGGCTGATGCATGTCCATACAAGCGATCAGAGTTTATATCAGGTAAGGCGAAGCCGAACATGATAAGAAAACTCTGCGCCTTGTATGGAAATGTATCAGTCAGCTATACACCATGTAACACGTTTATTATGTCGAAAGTCCATATACATCAAGGGTCTAATACATTTTTACGAGAAACAAAGAATGATCGGATGTGTTTGTTTAGAAACCGCTATTGGCAGCATCGTGCAGAATCATCGACAGTAACTGTCACGGGTATTCCATGGTGACAGTAAATAATCGTCGCTGTTCGAAGTGCGATATTTGTTTACAAAATAAAACGCATCGCTATAAGCATATATGAAACACCGTTACATACATTTACTGCCATTATCACCTGCAAATGGTTAAGAAAGCATTTTAAACGTTCAAAATTCACTTGTAATATACTGAGTAAACTGTAAAGAAAATGTTCGCTTCAGGTTCAACATAAAATAAACAGCTGTACCATGATCGTATGATACGGTCGTTATTCTTTACAAGAGGGATGCACACAATATGAGTATGCATGTGTACTTGTCAGGTTTTTTGTTATATTCTTGTACAATAATCATAATCAACAACATGCTGTATTCATTAATTTGGAAATAAATTATTGAAATTCATGTATATATCTTATGTCTATAGAGATCATAATTTCAAGAAACAGGGGCACAACACGGTCTCCAACAGGAGTCAGATGCAGAAATGGTCACCCATGCAATTACAAACCACGTGCGCGGTCGCTGAACTTCGGTGATCTGACGGAACCGGTTACCGCGATGCCACCGCGTTCCCATAACTCTGCAATGACAAATCGGACAGTGACACAAATCGAAAGGGAGATTCCAGTTATCAACATATACTTGCAACCAAAAAATCATAAAAATTGCTCAATGCATTTTCGAGTTATTGTCCGACATGTGGAAAATTGCCTATATTTTGACGAATAAAGTCCCATAACTCTGGAATGACATATCGGACAGGGACACAAATAGAAAGGTAGAGTCCTTCCATCAACATATACTTGCCACCAAAAAATCATGAAAACTGCTCAAAGTCCGACATGTGGGAAATTGCCTATATTTTGATACACCAAGATACATATGCTTTCTTAACCATTTGCAGGTGATAATGACAGTAAATGTATGTAACGGTGTTTCATATATGCTTATAGCGATGCGTTTTATTTTGTAAACAAATATCGCACTTCGAACAGCGACGATTATTTACTGTCACCATGGAATACCCGTGACAGTTACTGTCGATGATTCTGCACGATGCTACCAATAGCGGTTTCTAAACATACACATCCGATCATTCTTTGTTTCTCCTTTGGTGGGCTTGGCAAAGCCAAAGTTTTTATAATAGTATTTCTTCCGATTATTGTTAAGTTACGAAATGACCAATCACTTAATAATTTTTCCATTTTCTGCATTTTATTAGTGTAATTATTTATTACTTAATTATCGCAAAATAGACTAAATTCAATGCCCAAAATTTTGAATGATCTGGAATGCCCACAAACGACTTTTTCTCTTGTTGATAGTATTTCACCACAACCGCTTGGAGCCTATCAATATAATTTCCGTTTTATTAAAATCAACCTTTAAGCCAGAGGTTAGAGAGAATTGTTTCACCATATTCAGGGCATTATCTAAAGAGTATCCATCATCGCTTAAATACAGGGTGGAGTCATCAGCGTATTGACTTATTAAGTATTCAGATTTTTTATCTTCCATTTATACAGGGGTTAAATTTTAGAGACGCGCATAGAACTTCCACACTAAGATTACAAAGATACGGCGGCGATAGGGAATCTCCTTGCCTTACACCTCGTTCTATATTGAATCTTTCAGAACAATAGCCATCATTAAGAACGCAGCTGGAAATGTTGCTGTAGAACGTTTGAAACCACCTTATCATAGAGGATCCAAAATTTAAAATTCCCATCGCCTTTTGGATAAAGATCCATTCCAGTGAATCGAAGTTTTTTTCGAAATGTATAAGAACTAGGATGCCTGGAATGTCTAGTTTCTCACATTTAGGAATTAAATCGAAAGTTAATCTAGTGCACTCCCCAATATAACGACCTTTCATAAAACCGAGCTGGGTGTCTGAAATTAAATTGGGAAGAACTGTGTTTACTGGGTTGCAATTGCTGCGGATCCTATTTTTGTATTAATTAATTTGTGTTAATTAGGGATATTGGGCGCCATTTTTATGTATTGTTTAGGTTTGTTTTGTTTTTGGTATACAAGTAATAATTCCGAGTCACTGTGTAGGTGAAAGTTGTTCCAATTCATAACAACAATTTAACGAGTTTATTGGATAATTGCCAATGTCTTTCCAAAAAAATTATAAAACTCGACGGTGAAGTCGTCAGAACCGTCTGTTTTAGTGTTTTGCATTGCTTTTAGGGCGTTTAAGCCTTCCGAAGGTGAGAATGGCACTTCGAGATCATTTTTTTCGTCATTGCTTAAAAAGTTAAGGAAGGGGTTACTTTTGTCAAAAATGTATCATCTGTATCAAGATGTTGATTTTTAGATAGTTTTGATGAAAAAAATTCTTAAAATGATTTTTGCTCGGTTAGAATCCCATGTATATCAGTAGTAGGAGATGAGGTAAACGGGCCACATTGGGTGGAGGGAATGGTGGAGGGGGAAGTGACGTCATAGTCACGTGACTTGGTGGCGCCATGTTGTGCTATCGTGGTAACCCGCGTGAGCGGCCATCTTGTGACGTCATCTCCATAGTGATATGTGGTGTGAGTGTGCATGCGCAGCGATTGTTGTTAGGGTGATACGTGTTTCCGTCGGCCATTTTGTATACTGAGGCCGCCATCTTGGTTTCTATGGTATGGTTTCTATCAATATATGCAATAGTTTTCGTCTATCTGGCCATGTTCCTTTGTTCTAGAGTATACTCCAGTAGCGTAGATGAACCTATCAGCAGGAACAGCTTTGCTTATTATTACTATATTTAGCTATTCTAGTCAGTTCTTTGTTAGTTCTGACCCTATTCCAAGTACTCTTATTGTTTAATTTATCTAGATCATTTATATAAATTATAACTAACCAATCAGATTGCTTGATTTCCCATAACCTGTACTTAATCGTACTGAGTTATCTCCCCTTATTACAAGGAAGTTGTATCCGATTCTCAGTACCTCTATACCCAATGGCAATATCCCCGGGCACCCCAATTTCGGCACCCCTTTTTTGAAAAACATATGACCTTCGGCACCCCTTTTTGTCATATGTGCTTATGTGAAAAGGCACAATGTGTTACAATGTGCCCTAGCACATAGGCACATGCTTTATGTGCCGATATGTGCTTATGTGAAAAGGCACAATGTGACACAATGTGCCCTAGCAAATAGGCACATACGGGTATTTGAGGATATCGATTGCCTGGTATTGTATTATTCGAGGATACCTACTAGAGAATCCCCTTTTTTGTCAAATGTACTTATGTGAAAAGGTACAGTGTGACACAATGTTCCCTAGCACATAAGCACATGCTTTATATGCCGATATGTGCTTATGTGAATATACACAATGT
The DNA here is from genome assembly GCA_031216915.1 of Pictodentalium vernedei. Taxonomy (NCBI): domain Eukaryota; kingdom Metazoa; phylum Mollusca; class Scaphopoda; order Dentaliida; family Dentaliidae; genus Pictodentalium; species Pictodentalium vernedei. Next base: position 297,854,449 of record CM062288.1, read on the forward strand.
GACACAATGTGCCCTAGCACATAGGCACATATGGGTATTTGAGGATACCTATGGCCTGGTGTTGTATTATTTGAGAATACCTATCTAGGATACCTTCTGGAGTAGACCTGTTTGTCATATGTGCTTATGTGAAAAAGCACAATGTGACACAATGTGCCTTAGCTCATAAGCACATGCTTTATGTGCCGATATGTGCTTATGTGAAAAGGCACAATGTGACACAATATGTCCTAGCACACAGGCGCATACGACCAAAAAGGGATTCCATAGGCACAGGTGTTTCTTATGCAAATTATGAAAATGTGGCCCAGTTGTATTTTGTTCAGCCAATCAAATTGTCTAGTTTTGAAACTGACCAATGAAATTGAAGGAAGGCTTTATTTAGCACTGATAAATAAGAAAACAAAATATCAAATGTGTTAAAGTGAACAAAACAGACGAGTCATATGATAAATCGTTTTATGCTTATTGGATTTTAAACGGAGCGGTATCTAGTGTGAATTTCTGAATTTTGAAAAAAAGCTGCAAGTCTGATGATAATAGAAAGTAGTCTAATCTCGCCATTTTATTTTCAGCTCCTCTCCATGTTTAACGTTTTCCCTCTGTATTTTCTAAACGCCAGACATCAAATAGGTCAAATAAATTTTCCATTAAATTCATTTCTCTTACCCCTTGGTTGTATGTTAGCTCAAAAAAATTGTCATTAGAAAATTTGTTAAATCTGAAATTTTAAATGTTATCAGTAACAAAAAGGTTATAAAAAACAATAACAATAGCAGACGATATTTGCAGAAATATTTTCTGAAAAACTAAACACACCCCTTGACCTTATTCCACAGAGTGGTCGTCAGTTCGGTTTTTTGGCCAAAAAATGAATAGCGCTGGACATCTTTAATCGTTACGTTAGTTACAAGTTTAAATTACACAATAAGGTCGATGTTAGCGAATTCAGTACAGAAATTCCAAATGAAATCGCGACTCACAAGAGAGATCCTTTATATGACAACGCGTGCGACGAAGCTCGAAAGGACGCTCCAACGAAAGGAAACTAGAGGAAACAAATGTCAATGAGATATAAAGTGCCCGGACATTACCATTACGTTAGGTGATGCATTGAAGACGGTCTTACACACAGACAACAACGACGATGCCAGGTTTGTGACTTAAGGGAGGAGTGTGACACCCGACAATATGGATGCAACCAATTTTTAATAAAAATTAATGGCGGACGGATATCACCGTTACGTAAGGTAAAAGTGATAAATTTCTATTTGTACGGTCGGTGACAATGATGTTTTCCGACACGACATGACCCTGTCTGTCGAAAATGATCTTAAACTGCAATAAATAAGCAAACAGTGATGTCTGGTGTCACTATTTTGGGTTAAAGAGGTGAGGTTTGGCATGATATGACAGTAACCAACTCTTCTGCCGATATTTTTGTTCCAGTCGTGACATTTTCGTAAGGGTTGAAACGGCCGATGTCAATTCGTACTTACTAGTAATCATATAACCATTTACCCAACATAACGGCGAAAATCGGCCAGCGCTACTCACAAAAATCTCCATTCAATTTTCATTATTTTGTCATTTGTTTTAGCAAAACCATAGCTTATGACCCCTTTGTGAAACGAGCTCGTTGAGCTCGTTCCAGAGAGGGGTCATAAGCTATGGTTTGACACAAGAGATGAAAACAATTACTTATTCAAGAATTTTGTTTGCAAGTATCGTCTGCTTTTCATGACAGGTACAGGGTTAATTTATTACGAGACTAGAAAGCGCGGCGGTCAAGTGGTTAGGGCTTGGACTTTCTTCAACCCACATCTAGATGATCCATGGTTCGATCCCCACCAGGGGTTACTGCGTTGTAAACTTGGGCAAGGCACTTAATCCCGACATGGCGTGTGACATGGTGTGTACTAAGGCATACTGCACGTCGATGGTGCACTTGTCTTCAACCAATACTAACAAGGGTTAGTAGGTTGGTGTGTCTGGCAGTTGCTCGCCGTTGCTCGGTGGTTTTCCCAGGGTACTCGGGCTCCCCCACCCGTGAAGCTGTCTGACACGAGGTGATCCTGACTGTCGAAAGTGTCGTTAACCCCAATAAATAAATAAATTACAAGACAACATTTTATACTTGTACTCCACTCTTTCAACACTGGCGCCCAGGAAGATATCATTTCAGTTCATTTTGTCAACGGCGAAATGGGCGAAACCGAGCTGTTGGATTAAATTATTACCGAGCCTCGCTTCAGATATTTGTTTGTTCTTTACAACGTCTGCTCGTCGACTACCTTTTTTCACGCAAAAATTTATGCACGCCATGTTGAAAATGTCGAGTCACAGAATCAGCCATAGAAACGGAAGACTCTACTATCCGGTTAGGGATATTCTAGACACAGTGTTACCAATTCTGAGTAGGGCATTCTATAAGAAGTTGCGTCACAACTATCACATGCATATTCTATTTATCCACATATCGAAGAAGGGTTGAGATTTTTTTTAAATGTGATACCCACTAACTAATATTCCTGCTACAACATCAGTGTATGCTTTCGATGAATGATGATGCAGGTATAGTTGGAATATTTTATCAATCAGGACTTTATTTATTTATTATTTTTAAAATTTATTTATTGAGGTTAACAACACATTAAAGAGTCATGGTCATCTCGTGTGGCCAGTTTCGCGGGTGGAGGAAGCTGGGGCACCTGGATAGAACCACAGGCATCGGCAAGCAGTTGACAGACTCCCCAAAGTACTAACTCTACATAAGCAGGGTTTACATTGGCTGAAGACAAGTTCACCATCGATGATGAGGACAAGTGCACCAGCGACTAACAGTACGCTTTAGTACACATTGCTTCCATCCTCACCCGATTGGACCTTTCGATTTGAAATCCAGTGCCGTAATCCCTGGGCCACCGCGCCCCTTAGTCGCGACTTGAGCCATCGCTTTTGGGACAAATCAAGTTTTCACACATTCAATTGATTATGTTCGTGACACCATTGGATGTTGTTCGTATTATACTGGCTCAAAAGATAATCCATCAACAGAGTCGAAAAGAATTACTTGCCTGCACATATCACGCAGAGCCTCTCCGAAGTTGAACAACCCATCTCCTAATAATGGTCTGCAAGCATATAATTCGTTCCCACACTGGGCTTGTGTCATTCCCAGAATGGTGGCCGCTAAAACATGAAAAAAGAACAGCTAAATCAAGAACAGTTTACTGCAGAGATACGAAAACCTCATTAATTTTAGCCATCATATTTCTTCAGCACATGGGCCTCTTTGTGATTATTGTCTGTTGAACTAAGTCCTAACGGACATTTGATCCGAGCATTGGCTACATTTTACAGATAAACGATTGTCACCGTAATGTGATCACATCTCTCAGTCACCGACTGACGTGTAACGGGATGGCGATTAAACTTCATGCTCACTTTGCGTTAAAATCTTACGCTTGTTTTTATCCCTTTGAACGCGACACGCATGCATGTTTGCGCGCAAGAAAAACTTGTTTGTCTAATGATAAGACAAGGCAAACACGAAAGTCTGAAGGAAATCAGTAACAATGGGGCGCGGATGCAAGTTATTACTGAAATGCGCATGACAACCCTGGCTTATTTCGTCTTGAATATCGACTTTTGACGAAGTTATTTCCCTTGAGTTATTAGACCAGCGAGGAATGCCCATTAAGAAACAATAGCGGGGGAGGAATTCGTCACATACAGGTGAATTGTGCACTTGGTGATACCTTCTTGAAATTTGGCACACTGTTAGTGTAGGCTATGAGGTTCTCAAAAACGATCGGCTACAAGTTGACACCGACCGGTGGCGACCAGTAGCGGCACAATCCAAAATGGCCGCCAGCGGCTGAAGGGAACCTCCTTTTCGACGGTCTACCGACTATACATCCGATTGTAAGGGCGCGAAAGTGAACTCTGATCCACGCACGTGTTGGAAACAGACGTGGGAGATGATGTAGAATAAAACGAGATTCTCTATACGGACGCATCAATTTCTTGGAACTTGAAAAGAGCGTTGTTTCTCCGGGATCAGCGTCATTCAGGCAAACCTGAATGACGCTGATCCCGGAGAAACAACGCTCTTTATGAAGCAGTCTCTTTGCCATACAATCTCTTGTTTGGCGTAATTCCGCAAGCAATTCTGATTTGTCTGTCGAAATTAATTCGAGAACGCGATTGTTCACAAAAATCATTCACAGAATGAGTGAGAATCCTCTTCGTGTACGGACTAGTACTGACTGGGAACGTTGTTGCTTTTGCCAGCAAGACAGTTCCAAGAAATTGATGCGTCCGTATAGAGAATCTCGTTTTCATGACGCCTATAAAGCTATTGAGGAAGACATAACGCGCTTCCTAGATAATGGCGTTGAGCTTCCATATAATTTGACCATTGATTGTTTGATGAGAGAGAGTGATGAGTGTATGTCGATGTCACTGTTGACGAATAAGGCAATATATCATAAGACATGCCGTGACAGTATTCGGACTCACATCGTACAGCGCGTGCTACACAAGCGAGAGCGAAATGAGGCAGTGGCATCCTGCTCCACGCTGAGTCCTAAAAGAACACGGACAAGTTTTGAATCTGGCTGTGACAGGAAACTGCCCCAGTGTGTTTATTGTCACAAACGCGAAGGTGACAGCAGTGAGCCTATTTGCAGATCAATGTCTGATAACAATAAACTCAAAATTATGGCAAAGGAAGCCGAGAACTGGGTTGTTTTTTCTCGGGTCAATGCAGCATTTGATTCCGCTGCTAGTGATCTTTACTATCACAAAACCTGTTATTGTAAGCTTGCCAATGAAGCACGAGCGGCTAAATCTAAAAAGTCGAAGAACGCCGAACATTCCGCGTCAGGCCTGCCCTATGACCCTCTCGTTATGGCAGAGCTCATAACATTTGTTGAACACAACGATTCCGCGATGAAGCTTGTCGATCTCAAGAATCTGTACAGTCGGAGGTTGAAGCAAGTCGGTTCTGATTGGCTTAGTGAAGAAATACATTCCACTCGATTCAAAGAACATTTGTTGCAGAAATTGGGCGATGGCTGGGACGCCTTCACACAGGGTAGAGATGTGTTTATTTCAAGTAGGTTTCGAGTTGGCTCCTTGTTGTCCGAATCTTTAACTCGTATAGTGTCTGAGGAAGAGGCAAAAAAGATAGTTGATGTGGGTCTTCTTCTGCGTAAACACATACTCATATCTCAAGCTCCTTTCACGGGATCATTTTCATCTTATTGCTTGAGCGAGCCTGTACCCAACTCACTCCTGACTCTTCTTAGAGTTCTACTTGAGGGCACATGTAGTATACAGAACTTAGGCGATGATGAGACTGTTAATGCCAAGACTCGAGTGGCTTGTACTATTTCACAGATGTTGATCAGCAATTCAGCGAAACGCTCCGAACATGCACAAAATGTTCACCAGAGACGTGACAGAGAAACTCCAATGCCTCTTTATGTGGGTTTGAAGTTGCATGCCCATGATGGTATGAAAAATCTTATCAGAGATTTTCATCAAATGGGACTCTCTGTCTCTTATGATCGCGTAATGGATGTTCGCAGGAGTTTCGCGAGAGCTGTTTCACTGCGGTTCAAGAACGAAGGTGTTGTAGTCCCAGCTAACTGCAAACGTAATGTTTTCTCGATAGGAACCACTGATAACATTGATGTATCTGGTAGATCTGATATGCATGGTACGTCCATCACACTCATTCGTCAACTGAGCAGGGACAATGTGGGTACTGATCCCCCACCACTGAGTTTAGATGTTCCAGAAGACACACAAATTGAACTCCCAGACGACTATGCATTTGTTCCTTTCGTTGAAGACTTTGGTGGGGACATCAGGCTTGAATCTCCAGATGAATGTAATGTACGGCCCAATGAATATGCAGATTTGAACGTGGGAGAGAATGACTGGTTGTCTCATGTGTCACAGATCAGCAATAAAGGGAAGGTTGATGGCAGCTGGCAGCTTGATGAAGTCCCTGTGACCTTTTCAGGCTTCTTTTCAAAACATGAAGATCAAGACAATGTCAAACCTCGTGCAGTTATTGGGGTATTCCCTGTTTTCAGTGAGCAGAAAGCGGACTCACTCAGTATGCAGAAGCATGCTATGTATGTGGTCAGGGAAGCTACTGCTTTCGTAAACCCCGGCCAGATACCTGTCATTGAAGGTGACTGTCCGTTGTATGCCAGGCAGAAAAAATGTCAATGGCTGTTCCCAGAGGAGATAGGTGAGGATCGAATGGTGTGTATGATTGGATTCCTGCATCTTGAAATGTGCACCCAAGAAGCTGGTGGTAAGCTTATGGGTGGTTCTGGTTGGGAGCGAATGTTTCACCTCGCAAAGATATTCACACCCGGTGTAGCATCATCCCTACTTGGTGGGAAACATGTCAAGAGGACGCGACAGGCATATCTTCTCACTCTAGCTTGGCTTGAGATCCTCAGAAAGAATGCTTATGAGATTTACTGTCAGCAGACTGGGCCCCATGAGTCATTTGAAATGTGGGAACAGAGGATTCTTTCACAATCTCCAACTGCACGCTATTGGGGTGAAATCGTTCGGAACTTTCTCTTGACAAGCTGTCAATTCGTTCGGAACCAACGAATCGGTAACTGGCCTGGTACACTGTGTTCTATCGATGAGTTGTGCAGTTACTTTTTTGCCCTAGGACATACAAATTATTGTCGGTGGGTCCCCGTATTTCTGAGAGACATGTCTCAGCTACCCAGGCGGCATCCTTCAATCCACAACAAATTCATGGAAGGCCATTTTGTGGTCCAGCGTAGTGAGAGGAAGTTCAGTATGATGGGTTTAGATCAGAGCCAAGAACATAGTATCCAACTACTCAAAGAAGACAGTGGTCCAAAAGGTCTCTATGGCCAGGCTGAAGAGAAAGTCGTTATTGAGCTTTCAAGGTCAGAAGTTCTGCGTGTTATAGATGAGTATGAATATGCAAGTTTCCACACAACATCATCAGATAACACGGAACACCCGGAAAGTTCGGTATCAGAGCAGAAAAAATTTCTGAATCAATTGAAATCTCTCCTCGATCTGGTGAATCAGGGACTCATTATCAACCCTTATGATGAAACTAGTGGTCAGCTGGTGACATTAGATACTGGTGAATATATGGACCCCGAAGTTAGTAAGAGTTTACGGTCATTACCCGAAAGGGGCAAGCATTTATATTCCACTTTCTTGAAGGAAAGGCTTGTGGAATGCACCGTACCCCTGAATGATGTTATTCCCAAGGCAAATATATATACCTTCCTTAACCCACCCCCAGCCAACCTGGACAAAGGCCGAGACAAACTCATGTCAAGTAAAGCAACTGCCGCAATAGTTACCCAGATGTTCGTTTCACTGCAAGCCCGGCCTGATTCAAACATGGATGAGTTTTTCATGCACGAGAATGCACGTGATCCGCCAGCATTATCCGATAGAGGTAAGCTACGGAGTGGGACAAAATCTCAAATTCTCAATTGTTTACCAGCTATTCCTGCACAAGGGAAGAATTCAGCAGCTAGACAAGCTTCAGTTGTCATCTTGGATATGCCTGCTGTAGTCCATGTAATCAAACCACAGAAAGCGGATCTGTTTGGAGAATATGCTCGATTGCAATTATTGCCATACATCGAATCTCTGATTAACACGAACACCACAAGGGTTGATGCGATCTATGACTGTTACCCCGAAGGCAGTTTGAAGAATCAGACGCGAGCAAAACGCCTCGGTGAGACAGCAGTTAGGTTGATACGGGTGTCCGAGAACGTCCCTTTACCTAAAGGGAAGAATTGGCAGGCATTCTTGAAAGTTAGTGAGAATAAAGACGAATTTTTCAAGTTCCTGTCTGCTGAACTGCTGAAATTAACATCAACATCCGAGTACCAGTTGTTAACGACATCAGGAGAATATGTACTATGCAATAAGGATGTTAGCTTATGTGACATATCTCCATCGAACCACGAGGAAGCAGACACGCGCATGATGCTTCATCTCAACCATGCAGTCTCACAAGGTCACAAAATAGCTTTTCTTCGCACGGTTGATTCTGATGTCGTCATTCTGTCTTTGCACCATTTCGCAACATTCCGTGACCTTGGACTCAGTGAGCTGTGGATTGGGTTTGGAATTGGAAAGGCATATAAAGATATGCCAATTCATGAGATAGCTTCACAACTTGGACCTGATTACTGTAAGGCCCTGACTTTCTTCCACGCCTTCACAGGTTGTGATGTAACATCCAGCATGCTCGGCATTGGGAAGAAGACAGGATGGAATGCATGGATGAATTTTCCCGCATCAACTGAAATGATGATAGAATTGACTGAGAATCCGCAAGTCTTTTCAGAGGATTCCCCTCATATGCAGCATATCGAAAAACTCACCATACAGATGTACAGTAACAGTTGTGTCAGTACACGTGTCAATGATGCGAGACGGCATATGTTCACACATGGCCTTAAGTCTATGGAAAACATCCCGCCCACCAAAGCAGCTCTGTATCAACATGTAAAAAGGGTAATTCTTGTGTCATCTTTCATTTGGCATCGTGCTCTGCAGAAACACTTATGTGTGCCAGACCCATCACAGTACGGATGGGAGTGGAATCCACGTCTCAATATTCTGGTCCCATTTTGGACTCACCTAGGAGACGCAAGTGCTGCATGTGCACTGATGCTCCACTGTAGTTGTGCCAAGGCCTGCAAGGGCAATTGCAAATGCTTGAAAGCTGGATTAAGGTGCACACCTTTGTGTAAGTGTGAAGGTGGCTGTTGTAACAATATTGAGTAGTATACTGTCATGTTAGGACCAGTCATCTCCTATTCTGGTATTTTTTTTTCCATTTTCGGCCAGTTAACACATGTCATGTTTCTAGTTGAGTTGATTTTGCTAACAAATGTTCATCCCATGTGGCTTGCTACATTGTCCGGGGTATAGGAATACAGTTTTAGATTTCGGAAAATAGTCTGTTATTTACTGCACAAGACGGTGTTAATTCATGCATAGCATGATACAATATCCCCAACTATTTTGCCTCTGTACAACAGTTGATACCTTCGTTCACCCGTGTGTTCATCTATGGTATCCTTGTCTTTCTCTGGCCATAGGCCACATGTGACTAGTCAGTTCCTACTCCATAGCAAATCAACTTGGAAATCCTTCATCTTGTAGCGCACTCATGTCTCAATGAATCCATACCTGAGTTGATCTAATAAATCTAACGTAAGGTATCAAATTGCCATACCGGATCATATTTCGATAAGTTATTCGCTAAAACATTTCGACCACTCATCGACATCAAAGGTCATGTTTTGGCTCCCAGTGGTGGCTATATCTCTATATCCCTGGTAAAGTAGCATACCATGAGGGATGGGCATTAAGTGTCGGCAACATTAATCCTGACTTGGAACACACCACATCTTAACTGGCCGAAAATGAAGAATACTACTTGTAGTCAAAAAATATTCCTGTACCTCGAATGACTGCAAACATACACTCACCCCTTCTAGTCCCATTTTGCCAATGTTCTATACTGGCAAGATAACATTGTATAATTAACAACGGGAACTAATGCATCCCGAGTTCATTCCAGCACTGCCCTTGCTGGCAGACGTGTCGCTATGGTGTTGAGATTGAACCAGAACTCCTCTAGAAATTTGATAGTTTTATTTTCTTAGAAAATAAATCTATCGAAAATGCCGGAAGTTGAGAATAGACTGTCACTTTAATTGGATTATCAAATGTCCAAGTATCCCCACTGCTGCATACTATCGAGTACCCTTGTTCATGTGTTGACAGGAATCTCTCATACCATGTTCATTTGACCATTGCATTCCCGAGAAACATTCAACACTAATTTATCTACGGACGGACGATCATACTGACAGTCAGACACACAGACGCACACATCGACGGAAATTCTGATCCCATTATCCATTAATCTTCCCCCCAACTTGTTCCAAGGGCTTCACTCCATCATTCACATCAATTACAGCACATGTATGGTGTTAGGTTTGGAGCTTCAGTTGTGCGATCGGCGAAAATAGCTTTTTTTCGATCCGCTTGGCGGCCATTTTGGATTTCGCTGCTAGTGGTGGCTAGAGGATGGTGCCAACTTGTAGCCGATCGATTTTGAAATCTCTGATGCCTACCCTTACATCATGCCAAATTTCAGGAAGGTATCACCAAGTGCACAATTCTAGCGAATTCCTCCCCCGCTACAAGTAGTTGTCGAGAAAACACCAGTGGCAAAATAAAGCCAAGTTTCCTTTTGTTACATTTAATACACGAGAACAACAGACGGCTCTCGGGGTTGTATGTTGTTTTCGTTTATTAACCCTTTACCTAACGTAACGGCCAAAACCGGCCAGCGCTATTCTCAAAAATCGCCAATTAATTTTCATTATTTTTTTCATTTTTTGTCTCAAAAACATAGGTTATGACCCCTCGTTGGAACGAGCTCGTCGAGCTCGTTCCAACGAGGGGTCATAACCTATGTTTTTGAGATAAAAAATGAAAAAAAATAGTTATTCGAGAATTATTTTTGCAAGTGTCGTCTGCTTTTCAGGTTAGGTAAAGGGTTAAAAGAAATAAAAGGAAAATTGACTTTAGTGCACAGTAAATTAGGAGCGACTAGTTCGCAGATAATCCTTCATTAAGAAGATCTATCAGTATCACACCTACCAACACTAATGTTCTCTTTTGCTCTAGCAAACTCTAAATGTGTTTTACAGTAATTTACGTAAACAAATGTTGTCGATTGGTAAGCCAACAAGTCAAACATGAAAGGGTGGGAAAATCAGACATAATAGAGCGAATATGTAGAGGAGCCAATACTATAAGACTTTTACAGTTGAATTTTCTAGAATTGTATTTTCTACCTACCAATATTACTGACTAAAATGAATCATTCGCATTTTAAAAGATATGGCAATTCGCCAATTGGCAATTGCCACATCTTTAAAAATGCTAATGGTTCATATCAACTCATTTAAAGTCATAACTTGAAAATAGAATTTAAGAAAATACAACTGTAAAAGTATTATAGTATTGGCTCCTGTACATATTCCAAAGTCATAAAAAACAACCTCATATTAAAATATTCACAGAGTTTAACACGTAAGCGCTCATTTGCAATTTCGTTGAGTTTCTTGTCTTCCAAGTACATCATGACCCCTGGTTGCACTCACAAGGATATAACCATACGCTCGAATTCTAAATTATTTAGGAACTGAAAATATATGCTAGAAGTGGGAGTTGTCAAGAATCAACGGCGAATCAGTACGAATTTTTATGCCTGCTCTACCGTCCACAACTTCACCCCACACTTACCCCAAATAATTGCCTTTATTTTTTACTCTATATGTTTTATCACAAAAACAGTTCGCTAAACTACTCAGAAAGATGATTTGTTTAATAATGTGTGATATACTTACAAAAGATTCCCAGAATGGTGAAAGAGTGCATCATCGTTGTCATCTTGCTCGTGCAGCGATGTCGAAACTCTGAATAATATAAAGAAGACAGATTTTACAGCTTCATTTGATTGTGAGATTTTGCATGTGATTGTGTGACTTTGTAAGTGGGATGTGTTCAGGTCCAATGTGTGAAAGTGTGTAGGTAAAGTGGCTTTACCTGTCGTCGCTAATCGAAGAAATATTGCACAAAGGTAAATTTCCAAAATAAATACGTACCAATTTTCGCTGCGAAACTGTTTTTTTTTCAGCCCAACAACGTATTGTGAATACAGTCACACAACAAAATCAAGATGTGGCAATATCATTTAAAATGCTAATGAATCATTTTAGTCGGGTATTTTAACCCTTTAAACGATAGAACCCTGATGGTATCTTCCTACCCGTTCAATGTCATCAGTTGGAAGAGTCTATGTTCGTTGTATGAGGGAAGAACAATTAATATTTTCAACGCGCTGCATTTAGACTGCACGTTTAAAATATTGATTGGTCTACTGTCAAAATCGTCGAATAAATTGTCAACTTTATAAATCTGTTTCGTATCAGGATCCTGGAATGAAATCGTCCGCTCGGTTCAAATGGTTAATATGTAGGAAAAACAGTTCTAGAAAATACAGTAGAAAAAGTTTTGTAGTATTGACCCCTGTTTAGATAAATATAGAATATACCCATAGTAGCTTGGTGTACCAAATGTTCACCACTCGTGGTGAAGTGGTGTTAACCGCGAGCCTTTGGCGCGCGGTTAACACCACTTCACCACGAGTGGTGAACATTTGGTACACCAAACTACTCTGGGTATATTTTATTTATACAATGCTCGCCAGATCATTAAGAGTCGCTATTATATTTTTTCGATTTTACCGAGCACCAGACGTACATACATGCGAATCTGTTTTTGTTTACACGAGCATCGATGAGCGGTACTTCCGCTGTCAATTTTATCGCCGAAACGAAATGGAAAATGAAAAGGGGCCTTTTTTCATTTTAATAGAATAATAACATACCATTTCGAGCTATGAATGCTTTATAAGACAATGCATGTTTGTTAATTTTGGGTCTCTTGTAGCCGGGGTAAACTTATTTAAAAATGTAATAAATAATTGTCACTTTCATTTCACTCTTCGTGAAGCGACGTGAGATAAATTTACACAAGTTGCATTCAGGTCGACGTCACCAAAGGTCAGCCTGGATGTAGTTCCACTGTAGGTGTAAATTTTGACTATTGAAATCCCATTGCTGGCGTGTTCACCGCGGTTTGTGTGTAAAGCTAAAAATCTATGCCATAGGCTTTTCATATATTGTAGAATAGGTAATCATGGTATAAAAAGGAATACCAAAAAAATATGGCCCCGCGAACATTCCAGATTCGATTCGTTCTTTTAAATTTTTCACAAATTCGAAATCATCCCAAAATACCTGAAAAAATGAATATCGGAGACTTTCAAAAATTATACCCTTCCTTACGGTGGATATATCTGACGACGACAGCCTATCTTGAAATTTTATGACTGACAGTACCTGCTCAAATTAGATTTACTCTCGATACTTCCAAAAGGTAAACATTCCGTTGCATTCGGATTCAATGAGTGCCAATGATAATATGTTTGAACATCGTTTATTTACACGCAGCATTTTAAAGTAATTGGTACATAAGTAGTTAACTTATTCTAGACGGACGGTCCACGTTTGACAGAAGAGATACGATGGCATAATTGGGGCTAACGCCCCGGTAATCGTCTAGCGGTTATGTTGCAGTAAACTTCAATTACTTCAGACGTATTTGCTAACCGATCTGGTCATTGTCTGCTCACTCTGCTGCAGCCTTCGTCGGTGGCCTGTGTTGTGTGTTACCTGATAAGTAATAAGCTGACAGATATACACGTTTACTAACTAAATGCTTTAATAACTTTAATAAAGGTACTGACTGTATATTTCATTAAGTGTTTGCAAGAAAAATTAAAGTCTAATAAATGTTTAATAAGGACAACAGTCTAGAGTTCGGGCATCCACAGCAACGAGCAGTTATTTATCTACGCCCAATGCACAGTACTGTCGCCGCTGACTGGGCGTAATCCACGCGTGGGCGGTGATGTCCATGCATGCGTTTACCAGGTAATAAAAATCAACCACCAGCAACATTTTAATTAATGAAGCACCGGGCTGTACCCGGTGCTTCATTAATTGAATTGTTGATGATTATTCCTGTAATTAGTGTTTAGACTTTAATATTATTGGCTTCATGGAAATATTGCCCACCCGTGGAAAGTGGCCAGTGCTAGCATAGTGTATCCAGTGTTCGAGTTGGAGACAACTGTCTAGAATATTTCGAACTCCCGTTTTCCACTGGTTCGCAACTGGCTCGTATATACACCACGGGACGTGACTGGCCTTGCACAGCAATTTTTCTGACTTTGAAAACAAGTTACCATCAAGTCGGCCAGAGGCATTGACAACCCCCCCCCCCCCCCCACCCCCCACCCCCACGCCCATCTAGGATGTACTTTCGCCAGTCAGTTCCTATTTCTTAACATTCATCTCCAGGATTCATTTATATCTAGCCTGGCGGATATTAATGTCTGAGTGGACGTGACTGGCATTGGCCAGCATCACGAGGTTTTTTGGTATTGGAAATACCCAGTTCTCACATTCTTTACAGCCTTGGAGACCAAGAGCGCCCGTCATTCGTTGACAACTTAAAATTATTTGTAGCTTGAAATTCCAGAGTTCTAAGGTACTTATATCGGTGACATTTCTGAATAGAATGTGTTTAAGGCATTTTCCTTAATACAGATATCTCCCTTCGACTTTCAATAATGATTTAATAATTGTAAATATCAGTCTTACTGACTGGCACTACCTGACCTAAGGAATGTGTTTACTTGCCGCTGCAAGCCTAATCGATATTCAGACAGGCCACTGCTGTGGGAAACAATAAACAATGCTACAATAGCTGGTTGAGTGCCCAGGAAGTGCAGACCTTGAATCAAACGTTTGTCAAACACTTCCATGCATTACTGATAACTACAAAGTGACAAATGCGTTTTTCTGAAAGCATAAGATCTGGGAAAAGAGTCCACTGGATATATAAAAAAATAAATTCACTGCAGCCATGGCTACATTTGATGAGATGGTTAAATAAAAATGTTCAGCACATTATCAGACTCGTTATGACCTGGTGAAAAAAGTGTGCACGTGGACATATATAGACGGTCACCACAGAGTTCCAAGGTTATATCGAAATTTACAAAGCCATTTCAGTAAATTGGTTCATTCCCACTAGACCAATTCCCTTTAGACCAATTCCCACGAGGCCAATTCCCAAAAGACCAATTCCCCTTAGACCAACTCATGCGTTCTACTTTTAAAATAATTCTATATCAATAATTTGATATATTTATAAATATTTATAAATGTATTTAATGTTATTGATATTCATGCCTGAAAATAAGCAGTCTGTTGTTTGCAAAATGAGGTCCCCAGAGGGTGATGCTTTCCCATACAGTGGGCCAGTTTATCCTCTGGGTACCTCTTTCTGTTTATGTTTGAGGCCTTGATTCAGGTTGAGGTTCACAGAGGGTAAATTTAGTGCACAGCAGGGTATCATCACTAAATTCACCCAATTACTCAGCCTAGACACAAAAACTAGGAATATCTTCACATAATTTATTAAGGCAATAGTTATTTGATACACATGTACGACAGACATATACATATGTATATGTCTGTCGACTTCCTCTCGCACATCACAACACTTACATATAAACATATAATACAAACAAACATCGCATAACATGCAAATGTCATGCATGAAAAAATATTAACATCTGAACACATGCACATGCATATCAATGCAGACCTATCCGATTCAAGGTGAGTTGCAAGATCTGGTGCAATGCATATCTTGAAACTCTCCCTGTAAGTCCTTATCAGCCAATCAATATCCGTTTTCAGGGTGAGTTGCAAGATACACAGCCACAGCTTTAAAAGGACCAACTATTGCTTTATACTTTGATTCTTTCTCAAGATATTTCCAAATTTGCTCAGGAAATTCTCTTGCACCTGCATGATTCCTTGGCTTATGAATACTAGGGTTAATGTTTCCATTGTGTCCAATAGGAAATCCGAACTGAAGTAATTCACAAACAAACTGATCAGGATAAGACTTTAACATAGATCTCCAAAACGGAATTTTGATATTGGACACAACTGGAAACTTGCAATGTTGAAAATTATAACAACCAGAAGAGACCACTATGTCGTGATCTTCTATAACACACTTCAATTCATCTTTCTGAAAAGGGTTTAAATCACACATCAAACAATGTTTGTGATTGAAGCAAAACGCGTCAATGGTCATTTTTGTACTCTCAGTTAATATATTATTTTGTCTAGAAAACAAATTATAGTCTTTTCAAGGATGCCTAATTAAATAAGTAGGATCTGTTCGAAGTTCAGTTTTGGATAGATGCTCTGATTTTGTCTTCGGAACGGAATCTATCTCAGCGAGAGCTTGACTATTCTGATCGGAAACCAAATTCAAGCATCCATCATTTTCAGCCAGTAATTGTTCTGCGTAATTTTCATTGCCAAAGTAATCTAAATGTAAAGCTGAATTCGACAAAGATTCATTGTCCAATTCAAATGTATCCATCAACACAGCTGTCTCAATTCAAATTTCGTCAACTGACGGTAGCTAATAAACAAAGTGACGTTTACGAGAAGAGCCAATGAGATCGGATTAAAACTACGGAAGTCAAGAAGAGACAGAGGAATAACCATAAGCAGTTGGTGATGTATGGATGGGCGTTGTGTCCTCAGCAGAGCAATTATTTAATTTGTATACAAATTAACACTCTGGGGAACTCATTTTTCAGAGAAAGACCTCATTTTTTTTACCTGATTTCCATAACAAAACAATCACAATCCTTTGTGTGTATTGATGTTATAAATCTATATTTTTTTGTAAAATGTTTTAAGTACTGATCTAGCTGAAATGTTATAAACCTATTTTTGTATGTTATGCATATATTTTTTTTTGTCAAATAAAGAGCTTGTCAGTAAATAAATGTTTTCTTAATTATCCTTAATCAACCCTTAATCAATAACAGTATATAGTTGGTCTAAGGGGAATTGGTCTAAGGGGAATTGGCCTAAAGGGAATTGGTCTAAAGGGAATTGGTCTAGTGGGAAGAAACCAGTAAATTATATCCGAGCTTTAGCTCCCGTCCAGGCGTAATTTTATTAACGAGTTTTGTAAATTGTATGATGCAAATCTCCTCCTAATGTGGAGCACGAGAGACAAAGGGAGAAAGAGACCGAGTTGGAGATCGAAAGACACATCGATAGGTAAAGTGACAATAGAAGACATAGAAACAGAGGGAGAGAGAGCACGTCACATTACTGTATTGCCTCGCATGTAATGAGATCTACCACAGCAGTGTACAGTGCTACTTCAAATATAGAACAATACTGCATTTATAACTAGTTTCGGGTGAAAAAGTCGACATAAATGAAATGAAATCGACATCAAACCATTCTCTGAAGACACACATCGGGATACATAACAATGGCGTCGGAACTATTTTCAAAGTGTGAGTGTGTGGGAGGTGGGGAGGGGTGGCAGGATCTGGTGATGGGTGGTCGAATATTTTAAATTGCAGGGTCGCAAAACCCCAATTTTCATACATCTGAGAGGATATTTTGAGATTGTCCAAGAGATGTATTTGAAAGATTCCACACTTTGAGAGCCGTTGACAAACATGAAGTCTATTTACCAGGTGAGGTCTATTTACAGATGAGGTCTATTTATCAGCTTTGGTCGTACGACCAAAGCTGATAAACAGACCCCACCTGCATGCTTTACCAGACGTTAACAGCAATTGTACTGTCTGTGGATTATCTTGTCAGGGGTGAATTTAGTACTTTGGTACTTGTATGTCTGTAATATTTCGATCTATTTCAGTTAACCGATTTTTAACAGATTGTATACATTTTAGCGTTTTCTGCCACTTTCTGAAAAAAATGATCCGAAATCCATCGAAGCTGAACCAGTACGAGAGAAACATAGCTGGCGAAAATATGGGGGAGGCTCTGGACCCGCCCCTTGTTTCAGCAGTCATTGGTTGTGTTAAAATATATGCATATAAAAAACATGGCCCGGCAAAAAAGTGTTCCGCGACCCCTGCATAACTCTTGTTTATTTACCGGTCACTATATTGATACCCAGTATTCAGTTAGAGACAATTTATTTATGGTATAACAGTACTGAATATTTGAATTAGACGAACTCAACTTGAAACAAAATGTACTCAAAAATGATGCAATCTCCAGGGGAGGGGGGGCGTGGCACCAAAAATTTGCAAGACGTGACGTGGGGGGGTGGGGGTGGGGTGGGGCTCTGGAGTGCGCCAAAAATGTGCATTTCCAACTTGTGCAATTTTTTGAATTTTTTGAAAATATATCAATATATCAGCTAATATATACCATCATTTGTGTTTCAAACCTTAAAGATGATGTTGTACATCACACTCTTAACATAAATACAACATCAGGAGGCTTTATATGTGAGAATATTGGGCTTAATCTGGGAAAATGTCACACGTTAGTAGGGGGTGGGTGTCTTGTTCGAAATATAGAAAATGTGCAGACAATATTTTGGGAACAATTCAAATGAAAATTTGTTCCCGTATATGTTCACCTGCTCTGGCCAAATCTGATAATGAACAGCTTGTCCTTTGTAGACTGGGGCCCACGGCAGCCCACAGAGGTTTAAATTCGTAGTACCAGTTTAAGAACATTATGAAAACCCCCTAAAGACAGCTGTGCCCACTAAGTTTATAAGTTTATTTTGGATTTTAATGGGAGAGTGGGGGGTGGGTGTCTGAGAACGGTAGTAGAAAGTTTGCACGTAGTGGGTGGATGCAGGGTGTAAAAAATAGGCCGTCACGTCTTGAAAATTTTTATTGCCTCCCCCTCCCCTGCAATTTCTGAAGAAAAGTAATCTTGTTGAAAATAAATTGTTTCGATAAACTTTGGAAGCATTCAACGGAAAATCTTGCCTTTTTTTCGCTGATTATGCCAGGAAAATAAAAGGATGATTTATTGAATTTTTTTACCTAAAAATTACAATTGACTGTTGGAGCGTTTTGAGGACAAATCCCGAAAAAAAATATGTACAGTCCAGGTACTCGCCTTCCTGTTATTTGTCCTCTCTTATTTGTTGCCCCGACCTTCGGTTTTTGGATTAAAAGTTTCCTGACGTGATTTTCTTCACAAATATATTTTAGTATTTTTTCAAACAAAGGTTATAATCGGAATATATTTAGTACTGCTACACCCGTAAGGTAAACATTTCGATGTATATAGATTCAATTGGAGACCATACTTTGTTCAAATATAGTTTGTTTATACGTAAAATTGCATAAAGAAATGGTGCACTGTGCACCGATTCCGTAGGCAATTTTACGTACAAACACGCTGTGTACCGTGCACAGGTATTTAACTCTTCCAATATGGACCATTTTAATTTGACTCGCGAGCCACCGGGTCATTTCAAGAGATGCTTCCACTCTCCCCACCCGGTGATATTTAAACACTTGTAAAATAAGCATTTTAGGACATAATGTCTTTCAATGAAATTGATTCAAATTTCTAACTTATGTAAAAGGTTCTCCTCTCAAAATTAATTATTAATTGTTAACGATGGTAATATTCTCAACTGCGTTTCAGGATTGTTTAATTATTATTTATTTATTTATTGATGTTTAAGGTCACATACTTATGCACAATGGCTAATCGTGATTGACAGTTTTACGTGTGGAGGAAGCCGGAGTACACGGAGAGAACCACCGAGCATCGACGAGCAACTGTCAGTTCCACAACATTCTAACTCCGGTCATGCAGAGTTACAGCGATTAAAGACATGTGCACCATCGACGTGCAGTACGCCTTAGTACAAGGTGTCATCGTCCCCCATACAGGTAACTGGGATAAAGTGCCTTGCCTAATGACACAACGCGGGTCGTCCCGGACGGGGGTCGAACTCGGGACCTCTAGCATAGAAGCCTAGTAGACACACGCAAGTCTATACAATCTTGTCACCGTACAACGTAAAAACAGTGATGTATTTAAGTAAATCTACAACGTCATTCTAATTTCCCTATGCCGACTTAAATCTCTCGTAAACAGACTCGAAGCAGGTGGAAATACTTTTATCAAATCCTTCCCTAGAGGATATTATGACATGTCGAATAAATTTTGTTCGATATCTGCGGTCTGGATACAGGAAAGAGCATTTCTATCCGGTGCATTACACAATAAATTTAGATCAATGTCTTTGCATGTTCTTGACACTTGGAGGTTTTAATTGCGATGGAAGCAAACTAACAACGCATATATTAAAACCCAAATCTACTGTTTTAGTGTGTACTAGAATTATCTCCTTCATGACTGCAATGAAGTCAAAGTGATGACTCTATTGACGAACATACGCGCTTACATGTACATACTGTGGCGATGATCGACCTTTCTCATACAGGATCGATCCATTCTCACGGAATGAATTATTTCACGTAACCAGTCCAGTCAAGTGGTTACTCTGTTTATTACATTTTATTTTTAACGATAATTATATTATTTAACACTTTACCTAACGTAACGACCAAAACCGGCCAGCGCTATTCTCAAAAATCGCCAAATCAATTTTCATTACTTTTTCATGTTTTTTGTCTCTAAAAACATAGGTTATGACCCATCTTTGGAACGAGCTCGTCAGGCTCGTTCCAATGAGGGGTCATAGCCTATGTTTTTGAGACAAAAAATGAAATAATAGTTATTCAATCATTTTTTTGGCAAGTGTCGTCTGCTTTTCATGTTAGGTGAAGGGTTATAAAACACAATGAAGTCCCATTACACCCACGACAAAGCGTCTTCCTTTGCGCGCAGGATACATGACACAATTGATTGCATAATTCACTTGTGAAATTATCGTTTATAATCAAACCCGGAAATCGCAGTAAATCATACTTTGGAAAGTAATAAAATCCGGTTCTTCATTAAATAAAATTTTGATGATGATCATTTTATTACCCACATTTATTGGCCCACGTGGGTTAACGTTTATACACTTTTTAGCCGTAACTTTGACATTTTTTTCCAAGTTGACCTGAGTTGACGGCGTCCATAGATACGCGACTTCCGCAAAAACTTTTCCCATTCTCCCATTGGCTTATTTTCATCGATGATTTTCTCGGCATAAATAGTAGCCAATGGGGTGTCATTGTGCTTGCTTCTATGGATGCCGTTAGCTTGTTTAGTTTCCAAGTGAAGGTTAAAAAAATGTATAAACCGCAAATGTGATCGCCAGAAATGAATAAATGTGGATCCGAGATTAGTAATTGATAAGGGCATACGGTTAATATTTGAATCTGCCCTCCATAGACAGTGGAACCTCGAATTATTTATAATAAATCAGATAACTGTCGCTCGTAAACCTCATTCCACTGTGCACTATCTTGTCCGACTGAATGTTTTTCGGCCTTTTCTGCGACTTCTCCCAGTTATCATGAACAACCCAAGAACACCCAACGTTCGTCTAATACACCACTGTAAAGCTTATTCGTTCTCCTTTCCATTGATACAGGGTACTGTTGGATACGTTGTGTGACTCAAATTTGAAGGGGGGGGGGGGGGAAGGGGGACGAAGATGAGTGCTATCGTTTTTTTGAAAAGCGAGTTGTTTGCCTTGTTAATATTTTTTTACGATTACAGGGGCACGTCAGCTTAGGTTTAAAAAGTGGTATCAAATATCATTTTTCTTTCGATTTTCCAGCTTGTGCCGAGTACCTGTGTTTCCGTTGAAACCAAATTCACTTCATTTCATGAGGTCACCAAAGGGATAGGTGGAAGGTTTGCGAAAAGAACTAAAGAATTATATTTTTGTAGGGCGTAAGATAAATACATGACGTCACATCATTGGTATTTTTAGAAGCGTGCAGACTGCAGACCACAATGCGACTGACGTTACGTTTAAACATTTCTCGGTTCTTTTTGGTGTTTTGCATATTGGATTGTTCATGTGGTGATTGTTTCACTGCAGCATTACAGGTTTTGAAGGAAAAGACCTCCCAGTACCGCTACAATAGTCCGTCAGGCACACGTGCGTTTTGTTCTCACGACGTCGTGTGACACTTATCGCCACTGCAATTGGGATACAGGAACTTTTTTCGCCGAGTTTTTACCTCTAATGATACTGCGGCTTGCAATTGCGTTTTCAGGAGAAACATGAACAAAACATATCGGATTTACAATTGATATGTGTAAATTTTGACGCATGGAGAAGCGGAATTGCCATATGATCCACCGAGAAAATTCCCTGAGGGCTCCCATTTGGGCGTACCATGGGACCCCAGAATTTATGAAGCCAACACCTGTTGGTGCATGGAATTTACTGAATATGACCAACAGAAGAAATGGATCTGATTGCATAGATTGTCGGTACACCGAAATATTTACAAGTATCATAGGCACTCCACAAGCAAGAAAAAGGCGTTCTGTCAGCTTGAAAAATTTAAATTTTCTTCCATTTGGTCGAACTATGGTCGACGTGATGCCCCCCCCCCCCCCCCCCCCCCCCTCTTCCGGTGCTACTTTTGTTCGAATGAGAGACGAAGATGATATAAATATGCCATTAAAATGTCCTCTATGTGGACTTCAATTGATCGCCCACATGGAGGGAAACAGCGTTCTTTCAGTTCGAAAAATCATTTTTTTCCTTCGGGTACACCCCCACCTCCTTGGTGCATTTCCCGATAGCTTTTCTTCACCCAGTCCGCCCCTGGACACATGATATTCTCTCCGACAAGAACGAATCTTTGCAAATGCAGATCCAGGGATTGGGAGGGTTTTCTAACCTTTCTCCTCTAACAAGGGAAACATTACTTTTCAATGGAGTTATTTGCACTCGACGGACTACAAAATGTATTTACACCATTATTGATAAAACGTGTGATTACAAAATATACTCCAAAACAGAGTTAACCCTTTACCTAACATGAAAAGCAGACGACACTTGCAAAACAAATTCTTGAATAACTAATTTTTTTCATTTTTTGTCTCAAAAACATAGGTTATGACCCCTCGTTGGAACGGGCTCGACGAGCTCGTTCCAACGAGGTGTCATAACCTATGTTTTTGAGACAAAAAATGAAAAAAATAATGAAAATTAATTGGCGATTTTTGAGAATAGCGCTGGCCGGTTTTGGCCGTTACGTTGGGTAAAGGGTTAACACATCTATCAATTTAACCCTTTACCCGACGTTAGGGCCAAAACCGGGCAGCCGTATTCACAAAACATCACCATCAAATTTTCATTATTTTCGTTTACTTTTTGTCTCAAAAGCATAGCTTATGACCCCCTCATTGGAACGAGCTCAACGAGCTCGTTCAATTGAGGGGTCTTAAGCTAGGTTTTTGACGAAACGTATGAAAAAAATTAGAGATTCAAAAAAAACATTTTTAAGTGTCGTCTGCTTTTCATGTTAGGTAAAGAGTTTTTGTACCGATAATGGAGCTAGAGAAAAGAGGATTAAAAGTAAGCTCAGTGAACCACGTGAGGAAAGTGATGCCACTCTGTCAGTGCCATGGCTCCAGTAATTTGATAGGTTGTGACACGTTCGAAATGGTGGTCTTTGATAATTCGCATCGAGATTATTTCAGGAAGAACAATCGTCGCATGGAGGCTCATTCCCAAGGTAGGTTACTCCCTTTATCTGTTAGATCACGTACTGTGAGAATGGTTTTAATTACTCAATGTGCAGTGCAGAGAGGGCGTAACGCTGCCATCTCTCAGGGATACGAAACACTCGCTCAACCCTTACGTAAATTTCCGCTGGCGGAACCTTACAGTTCACCACACCAAATCTCAATCCATAGACCACGTAATTTCACCACGTGATCCATGAGACAATAATCCGCGAGTGCCATCACAGACAGACTGTTATAAACTTCCACCAACCGATACATGGCTGGGATCCTCCGTTCACTCTAAGTAATTATTAGTGTGTCTTTAGCATTAACTTCTTGCATGCTGCTGGCGGCTATTCATGTCCCTGACAGAAAATCTCTTGTCTTTAAAATAAGAATAATTTGGGCACATTTACCATTTTTTTCAAGGTTAATTGTGTTAACGTTTTGTTCAGTGATGTCTTAAATTAAATTGCATTAAATTTTACATTAAATCTAGCCTTGGCTGCTTCACAGCAGCCATGACTAGATTTGATAAAAAATACATTTTAAAATACTCAGCGCTTTAAGAGTTAAAGTCGTTACT
Source organism: Pictodentalium vernedei (assembly GCA_031216915.1). Classification (NCBI taxonomy): domain Eukaryota; kingdom Metazoa; phylum Mollusca; class Scaphopoda; order Dentaliida; family Dentaliidae; genus Pictodentalium; species Pictodentalium vernedei. The sequence goes on from CM062288.1 coordinate 297,878,299, forward strand.
GTAGTTAACTCTTTACCTATTAAAAAAATAAATTACATTTCACATTTTTCGAGAAAAAAATTCTCACAATTTTTCAATAAAACCATACAAATATGGATATCATGAGAACCGGCTCGACGAGCCGGTTCTTATGATATCCATATTTTTGTGTTTTATTGAGGCATAATATGTAGGATATTTTAGGCCGTGGTATACTTATTCTGGTTAAATTCCTGGCTGTTTTTGCCGTTATGTTAGGTTAAAGGATTAAGAAACGCACACGTCTTACGACAGTGAAAAAAACTGGATTGAAAATTAATAGTTGAAACGGTTCGATTTCTAAATGAATCGCTGAACTGTGTCAAAGGTGTTTTATTTTCGTGTTTCCATCCATACAGAAGAATAACCGATGTTGCCCGACTTGATTAATTATTTGTAGGCTAACGGGAAGTTTACCATCACAGTCGGAACAAACAAGGTTAAGCTCCCTCCCAACCGGTCGTCTTCGCGACAACTAATGGTGATACACGCACACAGTAACTTTGTCTTCGGGCACTTGTGATGGCATTTCTCTTTTACAAACCCTGTTTGAGTCTAGTATAAGCTCTAGAACTCAAACCAGACAATCAGCTTGATTGCTTTCTTCAGGCTTGCTTGTTGGTTTCAAAAGTTTGCATCAGTGATCGAGCACGAAAAAGAATATCCACCCGCTTCGCCAAGTCACCCTCTCTGAGTTATGTGTATAGACAAATATCCCTTCGCGAAAAAAAAAATGTTTCTTGATTTTATACATTCAACAAATTCATCTTGCGTATATTCTCAGATCCACACGAGGGAGAGTGGGGAGCTGCCCATCTCCCCGACAAGTAAGGACACGTCGTGTTTACATTTTGCCTGTTGACAGACTATTTTAGAATGCGAAACACGGTATCGAAGCTAGGCGGGTACGCTCTTCACCAGTGACCTTCTCTATCAGAACAAAATATTTGGGAACCCGAACATCAACATTTTCCCTGAAAGCCGCTACTTCGATAAAAGATTTTGACCCTTTGAAGAAAGCACAATTTTATTTTTGCTCAAATACCTCATGTTTTGTAAGCGCTCACAGTACGTCTCCAACAATGAAGTATTCGTGTACATGTAAAACATTCTGAGAATGTTTTATTATTTTAATGAACTGCGATGATGTTTCGACTCTGCTTTTATTTTTTATGAAACATAGACATAAATCTCCATAAACTAGAGCAATGTCAGATATAGAAGATATTATCAAGGAATTTAATTATGACGCAGCGATTACAGTTTACAGATTATAGTTTACCGTTTATTTTTTGAACTTATTCCCATGTAATATCGGGTAAAGTAATAATAAATATACAAAACATGTAAAAAATAAGAAGCATGCTGGAGGTGGTGTATCCACACAAGATAATATCATTATCAACTTTTGTCGATCACTCCCTCGGCCCTCCCTCCCTCCTTCCCTCCTTCCTCTCCATCCTCTCCCTCCTCCCTCCCCTTCCACCCTCTCTCCTATTTCCATCCTTTAGGATCAATACCCAAGTGCATTTTAGCAGAACACAATTTATACATAATCATGATGTATCCATGATTTGAGACATTTATATTGTAGAAATCAGTATGTAGTATGTGCTCAGCATTCACCCAATTTGCTTCTCTCCTTGCAGAGTGCACTTTCAAAAAGAGGTAATGGGCTAAATAAACCCTTACCCCGAAAGACGAAAAACAGGGCACTGTTGTCTGTAAGGGGAGAACACAAGGAATGCTAGACGTTTCTACAGTAAGTGGAGAGCGCACTACCACTAAATCACCCGCAGCGCGGAGATTCCACTCACGCAACCATTGCAAATGTGTTGCAATGCATAACAAGCACAGACAAAGTCTCAGCCAATGGATCTCCGGGTTAAACCAGGAGGTCCATTCGCCGAAACATTGCCTGCGTTTTTTGTTCATATGTATAAAATTTGAAAGTTATAGTTCGCAGTCGCGTCAAAAGATCGTTGCGTCAAAATGTATCATGTGCATCTCACACTGCGTTCGAAAATTCGATGTATCATACTTTGTCAAAATTGCAAACTAATCCATTGAACATGGGTGGTATCTTCTATGTCAGTTCATTGTCAACAAGTAGAAGAGACTGTTATTTATTATTCGGGGTAGACAATCAATATTTTCAACGTGCAGCCTCGGGGCTACCCCACACATGCACTTAGTTTCCATCCTACTTAATTGAATTATGACACATCATGTTTCCGGGGCGGAGAAGAGGCCTCTTGTTTCAAAGAGTTGACAAAAACGGGCCCATCTGTGGTAAATTGTTGATGCATGCTACCTTCAGAATATTGTAAAAGCCAAGAAATGGAACGCATAAAATGTCTTCATTGTAAAACTCACCTTTTATTATCTTGGACTATCTTCGACAGTCAGTCTCAATATATTCCTCGTCCTGTCTCTGTTCCCTTTCCCACTATTCTGCGCAGACGTGGCTTAAAAGGATGTTGTCGAAACTCGCATTTGCTCTTCTATTATTATTTTGTATCATCCAAAGCAAGGTTACGTTACGTCAAAACAAGTTGATATTGAACTACAAATATGTGCAGTCACTATACTGCATTCAAAACATTGTCACGATTTCAATAGGTATGTTACTTCCCGTATAAAACTATTTTATTGAGTGTTTGTCTCGCTCTCTTTTTGTATATATTTCTGCCTTTCTGTCTACGATTTTTGTAGGCTATAGACTCTGTCGTGCCTTGGCCAAGTGAGATAAAATAGAACCTAGGGGCACTCTAAGTAAAGGACATCTGATGTGCCCCGATTGTACAGTTAAAACTAGAAGTCCTGTCACGAATAGTGCGCTTATCTAGGCTTAATTGCGCGTTGGAATTGCGCGCAATTGCCATATCGAATGGCATCCAAAGAACGGCAGATTCTCTTGGTTACTCATAGCAAACACATGCAATGTTTCTGCCAATGGACCTCCGGGTAACCCGGAGGTCCATTGGCTGAAACATTGCTTGTGCACAGGCCATATGTGCAGAATTTGATAGCTTTACTTGGGCCATAACGCGTACATTAACGCGCATATCAACGTGCTATTTGTGCGCATTTTATGACAGGACTTCTAGTTTTAACTGTATATGATATTGCGTTAAACCGTCAACGCATTCGACTATCTCACTACATTTAATTGTTGGCCAGGCATCGGCCAATGAAATGAAAGATAAATTTGGAACCTGGAGGTAATATAACCAGAAAATGGGCATCGGATGATCATGATCACGTCTGTCGTCTCATTAACCCTTCAAAGATTGCATACCGTATAAAGTTTAACCCTTTACCTAACGTGAAAAGCAGACGACACTTGCAAAAAAAATTCTTGAATAACTAATTTTTTTCATTTTTTGTCTCAAAAACATAGGTTATGACCCCTCGTTGGAACGAGCTCGACGAGCTCGTTCCAACGAGGGGTCATAACCTATGTTTTTGAGACAAAAAATGAAAAAAATAGAGAAAATTAATTGGCGATTTTTGAGAATAGCGCTGGCCGGTTTTGGCCGTTACGTTGGGTAAAGGGTTAACTCCGCGGTACCTCGGGCAAGAGAGGGGCACATTTGGCGCCTAGAGGACATAGGATGGGATGGGTTTCGATTGCCTACTACGTCGTATTACCCTTCCAATCCGTGCAACCCGGGTATAGTTCGATTTTGCAGTTTTGCAGCCTGTGAAGACCAAATTTGGCGTCAGAGGGTAGTTTGACCAAGAAAGGGGAACTGAGTGGGGTGATGTCTCATTGTTATGATAACTCCTCAACCTGTGTAATACAGAGTATAATTCAATAAGTATACGGCGTGCCTTGACCGATCGAGGCACAATTTAACCCCAGGGGTAATTTAACTGGGAAAGGACATGATATGATTTCCGTCTCCCGATCTCTCTTCTCGATTTTAACCCTTCCGCCTGTGAAATACTGACTATAGTTATCTCTGAGTTTGTTCGTATACGGTGCAGAAACCGACGTTCTGCGATAAGTCCTCCACGAAAGTGACATAAGATAGGCCTCGAGCGTGTCCGGCGCCACCTTTTTCCGTTGAGACAATCCTTTTATTAGATAAAAACATGGGTAGGAGTAATTTTACTTGGCACACAGGAGTAATTTGATCAGGAAAGTGACATGAGCCCCGATCATGTCCGACGCCCCTTCCCCGTCGAGGTACATGGAGCCGAAATTTGGTACTTTTTGGGGTATTTTTTTATCAGAAATAGCATGGACAGGATAAATTTTACTTGCAACGTTGTATTCGCTCTTCAGCCGTCAAGCCTTTCGACCAACACCGGAAGCACTCCTGTATATTTAGAGATACCGACCTCAATTTGGCCACGTAATGCGTAATATGCAAATTCAGCAGCTGAAAAAAGTGCTATTTTTAAAAAGAATTAAACACAATCATACCATGTGACCCCTCTTTGGAACGAGCTCGTCGAGTTCGTTCCAATGAGGGGTCATATAATATGGTTTTGTTGTTTTTGTTTTTTTATAAATTTAAAAAAAGAGATTTTTAAAATAATAAATATTGATATCGTCTGCGTTGGATAAAGGGTTAAAAATCCCTGCAAATGATAAGGTTACAAAGGAAATGTCCCCTCTCCAATGCAGTATGAGTAAGTTGACCTGGGAATGGACATTCGATAGGCCCAGAAAATATACGACATTGCATTAACCCTTGAACACAACAAACATTTTCAGAGGCGTTGGGCTACAAACTGGCGTCTGGTCGTAATATTTTATCAAGAGTAGTATGTGCGATGTCGCATTAACCCTTCGACTCGAGCAACATCTTGTTTCTGTGACAGTACAACTATTAAATTGCAGCACTTGTTTAACGCTTGTTCTAACTGTGCAATCAAACTCGTCATACCATGACGAATTTGGTTATTCGAGAACTGGAATTTGGAAACATAGGTTATGACCCCTCGTTGGAACTAGCTCGACGAGCTCGTTCCAACGAGGGGTCATAACCTATGTTTTTGAGACAAAAAATGAAAAGATAATGAAAATTGACTGGCGATTTTTGAGAATAACTTTGCTCGTTTTGGCCGTTACGTTGGGTAAAAGGGTTAAGATTTAATCTGTTTATGTGACAGAATTGTTAGATAAATGAATTATCACGATAATGTGCATGTCCTGTGATTTGTATCAGATTCTCGGTGCTGTCTAAAAATGTGATCACAACTCGCATGCAAAGCCGGCTGGTTTGAGATCCCATTCTGGACACCACCTCGAATCTGATGCAAACCACAGGACATGCACATAGCGATTCAGATTGTCATTGCGTTTCGCGACTTGTAGAACATTCCAGCAGTGAAATTTCGCTTCTATTTAAAAGTAGTCCAACAACCATTTCCGCCCCGTATATATGCGCGGGACAGATTTTCATTTCCCGCATAGTTTAGTGTTGCTATAGATGGAAGTTATATGGAACGGTGCGCGGACATTTCCCCATCGGACATTTCCCCATCCGGACATTTCACCATCGGACAATTCCCCATCCGGACGTTTCCCCGTTGAGGGCGGACATTTCCCCATCAGCATTCACCCATCAGAGGCGGACATTTCCCCATCGGAGGTGGACATTTCCCCATCGGATATTAACACCTTTCCTCATCGATGGCGGACATTTACCCATCAGAGGTGGAAATTTCCCCATTGGACATTACCCCATGTCCAATATAGCTGACAGCTTCCACATGTGAATGAGTGACAAATAACTCTTAAAAAGTTTTCATTTTGTATTCTTTTATAACTCGAAAAAAACATCTCGGCATATGGTATAAGCATTAGCACATTTTAGCACAATATGAATTTCACAACAATAAAAACACAGCATCAATAATAAAAAACAAGAATTTTTATCTGGTTACAAGTGGATGTATATATGTATATAAATATGTTTGCTTATAAATCTCTGGCACATGCTTCTTGTTGAGTTGTTTGATAAACACTGATGCATTCATTGACATTTACTTCAACGGACGGAAGGCGCGCAGGGACGCTGTGGGGCAAGCTCCTTTCGACTCTCAGTGACTTTTTATGATCAATTCTGTCTCATGTCAAGGCGTGTTGAAGGAGGAAGAGGTTCAGGTACTCGCGGCTGATGTCTCCGGCTAAGGTGTCCCGGGTGTGTGGCTTCGTTGACTGATGTTGATTGAACCCTCGGGTGAGGACCAGTATGGGACGTTGGGTCCGCTCACAAAGGTACTACCTCTCCCCGAGGGTGCTATAGTGTTAAGTTCTTCGTGCAAGTATAGTCTGCCACTTCGGGGATGGTTTCGATGGAGGACCATCATAGGCAAGAATAGTCTGCCTCAGGCTATCTTAGTCCGTTCTCAGGTTCGTGATAGGGCGTATTTGGAATGAAAACAACAACGATCCCCTTTCGGGGACCACCAGTATGAAGACCCGAAATTCCCTCGTTCGGGGACAGGCCTGCATTATGATCCTATTTGGCTGGGTCAAAGGATGCGCAATATAAACGCTTACAAAAAGGGGCAGATACTGTTAAGTCCTGATTCTGTTTAACCCGCCAATTATAGTGATAAAAGCACATTAATCGAACAATTCAAACAGCATTACCCATGTCGGCTTAATAAAAAGCGAATGATACACAACAAATCAACAGAAAAATTTCAAACAGACATGGATGGTGAAAAGTCCGCATGGGGAATTGTCCGTTTTTCTATTAGAATGGGGTAATGTCCGATGAGGAAATGTCCGGCCTAAATGGGATGGGGTAATGTTCAGATGGGGAAATGTCCGATGGGGAAATGTCCGGCGACCATATGGAACAGGCATGTAATAACTTCTAGTTCTTCATGATATATTCGAAGAATTCCATGGTTTAAAAATATATAAACAAATTATTTAAAAACATTTGCATTGCCATAATCGCACATAGAACACAAAAGGGGACGCATGAAATCGCCGAAGAGATAATCAAGTAAAATTGTATTGCTGCCTCGGAAAATACCTAAAAATTGTTTCCAAAGAAAATACATAGAACGACACACGCGTGCGATTGGGTTCATCGATATGGCACGAGATCCGGCGTGGAAAGATAAAACGAGAGGCCTCGACTCTTACCCTTCAGAGATGGCACAGGTGCCATATCGATTAATCAATTCAGACTCGTGTGTCGTTCTCTGTTTATTACACGCCTTCGTATCTATAAAAGCAATTATTTGAAGGACACTCAGCAACCCGAGTTATTATTTCTGTCCCCTGAGTTCCAATGTGTTCTATGTGCCAGAGGCACATAGAACACATTGGAACTCAGGGGACAAATTTCCACTATCCCTAGCGATTCAAATTGAAATTGCGTTGCACGATTTGTAGAAAATTCCAGTGACATTTCGCTTCTATTTAAAAGTAGTCCGTCAACGATTTCCGCTCCGTATATATATGCGGAACAGATTTTCATTTTCCGCGTGGTTTAGTGCTGGTTTAGTGCTGCTGTAGATGGGGTTACATGAAACAGGCATGTAATAACTTCTAGTTCTTCATGATATATTCGAAGAATTCCACGGTTTAAAAATATATAAACAAATTATTTAGAAACATCTTCATTGCCATTATCGCACGACGAGTGCTTGGAATAACGAACTGGTGGTTTGCTATGAAGGTGCAGTGTCCTGGAAATTTCTTAAGAGGAAAACCACCCACCTATGGCCACAAAAATACGAAGAAATGTTTTCTAAAGAAAATATGCTTTGGGATATTTTCCATAGTTCAATTTTATATCAACAAATGATTTGAAAACATTTTACAATGAGACAATCGCAAAAGATATGTTTTAGATGGCCGCTTCATTTTTAATTGAAGATGTAGGGCTCCAGAAATTTCGAAAGTGGTAAGGCATCGGACTGAACGTGTTTTTGCTCGCGTTATGTGCCAACACTTGAACTTTATAAGTTATATTTGGTATCCAGTATCTCAATCGGCCGATTGTTGCGTTAACAAATGGACGACAAAGTCAATGACACGTGTTTTTTAAAGTTCGCGAAATTATCAAACGCAAGTGTAAAATTTCCAGCCTCCTTCTTTTGAAGTTTGGCATTTATCTCAGTTTTGGTTTCAACATAATATCCTGGGTGCGTTAGTTCATTTTTAATATCCTGGGTGCGTTATTTCATTTTTCGACACAACTCTGCTTGAAAATTGGTCTTTCTATTGCGTTACCCGGATAAAGCCTGAACAGCGAAAATATGTCAGGGTTGTAAAGACATTAATTAATTGCTACCTTTTACCTTTCCCATAGATGTTTTGGGGAATGTTCAACTGGCCCGAAATTCTTTTGTGCCAAGCGGAATTTTTATTCGGTGCCAAATGATTTTTTTGTGTGTCAAATAAATAAGGGTTATATACACATGGTGTTTGTAAAAAATCTTTTATCGCGACGAGAGCGTTTTCGGGGGCATATATAGCTACGAGTCGCGCAGCGACGAGTAGCTATGTAGCCCCCGAAAACGCTCGAGTCGCGATAAAAGATTTTTTACAAACACCATGTGTATATAACCCTTTTATCTACACCCCCACCTCCCCCACTCCCATAATAAAACAAGTTTTGATTAACAAATGCAGACCACTAAAAATAATCTAGCCTTCAACCAGATAATCACTAATGTGAAAAATATCTGGTTATTTGTACTTTCCGTCGTTTGACGTCACATTTTGAAAAATGTTGAAGAAACTGAATTCCCAGTGACGTTTGAACGTCAGGATAATTAAAGGTTCGAAGGGTGAAATAATCTCATTTCAAAAAGTGTAAGTTACTAATTTTTACTCTTTTCCGTCAAATTTTATTTTTACAATTCTGTAAGTTTAATTAATGGCCTTCTTTTTTATTTAATACATTTCGATAAATACGCCCCGTTTTATTTGTTTCGATCCGCGGCAGCGATAATTAGTTATTCAAAGTGTTGAATGAAATAGTACGTCATGCAAATGAGATGGGCGTGAACGTTGTATTCTTGCGATATCACGTGACTTTTATTCTTACTGCAGTAACGATAAAAGATTTTTTATTGACGGCGAGTTTTCGATAACGATAAAAGATAAAACGTTACTGTTTTTACGTATAAAGTAGATAAAAGATTTTAGCAACATATGGAAGGCAATTGTAAATCAGAAAAAAATAACCATATCTGGCCCTTTGAATGCATCTGTGCTCCATCAGCAATGCTAAGGCATTGCAGCTGGCGCCTTGTTGCACTCAAAGTGCAATATTTTAATTTAGTATTTTCTGGCTCTTTTAAGTATTTTAGTTAAAGAAAACATTATCGATAATACAAATTAATTAATTAATTAATTAATTAATTAATTAATTAATTAATTAATTAATTAATTAAAATATAATTTTTAAAATTTATAAAATTATTTCGAGATTATTATTTACTCACTGTTTATTCAATGCAAATAATGTTGGTATCAAATAATTTATTATCTTCAGGGAGGTTATACAAATTTAAATTAAAAGGATTAAGTAAAAAGACATGTTTTATTAACAAAACAGATTAAATAGAGAAACTTTTATTCAGTGGACCGATAACAAAAAGCCAAGAAGACACACGTGCCTTATAGATAACATGACAGGTGTGAATGCTGTATTGTCAGACAAGAGATTTCATCGAAAACGACGCATTGAAATAATACACCCCAAAACCGTTTCGATCTACCAAAAATACATTTTGGGAGTTAAATGCTGTATGTTTGTGCCATTGACACCCGACACCGTGAACACTGATTTTGGTAACAATTACTGTTTTACTTCATTCTATTTTTCGTTGTTTCTGTAATACAGTCAGTGGGGTGAGATTGAAAAGTGGGGCCAATTCTGCAGGAACGTCTGGCAAAGGGTACGACGTGTTTTGATAATTACTCGAGCTAATGTGCGGCCGGGTTCGCACGCTATCCGAATTTGGAAAGTAGATCGATTTCAGCAGGTACCGTGCAATAAAGGTAGAATATTTCCTATTTCAGGTAGCTCTGCAGTGCACCTGCAAATGTCCTCTGACAGTCAGAATTCTTCAATTCCCAGTCATCATAGCTGAACCTTGTTTCTGTTTTAAGTTGCTACAATTAAAACTAGAGGGGGCGCGGTGGCGTTTCGGTAACCAGTTCTCGTCAGATCAACAAAGTTAAGCAACGTCGAGCCCGGTTAGTCCTCGGATGGGTGACCGTCTGAGCGATCGATATGGACTCCCGCCCTGTGTCCTTGGGCAAGGCACTTAACCCCCATTGTCCACATGGGGACACGATGACGCTGTGTACTAAGGTGCACTGTACATCGATGGTGCGCATGTCTTCAACCAATCTAACTCTGCCTGTGCTGCACTGCGGAGTTACGATGTTGGGGAGCTGGCAGCTACTCGTCGTTGCTCGGTGGTTGTCTGCGGGTACTCCGGTCATGATTAGCCATTGTGCATAAGCCCGTGAGCTTAAACACTAATAAATAAATAAACGAATAGTTAAAACTATAAGGCCTGCCATGAAATGTGAACAAATAGCACGTCAATCTGTGCGTTAATCTATGAGTTATGGCCATAGTAAGGCTATCAAATTCTGTACATATGGCCTTTGTAGAAGCAAAGTTTCAGCCAATGGACCTCCGGGCAACACGGAGGTCCATTGGCAGAAACATTGCCTGTGTTTGCTAAGAGTATCCAGGAGAACCTGCCGTGCTTTGGATGCCATTCAATATGGCAACTGCGCGCAATTCCTACGCGTAATTAAGCCTAGATAACCGCACAGTTCCCGACAGGACTTCTAGTTTTAAGTGTACTGCAAAGTGGGCTATGGTTAGTAACTACAGTTTCTGATAAGTTTTGTTTCAAAAGTTAGAGTGCACCCTGGAAACACAAAAGAGCAAGCAACAACAACACTGACACCTCTGCCAATTTCTGCCCGCCGCATATGGTGCATTCCGTGTATCCGACACATGTTGATGGTGTGAATGAGTCGACATAAGCAACAAAGGTCTCCGTTACACGCTCGTCACATTCGTCAAACGCTTCTCCAAAACACTTCTTCAGTCCACCAAAGGTACTGTAAAAACAACAACGGGACACGCATAAGCCATAATTGAAAAATAATAACACAAAATACTGAACTATTATCTCGTCTTTCTAACAAAACTCTTAAATTTCCGATCCTTTTTTAACTTTTCGTGTATAGGTGCATATTAGTCATTTAACCCTTTACCCAACGAATCGGTCACATCCGCCCGCGTAATTTGCAAATTCAGCATTTGACAAAATATTAGATTACAAAAAATCTCAACAAACCCATATCATGTGATCCCCCTCTGGAACGAGCTCGTTCCAATGAGAGGTCACATGATATGGTTTTGTTGACATTCTTTGAACAAATTCAAAAAATTATATTTAAAATACTAAATTTTGATATCGTCTGCGTTGGGTAAAGGGTTAAATGTTGCAGGGTAATATCAGGGATGGAGAGTTCGTCCAATAGAAATGAACATTAATATCTTATGACTCAGTAGCCCATCGCCCAGCAATATAAGAAATAAATAGAGGACATCTAATGTATTTGAGTGGATACCGAAAATTATCTCATGAGTCACAGAGACAAATGTTTATTTTTTGCTAGCGCTTGTGTGAGCGAAAACGACCATTTGTCTCCGTCTCAGTGTGGGATAATTTTCGGTATCCACACAAAAACGCTAGATTTTCTTTTTATAATACACTTTTCACAAGAATCTGATAACTCTATTCGTTTCAACCTTGAATTGATGCATGAAAGTAGACAACTCATTGAATCATTGAAACGCAGAAGTGATTTGATTGATATTCTGAACAGGTAGCGTCTTGCAATCTGATTGAGCTGGCAGGTTTGTAGTCCACAGACGTCCGGAAAGTCTGTAATACCAAAAACGTATATTCCAGACGTTCGGGTCATGTTTGGACTAGCGGGGTTCATGTATCAATTCAAAGTGAATACGTGTTGAATTATTGCTGGAAATGATCGGTATCCACTCACAAACACTAGATTTACTTTTCAATATATGTTTTTTAGAACAAATTGGTCATTTCCATTGATAATTTGACTCGTATTCACCTTGAAGTGATGCTTTGAAAGCCGACATTTTGATTGATACCGTGAACGTAAACAAAATCTATATCTTCACAATGGGGGATACGATTTCTATCTTTCAACAATTTTTTCTTTTATCTGTCGTTTAGCTTATAATAAAACGATAAAATAGAAGCGTGACGGGTGTGCAATCATACGGCAGCGTAGTAATCTGTTTAAACAGATTAGGAATCCCTGGAAATATACTACGGTGTGGAGGTTCTACGCTGCCGTACAATCATGGGTGTTAACAGAAAAACCAATAAACCGGCATTCCAATAGCGATATCGGCCAGGTTCCGATACCAATAAGTACATATTATCGCTTCAGTGAAGTCATATGGGTCGTAGCATCATGTCGAGTTGACGATGGTCAGATCGCAAAATAAAACGGGCTGCCGCAGGCAGCTAGTTTGATGCATGGATCTGGGCCTCGCCAACGTGACTTGACAGTACGACCAAAATCACTTCTTCCCCGAACGGAAAATAGGTTTATTACATGACCCATATTTGGCTGCACATGCCATCAAACCACTTCCAACCACTCCATTGATGTAAAATTCAGTCACCCACACTCATCTATTTTAAATCGATTATTTTTCTTCGTAATTCACAACGATATGTTTTACTTAACCGATGACCTAGTTTCAAACTATACAGGTATGGATTATCAAACCATACTGATATGGAATTCAAGCCCTACTGATACAGATTACAAATAATACTGATACGACTATTTATCTAACACACTATTTTTAATCCATTACCTAACATGAAAAGCAGACGACACTTGCAAAAATAATTCTTGAATAACTAATTTTTTTCATTTTTTGTCTCAAAAACATAGGTTATGACCCCTCGTTGGAACGAGCTCGACGAGCTCGTTCCAACGAGGGGTCATAACCTATGTTTTTGAGACAAAAAATGAAAAACATAATGAAAATTAATTGGCGATTTTTGAGAATAGCGCTGGCCGGTTTTGGCCGTTACGTTACGTAAAGGGTTAATCAAAACTTGTTTTATTACGGGAGTGGGGGAGGTGGGGGTGTAGATAAAAGGGTTAGCTATATATGCCCCCGAAAACGCTCTCGTCGCGATAAAAGATTTTTTACAAACACCATGTGTATATAACCTTTATTTATCTAACAAACTTATAGATTTTGGACTGAAAACCACGAGAAACGGTACGTATCACATAATGTGTTCTGATTCTGTATCATTTAGACAACATATTCTGATTCCGTATCATACATAGATGACTCGTTTCGGGTAATGCGACGTGCTATCATAACAGGCACATGAATACATTCTATGTGCGTTTTGAACAGTGATCAGATCAGCTGATCGATTACAAAACAAAGCAAAATTCCTTACAATTTGCGACAGAACTATTCATCATAGCCAATGACCCCCCCCCCCCCCCCCACACACACACACACACACCCAACAAGTAGATAGTGCACATTTTCAATATTATACCTACCATGTTCCCGTGGATGTGCCCACGTCACTCACTCGTAAATTCAAGCGGATCATCATAGGAAGTGACACTGAGAGTGAATAATTTGACAACGAAACTTTGAAAATTGCGGTGACCGCGTTACTCATTGTTTGTTTGAGTGCCCAACAATATAGTTCTATTAAATATGTTAATTTTCTAAACCTTTCAACATTATGTCAGAAAACTGTATTTATAATTTAAGATTTAATCTGTTTATGTGACAGAATTGTTAGATAAATGTATTACCATGATAATGTGCATGTCCTGTGATTTGCATCAGATTCTCGGTTCTCTCCAAAAAAGCCGGCTCTTTGAGATCCTGTTCTGGGCCCCACCTCGAATCTGATACAAATAACAGGACATGCACATAACCATGATAATCTGTATATATCAGATACATGGTTTTCAACAAAGAGTTTTGATTGTCAAACAATAGTGATATATTTTGAGGAGAAAAGGGATATACCTATAACAAGTACACATCATCACTAACATGTTTATGTGCATATGTTTTACGGGCGGAAGAAGCCCCAAAACCAGGAGAGAACCACCGTCAGGCTCACCAACATACTAATCCCACAAAAGCAGTACTAGCATTGCTTGTTTGTGACAAAACCACCATCGATATGTAGTACGCTTTAATGCTTTGCATCACAATCATCATGGACAATCTGGACTATATGACTTGCCCAAGGACACCCCTGGCGGGTATTCAGTCGTGCACCCTTTCGGTTTAAGTCCAGTGCCGTTCCTACTGCGCCACCGCGCGCCCACTGAACTAGTGTAGTACATACTTGCACATAGCTGTAGTGAAACCAGGGCTTCCATATTCTTGTACATGTTTCTTGAGTCCATTCAACATGTTGTTTGCACAGCTCATAGACAATATCTGTCTCTCGCTGACGCAACTTGCCTGTTCAACAATAACTGAAAGAGAGAAATAAACATTTTTTTATTAATCGTGTTCAAACGCCAAATATGGGTAAGGCGAGGTCCCGAACGTATTGACAACGTAGATGTAGGGTGCATAGTTGCAAGGAGAGGAAGTATAATATTCCAACACTAGAATAAAAATGACAATTACTGGAAGAATTCTAGATGAGTTAAAGTCTAATCACTGTTAAACTCGATTGCTGAAAACGGTTACATCTTAGTCTGCCGCCTTCCCAGTATGGCTTCAAGTCAAACAACGAAGTAATTCCCCGCATCGATGACATATGATGACGTAAGGTAGTTACGCTGTGGTTGTAGTCACAGAGTAACAGCTTTCACTTCATCAAACGCCATGGTGTTTATCCAGTTTGAAAATGACATGTAGTTACATGGTATACACTGTCAAACATCGACACGTGTTGTGTTTTTTTATTTTATTTTATTTTGGCAAAAATACTTAAAATATCTTGGACATCAACCACATGTGTGTCCATGATCAACATACTTAATTATCACACACGTCAAAGAAAATTTGTTAAAAAGCTACCGACGATTGCTATGCTTCCGGAAATTGAATACCTTTCAGAATTTGTGTGTTGCTAAGCTTGTTCGATAGAGAGTAAAATCCACTCTCCCCCTTTTTCCAGGAGGGCGGCGTGGATGTATGACCAGCAAACGACGACAAATCAGCGGCTGGCCAAAGTGTTATTATTACCAATGAGCCTTCCAACAATCCAGCTGTATAGAGATAATTGGATTTAACTGACTCTTTATGTACGAACTGAATAGCAAAAGATTTCTGTCACGGAGTCTTTCTTAACACTAAGGGGCACATTTCCTACCCTTGCGACCCCAGAACAAGTGCCCGTTAAGACGCCATCGTGAAGAGAACGTGCTCACAATAGACAATTGCTCGGGCAATGGTTTGTGGTCAAGTCTTGGCTACTCTAACAGGCTGCCAAGACTTGCCTCGGAATCACCACTAAGCCAATAGACGTGTACAAGCTGCAGGGTGCCAATTCAGGATAAAACAAATGGGCCTATTTAACCCCTCTAACCGGAGTGGCCGCTTTTCCAACCAGGAACATGATACGCCATAACGCCATTAAGTAGGATGGCTGTTCAGTAAATGTGTAAAGTAGACCAATCAATATTGCACGTTGAAAATATTTATTGGTTTACCCCAAATAATGAATATGGACTCTTCTAACTGCGAGTATGGAAGATACCACTAGAGTTCAAAGGGTTAAGTTGGCAAACATCAGTTAAGAATATCTGTCATAACCAGAAACTATGGTGAAAGGGCCAAGGAATGAATGACCGACTATTCTCTGTTTTCTGCACTCTAAAATCAACCCAATGGGGTTCATATTCACTCGACCCAGTTGATTTGGGTTGATTTTTATCCCAACTGATTTTAGACTGTGTACACAGACAATTTCAGATGCATTAGTTTATAGTCACAGACCATTCTCACTGGATACAGCACTCCGACCACACAGGGAATTTCGGTCGGATCGCGACTGGGTTGCGACCCGGTCCAAACTCTATAAGCGCTTTTTCGCTTCACGACAGTATGAAATCTTACCTGTTGAAATTATCGTTTAACGCTTTACCAAACGAATCGGCCGCATCCGCCCGCGTAATATGCAAATTCAGCAGTTGAAAAAATATTATTTTTCAAGACACTTCAACAAAACCATATCAAATACAAATGAGGGGATCGGAATAATGGCGGGACGACAACAACAGCTTCTCTTCTGAGAAATTCAGTTTCTCGTTATCAAGGGTGGAAATTATTGTATACCGTAGAAAATGTATCGGTAAAAAGGTACTTTTATCGTGTGTTCAAATATGTGTTTCTTTCTCTTCATGTTTGTGCTATCAAAGAGACCAAGCCAGTGAGATGATCGAGTGTAGTACATGTCTCCTATAGTCGTGCCATTCAATGTTCGTCTTCATTTCGTGATGTCGTGTTTTTGTTTATGTTTTTGTGCTGTCTTGTGTCGTTTGGTGAACTGTTGTTATTCAACATAACTGTATGGTTTCCTTTTACTTATTAACTGCTGATAACCAGAGGTTTTACCTGATGCAGAAAATTTGGATCGTTTGAATATTATCTCGCGAAAAAGTAAACAATTGTTCTCATATCTGAAAAATTTGAAAATGTCACATAGCCAAGACTCTTCACTTCAAGTAGCTCCACAGCTCGATGACTCACAAACTTCGAAGCGAAAAGCACCTGAAGAGATTTCACCTAACATTCCTAGAAATCTACGTCGTAGGAATTCGTGTGGAGACATAGCTCAGTTGGTCACAAAAAACCCATCAAAATCTCAAGTTTCCGAAGTCCAAATTGGTAAAACTTACAACATCACAGAAATTATTCAATCTACGATTACTAGTCCCGATTTTATCTCGAACTCTTTACCTCAACTTCTTCCAGCTTTCTCGCCGTTTATAACCAAAATCATCACCAGCCAAATGAGGAATGAAATTCGCAGTGTCCTGAAAGATGAAATCCACTCAGCTCTGAAAGACCTAATGTCCGCCTATGTTGGTCCTGAACTTAGAAAGTTTCGCGAGAGTATCAAGGAGGACATTGACACTGCGGTTGCCTCGTTGCGTGAGGAATGTCAGTCATTAAAATCCGAGAACACCCTACTTAAATCAGAAGTGTCCACTTTAAAACAGGAAATTGATGTGTGTAAAAGGGAACTCGAAGAGACCGAGCAGTATTCAAGGCGAAACTGTCTTGTTTTCAGAAATATTCCATTTCCAGCTTAACTTACCCAAGTAAACAGTGACAAAATGATTATTGATATTTGCGAGACCAAACTCAACATAAAACTTAAGCCCGAAGACATAAGTAGGTCACATCCGTTAGGCAGACAGTGGACGAAACCCCTAGCAGCCACTTCACCGAGCTCGCAGAACTTTGGGAAGAGGGGAAACGTTATTGTTCGCTTCACCTCCTACAATACAAGAAGCGAAATATACAGGAAAAAGAGGGAACTGAAAAACAGTGGGGATAATATTTTTATTTCGGAATCATTGACCACCTACAGGTAAGGAATTGTAAACAAACTCATTGACATGAAAAAGGCTAAAAATGTCCACTCATTTTGGACAAACGACGGCAGGATATTTGTTAAAAAACAATTCTCAGGCCCCAAGATCCTAATAAAGAGTGACCAAGACCTCAACAGTCTCTCCTAAAAACGTTATGTTGGTGATAAAATGTTTTGTTAGAGCGTGTTTATTAAAATTTATTGGAGGATGTTCGTGGACAATCTCTAATGGATTTTAATGAGGCATATTCTGCTGAAGCAAATACATTTAATGGACCCCCCCCCCCCCCATCCCATTGGACACCCCTATTTCTCTTTGAATATTTGAGTGCATCTCCCAGAACTCGGACAGTTGTAGCTCATCCCTACTAGCAATTGCATATCACCAGTCAAACCAATAATCCTAGAATGGTTGTGACAATGTCAACCCAAAATAACAATATGATAAATCGGTCAAAGGTTTAAGTATTATTGTTAATAGGTTGAGGTCAAATCTATGTTAGACGACAAAATTGTTTTTGTTTGTTGGATATGTTTTATTGGAAGTTGTTGATTGAAGAGTGTGCAATGACATTCTCCAGTAAATTTTGATGAGGCATATTCTCCTGAAATAAATACATTTTGTCCCCCCCCCCCCCCCCACACATTGGTCAACCCCATTTCCTTAAAGTTTTAAGTGCATCTCCTCCCAGAAATGAGGCAGTTGTAACTCATCTCTGCCTGTCACCTGATGCCACAATTCAAACCCATAATCTTAAACTCAATACACCATAAAAATGTGGTAGCTGGTCATATCACCAAGTACTATTATTCTTGTAAATAGACTGAGATTTATTCTATCTTAGACAGCAGAATCGTTTGCTTGAATATATTTTATTAGAAAAACTGATTTTAATGAGGCATGTTCTGCTGAAGTAAATACATTTTGAATTAATATCACCCCCCCCCCCCCCAATATACACCCACACTTGTTCTTTAAAGCATTGAGTTTATCTTTTCAGAACTCAGGCAGATGTAGCTCATCTCTACCTGCAACCATATATATCATCATTCAAACTCATAATCTTAAAGTATATACACTATAACAATTTGATAACTGGTCACCTAACTAAGAATTATTATTCATATTACTCGTCTGAGGTCAAACCAACAATTTGATAACTGGTCACCTAACTAAGAATTATTATTCATATTACTCGTCTGAGGTTAAACCAACGTTAGACGGCAGGGTTGCTAGTTTCAATGTGTTTATTAAGGATTACTGGAGAGTTCTGATGGGTAACTTATAAGACGTCTTAATGAGGCATATTTTGCAGTAGAAAATACATTCGGTTTACTATTATCCCCCTTGGACACCCCTATTTCTCTTTGAAGCTTTGAGTGAGTGTATTTTCCACAACTTAGGCAGTTCTAGCTCGTCTCTGCCTGCAACCATAAATCACCACCCAAACCCATAATTCTAAAATCAATGCACTATAACAATTTGATAACAAGACATAGGCTTATGTATTATTATTGTTGTTAATTCATTGAGGTCAGATCTGTGTTAGACGACAGAATTGTTTGCTAGAATATGTTCTATTGAGAATTATTGGAGAGTGTTCATGGGTAATCCCTGATGAATCTTAATGATGCATATTCTCCTGAATTAAAAACGTCTTGGTTCAAGAACCCCCCCCCCCTCCCATCTTCGTTTCATTTTAAAACCTTGAGTGTACGTCCCATAACTCAGGCAGCTATAGCTCATCTCCACCTGCAACCATATATCACCACTCATACGTCCCACAACTCAGGCAGCTGTAGCTCATCTCCATCTGCAACCACGTATAACCATTCATACCCCTCAGCTTTGCAATACTACTAATATATAACAGGTGAAAATAGGTGTACTGAACATGAGGAAGCTTTCTACTTTTTATAGGTTTTTTCCAGGGAATAGGTCGAAATTGAGGTATGCCCCCCCCCCCCCCCCCCCCTCAGCTTTTTGGTGGATATGTTTGAAAGGTCATCCGTTCTTCCACTTTTTTCACTTTGTACATAAACATACCCGAGCTTCCGAGAATGTTCAGCCTATAGCTCTACCACTACGATCCTACAGTCCTCAATATATTCACTGCGAAGTAGAAATATTTCACTTCAACTACGATTTTTTTCTTTATTTGAAATATCCTGTATTTCATCTTTTTTATTCCCCGATAAACCTAAAGTTGGAAACTCAAAACTGGCCAACTATGACTCAAAACTTAACAGTTTAGTGAACTGAACACTCCACTGAACAAAGTGAATCGAGTGACAATCATGACAGTTCAAGATCTCACGCGGAATCGGGAATTTTTCACTGAGACAACATGGCTTAACTCATCAGTCCCTGTCTGAGTGAAACAACTCTGTTATAAGCTGATTGATGGAACAAAGTAAAGTGACCTTTACCACACTACCACACACGGCACAGTGCGGGTCGTGAGGGTTGTGGACTGACTACGGTAAACCGGTTACGCCACATTGACTTCACCTCATACAGAGGTGTCTGTCTGTCTGTCTGTCTGTCTGTCTGTCTGTCTGTCTGTCTGTCTGTCTGTCTGTCTGTCTGTCTGTCTGTCTGTCTGTCTGTCTGTCTGTCTGTCTGTCTGTCTGTCTGTCTGTCTGTCTGTCTGTCTGTCTGTCTGTCTGTCTGTCTGTCTGTCTGTCTGTCTGTCTGTCTGTCTGTCTGTCTGTCTGTCTGTCTGTCTGTCTGTCTGTCTGTCTGTCTGTCTGTCTGCCTGTCTGTCTGTCTGTCTGTAAGTAAGGCAAGTAAAGTAAGTAAGTAAGTAAGTAAGTAAGTAAGTAAGTAAGTAAGATAGCGAGCGTGCTTATTTGCAGAGGATCTAACTCAATTAGGTTTAGTACTCTATAACACCCGAACCCACCCTTGATATCCTTTCCATTATAAATACCATTATCCTTTCCATAACAGTTTGTACAGTTTGTTTTGTTCATTTTCTTCTTTTCAGTGATTCCTTTTTTGCATTTTCACCCTGGATCTGTGTTGGCAACACCAAATTAAATACAGTAAAAACTATGTTTCAGTGACTCCCACTGCCTGCTCCAACTTTCTACTAAGTATCGTACAGTCGAATAAACATGGGGATTGAATTAGCACAATACAGGCCGTCAGTGGGCGTTTTCTACAACTCCGTGTACTTCATGTTGAGGGTTCGTCATGGGTTCTGTGGAAAGTCCTCATTTGTTAATAAATTATATTTGTCCACATTTCTTCTAATTGCTACCAGCTTCTTCTTTCAACTATTAATCATTAGGAGTGGGGACATTGAGGTTAACCCTGGCCCCACATACAATAAGGACATGTCAATTAATGAAACATCTGCGATTTCGATTCTGAACTACAACATTCGTAGTATTCGCCACAAACTCCCTCTTCTCAGCGACGAGATCGATGATTTCGACATTCTCTGTTTTACGGAAACTCACCTTGACGATGAGTATGATATTAGTAATATTTTGCTACCTAACTTCTCCGCTCCATTTACTCACAATAGGAACCAGTTCGGTGGCGGCATCGCAGTGTATTTCTCAGACAGTATATACCATAGAAAGCTAGACTATCTCTCATTTAACGACGACATTCTCTGGTTTGAGGTTGGGGTTAAACAAAAATTTATTTTATGCCTGACATACAGATCCGAGAGAGAATCAGTTGCCGACTATTGGTCTAAACTAGAAGATAAAATAGATCTGGCATTATCCCTTAACCCCGCGATAGTACTTACAGGTGACATCAACTCTGATCTCCTAAACCCCCAAAGCAAACTACATTCTCTCATGACATTATTCAACTTAAACAACGTAATTACAGAACCCACCAGAGTAACTCCTACTTCGCAGTCACTGCTTGATCCGATAATCGTCAGCGACACTGTTAATGTGTTCAACACAGGAACATTGGAACTGGGGTTATCCGACCATAGAGCTACTTATGTCCATTTTGCCAACTCGCATTTTAACAACCCCGTTACATTTCTTGACGTCTGGCTTTACAACAAAGCCGACTTCCAACGAATGAATACAATGATAGCTAGGTCCGATTGGGAAAATTTAATAAGCGACGCGCCCTCCATAAATGATGCTGTGTCAAACTTTGTATCGGAGTTCTTAAAAATAGCGAAGCAATGTATCCCCAATTCCACAATAACAGTGCGAAAAAAAGACAAACCATGGTTTGACAGCGCTATTAGAAAAGAGTTACGCCACCGTGACCGATTAAGAAAATTAGCTTTCAAAAATAATAAACCCCAGCTTTGGGCAAAATATAAAACAGCCAGGAACAAGGTTAATAACATGAAAAAAATTTGCGAAGAATATAAACATGGAAAAAGTTGACGAATCTCTATCACACGACACGGAACCTAAGCAGTTTTGGCATGTTGTTAAAACGTTTCTGGAAAATTTTTCTAGTACTTCTGGCATAACCCATCTTTACCGCCTGTCCGAGGAAGGCTGTGAAATTATCGAGAACGATACAGAGAAAGCAAATCTCCTAAACGAAACTTTTATAAGTAACAGTGCATTAAACTCGAGTTCAAAAACCCTTCCGCCCTTCAAACGGAGATGTCCTCACTCCATTAGCAGCGTATCGTTCTCTGAGCAGGACATCTCGGATATTCTAAAAAGTTTAAAAACTAAAAAGTCACATGGTCACGACGGAATAGGTCACAAAATGTTGAAGGAAACAAAATATTCTGTTAGCAGACCCCTTTTTCTCCTCTTCAATAAATCATTGTCAGAGTGCGTCTACCCCGACGAGTGGAAACTTGCTGATGTGATTCCTCTTTATAAGAAAGGAGACAAATACGACCCGAAAAATTATAGGCCCATATCGTTGTTATGCTGTATCGGTAAAATAATGGAACGAGTTGTCTTTAGAGATATCCACAAATATTTCCTTGAAAATAGTTTATTTTACAAATTCCAGTCGGGGTTTTTGCCGAATAATAGTACAGTGTACCAGTTGATAGAGGTCTATCATAACCTTTGCAACGCCATAGATAAAAATATGCAAACTTGTGGTGTTTTTTGTGATATTTCCAAGGCCTTTGACAGGGTTTGGCACACCGGTCTAATTATCAAACTGAAGCAATATGGGGTTTCTGGTCCCTTGCTGTGATGGCTTCAAAGCTATTTGGCACACAGAAGTCAAAGGGTGAAAATTAATGAATGTAAATCCGAGTATAGAAACATAGAAGCGGGGGTTCCTCAGGGGTCTGTTCTTGGCCCTTTTTTATTTTTGGTCTACATCAAATGATATAGCCGACGATATTGAGTCCATTGTTAGACTCTTCGCTGACGATACCTGTTTGACCGAATCATCTATTGACATTCATAGCATTGAGTCAAAAATGAACATCGAACTCGAAAAAATCAACAAATGGGCCGATACATGGCTGGTCACATTTAATGCTAAAAAAACCAACGCTGTTTTGTTTACACTCAATAGAGATGTCATTATTCCAAGTGTTTTGTTCGACAGCGAAACACTTGACTTTGTTGGCGTCCACAAACACTTGGGATTATCCATCCAATCAAACTTGGGCTGGGAAGCGCATATTGACGACATTTGTTAAAAAGCCTGTGTTAGACTTTCACAGTTAAGAAAACTAAAGCATATTTTCAATCGACAGATTTTGAATAAGATGTACAATGCCTTCATTTTGCCAATATTGGAATACGGGAGTCCGATGTGGTGCGGAGCTCCCCAATATATGATGAAGCGTCTAGAGGATATACACTGTGATGCCGCACGAATCGTATCAGGGCTGACGATATCAGTATCGCGAGACCTCCTTTTGATTGAAGTTGGGTGGGACAGCCTCGAAACAAGAAGACACATACAAAAGATGTGTACCTTCTACAAAATCGTAAACAACGATGCGCCCGATTGTCTGCAGGAATTACTACCACGAAGAGTTCGTGACACATCTGGTTATAACCTTCGAAATTCGGCAGATTTTATGCCTTATTGCATGCGAACAGAGCTATTCAAAAGATCATTTTTCCCCTCGTGTACAGGAACATGGAATAGTCTACCAGTGTCCGTGCGAAACAGCAGTTCTCTCAATGAATTCAAAAAACTCATATCACCGCCTGAAGGGAGACCTCCAGGATACTTCTCCTGTGGTGTCAGAAAATATAACATTATTCATAGTAGAATTCGAACTTGTTGCAGCGATTTGAACAGTGATAAGTTTCTCAATTACATCTCCGAATCTCCATACTGTTCCCATTGTCCAGCTGCTGTTGAGGACGCAGAGCACTATTTACTCTTTTGCCCCTTTTATTCAGAATCTCGCAACGCTCTCATTGGTAAACTATTGGAAATTAATGTTAATTTGAACTCCGTTGATATTTTATTGTACGGCGATCCCATTTTAGAACATAAAACTAATACCTCACTTTTTAAATTTGTTCAAAAATTTATTCGTAACACTCGAAGATTCGATAATGAGTTTCCATCCTAGTATTGTCTAACACATGCAGTTCATTGCGGCTTCTAAGGCGCGTGATTAGGCGGCTAAAGTGTAACCAATGGATGATTACGGAAATTAATATGTAAATATTATTATTATTATTATTATTATTATTATTATTATTATTATTATCATTATTATTATTATTATTATTTTTCGCCGCAGGAGAGTTATGTCGGTGGTAAGATTTGAACGCGATAGTAAAAGTATTATCTATAGTTGTAGCAGTAATGATGGTGGTAGTAGTAGTAGCAACCACTCAGTGCTGCGCCTGGTCGACCCTCGGCATGGAAAATCAAATCAAATTAACAGAGACAGGCTCAAGGTGCAGAAAGGACATCAATCAATTAATCACTTTTTTTTCTCTCTCTCTCACTCTTTTTATTGAGAAGTTAGATTTTCTAGTATATATATATATATTTTTTTATTATTATTTTTTTTACATTTCTCTCATTTGTTTGTTTCGACATTATGTTGATTTTTTGTATCATGTTAAGGGAGCGAATGGTATACTAAGTGGAAAGCACTTGTCCTCCATTCGCTCCCTTATTCAATCACAGATGAATCAATTTGTGATCAACACGAGAAATTTCATTACGCTACGACGAATACTCTTGGTGCCATGGAGAGTCAAAGACACTGAGGGTCAAACACAAAAGTCACACACTCAATATCTGGTATGACCTCCGTCTACATCGACTGCTGCTGTGCATCTACGCCTCATGGAAGCGAACAAGTTAGCATGGAAGTGTTGTGGGATTTTGTTCCATATTCTGATAAGCTGTCTTTGAAGTTCCACAAGCGTTGAAGGTGCATGGGGAAGCCGGCGTAGCTGACGTTTCATTTCGTCCCATACGTGCTCAATGGGTGAGATATCGGGCGAATTTGTGGGCCAGGGAAGAACATCCACTTGTTGTTGCTGCAGATACTGTTGAACAACACGAGCTGCGTGGGGTCGGGCGTTGTTCTGCTGTAGAATGACGCCGGGGCCGTGACGTTGCAGAAATGGGACAACAACAGGTGTAAGCACTTCATCACGATATCTGGCTGCATTGAGATTGCCATCAATAATGACCAGCTCAGTTCTGTTACGGGCAGTGATGCCACCCCACACCATGAGAGACCCTCCCTCATAACGGTTTCGCTCCACGACACATGGATCTGCGTAGCGTTCGTTTTGACGTCTGTACACTCTCTGGTGGCCATCTGAGGATGAAAGATGGAAACGACATTCATCTGTAAATAAAACACGTCGCCACCAGTGTAAGGGATGCCTGGGGTGTTGTCTACATCACTGCAGTCGAGCACGACGATGACGTAACGTCAAAATCGGACGAATTGCAGGTCTTCGAGGACGTAAGCCGTATTCTCTCAGCCGGTTGATTACTGTTTGTGGATGTATCCGTTTCAGGTTAGGGATGTTCCTGGCTGTCGTCGTTGCCGTTTGTTGCCAGTTCCAGAGATGGATGCCACGGATTTACCGATCTTGTGCAGGGGTGGTAACTCGGGGTCTCCCGGGGCGGGGTCGTCTCGAACGTCATCATGTTGTGCATGTCGATGGACTAGCCTGTCTACAGTGTTACGGTGGCAGTTCAACGGCTGGGTAACCTCTCTGTGTGTTCTGTCAGCTTTAATCATACCCAGGGCAAGGAGACGTTGATTCATTGTCAATCTTGGCCTGCTAATGTGGAGTCGTTTTAACAGCAGCGCAAGTTTGAATGTGAATGATAGGAAGGCCTTACTTTAGTGTTTAAATACCCAAGGATTCACACTGCTGCACTAATTTTCAGACTCTCCACATGCAAAACATGCCTTTTCACAAACGAGCAGCACGTCATTTAACGTTAATGCAAGTTTAACGGGGAAAGCTGTTTTTGTGTTCAATATAACTTATTCATGAACAGGTTAACACTCTTTACGCCTACGAAATTATTTTTTTGGAGTTTGATCAATTTCTGCAATACACACTTTCTTTTTTAGGCGAGTATAGATCCCAAATTTCACATATTATTGTCCCAGATTTAATCACGATTTAAAATTATTTTTTTCAAGTTTTCATGACTGGCGCGAACCATGGTCGTCCAGGCGCACCCGGTGATTGACGATCGTTACTTTGCGCACCTCTCCAACACAATCTATAGCTATGCGCCCAAGTATATTAACTTACGTTGTGCATTATCACACACTGTCTGAATTGCGCTCTGTGTTGTCGATGTACTGTACTGCCCACTCATTCCACATCCTGATAGAGCTTGTTGCATACATTGGGCGTACTCGAGAAGCTCCCCAGAGCTGAAAGATGCAAAAACCTACTGAACTACAAAAACAGAAGATCAAAACCTATTGGAAGCAATTTCCTTTAAACAAACTGCTTGAGCGATAGCATTTTTGAAAGATCAACAGATTTTCATTTTATTAGCGATGGCACTACATCTATTCTGTAGAAACCGATTTGTTTATAGTTTTTTCAATTGAAACCTTTCTAGTTGCTGTTTGCGTGCCAACATCCATCAGAAATGTCGATCGAGTGATGATGAGGGACGCATAGCCAGAAGGTTCGTCCGAACACATCACGTGTGAAAATCGAATTAACTATTGAGTAACAATTTTGTATATATATATAATACAGAGAGAGAGAGAGAGAGAGAGAGAGAGAGAGAGAGAGAGACAGACAGACAGACAGACAGACAGACAGACAGACAGACAGACAGACAGACAGACAGACAGACAGACAGACAGACAGACAGACAGACAGACAGACAGACAGACAGAGACAGACGGACGGACGGACGGACGGACGGACGGACGGACGGACGGACGGACGGACGGACGGACGGAGGACGGACGGACGGACGGGCGGGCGGGCGATTGGGCGGGCGGGCGGGCGGGCTGGCGGGCGGGCGGGCGGGCGGGCGGGCGGGCGGGCGGGAGATAGAGAAAGAAAGGGAGACAGAGAAGAGGGAGTAGGAGAGATATAGAAGGGAACGAACTGACGGACGAGTGGACGGATGGATGAAGACAGAGACACAGAGGCAGAGAGACAGAGCAGGGAGTCAAAAAGAGAGACAGATAAAGAGAGAGATAACATATCACCGAATATGCTCTCGTTTGATCTGACTTTCTGCGGCTTTTAAAGTGCGTGAAAATGCATAGCACAAAGACAAAGACAAAGAAACAGGGTGCCGAATGCTTGTCTGTTATCCGTTATAGGTGCTTGAAGTGGAGACCCTGGGCCTGGTGTTTGGTGAGTTACGCTTGTGTTTGCAGGCCTTTGAGTTTACCCCGGTCTGGGAACTCATACATCCATCGGCTTCGACTCAGGTGTATGAGTGCCCAAACCATTGTAAACTCCCATACACCCTGGAAAACACAAGGATAACTAATAGTATCCATGGCGGCAGTAAACAATCGTTGCTGCTCAAAGTGTGATATTTGTTTACGAAATAAAACGTACCACATCAAGCATACCTGGAATACAATTACACACAATTACTGCCATTACCCACCTGTAGAGGGTTAAGAATGCACTTTTGAAAGTTCAAAAATCACTCATAGTATACTGAGTAAACTGTAAAGAAAATGTTCAGCATAAAAAAATGATAGGGTCGTAAAATGAAAAACAACAAAGAACTTTTGGGACACCAAATAATGTATTCTGTCCATTTTTTTTATTATTATTTTAAATTAATAAATGCAGTACTTTGAAAATAGTTTGGGTACTCAAATCCTCTTATTTTGTCAAAATTCAAATACTGAAAATTCGATGCGGGTGGAAATGCATCCAAATAGTAGTAGCAGCTACTTACCCTATACCAAATAATATCAAGTAAGTTATCCGATACAGCGGAACCCACAGATAGTGTTCCAGCGTTCTGATTGGGCAAATAACTTTAGGCATAATAATACTTATATATTATCATAACAGTGTGTTGATCCGTGTCGTAGTATCACGTCGAGTTAAGGTGGCCAGATTTTCGGATCACACGAGCTGCATTTTCTCCTGAGCACATATCGGTCTATCAGTTTTAGACATGTGCCTCTGAGGTGTATTCGCTGCATACGCCAAAACATAAAAGGTCGATTGCGCGCATGTGCATGAAGCAATAAATCGGAGGGTTTTTTTTCTCAACACTGAAGCCTGTGGACAAGTTTTTTTCAAAACGTTTATCGTCGGAAATCCATTGAAAAAATCCTTTCATCCTATATGTCATCAGTAAAATTAACCTTTCTTCTTTCATTACGTGTGATTATTTTGTTTGTCGGATATTTAATTTTTGCTTCCATTTTAATTGAAATTTAGAAGTGACCTGTGTGTAGAACGTTTGTAAAATTTAGCAAAATCGACAACCTTTCTTTCCTTCAAAATAGTTTTCCAGGGTTATAAAAGTTATTATTTTTTGTGCCATCACGCATCACGCATGGAACTGCAAATATTGAATATATGTCTGAGTATTAATTCAGTGATTTAACCCTTTCACTGCCACGCCCACATTAGCCATAAAAGGGGGGACCTCTAGGCACGCCTTTAGAGGAGGAAGTTTAATAGAAATTATGACATACTTGAAACACTACCAACTGATTTATTGTTGTAAAGGACTCTCTGAGTCCTTTCCAACAATCAATCAGATGGTAGGTTTCATCTCTGGGTTCCAGAACATTCAGATAACAATTATAAAATAGTTGATAACAGCCGCTTTCGGTTGCGAAAGTGTTAAGGACCTATTGCCTCCAAATGACTTTAACAAATGCACACTTTTAGGTTTTTTATTCAACTGACATGATAATTGTGCTTCGACAGCAGGGTACCAAACTTTACAGAAGTCTTGCAGGCCTTCTGGATTTTTTCTTTATCAGTTGTTCAAATGATTACTTCACCGTCTTGGTGAAACCCTGAAATAGGTTTTTATTATACGCTAATTGATAGATTATCGAAGAAATTGGAGAAAGATAGAAATCGTATCTCCCACTGTGAAGATATAGAAATTTTCACTTGCAGGGTGTCAATCAAAATTGCGGCTTTCAAATCATCACTTCAAGGTGAATACGAGTCAAATTATCACTGGAAATGATCAATTTGTTCTAAAACCGTATAATGCTCTGTTTACTTTCATGCATCAATTCAAGGTTGAAACGAGTGGAATTATCTTATTTATTTATTTATTTATTTATTTATTTATTTATTTATTTATTTATTTATTTATTGGCGTTTAATGTCACAACTTATGCACAATGGCTAATCATGACAGTGACAGTTTTACGGGTGGAGGAAGCCGGAGTACCCGGAGAGAACCACCGAGCTACGACGAGCAGCTGTCAGCTCCTCCAACATCGTAACTCTAAACTCTGCGCCGCGGCACTTGCAGGGTTAGATTGGTTGAAGACATACGCACCATCGACGTGCAGTACGCCTTAGTACACAGCGTCATCGTTCCCCCTATGTAGGCAATCGGGGTTAAGTGTCTTGCCCAGGGACACAACGCGGAAGAGCGAATCAGTCGCTGATATGGTCACCCATCCAACTACTAACCGCGCTCGACGTCGCTTAACTTCGGTGATCTGACGAGAACCGGTTACCGCGACGCCACCGAAGTGGAATTATCAGATTCTTATAAAAAGCGAATAATAAAAAGAAAATCTAGTGTTTTGAGAGGATACAGAAATTTTCTCACATGTGGCCGAGAAATAAACATTTATCTTGATCACTCGTGAGAAAATTTTCGGTATCAACTCAAAAACGCTAGATAACCTCTATTTATCCTTCACAAAATGTATAATAAAGGGATTTCGTCATAAGTCAACGTCAACGTTGTAACGTTGTGGGTGGGTTGGTTTGAGAAGTAGAAGTGAAATAATCTTCTCTTGTTCATTAACCCTTTACGCAACGAATCGCCCACATCCGGCCGCGTAATATGCAAATTCAGCAGCTGAAAAAATATTATTTTTCGAAAAATTTCAACAAAACCATATCATGTGACCCCTCTTTGGAACGAGCTCGTCGAGCTCGTTCTACAGAGGGGTCACATGATATGGTTTTGTTGAATTTTTTTGAAAAAAATTAAAAAATGATATTTAAAATAATAAATTTTGAAATCGTTTGCGTTGGCTAAAGGGTTAACTGTCTACCGAGTACAACAGCAGACGATATTTGCAGAAACGTTTTCTGAAAAACTAAATATTGTTTTTTCCGTCTAAACATATCCCTTGACCTCGTGCCACTGAGGGGTCATAAGTTATGTTTTTTGGACAACTTTTGAACAGCGCTGATGGACAGCTTTAGTCGTTATATTAGCTACAAGTTTACATTACTCAATATGTGTTGAAAAGAATAACAATTCATCACGATTTGACACGCAAATGTCTGAACCCCCTTCATTAAAATCGATTTTATCCTCGGTAAACCTTGGTTTATGGCGATGTTAGCGAATTCAGTACAGAAATTCCAAATGAAATAGTGACTCACTAGAGAGAACCATTATATGACAACTCGTCCGACGAAGCTTGAAGGGCACTCTCCAATGAAAGGAAACTGGATGAAAACTAATTCCAATGAAGATATAAAGGTGGTCGGACATTACCATTACGTGAGGTGATGTATTAAAGAGTTTCTTGCACACAGACAGCAACGATGATGGCAGGCACTTGACTTAAAGGAATTCACGGAGGAGTGTGACATGATCTCGAACGTATGGAAGGAACATTTTTCTAGTACAAACTAATGGCGGTCGGATATCACCGTTACGTAGGGTAAAGTGATAAAGCGCTATTTGTACAGTCAGCAACAGTGAAGTCTTCCGACACGACATGACCCTGTCTGTCGAAAATGTTGTTAAACCCCAATAAATAAACAAACAGTGCTGTCGGTGCGTCAGTATGTGGGGGTTAAAGCGGTGAGGTTGGACATGATATGATAGTAACCCACTCTCCTGCTCATATTTGTTTCCAGTCGCGACGTTTTCGGGAGAGCTGACTTGTGCGATGTCGATTCGTACTTTCCAGTAATCATTTAACCCTTTACCCAACGTAACAGCCAAACTCGGCCAGCGCATCTCACAAAAATCACAATTTTTGTCGCCAAACATAGCTGATGACCCCCTTATTGAAACGAGCTCGTTGAGCACGTTTCAATGAGGGGTCATAAGCTATGTTTTGACACAAGAGATGAAAAAGTAGTTATTCAAGAATTTTGTTTGCAACAGTCGTCTGCTTTTTGTGTTAGGGAAAGGGTTAATTTATTACGAGACTAGCAAGCTCGGTGGATGAAAGGCTACGCCTTGGACTTTCTCCCGCACATTTCTGGATCTTCGGTTCGATCCTCGCCAGGAGTTACCGCGTTGTGTTCTTGGGCAAGATACTTCATCCAGATTTCCCACGTGGGGACACGGTGACACTGAGTACTAAGCCTAGTGCACATCGATGGTGCACTTGTCTTCAGCCAATGCTAATCCTAATTAGTAGGTTTGTGAGTTTGGCAATTGCTCGGTGGTTCTCCCGGGGTACTCTTGCTTCCTCAACCCGGGAAACTGTCTGACACGAGGTGATCCTGACTGTCGAATGTGTCGTTAACTCCCAATAAATATAAATAAATTACAATCCTTGATTTTCTACTTGTACTCAACCCTTTCAAGAATGGCGCCCTGGAAGGTATCATTTCAGTCAATACTCTCATCGGCGAAATGGGCGAAACCATCTTGGTTTGTTGGGTGGTTCATTTGTAATTTAATCCAAAAGCTCTGTGGAACTGTTGGATTAAATTATTAACGAGCCTCGCTTTTTTGTTCTTTATGTCGTCTGTTCGTTCACCACTATTTTATCTTCACGCAAAAAAATTATCCACACCGTATTGAAAGGGTTAAGTCACATACAGAATCAGTAATAGAAATTGAGGACTATACTATCCGATTCGAGATATTGTAAACACAGCGTTGAGTGGGGTACAGTGGCGGATCCAGGATTGAAAAAAAAGGGGTGGAAAACTGAGTGGCGGAGCCACGAACCGAACGCCGGAAGCGCGAGTGTGGAGTGAGCTCGAGATTGAGGTATCCCCCCTCTCGTACGAGGGGGGGGGGGTGCGGGGGTGCACGCCCGGAAAAAATGTTGACAACTGAGCGTTTATCGGACCTCGCCGTTATCGCAATGCACAGGTTTGAGTTACCTGTTTCAAAAATTTGTGAACGTTATATTTCCAAGCACCCTCGGCGTATGACGAGCCAGTCATTATTCATCACATGAACTCTTATGGTGATAATATTTCATCCAAATAACATGTATCAGACTATTTTCGTTGAGGAATCGACATTTATGTTGACTACGATTGGTACAATGTATGGTCTGTAGTCTGTACCTCATTGAGGTACAGACTACAGGCCATACATTGTACCAATCGTTTATACGATAGTGTCTAGTCGCGAGAACTCCTCGTGTAAAGATAATTTCAGTACAAGTTGAATTTGACTTTGAGAAATTGCTTGTTGTCTCCCCTTTCAAATATCCACCCTATCCACCCCACCCCACTCACCCCTTGTATCCACCCATGGGGTATGTGTGACTTAAATAAGAAGTTGCGTCACAACTATCACATGCATATTTCATTTATCCACAGATGAATTTCGAAGAAGGCTTGAGGTTTTTTTTACCCACCCACTAACATTCCCACTACATCATCAGTGCAAGCTTTCGACGAATGATGTTGCAGGAATAGCTGTAATATTTAATCAGTCGGGACTTTATTTATTTATTTATTTATTTATTTATTTATTTATTTATTTATTTATTTATTTATTTATCAACACATTAACCCTTTACCTAACATGAAAAGCAGACGACACTTGCAAAAAAAATTCTTGAATAACTAATTTTTTTCATTTTTTGTCTCAAAAACATAGGTTATGACCCCTCATTGGAACGAGCTCGACGAGCAATGAGGGGTCATAACCTATGTTTTTGAGACAAAAAATGAAAAAATAATGAAAATTAATTGGCGATTTTTAAGAATAGCGCTGGCCGGTTTTGACCGTTACGTTGGGTAAAGGGTTAAACAGCCATGGTCATAATGTGTGGGATAGTTTCACGGGTGGGGGAAGCTGGAGTACCCGGAGAGGACCACAAGCATCGACAAGCAACTGTCAGACTCCCCCAAGTATTATCTTTACACATTCAGGGTTTACATTGGTTGAAGACAAGCTTTTACCAACGACGATGAAGACAAGTGCACCAGTGACGAACAGAACGCCTTAGTACCAGGGATTGGAGCAGTTGACGTTTTAAACGTTAAAGTGTTAAATTATTTTAACAGCGTTAAGAAAATTTAACCAAGTTAATAACGTTTAACTTTGAAGATTATAATTTTATATATAGCATTGCGTCGTTATCTTTTGTTTACCCAAGCCGTATTGCGCGTGCCGATGACGTCGAATTTTACGCCATTTGACGAAATTGAAGAAGACTAATTTAGACGTCCGTCAATTAAAGACGACCCATTGATTTGGTGGGGAGATCATGAAGTCCTCTTACCAACGTTGGCAAAGTTGGCCCGCCGGTATTTGACGATACAGCAATATCAGCTTCATCCGGGCGCCTATTTTCCATGTAAGGACGGTATTCGAGCAACGGTGGATGTCTCTTTCTAAGGATACCGCCGCAGCGATTGTATTCTTAAATGAAAACATCACCGAATGTTAGAATTTACGATAACCTGAGAGAACTATCTTAACTACTCGACCCCTGAGTTCTATGGTGTTCTATGTGCCAGTAGGCAGTAGCCAGCAGGCAGTAGCCAGTAGGCACACAGAACACATTGGAACTCAAGAGACGAACTGTACGTAAGTTCAATTATATTCAAATTCAAATCAAAAAAAATGGCCGAAGTTATTAAAAATTTTGTTTATTTTAACATTTAACGTCATTTAACTTGTTAACGCAGAGTTTTTTAACACGTTAACGTGTTAATGAAAATTTTAACTCCTCCCAGACCTGCTTAGTACACATTGCCTCCGCCCCCACTCCCTTTGATCTTGCCGTAACCACTGGGCCGTCCCCTTAGTCGGGACTTGAGCCACCGCAGTTTGGGCAAATCAGGTTCACACACATTGAATGGGTTATGTTGGCGACTCCCTTGGATGTTGCTCGTATTATATTGGATCAAAAAACAATCCTTCAATATCGTCGTAAAGAATTACTTGCCTGCAAATAGCGCTCAGATCCGTTGTCGTGTTGCCGGACAAAATATCACCAGCTCCTAATAATGCTGTGCACGCATATATATTGTCCTGACAAGTCGCTTGTGTCATTCCCAGAATGGTGGCCGCTAAAACATGAAAAAAGAACAGCTAAAGCAAGAACTGCAGACTACGAAAAACTCATTAATTTTAGCCATCATATTTCTTCAGCACGTGGGCCTCTTTGTGATTGTTGTCTGTTAACCCTTTACCCAACGCAGACGATATAAAAATTAAAATTTTAAATATATTTTTTTCAAATTTTTCGAAAAATTTCAACAAAATCATATCACGTGACCCTTCGTTGGAACGAGCTCGACGAGCTCGTCCCAACGAGAGGTCACGTGATATGGTTTTGTTAAGATTTTAGGAAAAATAATATTTTTTCAAATGCTGAATTTACATACACGCGGGCGGATACGGGCGATTCGTTGGTTGAAGGGTTAAACGTAGTACTGCCGGACTATCGATCCAAGCAGTGACTACATTCTACAACGAAATTATTGTCACCGCAATGTGATCACATCTCTCAGTCACCGACAGACGTAACGGGATGGACATTAAACTGTTCTTATCCCTTTCAACGCGGCACGCATACGTGTGGTCGAATGATAAGACAAGGCAAACACGAAAGCCTGATGCAAATCAGTAACAATGGAGCGGAGGAGGTAAATTACTACTGAAATGCCTATGACAACCCCTGTCTTATATCGTCATGAATATCGACTTTTAGCAAAGTTATTTTCCTTCAGTTCTTAGACTAGCAAGAAATGTCCATTCAGAAACAAGTAGGTGTTGAGAAAACACCCGTGACATCAGTAGAAAGTAAAGGCAAGTTTCATTTTGTTACCTTTAATAAACGAGAACAATAGACGGCTCACGGAGCTGTATGTTGTTTTCGTTTATTAAAAGTAATAAAAGGAAAAATTGACTTTATAGGACAGTAAATTAGGAGCGACTAGTTCACAGATAATCCTTCATTAAGAATATCTATCAGTATCACACCTACCAACACTAATGTTCTCTTTTGCTCTAGTAAACTCTAAATGTGTTTTACAGTAATTTACGTAACAAAAAGTCGACTCTTTCTCCAACAAGGCAAACATAAAGGGGTGGGGGGAAATCAGTAACAACAGAGCGAATATGTGGAGGAGCCGATACTATAACACTGTCACAATTGTATTTTTTAGAATTGTATTTTCTACCTATCAATATAACTGACTAAAATGAATCATTAGCAGTTTAAAAGATATATGTATGGCAATTTGCCAACTGGCAATTGCCACATCTTTAAAAATACTAATGGTTCTTTTCAACCCATTTAAAGTCATAACTTGAAAACATAATTCAAGATAATACAACTGTAAAAGTTTTATAATATTGGCTCCTGTACATATTCCAAAGTTATAAAAACAAACCTCATATTAAAATATTCACAGTGTTTAACATGAAAGCGCTCATTTGCAATTTCGTTGAGTTTCTTGTCTTGCAGGTACATCATGTCCCCTGGTTGCACTCACAGGGATATAAGTGTACGCTCAAATTCTAAATTATTTAAGAACTAAAAATTGATTCTAGCACTGGGAGCTAGCAAAAATCAACAGTGAATCTCGCGAATCAGTACGAATTTTTATGCCTGCTATACTACCCACACCCAACCTCCACCGCACACCTATCCCAAATAATTGTTTTTATTACTTTCCAAAGTGTGATTTACTGGAATTTCCAGGTTTGATTACAAACGATAACTTCACAAGTAAATTATGCAATCAACAATTGTGTCAGGTATCCATGCGCGCATCGAAGACGCTTTGTCGTAGATGTAACGGGGACTTCATTGTTTTTTGTTTTTTTTTAACCCTTTACCTAATATGAAAAGAAGACGATACTTGCAAAAAAAAATCTTGATTAGCTATTATTTTCATTCTTTGTCTCAGAAGCAAAGGTTATGACCCCTCGTTGGAACGAGCTCGACGAGCTCGTTCCAATGAGGGGCTATAACCTATGTTTTAGAGACAAAAAAAATGTAAAAATAATGAAAATTAAATGGCTATTTTTGAGAATAGCGCTGGTCGTTACGTTCGGTAATGGGTTAAATAATGTAATTATTGATAATAATGAAAAGTAATAAACAGAGTAATCGCCTGACTGAACTTGTTAGGTGAAATAATTCATTCCAGGCGAGGGACTATATTGTAAAACACTCGTGTGCATTCGCGCACTCGTGTTTGTACAACGTCCCTCATCCCTCATGAATTATTTTACGTAACCAGTCCAGTCAAGTGATTACTCTCTATATTATTTTTTACTCTACCTATTTTACCACAAAAAACGATCGCTAAACTACTCAGAAAGATGATTTGTTTAATAATGTGTGATGTACTTACAAAAGATTCCCAGAATGGATAAATAGTGTATCATCGTTGTCATCTTGCTCGTGTTGCGATGTCGAACCTCTGAATAATACAAAGACGATTGATTTTACAGCCCCATTTGATTGGGAGATTTTACATGTGATCATTTGACTTTGTATGCGGGATGTGTTCAGGTCCAATGTGTGAGAGTGTGTTGGTAAAGTGGCCTTACCTGTCGTCGCTAATTGAAGAAATATTGCACAAAGGTAAATTTCCAAAATAAAGAAGTACCTATTTTCGTTGCGAAACTGTTTGCTTCGGCCAAACAACGTATTATGAATACAGACACACAACAAAATCAAACAAAATTAGCCTTCTGGGCTAACAGGTTCCCACTCTGAAATGTGCGTTTAAATAGAGTAGAGTATAGGACAATCCCGACACGAGGAAACATGTTTCCTAGCACACAGAGACTCTTGTTTCGCATGGTCCCTGTTTGTTCGCAAATTATAAACTTAATTTTTAGAAAACAAATGTTGTCGAATGATAAGACAAGGCAAACACGAACGACTGAGGCAAATCAGTAACAATGGAGCGGAGGAGGTAAATTATTACTGAAATGCCCATGACAACCCCTGGCTTATATCGTCATGAATATCGACTTTCAGCAAAGTTATTTCCCTTCAGTTATTAGACCAGCGAGAAATGTCCTTTAAGAAACAAGTGGGTGTTGAGAAAACACCCGTGACATCAGAAGAGAGTAAAGGCAAGTTTCATTTTGTTACTTTTAATAAACGAGAACAACAGTCGGCTCACGGAACTGTATATTGTTTTCGTTTATTAAAAGTAATAAAAGAAAAATTGACTTTAGTGGACAATAACTTAGGAGCGATTAGTTCGCAGATAATCCGTCATTAAGAATATCTATAAGTTTCACACCTACCAACACTAATGTCCTCTTTTGCTCTGGCAAACTCTAAATGTGTTTTACAGTAATTTACGTAAACAAATGTTGTCGATCGGTAAGCCAACAAGGCAAACCTGAAAGGATGGGGGAAAACCTATTAACACTAATGTATGTGGGGTTTTGGCTTCCCAGTTTTGTCAGAATATAATTTAATTTATTTGAACTGAATAAAATTTGCACTGTACATTCACGGAACAAATTGCCTCAGATTTAATCAAAAGATATATGTACAGACCTGACAGAGCAAAGATAGATGAACAAGAGACCAGGGGCAAATAAAATAAATCATTTACAGTTGTGTGTTCTCATTTTATTTTCTAATTATGACTTTAACCCTTTAACCAACGCAGACGATATCAAAATTTATTATTTTAAATATAATTTTTAATTTTTTTTTCCAAACAATTCAACAAAACCATATCATGTGAGGGGTCACATGATATGGTTTTGTTGAAATATTTTGAAAAATAATATTTTTTCAACTGCTGAATTTGCATATTACGCGGGTAAAGGGTTAAATGGGTTAAAATGAATCATTAGAGTTTTCTAAGACGTGGCAACATCATTTAAAATGCTAATGAATCATTTTAGTCGGTTATTTTAACCCTTTAAACGATAGAACCCTGATGGTATCTTCCTACCCGTGCAATGTTATCAATTGGAAGAGTCTTTGTTCGTTGTTTGAGGGTAGAACAATTAATATTTTCGACGCGCTGCCTTTATGCTGCACGTTTAATATATTGATTGGTCTACTGTAAAAATTATCGAACAAATTGTCAACTTTTTACATCTGTGTCGTATCAGTATCCTGGAATGAAATCGTCCGCTCGGTTCAAATGGTTAATAGGCAGAAAATAGGGAAAGGCAGGAAGACAGCCAATCTGGCTATGCCTTTCCCTGTCAGTATACATTTTAAAAAACTAATATTATCTCTGATTGTGTATGGGTTTTATTATTGTAAATTGGATATTGTAGATTTACACACATTTGCCAATTTTGTATTTGCTTAGTATACTGGTGAATAAATTATCTATCTATCTATCTATCTATCTATCTAGAAAATACAATTCTAAAAAATACAGTTGTAAAAGTTTTATAGTATTGGCCCCTGTTGAGACAAATATACGATATACCCAAAGTAGCTTGGTGTACCAAATGTTCACCACGAGTGGTGAAGTGGTGTTAACCGCGAGCCTTTGGCGCGCGGTTAACACCACTTCACCACGAGTGGTGAACATTTGGTACACCAAGCTACTTTGGGTATATTTTATTTATACAATGCTCGTCAGATCATTAAGAGTCGCTATTATTTTTTTCGATTTTACCGAGCACTAGACGTACATACATGCGAATCTGTTTTTGTTTACACGAGCATCGATGGGCGGAAAGGCTCGCAGTCAATACCACTTCACCACGAGTGGTGAACATTTGGTACACCAAGCTACTTTGGGTATATTTTATTTATACAATACTCGTCAGATCATTAAGAATCGCTATTATTTTTTTCGATTTTACCGAGCACCAGACGTACATACATGCGAATCTGTTTTTTGTTTACACGAGCATCGATGGGCGGAAAGGCTCGCAGTCAATACCACTTCACCACGAGTGGTGAACATTTGGTACACCAAGCTACTTTGGGTATATTTTATTTATACAATACTCGTCAGATCATTAAGAGTCGCTATTATTTTTTTTTCGATTTTACCGAGCACCAGACGTACATACATGCGAATCTGTTTTTGTTTACACGAGCATCGATGGGCGGTACTTTCGCTGTCAATTTTATCGCCGAAACGAAATGGAAAATGAAAAGGGGCTTTTTTTCATTTTAATAGCATAATAACATACCATTTCGAGTTATGGATGCTTTATTAACACCAGACAATGCATGTTTGTTAATTTTGGGTCTCTTATGGCCGGGGTAAACTCATTTAAAAATGTAATAAATAATTGTCACTTTCATTTCACTCTTCGTGAGGCGACGTGAGATAAATTTACACAAGTTGCATTCAGGTCGACGTCACCAAAGGTCCTCCTGGATGTAGTTCCACTGTTGGTGTAAATTTTGACTATTGAAATCCCATTGCTGGCGTGTTCACCGCGGTTGGTGTGTAAAGCTAAAATCTATGCCATAGGCTTTTCATATATTGTAGAATAGGTAATCATGGTATAAAACGGAATACCAAAGAAATATGGCCCGGCGAACATTCGAGATTCGATTCGCTTTTGAAATTTTTCACTAATGCGAAATCATCCCAAAATACCCGAAAAATGAATATCGGAGAATTTCAAATTTTATACGTTTCCTAACGGAGGATATTTCTAAAGATGACAACCTATCTTGAAATTTTATGACTGAGAGTATCTGCTCAAATTAGATTTACTCTCGATACCTTCCAAAAGGTAAACGTTCCGTTGCATATGGATTCAATGGGAGTCGACGATAGTATGTTTGAACATCGTTTATTTACAAGCAGCATTTTAAAGTAATTGGTACATAAGTAGTTAACTTATTCTAGACGGACGGTCCACGTTTGACAGAAGAGATTCGGTGGCATAGTTGGGGTTAATACCACGGTAATCGTCCACAGGTTATGTTGCAGTGAACTTCAATTACTTCAGACGTATTTGCTAACCGACCTGGTTATTGTCTGCTCACTCTGCTGCAGCCTTCGTCGGTGTCCTGCGTTGTGGGTTACCAGGTAATTAATAAACTGACAGATATACACGTTTACTAACTAAATGCTTTAATAACTTTAATAAAGGTATTGACTGTATATTTCATTAAGCGTCTGCAAGAAAAATTAACGTCTAATAAATGCTTAATAAGTACAACAGTCTAGAGTTCGGGCATCCACAGCAACAAGCAGTTATTTATCTACGCCCAATGCACAGTACTGTCGCCGTTGACTGGGCGTAATCCACGCGTGGGCGGTGATGTCCACACATGCGTTTACCAGGTAATAAAACTCAACCACCAGCAACATTTTAATTAATGAAGCACCGGGCTGTACCCGGTGCTTCATTAATTGAATTGTTGATGATTATTCCTGTAATTAGTGTTTAGACTTTAATATTGTTGACCGCATGGAAATATTGCCCACCCGTGGAAAATGGCCGGTGCTAGCACACTCTATCCAGTGTGCGAGTTGGAGACAACTATTTCGAATATTTCGAACTCCCCTTTTCCATTGTTCGCAACTAGCTCTTATATGCACCACGAAACATGACTGGCCTTGCACAGAAATTCTTCTGATTTTGAAAACAAGTTACCCTCAAGTCGGCCAGAGGAATTGATACCTCCCCCTCCCCACTAAGATATACTTTCACCAGTCAGTTCCTATTTCTTAACATTAATATCTTACCTGGTGGGTATTAATGTCAATGTGGATGTGACTGGCATTGCCTAGCATCACGAGGTTCTTTGGTTTTGGAAATACCCAGTTATCAAGTTCAAAGGACTGGTATTATTCTTCTATGACAACTTAACATCCTTTACAGCCTGGGAGACCAAGAGCGCTCGTCATTCGTTGACAACTTAAAATTATTTGGTGTTTAAAATTCCGGAGTTCTAATGTGTTAATATCGGTGACATTTCTGAACAAAATGTGTTTAATGCATTTTCCTTAATACAGACTGCTCTCTTCGACCGTTCAATAATAATTTAATAACAGTAAATATCGGCCTTTCAGATTGGTACCACCCGACCTAACAAATGTGTTTATTTGCCGATGCAAGCCTAATCCATATTTAGGCAGGCCACTGCTGCGGGAAACAATAAACAATGGTACAATAGCTAGTTGAGTGGCCAGGAAGTCCAGACATTACCAAACGTTAGTAGGTATATAAGGCGGATACAGCATCACTTGTACACGATTTCGTACATGTACACGTACATCGATGTACACCTCCATAGGATTTAGTGTTAAAATCGTGTACAGGTACACGATTTGTCGTTTTTATGGTGATACAGAATCCGCTTGCGGATTCTATATCACTGGATTCTATATACACGTCGCTCAAAAGTGAAAAAAATGTATGAAATTTTAAGGAAAAAAGGTGTACTGTTTGATACAGAATCCGCAAATGGGTTTCCCCCATAGGATTCAGTGTTAAAATCGCGAGCAAAAACGTGTTGCGGATTCTGTATCAGCATCAAAAAGGTGGTTTGCGGATTCTGTATCATCCGTATCTGTACACGATTTTAACACTGAATCCCTATGGAGGCGTACACGGAAACTCATTTCCGGATTCTACATCAGAAATCGACTTATGTACGACACATGGAAAAGAGGTGATACTGAACCCGCAAACCCACTGCCACGTTTCCCGAGGAAATAAAAAAGTGATTGATATATATAGGAGAGAAAAAAAATATGAATGAAATAGTTATTTAAAAAAATAAATATATCAAATCGAATAGATAATAAAAAAAATACGTAAATCATGAGCGCTTCCCAGACTATTAGAGCGAGGTTTCTTTTAAACATGCTGATGAGAGCATACGCAATCTGCGTGAACGAAGAGCTACGTCCTATCTTGTTAGAACGATGCGTCGGATGTCGGGATCATCTAGACTTCGATCACGAGAATCATTCGTGTCTGACGATGGAAAGGGAAGATATGGTCGTCAAGTATTTCGAACCGGCATTCCAACGCGTTAGATTCGACGATGTGATCACGCTTTGGAAGAGATTAGTCTTCTGTAAGGATCGAGACAAGCCCACAATTTCGGAAGAACTGAAATTGGTGCGCAGAAGTCTGACTTTAGACGACAAGGGATGCATCATGAAATTATTGTTCAATGAAGCATACGTCTAAGTTTTCTCGTTGATATAAAAATAAGGGAGAATAGAAAATAAAAATAAATACACACATAATTTTTTTTATCTAGAATTAGAAAGAAAAAAAAACACAAAAATGAGAACCAGAAATAAATTGTATCCGACGTTAGATGACGACGAGGATGAGAAGCCGAACGGCGTTTTGCCGACGGCACCGTCGCTAGAAGAAAAAGAAAGAGGAGAGAGGTATCGCATCGATCAAATCAATTGAATCCAAGCGTATTTAACTCGAGAGAGAGATTCTCGCCGTTCTCTCAAGAAGAAGTATTCGCGTTTCGTGAAATTCGTCAACGCAATCGACACGACACTCATCACGATTTCCATGGGTTTTCACGCGGCCGGCATCGGATTGTTGTCGACCGCGGTCGGCATTCCGATCGTGTTGACCATAGAAGGAGTGGCTCTCGCCGCCGGATTGTTTAGCACGCTCGGAAACTTTTTGAGTAGGAAATTATATCTGAAGGCGAGGAAACACGACAAGATTCGCGTCTTGGCCGACTCCAAGATCGACACGATATCCGAAATGATCTCGATGGCGTTGAAAGACAGTAGGATATCGGACGGAGAATACTTCACGATATTGGGTGAGAAAACGAAATACGAAGCCATGAAAGAAGCCGTGAGAATCAAGACTCGTCAGATCATCAAAGAAGAGATGAAGGATTCTCTCGTGGAAAAGGGAGGAAAGAGGCTAGGGAGGAATTCAGTGAGATGATAGAACTCAAGAGCAGCGATTGAAAAAAAATATATATAATAAGAACAGAACTTTTAAAATAAAAATATTAAATTTATATATAAAATAAAAACGAAATTAATTTAAATAACTCTTAAAAATGTATTGCGTAAAGTGTAAGAGAGTTACAGAGACGAGTAATTCTCATGAAGTACGAACTAAAAACGACAGACAGATGCTTCTCGGAATTTGCGACTTGTGTGGTTCTATCAAGACTCTATTCATCAAAAAAAAGAACGCGAGCAAAGGGAAAGGCATCGTGAATAAAATGATCAATAATCTACCTTTCGAAATGCATCTGCCTGGTCACAGTTTCACGGGACCTGGAACGAAATTGAACAAGAGACTCAACGCCGATCTGACTCCTAAATCTTGGAGCAAACCTGTGAATAGGGTGGACGCGGCCGCGTATGATCACGATCTGTTCTACGCCGGACATCCCGACACCAAGACTCGCAACGATGTCTGCGTTAAAAACATGTTTGGGAAATTGAGAGGCATATCGAATCCGACCAGGAGAGAGAAGATAGAACGTTCGCTGGTCGGCAATCTGATCGGTGCGAAACGTCGATTCGGATGGGGCGTTCAAAAAAAAAAGCGCATCTGAAAAGAAGAAGAAACGATTATTGACGAGCGAATTGGCCGAGGAGTTACACAAACCCATCGTGCGTAAATTCCGAAAGAGAAGGGTGTTTGTGAAGGGTTTGGATGATATTTGGTCTGCCGACTTGGTCGACATGAGATCGTTTTCGAAGTGGAACGAGGGTGTCAAATATCTATTGACGGTCATCGACGTGTTTTCCAAATACGGTTGGATCAGAGCTTTGATGAATAAATCGAGACCTTGCGTCGCCGAGGCTCTGAAGAGCGTGTTCGACTCGTCTTCTCGAAAACCGAATAAATTGTGGGTGGATAAGGGAAAGGAATTCTACAACAAGCACGTTCAACGATTGGTCGACCTCTACTCAACCGAAAACGAAGAGAAAGCCAGCG
This sequence comes from Pictodentalium vernedei, assembly GCA_031216915.1. NCBI lineage: Eukaryota > Metazoa > Mollusca > Scaphopoda > Dentaliida > Dentaliidae > Pictodentalium > Pictodentalium vernedei. The sequence goes on from CM062288.1 coordinate 297,922,580, forward strand.
TGGTGGAACGTTGGAATCGAACGATGAAGGAAAAGATGCATAGATACTTCACGGCGAATTCAAACAAGAAATACATATACGCTCTGAACGGTCTGGTTAAAGATTACAACAACACGCAACACAGATCAATCAAGATGACTCCCGTGGAAACTAGCGATCCTCGAAAGGAAAAACAGGTCTACGCGAATCTATATCCTGAAAGACCTAAGATTAGGAAGAAGTCTAGAACGCCGAAATTTGCGGTCGGTGATCGAGTGAGAACCTACGCTTATAAGAAGCACTTCGAAAAGGGTTATACTCCTCGATGGACCTCGGAAATCTTCGTGATAATCAAAATATTTCACACCGATCCGGTGACTTACGTAATCGAAGCTTTGGATGGAGAAGAGATCATCGGAAAGTTTTACGAAGAACAATTACAGAAAACAACGTTTTGATAAAGAAAAACAAATTTCTTTTATTTACTCTCTGTAACATTTTCTTGTTTACACACACATATATATATAGGAGAGAAAAATAATAATAAAAATAATTGAAACTATTTTTAGATAAAAAAAGCAAGCTAATTAATAAACAAAAAAACAAACACTTTAAAAATGACAAATATACTAGATATAGCACAAAGCATAGAGAAAGATGAAAGTATTCAAGAATATGAAGTTCACGAATACGAACCGGTAACCGGAACGAGTGTGAACAATGCGGGAGAGATAAGAATCAACGTCGAAACTCAAGATCTATTCATATATCCTAGCGAGAGTTACATAGTGGTGCAGGGACGTCTCAGCAAGGAAGATGGGAGCGACTACGCCGACGACGACACGGTTACTCTAGCCAATAATGGCATCATGCATCTGTTCAGTAATATAAAACACATGCTATCCGGACAAGAGATAGAATCTGTGTTTCATCTTGTCAGGCCACCACGATGTTCGGACTCTTGACGTATCCTGATGATTTTTCGAAATCCAGAGGACTTAATCAGTTGTGGGTATTCGACTACGTCGTCAAGACATCCCGACCTAAAGGAACGTTTTCGTTCAGGATACCTTTGAAACACATCTTCGGATTTGCGGACGATTACAAGAAGATCATGTACGGATTCAAACACAATCTGACGTTGATTCGAAAAGGAAACGACGACGCAATAGTGAGATTCACGGCGACCGATGCAGGTAAGATAACTCTACACAAGATATCGTGGTTCGTTCCGCACGTGGAGCCTTCGATCGTGGAAAAAGCGCGTCTCTACAAGATCATAGAATCCAAGAGTAAATTACTCGTGGGATTTAGAATGAGACAGTGCGACACGGCTAGCATTCCTCTTTCCACGAATCACTTTGAATGGAGATTGACGGTGAAATCCGCTTCCGAGAGACCGCGTTTCATCGTGGTTGCGTTTCAGACTGATAGGGATGGGTCTCAGGAATAGAATGCGTCGCTGTTCGATCACTGCCATTTGAGAAACATGCAAGTGTTTCTGAACGCCATGAGATATCCAGCAATCGATTACAACGCGTCGTTCGACAAGAACGATTTCTGCAGACTGTACTGCGATGTCGCTGATTTTAGAAAGAAGTATCACGGTCCAGACGAATTGATGAGCAAGCCTAACATATCTCCTGGCGAATACAAGTCGATGTATCCCATGTTCGTATTCGACGTCAGTAAACAGAGTGAACGACTGAAGAGTAGCGTCTTAGATATTCAGATCAAGATGCAATTCATTGGAACGTGCCAAGAAAAACCGAAGCCTTCACCCTGGTCCTGTCAGACAGAGAAATACAATTCGAATCGGATGGAAATAAGATGTTGATCATTCGATGAGAGACGTGTGTGAAAAAAAAAAAAATAAGAAAATAAAAAAAAGTAATGAGTAATTATTAAAAAAATAAAACATCTTTCTAAATCTCATTACTTTTTTTGTTTTTTTTTTTAATTATCACTCATTATTTTTAATTAATTTTTTCATTGTTCAAAGAATCTAGTTCGATCAGTATGCTCGCCATGGAAATGGTGGCTTCGGGATTATTGGTTTTCGTAATGAAATTAATCCTGTCTCCGGCGTTCACTTTGAGAGGTGTGCCAGTAGGTATATTTTGAGAGTTTACTATCACTTGTACATGTACATGTACAACATACGTTCACGATGCGTTCACCAACGTGGAATTCAGTGTTAAATCACACGCTTGTTCACAAAAACTGTACATGATCTTGAATCCCCCCATGTACAGTTGTGACTCCTAGATCGCACTTTTAACGTTCAAATACTCGTGGTGAATGCGCGTTTTTAAAAAAAGGGTAAAATTGTACATCTTCGCTTGTATCTTGTACGTAATTTTTCGTCGACGTTCCCATCGCAGATCAGACCATCGATCCATCGTTGGCGAACGCGATCAAAAGCAAAAAATTCTGAGTCATCATCAAAAAACAGTTTTGGGGACTCTAAATCAGCGATTCAGAACCCGCAATTGTGCTGGTACAGGTGGTCCAGAACTCTCCCTTGTTTTTGAGGCGGTGGGTTTTTTCCCATTTATGACATTATTATTAGGGGAATTCCTCCATTATGAGAAATTCTCAAAAACTCAGCTGATCGAGCGATCGGATCGCTCGATTCTCGCAAAAAACTCAATCTGAATGAAGAGTGTCGTTGTCGTCGGTGTGGTCGGAAAGTTGCAAATCCAGTCACGTCTTCCTGAAGTAAAAAACTAACACATGTTATCATAATGAGTGAATGAGGTTTTTTGTTCAAAAAGAGTCGATTATGAATATAGTCTGTATTATAGACATTGATGTTTTCTGTTGATGGGACGGATAGAAATTGAGTTTTGAGGGGTTTTTTTGTTCGAAGGGAGTTGATCTGTAATAGATATTCGTGTTTTGTCTTGATCAGAGAGATTGACTGTTAAGCGTTCATTGGAAAAAGTCAAAAACACTTATCGGAATGTTTAAAACGCATTTTCTACTCAATTAGGTTTTGAGTGGTAAAATGTTTAATATATTCATGATAGCAATCGCAGTCATCAAAAGGATTCTCTCTTAATTCGGCACTCAGTGAATTGATGTGTGGCTGAAAAATCTTTTGACGAATGTAAAAAAAACTACTGTCAAAATGCGTTAAATCAGAAACCGGTTTGTCATGTACTGTTTAAACGTATTTTTTTAAATTTCAATTAACACAGTCAGTTTGAGATGTGAATATTTTCAGATTATTATATTAAGACGGAAAGAGTTTTTTTTATTACTTAAAACATAAAAAATATAATTAAACATTTAATTTTGAAAAATAAATAAAAACAATTAAAACGAAAGATGTTTTTACAGATGGATTCTAGACACCGAGATCGAATTATAGAACAGTATGAACGTGCTAAGAAGGGGATTCAGTCAGCTGATAGGAGCAGACGTCTTGGTGAGATGGAACTCAGACGCGAAGCCACAAAAATATTTAAACCCGTGACGGAGGGTCAAGAGCGAAGCAGGAAGGAGATAGTCGAAGAATTGAGACCCATAAAGGAGAGTTCTTTGAGAATGGGTTCGTTGCCTCCTAGTTTTGGAAATCGGTATTCTTTTCAATCTACACCAGATTACGTTCCCACGGGAATTCAAACAGATATGAGTGAGTCTGATGATACGGCTTCGACTATCACCACTAGTAGCATCGCATCGTCTGATGATGATGGCGGTAAGAGAGATCAGTTGTATGGAATTTATAAGGATTCTGAGGGTAGAACTTTTGTAGGTGATACGTTAGTGGAAATGGATGATGATGAATTGATCGTGGGTTCGAATAAATATAAAGTAACTGATGGTCTGCGGAGATTGCTCCTTTACGACAAGCCTGGAGATTACACGGAACAGGATTTCGACAATTACGGCGACATTCTAGTTCAAACTCACGCCATGAAGAGAAATAACGATGCCAGAGAGACGAGACCCAAAGCCAACAGAGGTTACAAGTGGACAAAAGTGGTGAAACCCATATGGGATATGAACAAGAAGTTCGTCGAATCGGTGACTGGCAAAGGTGTGAAAACCACATTTCTTCCGAGCGATTCCGACGCTCTGTCTCAGAGATTGAGTTTGTTGATGGCGAGCAGACGGGCTGGTAACACGGGATTAGATAATCAGATAGTTGCTATATCTGACGAATTGTTAAGACAGAAGGTTTTGAATAAAAACCAGTATAAAAGGCTGATGAACGAATTGAAGGATTGATGTGTATATAATAAGTAGAGAGAAACAAAACAAACAAAGAAAAATAAAACAGTAAATTCTTACACTAGAATAATAAAAGTATTTAAAAACGACAAAACGATTTACCAGTGAAAAAAAACAAAAATATATCATAAAAATAAAATATGTTGGTGATAAAGAACAGGGGATACGTCAGAACTTACATTTAAGGCGGTTCTGGCATCGTCGATTCTATAATGCGAGTGTTCACGAGCAATGCGGGTAGAAAACTCACATCGACCGCGTTTGAGGTCGGTAAGAAGACGGCTTTGGATGCTGGTAAGAAAGCCGCTTCCGAAGCCAGTGGTAGGATAGCTTCTGTGGCTGGCAAGAGGGCAGCCGACGCGTTGATCGACAAGTTGATCAGTCCGCGGGCGAAGGGAGCTGCGTTAGAGCGAACGCCGAAAAGTTGGAAAGATTTTAAGGATGCTGTGGTGCCCATACAAGATTTAGTCAAAATGACGAGTGGATCCGGATTGAAGAGAACTCGCGACGGTGCGATATAAATAAATAATAATAACATTAAAAAACAGAGTTTGAAAAACATAAAAAAAATTTGTGTTTGAAAAGAATCTAAAATAACAAACAAAATAAAAACAAAGATGAACATTAAAGATATGTCTTGGAACGACGCCGCGACCAAGAGGTCGAATAACGAGTTCTTTCCCAAGAGCACAAGAGGCTTGATAGTGGGAAAATCGAATTGTGGAAAGACCAATCTGTTGGTGAATCTGTTGTCCCGACCCGACTGGTTGGATTACGACAGATTGTCCGTGTTTGGCAAGAGCTTGTTTCAACCCGAATACAGATTGCTTCGAGAGTGCATGGATCGCAGATTGCCCAAGGACGTCATAGCCAGAGTCTTTGACAGTAGGGAGGAATTCGACAAGAGTGGAGCTCCACTCTCGACCATTTTGGACGGCGCGGCGACGGAGCTGATGAAGAGAAATGCATCTTCGAACGTCGAGTGTCAATTTTATGAGAACGCTAGCGACGTTCCGGATCCTAGAGAACTGAAATCGGAAGATAAGAATCTCATGATTTTCCACGATCTGCTTTTGGAGAGACAGAACCGATGCGAATCGTATTACGTTAGGGGTCGACACAGCAACGTGGATTGTCTCTACCTGTCGCAGAATTATTTTCGATTGCCCAGACAGACGATAAGGGAGAACGCTAATTTTCTATGTCTCTTTCGCCAAGATCTCAAGAATCTCAATCACGTCTACGGCGATCACGTCGCAAACGACATGAGCGTGGTGGAATTCAGGAGATTCTGCAAGAGGGTTTGGGATGGCGGACTTTACAATTTCGTCGTGATCGATTTGACAAGCGAATTTAATCGCAGAAAATATCGGTGCGGATTCGACAAGTTTTTTGTTTCCGATGGTAATAATAATAAGATAGAGCGTGAAAATAAAATTTAGAAAAATAATAAATCTTCAAATAATTAGTTTTGAATAAAAAAATAAAATTAAATATAATGTTCGAACATGGAGAATTGTTAGAACGGATAGCCGAGAATACGGCTGCAAAACAATCCATTCAAATCGTGGTGAGTGGCGATTCGACTCGATTCACTACGAAATTCGAACCATCCATCGAATTGAATAGAGAGAAAAGATACGAGATGGCGTTGGTGAATCTGGAGACTTATTATTCCTTTCCTAACGTCACCGAAAAGAATAACTCGTTCAAGTATTCCGACGGAGTGGATTGGTTGGAGATTCGAATTCCCAAAGGGAGTTATGACATAGACGATTTGAACAATTACATTCAGACGCGAATGAAGACGGATGGAAAGGGAAGCAACAAGATCAGACTCGCTCCCAATCCTAATACCTTACAGACGATGTTGGATTTGGAAGATAATTTTCGAGTGGATTTCAACACGGACGATTCTATAGGCAAGATGTTGGGATTCGATCGAAAGATGTATCGAGACCACGCGGCATCTGAAAATACCGTTGACATTCTCCCAGTCAATAGCATTCTGGTGAACGTGGACGTGATTGCTGGAAGCTACGTGAATGGTAGTGCTCAACCGACGATCTATTCCTTCTTTCCAAACGTGTCGCCGGGTTATAAGATCGTGGAGCGACCTCGAAATTTAGTTTATCTACCCGTGATTTTAGACACGTTGTATAGTCTGAAAACCACGTTGATGGATCAAAATGGTGAACTGTTAGATCTTCGCCGAGAGAGAGTGACGATACGATTTCACATAAGAGAAATATAAAAGCAAAAAAAAAAAAATATATTATATATATAGATAACAAAAATAAAATAAACGCAATATTAATTTTACAAAATTATTTTAATATAATTATTAAACAAGAAACAATTGAAGTAAATATATTTTAAAAAAAAAAAAAACAGAATTATGACAGAATACGTGATTAAATACGTGAACATATCCGCAGGACAGAGGAAGAAACTTAAGAGAGCGTTAACAACTCGAGGCGAGGCGGTGAGATTCAAATTCACTCACGAAGATCTGACGAGATCTGACAGGATTCGATCGCCTGGACCAGAAGAAAATCAAAAGGATGGAGAAAGCGATTCACGATGGAAGAGGGTTGACGGTGAGAATGAGTCCCGCTTGAGATACAATTTGAGAATGAAAGGCGGTTTCCTACCGCTATTGGCAGGAATAGCCGCAAAAGCATTACCCTTTGCCGCAAAGGCGCTACCCTTTCTCGGAAAGACTCTCGGCGTGGGAGCTCTCACGGGACTCGCTAGTTCGGCAGTTGAGAAATTAATGGGTGGCAGCGGACTGTTTTTGAAGAAGGGAGGAGCCATGTGTCACGTTCACGTAGACGACAGCGGTAAAGGATTGTATCTAGAACCCGTTAGAGGTGGCAACTCTCTGAGAGAAAACGGTCTCTATCTGAAGAGTGGACGGAACGTCGAGCGACTCGGCAAGGGTTTGTTGCTCGGTGAGAATTCGCCATTTAAGAACATACCGATTTTGAATATGTTATTATAAATATAAAATTATATAAAATATAAAAATCATAGAAAGTATAAAATAATATATTTAAAATGGATAAAAAGGTGGAGAAACAAATTTATCACCTGGATGAAAAGGTGGAGAAACAATTTGACGATAATGACGAACATCGCGAGCCAGAGAGCGAAAAAATAAAAAAATGGTTAGACGCTAATGATGGATATCTAAGGAAAGAACTAATGAAAGAGATAGATGAAGCACGGGATAGACGGTTGAGAATGAGACGATGCTTTCCACGGTCACCACTACCTTCTGAAGAGAATGGTAATGATGCGAGTGTTACCAAGAGATGCACAACATTCGTTCATAATTATGATTCGGATAAACAAAAATGTTACCATAAATGTATCACATCACAAAGAAAAAGAAAAAGAAGAATCAACGCTGAAATTTGAGAGAAAAGGAAACGTTATTATAATATATTATGATGATAGTGAAGAAGAAGGAAAACAAAAAAAACAAAAAAAAAGTAATGAGATCTAAAGATGATCTTATTTTTTTTTTTTCATTTTTCTTCGCTAAAAATCAATCTCTCTGTTGTTTATATTTCCAAGTCCGTTATTAGCATGTTGACACTCGTGTCTTCGTGTTGAATGTTTATCTTTACTCTTTTGAGTTTTTTTTACATCGGTCAACTCGCTCTCACCACCCAATTTCTTCGCGAGTTCGAATGAGATGTTTGGAAAATGTAATTTCCATAAGGCAACGACAAATCGTCCTTGTTGAATTCTCTATCTTCGGCGTTGAGGATGTTCTGCAGATCGCTTTGGTACTCGTAAATCAAATTGGGCGCGGCTTCATCCAATTTCAAAGGCATCTTATATTTCTCGTATTTGTGCTCTAAGCCCTTCGTCTCGACCTCGTTCAATTCAATGGGATCGTGTCGTTGTAATCCATAGATTTTATGACCGAATTTCTTATACGTTTTGACTCGTTTCAATTTCAATTCACATCTTTTAAGTGTTGTTGTCTTCATGATCGATTATTTAGTATTTAAATAATAATTTGTTTAAAAAGTTTTGTTTTTTTTTACTCTTTATATATATAAAAAAAAGTTGTTTTTTTAATTTTTAATTTTCTTTAATGTAAATTTTTTTTTAGTAAAAGTTTTTTTTCTCTTTATATATATATATAAAAAGTTAAATTTTAATTTCAATCTCTCTATTGTTTATATTTCCAAGTCCGTTATTAGCAAGTTGACATTCGTCATTTTTCCACATACGAAAATGGTGAGAATGTTTATCTTTACTCTTTTGAGTTTCATAGGCGAATGCGCTCTCACCACCTGATTTCTTCATGAGTTCGGGTGAGATTATTGGATATATGTAACATCCATAGGACAACAATAAATCACCCCTGTCGAATTCTCTGTCTTTGGCGACATGATATTAATCAGCAGTTCGCTTTGGTATTCGTAAAACAAATCGAGCGTGGCTTCATCCACTTTCAAACACATTCGATATTTGTGGTAGTAGTGCTCTAAGTCCACCATCTCGACCTCATTCAATTCAATGGGATCGTGTGGTTGTAATGTATAGATATTAAAACTGGATTTCTCATACCTTTCGTCTCGTTTCAATTTCAATTCGCATCTTTTAGGTGTTGTTGTCATGATCGATTATTTGTTTTTTTATGAATTCTTACAAATAATGTTTATTTTAAATTTTGTATTTAAATAATAATTTGTTAAAAAAAAGTTTCTCTTTATTTCTCTTTATATATAAATAAAAGTTTAAAAAAAAAAAAAATTCTTACAAACTCAATTTTGAGGTAAAAAACAATGATCAAGTCCAAACATCCGAATTATAGTCTAGAACGTGCAAGACTTCAAATGTTTAAAAATTGGCCTTCGCATCTTGCTCAAAAACCCGAAGATTTAGCCGCCGTGGGTTTCGTTTACGTGGGTAGAGGCGACAAAGTCAAATGTTTTTGTTGTGACATACATTTGATGAATTGGGAACCTCACGACGTACCTTTACTAGAACACATAAGTAATATTGAAAAAGATGAATGTGATTATTTGAACAAGATCCTAACGTTGGGATTGATCAAAATCAAAGATGAAGAGAGGGATAGAGATAAAAACCAAAAATTATTGATGGATATGTTACAACTCGGATACACCGAGGAACAATTGTACGATGTGTACAATTGTTCTTTCGACGTGATTCCCTCGTTGAAGAAAGTCGATCCGAAATTGTTCATGGAACGGGTGAAGAAAGAAGTATTGGATTTGTTTCACGAATACATGAATGTGGGATTAAAAATTAAGATGATACTCCATTGCATAATGAAAAAAATCGACGTGAAGTCCAGCAAGAGCATCGTGAAAAATACATATTTCAGATCTAACGTCGAACCCGTATTTCGAGGTTCAGATCTATCGGACGTTTTCGAAAAGATGAAAGACAAGATGTTGACGTCTCTCGCGAATTATCAACATGAAGGTAGTAATTGGACGTTCGGTGAGGTGTTGAAACTCGAAATTCACATGACTAAAAACGAACCGTTGAAAGGATCTTCCTACTTGGAAATACCGTATTTCTTGATTAAGAAACACGCCGTAGTCAACGTGAGAAATAAACATGATCAGTGTTTGAAATGGGCAGTCACCTCCGCTTTATACCATGTCGAAATAAACTCTGATAGAGTTTCTCATTACGAGGAAACTTCTAAAAATCTTGATTGGACCAGAGTGACTTTTCCAACAGAGTTAAAACATATCAAACGTTTCGAGGTTCAAAATCCCACCATAGCGGTGAACGTCCTTGGATACGACGACGAAAAACGAACGATCTATCCTCTCAGACAGACTTCGTATCGCGGAAGAGAAAAGACGATTATTTTATTATTGATTTCGAATGGTGACAATCGTCATTATTGTTGGGTTAAACATCCGACCCGATTACTGTCGAAACAAAATAATAATCATAACGGAAAGATATCTTTATGTTACAATTGCATGAACGTGTTTCACAGCAAAGACTCGTTGGCGAAACATCAGGAATATTCCAACGAAAATCAAGGTGTCGCCGTCGAAATGCCAAAACCCAACACCATCGTGAAGTTTGAAAATCACAATAGAAGGTTAAAAGTACCATTCGTCGTGTACGCCGATTTCGAATGTTTCACCACGAAGATGAGTTCCTGTCAACCCAACGCTCTTCAAAGTTACGTCGAAAGATATCAAAAACACATACCTTCGGGCTATTGCATTTACGTGAAATGCGCTTTCGACTCGAAACACGACATGTGTCCCTTCACCTACACGAAACAGCGCAAAGACGACGACGTGGCTCAAAGGTTCGTGGAAGAGTTAGAATCGAAAATTCAAATGTTATATGACAAATTCAAAACTCCAGCGAAAATGATCATCACGTGAGAGCAGCAGGATGGAAATAACAGAGCCACCAAATGTCACATATGCAGACAATCGTTCGACGAGAATTCGGAGGAAAATAAGAAGGTCAGACACCACGATCATTACACGGGGTCTGTATCGCGGTCCAGCTCACAGCAAGTGTAATTTAAAATATCAAGACGCTGCTTTCTATCCGGTGATGTTTCACAATCTCTCGGGTTACGACAGTCATCTGTTCGTGAAAAATCTAGGCACCTCACACAAAGAATTAAATTGCATCGCGAACAGCAAAGAAAGATACATTTCCTTCACAAAATGGAAGCTCATGGAGAAGAAAAGAGTAATCGACGGAAATACGTTGAAAGAAAAAACGAAATCCATTCGTAGATGCATACGTTTCATCGACACTTTTAAATTCATGTCGACCGCTCTGGAAAAATTAGTCGATAACATGAGCAAGGATAAATTTAAAATCACGAGCGAACATTTTGGAGAATGAGTGGACGTCATGTTGAGGAAAGGAGTCTATCCTTACGATTACATGAACGATCTAAAGAGATTCGAAGACACCGCACTACCTTCGAAAGAAGATTTTTATTCGAAATTATATGAATCCGACATTTTCGACGAGAATTACAAACATGCCAAAAACGTGTGGAAATCATTCGATATGAAAACCATGAGAGATTATCATGATCTCTATCTGAAGACCGACGTTCTGCTCTTAGCAGACGTGTTCGAAAATTTTCGAGACGTCTGTTGTCGAAATTACGATCTGGATCCCGCTTGGTATTTCACCACACACGGTTTGGCGTGGGACGCTCTGTTGAAGACCACCGAAGTCCAATTGGAATTATTATCCGACGTGGACATGTTGCTCATGTTCAAAAGGGCTGCGAGAGGTGGCGTCTCGATGATCTCCCACAGACATTCTGAAGCTAACAATCCCTACATGAAAGAAGGTTTCGATTCGAAACGGTCGTCTAAATACATACAGTATTGGAATGCCAATAATCTGTACGGTTGGGCTATGAGTCATCCTTTACCGATTGGAAATTTTGAATGGTTGAAGGAACCGGAAGAGATGCAAAAATGGAGAGACTATCCTTGCATTTTAGAAGTCGATTTGAACTATCCGGAAGAATTACACGATCCACACAACGATTATCCGCTGGCTCCCGAACGAATGGAACCGAACGAAGGAGACGAGGAAAAACTCATTCCCAATTTATTTAACAAACGTAACTACGTCGTCTACAGCGAGAATTTGAAACAGTACGTCGATTACGGGATGAAATTAGTCGACATACATCGCATCATTTGATTCGACGAAGAGCCTTGGATGAAAAAATACATCGATCTCAACACGAATCTCAGAACTCGAGCCGAAAACGATTTCGAAAAAGATTTCTTCAAACTCATGAACAACTGTGTGTACGGCAAATCAATGGAAAACATCAGGAAGAGAACCGACGTTCGACTCGTCACGTCTGAGAAAAGAGCTAAAAAATTAGTGGCGAAACCCAATTACAAACACCGAACCATATTCGACAAAAATCTAGTGGCGTTCACATGCAAAAGACGCACCTGAAGTTCGACAAACCGTATTATCTCGGACCGATCAACTTAGATGTCAGCAAGCGATTGATGTACGAGTTTTACTACGATTACGTCAAACGAAAATTTGGTGACAAAGCCAAACTACTGTTCACCTACATGGACAGTTTAGTTTACGAGATAGAGACGAAAGACGTCTACCGAGATATATCTCCGGATGTGGCCGATTGGTTCGACACGAGCAATTATCCCGTCGATCACCCGTCCAACATTCAATCGTACGACAACAAGAAGGTGTTGGGTAAATTTAAGGATGAGAGCGGCAGTAAACAGATCGTCGAATTCGTGGGCTTGAGACCCAAACTCTATGCTTATCGTCTAGAAGATGATGAAGAGATCAAGAAGTGCAAAGGAGTTAAAGCATGCGTGGTGAAGAAAAACATCTCTTTCCAAGAGTATAAAGATTGTCTGTTAGGAAGTGGTCTGGTGTAAAAGACTATGAAATCGATTCGAAGCGAAAATCACGACTTGTATACCAAAATAGTCAACAAGATTTCGCTGACGGCCGACGACGACAAGAGATTCATATTAGACGATAAAATAAGCACTTTAGCACTCGGACATTGGATTTTGAATCTAATTTTAGATGATATGAATGGGGATGAATGGATTCTAGATGGGATTGTGGATGATAAGATTCCAGATATGATTGTGGATGATAGGATTCCAGAAAATCAAGAAGAATTAGATGAACACAAAATTATGGAAATGGATAGTGACATCAAGAAAGTTAGTTTAAAAAGAAAAAGAAAAAAATAGAAAAAAAAAAATAACGTCATTTTTAGTAAATTATAATAAAATAAATAAAAAAAAAATATATAAGCATCTATGAATAAGAAAATAAAGATATCTATAGAAGGTGTCATCTTACCTAACGAACCCCTATCCAGCATCGATCTGTTGAATGCGGCAAAAGATTTGAAAATCGAAGATTTTCTAGGAGTGTTTTCCAGAGATGCCTTGCCGAAGAGAAGACCTCGACAATCGGAATGCGGAATTTTAAATCTAGACGATTCATCGGGTGAAGGCACTCACTGGGTGGCGTGGATGAAGAACGGGAAGAAGAAAAAATATTATTTTGACAGCTACGGAATCTCGCCACCAAAAGAAATAAAGAACTATTTCAACAAATCGATGGTTCGTTAAAACACGGAACAAATGCAATCACCAGAACAAGTATTTTGCGGTCACCTGTGTCTCTATGTTCTCAAGAGATGGTCTGAAGGAGATCAATTTCAAGACATTCTCAATGATTTACATTAGAGAGAGATTTTTTTTTTTCTAGTATATATAAAGATAAAAAATTATTTTTACAAAAATTTTAATCAAATAAAAACGAAAAATAAAATAACATAGTTCATTTTTAATAAACTGCGTTTTGAATATATTTTTTCTAAAAAAACAAAAAAAATCCCTACAACAACATGCCAGTCGATAAATTTGGTAGAAGTGACGACGAAAAAGTCAATCCAAGAAAGAAGAGGAAAAGTCGATGATGGTTACGATGTTGCCAACTTGGACGAACGTTACGTTCGGAGATACGAACCTTGAGAAGAACCTTTGAACATGAATGATAAGAAGCTCTACAATCTTCCCGAGCTGATAGATCTCGCAGATGCTGTGACTAAAAAATACGTCGACAGGGGGAACGCCGATTTCGAACGAATGCTGCTAGATAATTACATGGATAAAACCATGACCGACGATCTCGATCTGAAATCCAAACGTTTGGTGAACATCACGAATCCTGTAGATCCCACCGATGCCACGACCAAGAAATACGCGGACGACTCTCACGCGAGATTCAGCGAACACCTGAGAAAAAAATACGTTACGAAAATGATGCACTCAGAATTGAACACCAATTATAACAAGATAACGGACGTGGCCACTCCCACAAATCCCAAGGACGTGGCGATCAAACACTTTGTAGATCTGGAACAGAGAAAGTCTGACGGACGTGAAATGAAATCGGATCTGAATGCGGGATTCCACAAGATATTGAATCTGTCGAAGATCGACGACGCGGATGTGGACTCAACCGCGGTCAACAAGGGCTACGTGGATTCTGCCATGATACAATCACAAGAATACCTAGAATCGCAAGTGGATGATCTCTACCTGAACAAACAATATGGCGGAACCATGGAGGGTGGCATCAACATGAACGGTCACAATTTATTCGGTGTCGATCACGATCCCGAATTCGATTCCAGTGCTGTCAGCAGAAAGTACGTGGATGACAACTCGGTCTGGAGAAAAGGCGACATCATGGAAGGTAAACTAGACATGGGTGGACACGCGCTCACGGATCTACCGGAACCCGTGCACATGACGGATGCCTGCACCCTGATTTCGGTGGTGGAGGAAGTCAAATATGCTAGACAATTCATCACCGTGTGGGCCGAAGAGGCTGGCACCTTAGATGAAGGAAAAGCTGAGTGGTCTTTCGGAAATGGAAGTAGTGGATCGAAACACGGTCAGGTGGGATATCCCATGCCGCTGGGAGGTGAAATCCTTCAAATGAGACTGGCTTCCTCGGATTTGAATGACAGAGCGGTCGTCAATCTCATGGTGAATGGTGTGGAGAGCAATAAGAGATACAGCGTCCAAAAGACTGAGAATCAACATGCGAATGTTAGCACGTTCGGCATGCCTCTCGAAGTGAACGCCGGAGACAGGATTAATTTCGTCACGAAAACCAATAATCCCGAAACCGCCACTTCCGTTGTGAGTCTACTGATCGAACTGGATCCTTTGAACAAACAGTGAACGCGTGGAAAATAATGAATTAAAAAAAATATAATAAAAAAGTAATGAGTCATTATTAAAAACAAAAAAAAAAAAAAACAAAAAAAAAATAAATAAAGTAATGTGATCTAGAGAGATGTTCACATTACTTTATTTATTTTTTTTTTGTTTTTTTTTTTTTTGTTTTTAATAATGACTCATTACTTTTTTATTTTATTTTTTGTTTTTTATTTTTATTTTTTTTTTCACACACTTGTCTCTCATTGAATGATCGACATCTTATTTCCATCCGATTCGAATTGTAATTCTCTGTCCGACAGGACCAGGGCGAAGGCTTCGGTTTTTCTTGGCACGTTCCTATCGAATTGCATCTTGATCTGAATGTCTAACACGCTACTCTTGAGTCGTTCACTGACGTCGAACACGAACATGGGATACATCGACTTGTATTCGCCGGGAGATATGTTGGGGTTGCTCATCAATTCGTCTAGACTGTGATACTTCTTTCTAAAATCAGCGGCGTCGCCGTACAGTCTGGAGAAATCGTTCTTGTTGAACGACGCGTTGTAATCGATTGCTGGATATCTCGTGGCGTTCAGAAACACTTGCATGTTTCTCAAATGGCAGTGTTCGAACAGCGACACATTCTTTTCCTGAGACCAGTCCCTATCGGTCTGAAACGCAACCACGATGAAAGGTGGTCTCTCGGAAGCAGATTTCACCGTCAATCTCCAATTGAAGTGATTCGTGGAGAGGGGAATGCTAGCCATGTCGCACTGTCTCATTCTAAATCCCACGGGTAATTTACTCTTGGATTCTATGATCTTGTAGAGACGCGCTTTCTCCACGATCAAAGGCTCCATGTGCGGAATGAACCACGATACCTTGTGTAGAGTTATCTTACCCGCATCGGTCGCGGTGAGTTTCACTATTGCATCATCGTTTCCTTTTCAAATCAACGTCAGATTGTGTTTGAATCCGTACATGATCTTGTTGTAATCGTCTGCGAATCCGAAGATGTGTTTCAAAGGTATCCTGAACGAAAATGTTCCTTTAGGTCTGGAAGTCTTGATGACGTAGTCGAATATCGCGGCGGCGCCTGCGCTAGCAGGGCCTACGGTGTCTTTCACCCACAACTGATTAAGTCCTCTGGATTTCGAAAAATCATCAGGATACGTCAAGAGTCCGAACATCATGGTGGCCTGACTGGGATGAAAAACAGATTCTATCTCTTGTCCGGATAGCATGTATTTTATGTTACTGAATAGATGCATGATGCCATTATTGGCAAGAGTAACCATGTCGTCGTCGGCGTAGTCGCTCCCATCTTCCTTGGTGAGACGTCCCTGCACCACTATGTAACTCTCGCTAGGATGTACAAATAGATCTTGAGTTTCAATGTTGATTCTTATCTCTCCTGCATTGTTCAAACTCGTCCCGGTTACCGGTTCGTATTCGTGAACCTCATATTCTTGAATACTTTCATCTTTCACTATGCTTTGTGCTATATCTAGTATATTTGTCATTTTAAAGGATTTTTAGTTTTTTTGTTCGTTTATTAATTCACTTGCTTTCTTTATCTAAAAAAATAGTTTTCAATTATTTTTTATTATTATTTTTTTTTCTCTCTTATATATATATGTGTGTAAACAAGAAGATGTCAAAGAGAGTAAATAAAAAAAAAATTTGTGTTCTTCATCAAAACTTCGTCTTCTGTAATTGTTGTTCGTAAAACTTTCCGATGATCTCTTCTCCATCCAAAGCTTCGATTTCGTAAGTCACCGGATCGGTGTGAAATATTTTGATGATCACGAAGATTTCCGAGGTCCATCGAGGAGTATAACCCTTTTCGAAGTGCTTCTTATAAGCGTAGATTCTCACTCGATCGCCGGCCGCAAATTTCGGCGTTCTAGACTTCTTCCTGATCTTAGATCTCTCGGGATATAGATTCGCGTAGACCCATTTTTCGTTTCGAGGATCTCTAGCTTCCGCGGGAGTCAGCTTGATCGATCTGTGTCGCGTGTTGTTGTAATCTTTGACCAGACCGTTCAGAGCGTATATGTATTTCTTGGTCGAATTCGCCATGAAGTATCTGTGCATCTTCTCCTTCATCGTTCGATTCCAACGTTCCACCATGCTGGCTTTCTCTTCGTTTTCGATCGAGAAGAGGTCTACCAATCGACGAACGTCCTTGTTGTAGAATTCCTTTCCCTTGTCCACCCACAATTTACTCGGTTTTCGAGAAGACGAGTCGAACACGCTCTTCAGAGCCTCGGCGACGCAAGGTCCCGATTTATTCTTCAAAGCTCTGATCCAACCATATTTGGAAAACACGTCGATGACCATCAATAGATATTTGACGCCCTCGTTCCACCTCAAAAACGATCTCATGTCGACCAAGTCGGCAGACCAAATGTCATCCAGACCCTTCACGAACACCCTTCTCTTTCAAAATTTGCGCACTATGGGTTTGTGTAACTCCTCGGCCAATTCGCTCGTCAATAATCGTTTCTTCTTCTTTTCAGATGCGCTTTTTTTTTTGAACGCCCCATCCGAATCGACGTTTCGCACCGATCATATTGCCGACCAGCGAACGTTCCATCTTCTCTCTCCTGGTCGGATTCGATATGCCTCTCAATCTCCCCAACATGTTTTTATCGCAGACGTCGTTGCGAGTCTTGGTGTCGGGACGTCCGGCATAGCAGAGATCGTGATCGAACGCGGCCGCGTCCACCCTATTCACGGGTTTGCTCCAAGATTTGGGAGTCAGATCGGCGTTGAGTCTCTTGTTCAATTTCGTTCCGGGTCTCGTGAAACTGTGACCGGGCAGATGCATTTCGAAAGGTAGATTGTTGATCATTTTATTCACGATGCCTTTACCTTTGCTCGTGTTCTTTTGTTTGATGAATCGAGTCTTGATAGAACCACACACGTCGCAAATTCCGTGAAGCATCCATCTGTCGTTTTTAGTTCGCACTTCTCTAGAATTACTCGTCTCGGTAACTCTCTTACACTTTACGCAATACATTTTTTTAAGAGTTATTTAAATTAATTTCGATTTTTTTATTTTATATATAAATTTAATATTTTTTTTTTTTAAATTCTGTTCTTATTATATATATATATATATATATATATTCAATCGCTGCTCTTGAGTTCTATCATCTTATTGAATTCCTCCCTGGCCTCTTTCCTCCCCTTTTCCACGAGAGAATCCTTCATCTCTTCCTTGATGATCTGACGAGTCTTGATTCTCACGGCTTCTTTCATGGCATCGTATTTCGTTTTCTCGATCAATATCGCGAAGTATTCTCCGTCCGATATCCTACCGTCTTTCAATGCCATAGAGATCATTTCGGATATCGTGTCGATCTTGGAGTCGGCCCAGACGCGAATCTTGTCGTGTTTCCTCGCCTTCAGATATAATTTCCTACTCAAAAAGTTTCCGACCGTGCTAAACAATCCGGCGGCGAGAGCCACTCCTTCTAAGGTCAACACGATCGGAATGCCGACCGCGGTCAACAACAATCCGATGCCGGCCACGTGCAAACCCATGGAAATCGTGATGAGTGTTGTGTCGATCGCGTTGACGAATTTCACGAAACGTGAATACTTCTTCTTGAGGGAACGACGAGAATCTCTCTCTCGAGTCAGATACAATTGGATTCTACTGATTTGATCGATGTGATACCTCTCTCCTCTTTCTCTTTCTTCTAGCAACGGCGCCGTTGGCAAAACGCCGTTCGGCTTCTCGTCCTCGTCGTCCACTAACGTCGTATACAATTTATTTCTGGTTCTCATTTTGTGTTTTTTTCTTTCTTTTCTAATATTAGATAAAAAAATTTATGTGTGTATTTATTTTTTTTTCATTTTCTACTCTCCCTTATTTTTATATCAACAAGAAAAAACTTAGACGTATGCTTCGTTCAGCAATAATTTCTTCATGCATCCCTTGTCTTCTAAAGTCAAACTTCTACGTGCCAATTTCAGTTCTTCCGAATCTGTGGGCCTGTCTCGATTCTTACAGAAGACTATTTTCTTCCAAAACGTGATCACATCGTTGAATTTAACGCGTTCGAACGCCGGTTCGAAATACATGACGACCATATCTTCCCTTTCCATCGTCAGACATGAATGATTCTCGTGATCGAAGTCTAGATGATCCCGACATCCGACGCATCGTTCTAACAAGATGGGACATAGTTCTTCATTCACGCAGATTGCGTATGCTCTCATCAGCATGTTTAAAAGAAACCTCGCTCTAATAGTCTGAGAATCGCTCATGATTTATGTATTTTTTTTTATTATCTATTCGATTTTATATATTTAATTTTCTAAATAACTATTATTTATATATATTTTTTTTCTCCCCTATATATATATCAATCAAAAACGTGACAGCGGGCTCGCGAATTTCCAACCACACCGATGACAACGACACTCTTTGTTCAGATTAAGTTTTTTTGCGAGAATCGAGCGATCCGATCGCTCGATCAGCTGAGTTTTTGAGAATTTCTCATAGTGGAGAAATTCCCCTAATAATAATGTCATAAATGGGAAAAAAAACCCACCGCCTCAAAAACAAGGGACAGTTCTGGACCATCTGTACCAACACAATTGTGGGTTCTGAATCGCTGATTTAGAGTCCCCAAAACTGTTTTTTGATGATGATGAATTTTTTGCTTTTGATCGCGTTTGCCAACGATGGATCGATGGTCTGATCTGCGATGGGAACGTCGACGAAAAATTACGTACAAGATACAAGCGAAGATGTACAATTTCACCCTTTTTTTAAAAACACGCATTCACCACGAGTATTTGAACGTTAAAAGTGCGATCTAGGAGTCACAACTGTACATGGGGGGATTCAAGATCATGTACAGTTTTTGTGAACAAGCGTGTGATTTAACACTGAATTCCACGTTGGTGAATGCATCGTGAACGTATGTTGTACACGTACATGTACAAGTGATAGTAAACTCTCAAAATATACCTACTCGTGCCGAACCTGTTAACATTCGAGTGTTGATTCTCAGTCTTTTCGAGGCTGTATCTCTTATCGCTCTCTACTCCATTCACCAATAGATTGACAACCGCTCTGTTATTCAAATCCATGGAAGCCAGACTCATTCGAATGATTTTACCTCCCAACAGCATGGGATATCCCACCTGACCATGTTTCGATCCGCTACCTCCGTTTCTGAAAGACCACTCAGCTTTTCCCTCCTCTAACGTGCCTGCCTCCTCGGCACACACGATGACCAATTGTTTAGCAGGTTTGATTTTCTCCACCACCGAAATCAGGGTGCAGGTGTCCGTCATGTTCACGGGATCCGGTAGATTTGTGAGCACGTGTCCGCCCATGTCTAGTTTACCTTCCATGATGTCGCCCTTTCTCCAGACTGAGTTGTCATCCACATACTTCGTGCTGACCACGCTGGAATCGAATTTGGGATCGTGACTGAGACCGAATAAATTCTCACCATTCATGTTGATGCCACCCTCCATGGTTCCACCAGATTGTTTGTTCAGGTAGAGGTCATCCACTTGCGATTCTATGTATTCTTGTGATTGTATCACGGCAGAATCTACGTAGCCCTTGTTGACCACGGTTGAGTCCCCATCCGTGTCGTCAACCTTCGACAGATTCAATATCTTGTGGAATGCCGCATTCAGATCCGATTTCATTTCACGTCTGTCAGACTTTCTCTGTTCCAGATCTACGTAGTGTTTGGTCGCCACGTCCTTGGGATTCGTGGGAGCGGCCACGTTCGTTATCTTGTTAGAATTGGCGTTCAATTCCGATTGCATTGTTTTCCGAACGTATCTATTTCTCAGGTGTTCGCTGAATCTCGCGTGAGAGTCGTCAGCGTATTTCTTGGTCGCAGCATCTGTGGAATCTAGAGGATTCGTGACATTCACCAAATGTTTGGATTTCAGATCGAGATCGTCGGTCATGGCTTTATCCACGTAATTATCTAGCATGATTCGTTCAAAATTGGCGTTCCCCCGTCGACATATTGTTTAGTCGCAGCATCTGCGAGATCTATCGGCTCAGGAAGATTGTAGAGCTTCTTATCGTTCATGTTCAAAGGTTCCTCTCAAGGTTCGTATCTCCAAACTTGACGTTCATCCAAGTTGGCAACGTCGTAACCAGCGTCGACTTCGAGCGTCTTCCTCTTCTTTTTTAGGTTGACTTTTTCGTTGTCACTTCTACCAAATTTATCGACTGGCATGTTGTTTTGAGATTTTTTGTTTTAAAAATATATTTCAAACGCAGTTTATTAAAAATGAATTATTTTATTTATTTTCATTTTTCGTTTTTACTCGATTAAAATTTTTGTAATAATTTTTTTTAACCTTTATATGCTATAAAAAAAATCTCTCTCTAATGTAAGTCATTGAGAATGTCTTGAAACCGATCTCCTTCAGACCATCTCTTGAGAATGTAAAGACACAGGTGATCGCAAAGCACTTGATCTGGTGATTGCACTCGTTCCGTGTCCTAACGAACCATCGATTTGTTGAAATAGTTCTTTATTTCTTTTGGCGGTGAGATTCCGTAGCTGTCGAAATAATAATTCTTCTTCCCATTTTTGAACCACGCCACCCAGTGAGTGCCTTCACCCGATAAATCGTCCAGATTTAAAATTCCACATTCTGATTGTCGAAGTCTTCTCTTCGGCAAGGCATCTCTGGAAAACACGCCTAGAAAATCTTTGATTTTCAAATCCTTCGCCGCATTCGACAGATCGATGTTGGATAGGGGTTCGTTAGGTAAGACGACACCTTCTACGGATATCTCTATTTTCTTATTCATAAATGTGCCTATATTTTTTTTTTATTTATTTATTTTTTTATAATTCACTAAGATGACGTTATTTTTTTTTATTTTTTTCTTTTTCTTTTTAAACTAACTCTATCGACTTCCATAATCTTGAATCCGTCTAATTCCTCGACTTTCATAATCTTGAATCCGTTTAATTCTTCTTGATTTTCTGGAATCCTATCATCCTTAATCATATCTGGAATCCTATCATCCACAATCATATCTGAAATCCTATCATCTAAAATTAGATCCAAAGTCCAATGTCCGCATGCCAAAGTGCTTATTTTATCGTCTAACACGAATCTCTTATCATCGTCTACCATCAGTGAAATCTTGTTGACTATTTCAGTATACAAGTCGTGATTTTCGCTTCGAATCGATTTCATAGTCTTATAGACCGGACCACTTCCTAACAGACAATCTTTATACTCTTGGAAAGAGATGTTTCTCTTCACCACGCATGCTTTAACCCCTTTGCACTTCTTGATCTCTCCATCTTCTAGACGATAAGCATACAGTTTGGGTCTCAAGCCCACGAATTCAAGGATTTGTTTACCGCCGCTCTCGTCCTTATATTTACCCAACACCTTCTTGTTGTCGTTTGATTGAATGTTGGACGGGTGATCGATGGGATAATTGCTCGTGTCGAACCACGCGGCCACGTCCGGATATATGTCTCGGTAGACGTCTTTCATCTCTGTCTCATAAACTAAACTGTCCGTGATGGTGAACAGTAGTTTGGCTTTATCACCAAATTTTCGTTTGACGTAATCATAGTGAAACTTGTACATCAATCGCCTGCTGATATCTAAGATGATCGGTCCGAGATAATACGGTTTGCCGAACTTCAAGTGCATCTTTTGCATGTGAACAGCCACTAGATTTTCGTCGAATATGGTTCGGTGTTTGTAATTGGGTTTCGCAACTAATTTTTTAGCTCTTTTCTCAGACGTGACGAGTCGAACATCGGTTCTCTTCCTGATGTTTTCCATCGATTTACCGTACACGCAGTTGTTCATGAGTTTGAAGAAATCTTTTTCGAAATTGTTCTCGGCTTGAATTCTGAGATTCGTGTTGAGATGGATGTATTTTTTCATCCAAGGCTCTTCGTCAAATCGAATGATGCGATGTATGTTGACTAATTTCATCCCGTAATCGATGTATTGTTTCAAATTCTCACTGTAGACGATGTACTTACGTTTGCTAGATAAATTGGGAATGAGTTTCTCGTCGTCTCCTTCGTTCGGTTCCATTCGTTCGGGAGCCAGCGGATAATCGTTGTGTAGATAGTTCAAATCGACTTCTAAAATGCAAGGATAGTCTCTTCATTTTTGCATCTCTTCCTGTTCCAGCACCCATTCGAAATTTTCAATTGGTAATGGATGATTCATAGCCCAACCATACAGATTATTAGCGTCCCAATACTGTATGTATTTATTCGACCATTTCAAATTGAAACCTTCTTTCATGTAGGGATTGTTAGCTTCAGAATATCTGTGGGAGATCAACGAGACGCCACCTCTTGCAGCCCTTTCGAACATGAGCAACATGTCCACGTCGGATAATAATTCCAATTGGACTTCGGTGGTCTTCAACAGAGCGTCCCACGCCAGACCGGGTGTGGTGAAATACCAAGCGGGATCCAGATTGTGATAATCTCTCATGGTTTTCATATCAAATGATTTCCACACGTTTTTGGAATGTTCGTAATTCTCGTCGGAAATGTCGGATTCATATAATTTGGAATAAAAATCTTCTTTTGAAGGTAGTGCGGTGTCGTCGAATCTCTTTAGATGGTTTGTCCAATCGTAAGGATAGACTCCTTTCCTCAACATGACATCTACTCGTTCTCCAAAATGTTTGCTCGTGATTTTAAGTTTATCCTTGCTCATGTTATCGACTAATTTTTCCAGAGCGGTCGACATGAATTTAAAACTGTCGATGAAACGTATGCTTCTACAAATGGATTTCGTTTTTTCTTCCAACGTCTCTCCGTCGATTACTCTTTTCTTCCCCGTGACCTTCCATTTCGTGAATGAAATGTATCTTTCTTCGCTGTTCGCGATGCAATTTAATTCTTCATGGGAAGTGATGAGATTTTTCACAAGCAGATGACTGTCGTAACCCAAGAGATTATGAAATATCACCAGATAGAAAACGGCATCTCGATATTTTAAATTACACTTGCTGTGAGCCGGACTGCGATACAGACCTCTGTAATGATCGTGGTCTCTGACCTTCTTATTTTCCTCCGAATTCTCGTCGAACGATTGTCTGCATATGTGACATTTGGTGGCTCTGTTATTTTCGTCCTGCTGCTCTCACGTGATGATCATTTTCGCTGGAGTTTTGAATTTGTCATATAACATTTGAATTTTCGATTCTAACTCTTCCACGAACCTTTGAGCCACATCGTCGTCTTCGCACTGTTTCATGTAGGTGAAGGGACCCATGTCGTGTTGTGAATCAAAAGCACATTTCACGTAAATGCAATAACCTGAAGGCGTGTGTTTTTCATATCTTTCATCATAACTTTGAAGAGCGTTGGGATGGCAAGAACTCATTTTCATGGTGAAGCATTCGAAATCGGTGTATACGACGAATGGTACTTTTAACCTTCTATTGCGATTTTCAAACTTCATGATGGTGTTGGGTTTGGACTTTTCGATGGCGACATCTTGATTTTCATTGCAATATTCCTGATGTTTCGCTAATGATTTTTCACTCTGAAACATGTTCATGCAGTTATAACATAAACATATCTTTCCTTTATGTTTATTATTTTGTCTCGACAGTAATTGGGTTGGATGTTTAACCCAACAATAAAGACGATTGTCACCATTCGAAATCAATAATAAAATAATCGTCTTTTTTCTTTCGAGATACGAAGTCTGTCTGAGAGGATAGATCATTCGTTTTTCATCACTGTATCCCAAGACATTCACTGCTATGGTGGGATTTTGAGCCTCGAAACGTTCGATGTGTTTTAACTCTGTTGGAAAAGTCACTCCGGTCCAATCAAGATTTTTAGAAGTCTCCTCGTAACGAGAAACTCTATCGGAGTTCATTTTGACAGGGTATAAACAGAAGTGACTGGCCATTTAAAACACTGATCATCTTAATTTCTTACATTGCCCACGGAGTGTTTTTAGCTAAGAAATATGGTCATTCCACGTAGAAAGTTCCTTTCAACGAATCGTTTTTAGTTATATGAATTTCGAGTTTCAACACCTTATCGAATGTCCAATTACTACCTTCATGTTCATAATTTGCGAGAGACGTCAACATCTTGTCTTTCATCTTTTCGAAAACGTCTGATAAATCTGAACCTCAAAATATGGGTTCGACTTTAGATCTGAAATATGCATTTTTCACGATGCTCTCACCAGACTTCACGTCGATTTTATTCATCACGCAATGGAGTATCATCTTAATTTTTTGTCCCACGTTCATGTGTTCATGAAACAAATCCAATACTTTTTTCTTCACCTGTTTCATGAACAATTTTGGATCAATTTTCTTGAACAAGGGAACCATGTCAAAAGTTTTTAAAACGCCTTTGATTGAACTCTCCCATTCTACAGGCTTCGATTGGAATAGTTCCATGACGAGTCATGCTACATATTCTTCTCCTATCCCTTCGTCGATTGCTCGTTGAATTTCACACGATATATCTCGTTTGTCTAGAATCCGAAGTGCATCACTCGTTTTCGAATTAGTTTTTCTTTTCTTTTCTTTTGACATTTGAAGTTCTTCAATGGCTTTTCGTTTAGTCGTCTTCTTATTTTTCACAATCGAAACGTTTTTTGTTTTTTTTCAACGTTGGCATTTCGATTCCTTTTACTATCTTTTTCTTCTTCTCATTTTTCACAACTGATGCATTTTTTGATGTCGTTGCTATTGACATTTTGTTTGCCTTTCTAGTGTTTTGCAAATATTCCTGTATGACTTCAATTTTTTTTTATCTAGTTCTATGATTTCTGAAATGTGGAATTTTTAATAGTTTACAAATCTCGTTTAACTGAGGTACGGTTTTCTCATTTAAATTTTCCTTTTTTTAATTTGTTTGCTCCATTTGTAAGAATATTTTTTTTTTTGAATTTTGTATTTAAATAATTTGTTAAAAAAGTTTCGTTTTTTTTACTCTTTATATATATAAAAAAGATTTTTTTTAATTTTAATTTTTTCTTTTTGAAAATTGTTTTTTTTGATGAAATTAATCAAAAGAAAAAAAAAAAAAATTTAATTAATACGAAAAAAAAAGGATGTTAAAATTTAAACTTTTTATTTTAAAAAAAACTTTTATATATATATATATATATATAAAGAGCAAAAAAAAAAAACTTTTTAACAAATTATTATTTAAATACAAAATTTAAAAATATATATTATTTGCAATAATTCATAAAACAAAAAAAAAAACAAATAATCGATCTTGACAACAACACCTAAAAGATGCGAATTGAAATTGAAACGAGTCGAAACATATAAGAAATTCGGTTCTAAAATCTATAGATTACAATGACACAATCCCATCGAATTGAACGAGGTCAAGACGAAAGGCTTAGAGCACAAATACGACAAATACAGCATGCCTTTGAAATTGGACGAAGCTATGCTCGATTTGTTTTACAACTACCAAAGCGAACTACAGAATATCGTCATCGCCAAAGATAGAGAATTCGACAAGGACGATTTGTCGTTGCCCCATGGAAGTTACATATTTCCAAACATCTCACTTGAACTCGTGAACAAATCGGGTGGTGAGAGTGCGTTGACTGAAGTAAAAAAACTCAAAAAGTAAAGATAAACATTCAACACATTTGTGAAAGAGGAGAAAAGACGAGTGTCAACATGTTAATAACGGACTTGGAAATATAAACAATAGAGCGATTGATTTTTAGCGAAGAAGATGGAAAAAAAAAGTAATGAGATCATCTTTAGTTCTCATTACTTTTTTTTTGTTTTTTTTTGTTTTCCTTCTTCACTATTGCCCATATATTATAATAACATTTCCTTTTTTCTTAAATTTCAGCGTTGATTCTTCTTTTCTTTTTTTTGTGATATGCTACGTTTTTATAAGAACACATTTGTTTATCCGAATCATAATTATGAACGAATGTTGTGCATCTCTCGGTAACACTCTCATCATTACCATTCTCTTCAGAAGATAGCAGTAACGGTGGAAAACGTCTCATTCTTTTAAATTTCAACCGCATATCCTGATCTTTATTTAACTCTATTATCAGTTCTTTCCTAAGATATCCATCATTAGCGTCTAATCGTTTTTCCACATCTTTTTCACACTCTATCTCGCGATATTCATCATTAACGTCTAATTGTTTTTCCACCTTTTTATCCATTTTATATATTATTTTATACTTTCTATGATTTATATTTTATATTTATATAATTTTTTTTACATTATAATAACACATTCAAAATTGGTATATTCTTAAATGGCGAATTCTCACCAAACAACAAACCCTTGCCGAGTCGCTCAACGTTCCGTCCACTCTTCAGATAGAGACAGTTTCCACTCAAAGAGTTGTCACCTCTAACGGGTTCTTGATACAATCCTTTACCGCTGTCATCTATGTGGACGCGACACACGGCTCCTCCCTTCTTCAAAAACAGTCCGCTGCCACCCATTAATTTCTCAACTGCCGAACTCGCGAGTCCAGTGAGAGCTCCCACACCGAGAGTCTTTCCGAGAAAGGGTAATGCCTTTGCAGTGAAGGGTAATGCTTTTGCAGCGATTCCTGCCAATAGCGGTGGAAAACCGCCTTTCATTCTCAAATTGTATCTCAATTGATCGGGACTCAATCTCACCATCAACCCTCTTCCATCACGAATCGCTTTCTCCATCCTTTTGATTTGACTTCTGGTCCAGGCGATCGGATCCTGACCGCCATTCATCAGATCTTCGTGAGTGAATTTGAATCTCACCACCTCGCCTCGAGTTGTTAACGGTCTCTTAAGTTTCTTCCTCTGTCCTGTGGATATGTTCACGTTTTTAACCGCGTATTGTGTCATAATTCTTTTTTTTTTAAATATATTTTCTTCAATTGTTTTTTTGTTTTAATGATAATTATATATATTAAATAATTTTTGCAAAATTAATATTGCGTTTATTTTATTTTTGTTATTCATATATATACACAATATTTTTTTTTTTTTGCTTTTATATATCTCTTATGTGAAATCGTATTGTCACCCTCTCTCCGCGAAGATCTAACAGTTCACCATTTTGATCCGTCAACGTGGTTTTGAGACTATACAACGTGTCTAAAATCACTGGTAGATAAACTAAATTTCGAGGTCGCTCCACGATCTTATAACCCGGCGACACGTTTGGAAAGAAGGAATAGATCGTCGGTTGAGTGCTACCATTCACGTAGCTTCCAGCAATCACATCCATCGTGGTCTCGATACATCTTTCGATCGAATCCCAACATCTTGCCTATAGAATCATCCGTATTGAAATCCACTCGAAAATTACCTTCCAAATCCAACATCGTCTGTAAGGTATTAGGATTGGGAGCGAGTCTGATCTTGTTGCTTCCCTTTCCATCCGTCTTCATTCGCGTCTGAATGTAATTGTTCAAATCGTCTATGTCGTAACTTCCTTTGGGAATTCCAATCTCCAACCAATCCACTCCGTCGGAATACTTGAACGAGTTATTCTTTTCGGTGACGTTGGGAAAGGAATAATAAGTCTCCAGATTCACCAACGCCATCTCGTATCCTTTCTCTCTATTCAATTCGATGGAAGGTTCGAATTTCGTCGCGAATCGAGTCAAATCGCCACTCACCACGATTTGAATGGATTGTTTTGCAGCCATATTCTCAGCTATCCGTTCTAACAATTCTCCTTGTTCGAACATTATATTTAATTTTATTTTTATTTTTTCAACACTAATTATTTGAAGATTTATTATTTTCTATTTTTTTTTTATTTTCACGCTCTATCTTATCATCAGAAACATAAAACTTGTCGAATCAGCACCGATATTTTCTGCGATTAAATTCGCTAGTCAAATCGATCACAACGAAATTGTAAAGTCCTCCATCCCAAACCCTCTTGCAGAATCTCCTGAATTCCACCACGCTCTTGTCGTTTGCGACGTGATCGCCGTAGATGTGATTGAGATTCTTGAGATCTTGGTGAAAGAGACATAGAAAATTAGTGTTCTCCCTTATCGTCTGTCTGGGCAATCGAAAATAATTCTGCGACAGGTAGAAACAGTCCACGTTGCTGTGACGACCCCTAACGTAATATGATTCGCATTGGTTCTGTCTCTCCAAAAGCAGATCGTGGAAATTCATGAGATTCTTATCTGCCGATTTCAATTATCTAGGATCCGGAACGTCGCTAGCGTTCTCATAAAATCGACACTCGACGTTCGAAGATGCATTTCTCTTCATCAATTCCATCGCTGCACCATCCAAAATAGTTGAAAGAGGAGCTTCACTTTTGTCGAATTCCTCTCTAATGTCAAAGATTCTGGCTATGATGTCCTTGGGCAATCTACGATCCATGCACTCTCGAAGCAATCTGTATTCGGGTTGAAACAAGCTCTTGCCAAACACAAACAATCTGTTGTAATCCAACCAGTCGGGTCGGGACAACAGATTCATCTTTGGTCTTTCCACAATTCGATTTTCCCACTATCATGCCTCTTAGGCTTTTGGGAAAGAACTCGTTATTCGACCTCTTGGTCGCGGCGTCGTTCCAAGACATCTCTTTAATGTTCATCTTTGTTTTATTTTATTTTTTTTTTGTTATTTTAGATTTTTTTCAAACACAATTTTTTATGTTTTTTCAAAATCAGTTTTTAATATTATTATTTATTTATATTACACCATCGCTAGTTCTCTTCAATCCAGATCCACTCGTCATTTTGGCTAAATCTTGTATGGGTACCACAGCATCCTTAAAATCTTTCCAACTTTTCGGCGTTCGCTCTAACGCAGCTCGCTTCACCGGCGGACTGATCAACTTGTCGATCAATGCATGGGCTGCCCTCTTGCCAGCCACAGAAGCTATCCTACACTGGCTTCAGAAGCGGCTTTCTTACCAGCATCCAAAGCCGTCTTCTTACCGATCTCAAACGCGGTCGATGCGAGTTTTCTACCCGCATCGCTCGTGAACGCTCGCATTATAGAATCGACGATGCCAGAACCGCCTTGAACGTAAGTTCTGACGTATCCCCTGTTCTTTATCACCAACATATTTTTTATTTTTATAACATATATTTGTTTTCATTGGTAAATCGTTTGTTGTTTAAACACTTTTATTATTCTTGTGTAAAATTTACTATTTTTTATTTTATATATTTTGTTTGTTTCTCTCTACTTATTATATACATCAATCCTTAAATTCGTTCATCAGCCTTTTATAATGTTTTTTATTCAAAACCTTCTGTCTTAACAATTCGTCAGATATAGTGACTATCTGATTATCTAATCCTGTGTTACCAGCACGTCTGCTTGCCATCAACAAACTCAATCTCAGAGACAGAGCGTCAGAATCGCTCGGAAGAAAAGTGGTTTCCACCCCTTTGCCAGTCACTGATTCGACGAACTTCTTATGCGAATTCCATATAGGTTTCACCACTTTCGTCCACTTGTAACCTCTGTTGGCTTTAGGTCTCGTCTCTCCGTCATCGCTATTTCTCTTCATGGCGTTGGTCTGAACCAGAATGTCGCAGTAATTGTTGTAATCATGTTCCGTGTAATCACTAGGCTTGTCGTAAAGGAGCAATTTGCGCAGTCCGGAAGTTAATTCGTACCTATTCGGGCCGACGGTTAATTCATCATCATCTATTTCCACTTCTGTGTCGCCCACAAAAGTTCTACCGTCCGAATCCTTATAAAATCCATACAACAGATCTCTCTTACCACCATCCTCTGACGACGCGACGCTATCAGTGGTCATAGTCGAAGCTGTATCGTCGCTCTCGCTCACGTCGGTTTGAATCCCTGTGGGAACGTAATCCGGTGTAGATTGAAAGGAATACTGATTTGCAAAACTACCGGGCAATGAACCCATTCTCAAAGAACTCTCTTTTATGGGTCTCAATTCTTCAACTATCTCCTTCTTGCTTCGCTCTTGAACCTCCGTCACGGGTTTAAATATGTTTGCGGTTTCCCATCTCAATTCCATCTCTCCGAGACGTCTGCTTCTGTCAGCCGATTGAATGCTCTTCTTGGCACGTTCATATTCGTTTAAAATATGATCTCGACGTTTAGCATCCATCTGTAAAAACATTTTTCGTTTTTTTAAATTATTAATATTCCTTTAAGTATGCTAATGTGAGTTATTTATTATTTTCAAAATTAAATGTATAATTATTTTTTTATGTTTTAAGTAAATAAAAATCTTCTGTCTTTAATATAATAACTAAAAAACCAGTTGAGAAAAAACATTTTACACAATAAAACCTATATAAATGCGTTTTGCCTCTGAATGCGTTAAAAATCACATCACCGATTATTCACTCAATGTCGAACTGGGAGAACTTGGAAATTTTAAAAGTTTTAGCGCATAAGAAACCAGTTTCTGATTTAATGCGTTTGAGAATAATTACGTCTGTTAAAAGGATTTCATTCATATCTCAAAATTATTCACTCAGTGTCGAACTGAGAGAACTTTGAAAAAGTTTAAAAGTTTTAGTACATAAGAAACCGGTTTCTGATTTAACGCGTTTGAGAATAATTACGTCTGTTAAAAGGATTCATTCACATCTCCGAACATTATCACGAATATATTAAAAATTTACCACTCAAACCTAAATGAGTGGAAAAATGCGTTTTATTATCTATTATTAAAACGACCCATTAAACGAAAACCTTCATTCACACCGCAACAAAAACATGAGTGTCAATTCTACGAACTATTTTTATTTGAATGAAACATTCTATAAAGTGTTTTATTAAAATTTATTTCACAAAATTCGCAGTGACGAAACGTAAACAAACGATTTTTTACCTCCGACTTTTTCTAATTTTTCTAAACTCAATTTTTTTTTCGTTTACATTGAAACAAAACATGAATGTCTATTTTTTTACAGATTCAATTTTATAGTCGACTCTTTTGAACGAAAACCTTCATTCACACCAGAACAAAAACTGACACTCATGTTTTATAGTCGACTCTTTTGAACGAAAACCTTCATTCACACCAGAACAAAAACATGAGTGTCAGTTTTACCTCTCATTTTTTTCTAATTTTCTAAACTCAATTTTTTTTTTTTTTATAATTTTCTAAACTCAATTTTTTTTTCGTTTACATTGAAACAAAACATGAATGTCTATTCTTTTTAGAGATTCAATTTTATAGTCGACTCTTTTGAACGAAAACCTTCATTCACACCAGAACAAAAACTGACACTCATGTTTTATAGTCGACTCTTTTGAACGAAGACTTTCATTCACACCAGAACAAAAACTGACACTCATGTTTTATAGTCGACTCTTTTGAACGAAAACCTTCATTCACACCAGAACAAAAACATAAGTGTCAGTTTTTACCTCTCATTTTTTCTAATTTTCTAAACTCAACTTTTTTTTCTAATTTTCTAAACTCAATTTTTTTTTTCAATGTAAACGAAAAACCTTCATTCACACCAAAACAAAACTTGAAAGTCTATTTTTACAGATTCAATTTTATAGTCGACTCTTTTGAACGAAAACCGGATTTTCAAAAAACTTAGTTTTTTTTCTGGGGAGTTTGGAAAATCCCACTATGGGTATTCCCCCCACTTACGTCAGAAATTGGAGCGCCCAATAGTTGTCTGTTAAGTTTGGAAAAATCCACTATGGGTATTCCCCCCACTTACGTCAGAAATGGGAGCGTGGGTTTGCGGGTTCAGTATCACCTCTTTTCCATGTGTCGTACATAAGTCGATTTCTGAGGTAGAATCCGCAAATGGGTTTCCGTGTCCGCCTCCATAGGGATTCAGTGTTAAAATCGTGTACAGATACGGATGATACAGAATC
Organism: Pictodentalium vernedei; assembly: GCA_031216915.1. Classification (NCBI taxonomy): domain Eukaryota; kingdom Metazoa; phylum Mollusca; class Scaphopoda; order Dentaliida; family Dentaliidae; genus Pictodentalium; species Pictodentalium vernedei. The sequence continues at coordinate 297,955,391 of CM062288.1, forward strand.
CGCAAACCACCTTTTTGATGCTGATACAGAATCCGCAACACGTTTTTGCTCGCGATTTTAACACTGAATCCTATGGGGGAAACCCATTTGCGGATTCTGTATCAGACAGTACACCTTTTTTTCCTTAAAATTTCATACATTTTTTTCACTCTTGAGCGACGTGTATATAGAATCCAGTGATATAGAATCCGCAAGCGGATTCTGTATCACCATTAAAAAACGACAAATCGTGTACCTGTACACGATTTTAACACTAAATCCTATGGAGGTGTACATCGATGTACGTGTACATGTACGAAATCGTGTACAAGTGATGCTGTATCCGCCTTATATACCTACTAACGTTTGTCAAACGCTTCCCTACATTACTGATAACTACAAAGTAACAAATGTGTTTTTTTCTAAAAGCTTTCAATTTGGGAACCGAGTCCACTGGATATATAGATAAATAAATTCACTGCACCCATGACTACATTTGATGAGATGCTTAAGTGAATATGCTCAGCACATAATCAGGCTCATTATGACCTGGGGAAAAACTGTGTGCGTGCAGACATATGTATGAACGGTCTCCATGGATCCTAGTTTATGTCGAAATTTACAAAGCCATTTCAGTAAATTATGTTCGTGCTTTACCTCGGTCCAGGCGTAATTTTATTGACGAGTTTTGTAAATTATATGATCCAAATCCCCTCCTAATGTGGAGCACGAGAGACAGAGAGAGAAAGGGACCGAGTTGGAGATAGAAAGACACATGAATAGGTAGAGTGACAATGGAAGACATAGAAACAGAGGGAGAGAGAGCACGTCACATTACTGTATTGCCTCACGTGTAATGAGATCTACCACAGCAATGTACAGTGTTATTTTATATATAGAATAATACTACATTTGAGAGTAGTTTCGGGTGAAAAGTCGACTTAAATCAAATGAAATCGACATCAAACCATTCTCTAGATACATATCGGGATGCATAACAGGGGCGGCGGGGAGATTTTCAAAGTGTGTGGAGGGGTGGGGGGGGGGGGGGCTAGATCTGGGGATGGATGGTCGACAATATTAAATTCCCGGGCCCTAAACCTCAATTTCCATCCATTTGAGCAGATATTTTGAAATTTTTCAGGAGATGTATTTGAAAGATTTCACACTTGGAAGGCCGTTAACAAACGCCGTAAAGCATACAAGTGAGGTCTATTTATCAGCTTTGGTCGTAACGACCAAAGCTGATAAATAGAACTCCCCTGTATGCTTTACCAGACGTTAACAGCAATTATACTGTCTGTGGATTATCTTGTCTAGGGGTGGATTTGGTACTTGTATGTCTGTAAGATTACGATCTATTTCAGTTAACCGATTTATAAACAACTGTATACACTTTAGCGTTTACTGCCACTTACTGCAAAAAAGATGATCCGAAATCCATCGAAACTGAACCAGTACGAGAGAAACTTAGCTGGCGAAAATATGGGGGAGGCTCTGGATCCGCCTCGTGTTTCACCAGTATTGGTTGTGTTAAAATATATGCATACAAAAAACATGTACCGGCAAAAAAGTGTTCCGCGACCCCTGCATAACTCTTGTTTATTTTCCGGTCACTCCACTGATACCCAGCCAAATCCACCCACAGACAAGATAATCCACAGACAGTATAATTGCTGTAAACGTCTGGTAAAGCATATAGGTGAGGTCTATTTATCAGCGTTGGTCGTAACGACCAACGCTATTAAATAGACCTCAAATGTATGCTTTGTCGACGTTTTTTAACGGCTCTCAAAGTGTGAAATCTTTCAAATACAGCTCGTGAAAAAATCTCAAAATATCCACTCAGATGCATGGAAATGGGGGTTTTGAGTCCTTGGAATTTAAAAGTTTCATACCAACGGCCATCCATCACCCGATCCAGCCTTCCCCTCCAACACACTTTGACAATCGTTTCGCCGCCCATGCATAACTATTGTTAATTTACCAGTCACTATATTGATGTCCAGTATTCAGTTAGAGACAATTTATTTATGGTATAACAGTACTGAATATTTGAATTAGAGGTACTCGCCTTGAATCAAAATGTACTCAAAAATGGTGCAATATCCAAGGGGGGGGGAGGAGGGGAGGGCACCAAAAATTTGCAAGACGTGACGTGGGGATGGGTGGGTCTCTGGAGTGCGCCAAAAATGTGCATTTCCAACTTGTGCAATTTTTTTATTTTTTTAAAAATATATCACTATATCATCTAATATAAACCATCATTTGTGTTTCAAACCTTAAAAATGATTGTGTACATATCACACTTCTAACATAAATACAACATCAGGAGGCTTTATATGTGAGAATATTGGGCTTAATTTGGGAAAATGTCACACGTTAGTAGGGGGTGGGTGTCTTGTTCGAAATATAGAAAATGTGCAGACAATATTTTGGGAACAATTCAAATGAAAATTTGTTCCCGTATATGTACACCTGCTCTGGCCAAACCTGATAATGAACAGCTTGTCGTTTGTAGATTGGGGCCCACGGCAGCCCACAGAGGTTTCAATTCGTGGTACCAGTTTAAGAACATTATGAAAACCCCCTAAAGACAGCTGTGCCTACTAAGTTTATAAGTTTATTTTGGATTTTAATGGGAGAGTGGGGGGTGGGTGTCTGAGAACGGTAGTAGAAATTTTCACGTAGTGGGTGGATGCGGGGTGTAAAAAGGAGCCGAATAAAAAAATAGGCCGTCACGTCTTGCAAATTTTTATTGCCCCCCATCCCCCCCTGCAATTTCTGAAAAAAGTAATTTTGTTGAAAATAAATTGTTTCGATAAACTTTGGAAGCATTCAACTGAAAATCTTGCCTTTTTTCGCTGATTATGCCAGGAAAATAAAAGGATGATTTACTGAATTTTTTTACCTAAAAATTACAATTGACTGTTGGTGCGTTTTGAGGACAAATCCCGAAAAAAATATGTACAAGCCAGGTACTCGCCTTCCTATCATTTGTCCTCTCTTATTTGTTGCCCTTACCTTCGGTTTTTGGATTAAAAGTTGCCTGACGTGATTTTCTTCACAAATATATTTTAGTATTTTTTCAAACAAAGGTTATAATCGGAATATATTTAGTACTGCTACACCCGTAAGGTAAACATTTCGATGTATATAAATTCAATTGGAGACCATACTTTGTTCAAATATAGTTTGTTGATACGTAAATTGCGTATGGAAATGGTGCACTGTGCACCGATTCCGTAGGCAGTTTTACGTACAAGCACACTGTGTACCGTGCACAGGTATTTAACTCTTCCAATATGGACCATTTTAATTTGACTCGCGAGCCACCGGGTCATTTCAAGAGATGCTTCCACTCTCCCTACCCGATGATATTTAAACATTTGTAAAATAAGCATTTTAGGGCATAATGTCTTTCAATGAAATTGATTCAAATTTCTAACTTATGTAAGAGGTTCTATTCTCAAAATTAATTATTAATTGTTGACGATGGTAATATTCTCAACTGCGTTTCAGAATTGTTTAATTATTATTTGTTTATTTATTGATGTTTAAGGTCACATACTTATGCAAAATGGCTAATCGTAACCGTGACAGTTTTACGCATCGAGGGGCAACTGTCAGTTCCACAACATTCTAACTCGGGTCATGCAGAGTTACAGCGATTAAAGACATGTGCACCATCGACGTGCAGTACGCCTGAGTACAAGGTGTCATCGTTCCCCCATGTAGGTAACCGGGATAAAGTGCCTTGCCCATGGACACAACGCGGGTCGTCCCGGACGGGGGTCGAACTCGGGGTCTCTAGCATAGAAGCCTAGTAGGCACACGAAAGACAAAACAATCTTGTCACCGTACAACGTAAAAACAGTGATGTATTTAAGTAAATCTAGAACGTCATTCTAATTTCCCTATGCCAACTTAAATCTCTCGTAAACAGACTCAAAACAGGTGGAAATACTTTTATCAAATCCTCCCCTAGAGGATATTATGACATGTCGAATAAATTTTGTTCGATAGCTGTGGTCTGGATATAGGAAAGACCATTTCTCTTCGGTGCATTACACAATAAATTTAGACCAATGCCTTTGCATGTTCTTGACACTTGGAGGTTTTAATTGCGATGGAAGCAAACTAACAACGCATATATTAAAACCCAAATCTACTGCTTTAGTGTGTGCTAGAATTATCTCCTTCATGACTGCAATGGAATCAAAGTGATGACTCTATTGACGAACATACGCGCTTACATACTGTGGCGATGATCGACCTTTCTCATACAGAATCGACCCATTCTCATGGAATGAATTATTTCAAGTAACCAGTCCAGTCAAGCGATTACTCTGTTTATTACTTTTTATTATTAACGATAATTATATTATTTAACACTTTCCCTAACGTACCGACCAAAACCGGCCAGCGTAATTCTCAAAACTCGCCAAATTAATTCTCATTATTTTTTTCATTTTTGTCTCTAAAATCATAGGTTATGACCCATCTTTGGAACGAGCTCGTCGAGCTCGTTCCAATGAATGGTCATAACCTATGTTTTCGAGACAAAAAATGAAATAATAGTTATTCAATCATTTTTTTTGGCTAGTGTCGTCTGCTTTTCATGTTAGGTGAAGGGTTATAAAACACAATGAAGTCCCATTACACCCACGACAAAGCGTCTTCCTTTGCGCGCAGGATACATGACACAATTGATTGCATAATTCACTTGTGAAATTATCGTTTATAATCAAACCCGGAAATCCCAGTAAATCATACTTTGGAAAGTAATAAAATCCGGTTCTTCATTAAATAAAATTTTGATGATGATCATTTTATTACCCACATTTATTGGCCCACATGGGTTAACGTTTATACACTTTTTAGCCGTAACTTTGACATTTTTTTCCAAGTTGACCTAAGTTGACGGCGTCCATAGATACGCGACTTGCGCAAAAACTTTTCCCATTCTCCCATTGGCTTATTTTCATCGATGATTTTCTCGGCATAAATAGTAGCCAACGGGGTGTCATTGTGCTTCTATGGATGCCGTTAGCTTGTTTAATTTCCAAGTGAAGGTTAAAAAAATGTATAAACGGCAAATGTGATCGCCAGAAATGAATAAATGTGGATCCGAGATTAGTAATTGATAAGGGCATACGGTTAATATTTGAATCTGCCCTCCATAGACAGTGGGACCTCGAATTATTTATAATAAATCAGATAACTGTCGCTCGTAAACCTCATTCCACTGTGCACTATCTTGTCCGACTGAATGTTTTTCGGCCTTTTCTGCGACTTCTCCCAGTTATCATGAACAACCCAAGAACACCCAACGTTCGTCTAATACACCACTGTAAAGCTTATTCATTCTCCTTTCCATTGATACAGGGTACTGTTGGATACGTTGTGTGACTCAAATTTGAAGGGGGGGGGGGGGGGGGGGAACGAAGATGAGTGCTATCGTTTTTTGAAAAGCGAGTTGTTTACCTTGTTAATATTTTTTTTACGATTACAGGGGCACGTCAGCTTAGGTTAAGAAAGTGGTATCAAATATCATTTTTCTTTCGATTTCCCAGCTTGTGCCGAGTACCTGTGTTTCCGTTGAAACCAAATTCACTTCATTTCATGAGGTCACCAAAGGGATAGGTGGAAGGTTTGCGAAAAGAACTAAAGAATTATATTTTTGTAGTGCGTAAGATAAATACATGACGTCACATCATTGGTATTTTTAGAAGCGTGCAGACTGCAGACCACAATGCGATTGACGTTACGTTTAAACATTTCTCGGTTCTTTTTGGTGTTTTGCATATTGGATTGTTCATGTGGTGGATTGTTTCACTGCAGCATTACAGGTTTTGAAGGAAAAGACTTCCCAGTACCGCTACAATAGTCCGTCAGGCACACGTGCGTTTTGTTCTCACGACGTCGTGTGACACTTATCGCCACTGCAATTGTGATACAGGAACTTTTTTCGCCGAGTTTTTACCTCTAATGATACTGCGGCTTGCAATTGCGTTTTCAGGAGAAACATGAACAAAACATATCGGATTTACAAATGATATGTGTAAATTTTGACGCATGGAGAAGCGGAATTGCTATATGATCCACCGAGAAAATTCCCTGAGGGCTCCCATTTGGGCGTACCATGGGACCCCAGAATTTATGAAGCCAACACCTGTTGGTGCATGGAATTTACTGAATATGACCAACAGAAGAAATGGATCTCATTGCATAGATTGTCGGTACACCGAAATATTCACAAGTATCATAGGCACCCCACAAGCAAGAGAAAGGCGTTCTGTCAGCTTGAAAAATTTAAATTTTCTTCCATTTGGTCGAACTGTGGTCGACGTAATGCCCCCCCCCCCCCCCCTCTTCCGGTGCTACTCTTGTTCGAATGAGAGACGAAGATGATATAAATATGCCATTAAAATGTCCTCTATGTGAACTTCAATTGATCGCCCACATGGAGGGAAACAGCGTTCTTTCAGTTCGAAAAATCATTTTTTTTTTCCTTCTGGTACACCCCACCTCCTTGTTGCATTTCCCGATAGCTTTTCTTCACCCAGTCCGCCCCTGGACACATTCTCTCCGACAAGAATGAATCTTTGCAAATGCAGATCCAGGGATTGGGAGGGTTTTCTAACCTTTCTCCTCTAACAATGGAGTTATTTGCACTCGACGGACTACAAAATGTATTTACACCATTATTGATAAATATGGGTTATATACACATGGTGCTTGTAAAAAATCTGTTATCGCGACGAGAGCGTTTTCGGGGGCATATATAGCTACGAGTCGCGCAGCGACGAGTAGCTATGTAGCCCCCGAAAACGCTCGAGTCGCGATAAAAGATTTTTTACAAACACCATGTGTATATAACCCTTTTATCTACACCCCCACCTCCCCCACTCCCGTAATAAAACAAGTTTTGATTAACAAATGCAGACCACTAAAAATAATCTAGCCTTCAACCAGATAATCACTAATGTGAAAAATATCTGGTTATTTGTACTTTCCGACGTTTGACGTCACATTTTGAAAAATGTTGAAGAAACTGAATTCCCAGTGACGTTTGAACGTCAGGATAATTAAAGTCTCGAAGGGTGAAATAATCTCATTTGAAAAAGTGTAAGTTACTAATTTTTACTCTTTTCCGTCAAATTTTATTTTTACAATTCAGTAAGTTTAATTAATGGCCTTCTTTTTTATTCAATACATTTCGATAAATACGCCCCGTTTTATTTGTTTCGATCCGCGGCAGCGATAATGAGGTATTCAAAGTGTTGAATGAAATAGTACGTCATGCAAATGAGATGGGCGTGAACGTTGTATTCTTGCGATATCACGTGACTTTTATTCTTACTGCAGTAACGATAAAAGATTTTTTATTGACGGCGAGTTTTCGATAACGATAAAAGATAAAACGTTACTGTTTTTACGTATAAAGTAGATAAAACATGTGATTACAAAATATACTCCAAAACAGAGTTAACACATCTATCACAGCAGCCATGACTAGATTTGATAAAAAATACATTTTAAAATACTCAGCGCGTTAAGAGTTAAAGTTGTTACTGTAGTTAACTCTTTACCTAATAAAAAAATAAATTACATTTCACATTTTTCGAAAAAAAATTCTCACAATTTTTCTATAAAACCATACAAATATGGATATCATGAGAACCGGCTCGACGAGCCGGTTGTTATGATATCCATATTTTTGTGTTTTTATAGAGGCATAATATGTAGGATATTTTAGGGCGTGGTATACTTATTCTGGTTAAATTCCTGGCTGTTTTTTTTTCCCATTATGTTAGGTAAAGGATTAAGATACGCACACGTCTTACGACAGTGAAAAAATGGGATTGAAAATCAGTAGTTGAAACGGTTCGATTTCTAAATGAATCACTGAACTGCGTAAAAAGTGTTTTATTTTCGTGTTTTCATCCATACAGAAGAATAACCGATGTTGCCCGATTAATTGTTTGTTGGCTAACGGGAAGTTTAGCATCACAGTCGGAACAAACAAGGTTACGCTCCCTCCCAACCAGTCATCTTCGCGACATCTCCGGTCTAATGGTGATACACGCAAACGGTAACTTTGTCTTCGGGCACTTGTGATGGCATTTCTCTTTTACAAAACCTGTTTGAGTCTAGTATAAGCTCTAGAACTCAAACCAGACAATCAGCTTGATTGCTTTCTTCAGGCTTGCTTGTTGGTTTCAAAAGTTTGCACCAGTGATCGAGCACGAAAAAGAATATCCACCCGCTTTGCCAAGTCACCCTCCTCTCTGAGTAATGTGTATAGACAAATATCCCTCCGCGAAAAAAAAATGTTTCTTGATTTTATACATTCAACAAATTCATCTTGCGTATATTCTTAGATCCACACATGATATATGATATAGGGGTGGGGAGCTGCTCATCTCCCCGACAAGTAAGGACACGCCGTGTTTACCATCTGGCTGTTGACAGACCATTTTAGAATGCGAAACACAGTATCGAAGTTCGGTGGTTTCGTTCTTCACCAGTGACCCTGTCTATCAGAACAAAATGTTTGGGCACCCGAACATCAACATTTTCCCTGAAAGCTGCTACTTCGATAAAAGATGTTGACCCTTTGAAGAAAACACAATTTTATTTTTGCTCAAATACCTCATGTTTTGTAAGCGCTCACAGTACGTCTCCAACAATGAAGTATTCGTGTACATGTAAAACATGCTGAGAATGTTTTATTATATTAATGAACTGCGATGATGTTTCGACTCTGGTTTTATTTTTTATGAAACATAGACATAAATCTCCATAAACTAGAGCAATGTCAGATATAGAAGATACTATCAAGGAATTTAATTATGACGCAGCGATCAGTAGCGTCAAAAGATCGTTGCGTCAAACTGTATCATGTGCATCATACACTGCGTTCGAAAATTCGATGTATCATATTTTGTCAAAATTGCAAACTAACCCATTGAACATGGGTGGTATCTTCTATGTCAGTACAATGTCAGCAGTTGAAACTGTTATTTATTTGACTAAAGTGAATTTTTTGATTTGATTGGTTGATACATACGTGGTATGAGACCATATTCATTGAAACCCACGATACGTCCGCCCAGCCACTGACAAATTTCCCATACCCAGTGGAAGCCTCGTTCCGAAATCTACCAATTGTCCATACATAATATTTTTTTTTATACTAGGCATTCGGCCTCATGGGATACGGCTGGCTTTGGGCAGGTAAAAACCCGTACCACGTGATCAGACACGGGGTAACTAATAATATCCAAGAAATGGAACGCATAAAATGCCCACATTGTAAAACTCACCTTTTATTATCTTGGACTATCTTCGACAGTCAGTCTCAATATATTCCTCGTCCTGTATATGTTTCCTTTCCCACTATTCTGCGCAGACGTGGCTTAAAAGGAAGTTGTCGAAACTCGCATTTGCGCTTCTATTATTATTTTTTTTATCATCCAAAGCAAGGTTACGTTATGTCAAAACAAGTTGATATTGAACTACAATTATGTGCAGTCACTATACTGTATTCAAAACATTGTCACGATTTCAGTAGGTATGTTACTTCCCGTATAAAACTATTTTATTGAGTGTTTGTCTCGCTCTCTTTTTGTATATATTTCTGCCTTCCTGTCTACGATTTTTGTAGGCTATAGACTCTGTCGTGCCTTGGCCAAGTGAGATAAAATAGAACCTAGGGGCACTCTAAGTAAAGGACATCTGATGTGCCCCGATTGTACATATGTATATGATATTGCGTTAAACCGTCAACGCATTCGACTATCTCACTACACTTAATTGTTGGCCAGGCATCGGCCAATGAAATGAAAGATAAATTTGGAACCTGGAGGTAATATAACCAGCAAATGGGCATCGGATGATCATGATCACGTCTGTCGTCTCATTAACCTTTCAAAGATTGCATATCGTATAAAGTTTAACCCTTTACCTAACGTGAAAAGCAGACGACACTTGCAAAAAAAATTCTTGAATAACTAATTTTTTTCATTTTTTGTCTCAAAAACATAGGTTATGACCCCTCGTTGGAACGAGCTCGACGAGCTCGTTCCAACGAGGGGTCATAACCTATGTTTTTGAGACAAAAAATGAAAAAAATACTGAAAATTAATTGGCGATTTTTGAGAATAGCGCTGGCCGGTTTTGGCCGTTACGTTGGGTAAAGGGTTAACTCCGCGGTACCTCGGGCAAGAGAGGGGCACATTTGGCGCCTAGAGGACATAGGATGGGATGGATTTCGATTGCCTACTACGTCGTATTACCCTTCCAATCCGTGCAACCCGGGTATAGTTCGATTTTGTAGTTTTGCAGCCTGTGAAGACCAAATTTGGCGTCAGAGGGTAGTTTGACCAAGAAAGGGGAACTGAGTGGGGTGATGTCTCATTGTTATGATAACTCCTCAACCTGTGTAATACAGAGTATAATTCAATAAGTATACGGCGTGCCTTGACCGATCGAGGCACAATTTAACCCCAGGGGTAATTTAACTGGGAAAGGACATGATATGATTTCCGTCACCCGATCTCTCTTCTCGATTTTAACCCATCCGTCTGTGAAATACTGACTATAGTTACCTCTGAGTTTGTTCGTATAGTGCAGAAACCGACGTTCTGCGATAATTCCTCCACGAAAGTGACATAAGATAGACCTCGAGCGTGTCCGGCGCCACCTTTTTCCGTTGAGACAATCCTTTTATTAGATAAAAACATGGGTAGGAGTAATTTTACTTGGCACACAGGAGTAATTTGATCACGAAAGTGACATGAGCCCCGATCATGTCCGACGCCCCTTCCCCGTCGAGGTATATGGAGCCGAAATTTGGTACTTTTTGGGGTATTTTCTTTATCAGAAATAGCATGGACAGGATAAATTTTACTTGCAACGTTGTATTCGCTCTTCAGCCGTCAAGCCTTTCGACCAACACCGGAAGCACTCCTGTATATTTAGAGATACCGACCTCAATTTGGCCACGTAATGCGCAAATTCAGCAGCTGAAAAAGTGCTATTTTTAAAAAGAATTAAACACAATCATACCATGTGACCCCTCTTTGGAACGAGCTCGTCGAGTTCGTTCCAATGAGGGGTCATATGATATGGTTTTGTTGTTTTTGTTTTTTTATAAATTTAAAAAAAAAAGATATTTAAAATAATAAATATTGATATCGTCTGCGTTGGATGAAGGGTTAAAAATCCCTGCAAATGATAAGGTTACAAAGGAAATGTCCCCTCTCCAATGCAGTATGAGTAAGTTGACCTGGGAATGGACATTCGATAGGCCCCGAAAATATACGACATTGCATTAACCCTTGAACACAACAAACATTTTTAGAGGCGTTGGGTTACAAACTGGCGACTGGCCGTAATATTTTATCAAGAGTAGTATTTGCGATGTCTCATTAACCCTTCAACTCGAGCAGCATCTTGTTTCTGTGACAGTACAACTATTAAATTGCAGCACTTGTTTAACGCTTGTTCTAACTGTGCAACCAAACTCGTCATACCATGACGAATTTGGTTATTCGAGAACTGGAAATTGGAAACATAGGTTATGACCCCTCGTTGGAACGAGCTCGAGGAGCTCGTTCCAACGAGGGGTCATAACCAATGTTTTTGAGACAAAAAATGAAAAAATAATGAAAATTGACTGGCGATTTTTGAGAATAACTTTGCCCGTTTTGGCCGTTACGTTGGGTAAAAGGGTTAAGATTTAATCTGTGTATGTGACAGAATTGTTAGATAAATGAATTATCATGATAATGTGCATGTCCTGTGATTTGTATCAGATTCTCGGTGGTGTCCAAAAATGTGATCACAACTCGCAGGCAAAGCCGGCTCGTTTGAGATCCCATTCTGGACACCACCTTGAATCTGATACAAACCACAGGACATGCACATAGCAATTCAGATTGTCATTGTGTTTCGTGACTTGTAGAACATTCCAGCAGCGAAATTTCGCTTCTATTTAAAAGTAGTCCGACAACCATTTCCGTCCCGTATATATGCACAGGACAGATTTTCATTTCCCGCATAGTTTAGTGTTGCTATAGATGGAAGTTATATGGAACGGTGCGCGGACATTTCCCATCGGACATTTCCCCATCCGGACATTTCACCATCGGACAATTCCCCATCCGGACGTTTCCCCGTCGAGGGCGGACATTTCCCCATCAGCATTCACCCATCAGAGGCGGACATTTCCCCATCGGAGGTGGACATTTCCCCATCGGATATTAACACCTTTCCTCATCGATGGCGGACATTTACCCATCAGAGGTGGAAATTTCCCCAAAGGACATTACCCCCATGTCCAATATAGCTGACAGCTTCCACATGTGAATGAGTGACAAGTAACTCTTAAAAAGTTTTCATTTTGTATTCTTTTATAACTCGAAAAAACATCTCGGCATATGGAATAGGCATTAGCACATTTTAGCACAATCTGAATTTCACAACAATGAAAACACAACATCAATAATAAAAAACAAGAATTTTTATCTGGTGACAAGTGGATGTATATATGTATATAAATATGTTTGCTTATAAATCTCTGGCACATGCTTCTTGTTGAGTTGTTTGATAAACACTGATGCATTCATTGACATTTACTTCAACGGATGGAAGGCGCGCAGGGACGCTATGATGCAAGCTCCTTTCGACCCTCAGTGACTGTTTATGATCAATTCGGTCTCATGTCTAGGCGTGTTGAAGGAGGAAGAGGTTCAGGTACTCGCGGCGGATGTCTCCGGCTAAGGTGTCCCGGGTGTGTCCCTTCGTTGACTGATGTTGATTGAACCCTCGGGTGAGGACCAGTATGGGAGGTTGGGTCCTCTCACAAAGGTACTACCTCTCCCCGAGGGTGCTATAGTGTTAAGTTCTTCGGGCAAGTATAGTCTGCCACTTCGGGGATGGTTTCTATGGAGGACCATCATTGGCAAGAATAGTCTGCCTCAGGCTATCTTAGTCGGTTCTCAGGTTCGTGATAGGGCGTATTTGGAAAGAAAACAACAACGATCCCATTTCGGGGACCACCAGTATGAAGACCCGAAATTCCCTCGTTCGGGGGCAGGCCTGCATTATCATCCTATTTGGCTGGGTCAAAGGATGCGCAAAATAGACGCTTACAAAAAGGGACAGATACTGTTAACTGGTAGAGTGCTAGAAGCCACTATCAGGGCTTTGATAGGAAGAGCAGGTACCCCAGCCTAACGGTGTCATATTCTGTGGATGTGCTTCTTTTCATCTTAGAAGTGAAATTCCTTAGTCTACATTGGTTTGCCTTGTTACAATTTATGAGAGAGTGCCTCTTGGCACTCTCCCATAAATTGTAACAAGGCAAAGACATGTGAACAAATTTTAATAACCAAAAATAACTTAGCACTCTACCAGTTAAGTCCTGATTCTGTTTAACCCGCCAATTATAGTGATAAAAGCACATTAATCGAACAATTCAAACAGCATTACCCATGTCGGCTTAATAAAAAGGGAATGGTACACAACAAATCAACAGGAAAATTTCAAACAGACATGGATGGTGAAAAGTCCGCATGGGGAATTGTCCGTTTTTCTCTTAGAATGGGGTAATGTCCGATGAGGAAATGTCCGGCCTAAATGGGATGGGGTAATGTCCAGATGGGGAAATGTCCAATGGGGAAATGTCCGGCGACCATATGGAACAGACGTGTAATCAATTCTATTTCTTCATGATATATTCGAAGAATTCCACGGTTTAAAAATATATAAACAAATTATTTAAAAACATCTTCATTGCCGTTATCGCACGACGAGTGCTTGGAATAACGAACTGGTGGTTTGCTATGAAGGTGCAGTGTCCTGGAAATTTCTTAAGAGGAAAACCACCCACCTATGGTCACAAAAATACGAAGAAATGTTTTCTAAAGAAAATATGCTTTGGGATATTTTCCATAGTTCAATTTTATATCAACAAATGATTTGAAAACATTTTACAATGAGACAATCGCAAAAGATATGTTTTAGATGGCCGCTTCATTTTTAATTGAAGATGTAGGGCTCCAGAAATTTCGAAAGTGGTAAGGCATCGGACTGAACGTGTTTTTGCTCGCGTTATGTGCCAACACTTGAACTTTATAAGTTATATTTGGTATCCAGTATCTCAATCGGCCGATTGCTGCGTTAACAAATCGACGACAAAGTCAATGACACGTGTTTTTTAAAGTTCGCGAAATTATCAAACGCAAGTGTAAAATTTCCAGCCTCCTTCTTTTGAAGTTTGGCATTTATCTCAGTTTTGGTTTCAACATAATATCCTGGGTGCGTTAGTTCATTTTTAATATCCTGGGTGCGTTATTTCATTTTTCGACACAACTCTGCTTGAAAATTGGTCTTTCTATTGCGTTACCCGGATAAAGCCTGAACAGCGAAAATGTGTCAGGGTTGTTAAGACATTAATTAATTGCTACCTTTTACCTTTCCCGTAGATGTTTTGGGGAATGTTCAACTGGCCCGAAATTCTTTTGTGCCAAGCGGAATTTTTATTCGTTGCCAAATGATTTTTTTGTGTGTCAAATAAAAGATTTTAGCAACATATGGAAGGCAATTGTAAATCAGAAAAAAATAACCATATCTGGCCCTTTGAGTGCATCTGTGCTCCATCAGCAATGCTAAGGCTTTGCAGCTGGCGCCTTGTTGCACTCAAAGTGCAATATTTTAATTTAGTATTTTCTGGCTCTTTTAAGTATTTTAGTTAAAGAAAACATTATCGATAATACAAATTAATTAATTAATTAATTAATTAATTAATTAATTAATTAATTAATTAAAATATAATTTTTAAAATTTACAAAATTATTTCGAGATTATTATTTACTCACTGTTTATTCAATACAAATAAACTGGTATCAAATAATTTATTATCTTCAGGGAGGTTATACAAATTTAAATTAAAAGGATTAAGTAAAAAGACATGTTTTGATAACAACACAGATTAAATAGAGAAACTTTTATTCAGTGGACCGATAACAAAAAGCCAAGAAGACACACGTGCCTTATAGATAACATGACAGGTGTGAATGCTGTATTGTCAGACAAGAGATTTCATCGAAAACGACGCATTGAAATAATACACCCCAAAACCTTTTAGATCTACCAAAAATACATTTTGGGAGTTAAATGCTGTATGTTTGTGCCATTGACACCCGACACCGTGAACACTGATTTTGGTAACAATTACTGTTTTACTTCATTCTATTTTTCGTTGTTTCTGTAATACAGTCAGTGGGGTGAGATTGAAAAGTGGGGCCAATTCTGCAGGAACGTCTGGCAAAGGGTACGACGTGTTTTGATAATTACTCGAGCTAATGTGCGGCCGGGTTCACACGCTATCCGAATTTGGAAAGTAGATCGATTTCAGCAGGTACCGTGCAATAAAGGTAGAATATTTCCTATTTCAGGTAGCTCTGCAGTGCACCTGCAAATGTCATCTGACAGTCAGAATTCTTCAATTCCCAGTCATCATAGCTGAACCTTGTTTCTGTTTTAAGTTGCTACAATTAAAACTAGAGGGGGCGCGGTGGCGTTTCGGTAACCAGTTCTCGTCAGATCAACAAAGTTAAGCAACGTCGAGCCCGGTTAGTCCTCGGATGGGTGACCGTCTGAGCGATCGATATGGACTCCCGCCCTGCGTCCTTGGGCAAGGCACTTAACCCCCATTGTCCACATGGGGACACGCTGACGCTGTGTACTAAGGTGCACTGTACGTCGATGGTGCGCATGTCTTCAACCAATCTAACTCTGCCTGTGCTGCACTGCGGAGTTACGATGTTGGGGAGCTGGCAGCTACTCGTCGTTGCTCGGTGGTTCTCTGTAGGTACTCCGGCTCCCTGCCCCGGGAAAAGTGCCACGGTCATGATTAGCCATTGTGCATAAGCATGTGACCTTAAACACTAATAAATAAATAAACGAATAGTTAAAACTATAAGGCCTGTCATGAAATGTGAACAAATAGCACGTCAATCTGTGCGTTAATCTATGAGTTATGGCCATAGTAAGTCTATCAAATTCTGTACATATGGCCTTTGTAGAAGCAATGTTTCAGCCAATGGACCTCCGGGCAACACGGAGGTCCATTGGCAGAAACATTGCCTGTGTTTGCTAAGAGTATGCAGGAGAACCTGCAGTGCTTTGCATGCCTTTCAATATGGCAATACCTACGCGTAATTAAGCCTAGATAACTGCACAGTTCCCGACGGGACTTCTAGTTTTAACTGTACTGTAGAGTGGGCAATGGTTAGTAACTGCAGTTTCTGATAAGTTTTGTTTGAAAAGTTAGAGTACGCCCTGGAAACACAAAAGAGCAAGCAACAACAACACTGACACCTCTGCCAATTCCTGCCCGCCGCATATGCTGCATTCCGTGTATCCGACACATGTTGACGGTGTGAATGTGTCGACATAAGCAACAAAGGTCTCCGTTACACGCTCGTCACATTTGTCGAACGCTTCTCCAAAACACTTCTTCAGTCCACCAAAGGTGCTGTAAAAAACAACAACGGGATATGCATAAGCCATAATTGAAAAATAATAACACAAAATACTGAACTATTATCTCGTCTTTCTAACAATACTCTTACATTTCCGATCCTTTTTTAACTTTTCGTGGTTAGGTGCATATTAGTCATTTAACCCTTTACCCAACGAATCGGTCACATCCGCCCGCGTAATTTGCAAATTCAGCAGTTGAAAAAATATTAGATTACAAACAATGTCAACAAAACCATATCATGTGACCCCCTCACTGGAACGAGCTCGTTCCAACGAGAGTTCACATGATATGGTTTTGTGGACATTCTTTGAACAAATTCAAAAAATGATATTTAAAATAATAAATTTTGATATCGTCTGTGTTGGGTAAAGGGTTAAAAGTTGCAGGGTAATATCAGGGATGGAGAGTTCGTCCAATAGAAATGAACATTAATATCTTATGACTCAGTAGCCCATCGCCCAGCAATATAAGACATAAACGGTATCCGGACAAAATACCCTCGGACAAAATACCCTTAGGACATAATACCCTCAAAAAAATACCCTTAGGACATAATACCCTCAATGGGTAGGACAAAATACCCTCGGACAAAATACCCTCAGACCAAATGTATATAAAGTTGGATTTTTGGTGTTGGGGGGTGGGGGGTGGGGGGGGGGTTATTGCATCTAAGGCACTAGCCAGTGTTTTGTTTGAAATAACAAGTACCAATATTTTTAATTTTTTTATTAACCCTTTACCTAACGTAACGGCCAAAACCGGCCAGTGCTATTCTCAAAAATCGCCAATTAATTTTCACTGCTTTTTCATTTTTTGTCTCAAAAACATAGGTTATGACCCCTCGTTGGAACGAGCTCGTCGAGCTCGTTCCAACGAGGGGTCATAACCTATGTTTTTGAGACAAAAAATTAGTTATTCAAGAATTATTTTTGCAAGTGTCGTCTGCTTTTCAGGTTAGGTAAAGGGTTAAACTAAATAGATATGAAGCACAATACCAATGGCAGATGGCAATTGAATATGAAGCGCAATATAAATGGCAGATAGCACAGAACATGAAACAAATATGAGGGTATTTTGTCCGAGGGTATTTTGTCCTACCCATTGAGGGTATTATGTCCTAAGGGTATTTTTTTGAGGGTATTATGTCCTAAGGGTATTTTGTCCGAGGGTATTTTATCCTACAATCGACATAAACAGAGGACATCTAATGCTTTTGAGTGGATACCGAAAATTATCTCATGAGTCACAGAGAGAAATGTTTATTTTTCGCGAGCGCTTGTGTGAGCGAAAATGACCATTTGTCCCCGTCTCAGTGTGAGATAATTTTCGGTATCCACACAAAAACGCTAGATTTTCTTTTTATTACACACTTTTTATAAGAATCTGATAACTCCACTCGTTTCAACCTTGAATTGATGCATGAAAGTAAACAACTCATTGAATCATTGAAACGCGGGAGTGATTTGATTAATACTCTGAACACATAGCGTATTGCAATCTGATTGAGCTGGCAAGTTTTTAGTCCAGAGATGTCCGGAAAGTCCGTAATACCAAAAACTTATATTCCAGACGTTCAGGTCATGTTTGGACTAGCGGGGGTTCATACATCAATTCAGGGTGAATACGTGTTGAATTATTGCTGGAAATGATCGGTATCCACTCAAAAACACTAGATTTACTTTTCAATATACGTTTTTAGACCAATTGATCATTTCCAGTGATAATTTGACTGGTATTCACCTTGAAGTGATGCGTCGAAAGCCGACATTTTGATAGATACCGTGAAAGTAAAAAAAAATCTATATTTTTCAGTGGGGGATATGATTCCTATCTTTCCGCAATTTCTTCTATAATCTATCGTTTAGCGTATAATAAAACGATAAAATGGAAGCGTGATGGATGTGCAATCAAACGGCAGCGTAGAACCGCCACACCGTAGTATATTTTCAGGGATTCCTACTCTGTTTTTACATATTACTAATCTGTTTTTACAGATTACTAATCTGTAAATATAGATTAGTTAATCTGTAAAAACAGATTAGTAATCTGTAAAAACAGATTAGTAATCTGTTTAAACAGATTAGTAATCTGTTTAAACAAATTAGGAATCCCTGGAAATACACTACGGCGTGGAGGTTCTACGCTGCCGTACAGTCATGGGTGATAACAGAAAAGCCAATAAACCGGCATTCCAATAGCGATATCGGCCAGGTTCCGATACCAATAAGTACATATTATCGCTTCAGTGAAGTCATATGGGTCGTGGCATCATGTCGAGTTGACGAGGGTCAGATCGCAAAATAAAACGGTCTGCCGCCGGCAGCTAGTTTGCTGCTTGGATCTGGACCTCGCTAACGTGACTTGGTAGTACGACCAAAATCATTTCTTCCCTGGACGGAAAATAGGTTTATTACATGACCCATATTTGGCTGCACATGCCATCAAACCACTTCCAACCACTCCATTGATGTAAAATTCAGTCACCCACACTCATCTATTTTAAATCGATTATTTGTCTTCGTAATTCACAACGACATGTTTTACTTAACCGATGACCTAGTTTCAAACTATACACGTATGGATTATTAAATCATACTGTTATGGAATTCAAGCCCTACTGATACAGATTGCAAATAATGCTGATATGACTATTTATCTAACACACAGATTTTGGCCTGAAAACCACGAGAAACTGTACGTATCACATAATGTGGTCTGATTCTGTATCATATTGACAACTTATTTTGATTTTTTATTTTACACAGATGACTCGTTTCGGGTAATGCGACGGACTATCATAACAGGCGCACGAATACATTCTATGTGCGTTTTGAACAGTGATCAGCTCAGCTGATCGATTACAAAACAAAGAAAAATTCCTTACAATTTGCGACAGAACTATTCTTAGCCAATGGCCCCCACCCCTCCCAATCCCCCCCCCCCCCCACACACAACAAGTAGAAAGTGCACATTTTCAATATTATACCTACCATGTTCCTGTGGATGTGCCCACGCCCCCTCACTCGTAAATTCAAGCGGATCATCATAGGAAGTGACACTGAGAGTGAATAATTTGACAACGAAACTTTGAAAATTACGGTGACCGCGTTACTCATTGTTTGTTTGAGTGCCCAACAATATAGTTCAATTAAATATGTTAATTTTCTAAACCTTTCCTCGCCCAACATTATGTCAGAAAACTGTACTAATAATTTAAGATTCAATCTGTTTATGTGACAGAATTGTTAGATAAATGTATTACCATGATAATGTGCATGTCCTGTGATTTGCATCAGATTCTCGGTTCTCTCCAAAAAAGCCGGCTCTTTGAGATCCTGTTCTGGACACAACCTCGAATCTGATACAAATAACAGGACATGCACATAACCATGATAATCTGTATGAATCAGATACATGGTTTTCAACAAAGAGTTTTGATTGTCAAACAATAGTGATATATTTTGAGGAGAAAAGGGATATACCTATAACAAGTACACATAATCACTAACATGTTTATGTACATATGTTTTACGGGCGGACGAAGATCCCAAAACCAGGAGAGAACCACCGTCAGGCTCCCCAACATACTAATCCCACAAAAGCAGTACTAGCATTGCTTGTTTGTGACAAAACCACCATCGACATGCAGTACGCTTTATGCATTGCATCACAGTACCCCCCCCCCCCCCCCACACCCGATGCAGAAACTCCGGATTAATTACCGTACCTAAGGACACAACGAAGTTACCACTCGCGGGGATCGAACTGTGAACCTTTCGGTTCCAAGTCCAATGTTGTAATCACTAATCCATCGAGTGCCCACTAAACTAGTCTGGTACATATCCACACATCACTACAGTGAAACTAGGTGTTCCATTTTCTTATATAGGTTTCTTGAGCAGATTTAGCATTTCCTGCATATATTCTCACCATTATGTTCATGTACATATGTTTTACGGGTGGAGAGAACCACCGAGCAACATCGGGCCACCGTCAGACTCTCCAACGTACTAACCCCACAAAAGCAGGGCTAGCATTGCGTCCCTTGAGTTCCAATGTGTTCTATGTGCGTTCTGGCACATAGAACACACTGGCATTCATGGGACGATTGGTTGGAGACAAGAGTGCCACCGACGTACAATACGTCTTAGTAAAGCACCGTGCCCCGGGGTGGACAATCTGGACTTAATGCCTTGCCCAAGGACACCCCTGGCGGGGATTCAGTCGTGCACCCTTTCGCTTTAAGTCCAGTGCCGTACCTACTGCGCCACCGCGCGCCCACTGAACTAGTGTAGTACATACTTGCACATAGTTGTAGTGAAACCAGGGCTTCCATATTCTTGTACATGTTTCTTGAGTCTATTCAACATGCCGTTTGCACAGCTCAAAGACAATATCTCTCTCTCTTTGACACAACTTGCCAGTTCAACAATAACTGAAAGAGAGAAATAAATATTTTTTTTATTAATCGTGTTCAAACGCCAAATATGGGTAAGGCGAGGCCCCGAACGTATTGACAACGTAGATGTAGTGTGCATAGTTGCAAGGAGAGGAAGTATAATATTCCGAAACTAGAATAAAAATGACAATTACTGGGAAGAATTCTAGATGAGTCAAAGTCTAATCACTGTTAAACTCGATTGCTGAAAACGGTTACATCTTAGTCTGCCGCCTTCCCAGTATGGCTTCAAGTCAAACAACGAAGTAATTCCTCGCATCGATGACGTATGATGACGTAAGGTAGTTACGCTGTGGTTGTAGTCACAGAGTAACAGCTTTCACTTCATCAGACGCCAAGGTGTTTATCCAGTATGAAAATGACATGTAGTTACATAGTATACACTGTCAAACATCGACACGCGTTGTTTTTTTTTTTATTTTATTTTATTTTGGCAAAAATACTTAAAATATCTTGGACATTAGCCACATGTGTCTTCATGATCAACATACTTAATTATCACACACGTCAAAGAAATTTTTTTAAAAAGCTACCGACGATCGCTATGCTTCCGGAACCTGAATACCTTTCAGAATTCGTGTGTTGCTAAGCTTGTTCGATAGAGAGTAAAATCTACCCTCCCCATTTTTTCCAGGAGGGCGGCCTGGATGTATGCCCAGCAAACTACGACAAATCAGCGGCTGACCAAAGTATTATTATTACCAATGAGCCTTCCAACAATCCAGCTGTATAGAGATAATTGGATTTAACTGACTCTTTATGTACGAACTGAATAGCAAAAGATTTCTGTCACGGAGTCTTTCTTAACACTAAGGGGCACATTTCCTACCCTTGCGACCCCAGAACAAGTGCCCTTTAAGACGCCATCGTGAAGAGAACGTGCTCACAATAGACAATTACCCGGGCAATGGTTTGTGGTCAAGTCTAGGCTACTCTAACAGGCTGCCAAGACTTGCATGGGAATCACCACTAAGCCAATAGACGTGTACAAGCCTCAGGGTGCCAATTCAGGATAACACAAATGGGTCTATTTAACCCCTCTAACCGGAGTGGCCGTTTTTCCAACCAGGAACATGATACGTCATAACGCCATTAAGTAGGATGGCTGTTCAGTAAATGTGTAAAGTAGACCAATCAATATTTTCAACGTGCAGCCCCGAGGATGCACGTTGAAAATATTGATTGGTCTACCCCAAATAATGAATATGGACTCTTCTAATTGCGAGTATGGAAGATACCACTAGAGTTCAAAGGGTTAAGTTGGCAAGCATCAGTTAAGAATATCTGTCGTAACCAGAAACTATGGTGAAAGAGCCAAGGAATGAATGACCGACTATTCTCTGTTTTCTGCACTCTAAAATCAACCCAATGGGGTTCATATTCACTCGACCCAGTTGATTTGGGTTGATTTTTATCCCAACTGATTTTAGACTGTGCACACAGACAATTTCAGATGCATTAGTTTATAGTCCCAGACCATTCTCACTTGATACAGCACTCCGACCACACAGGGAATTTCGGTCGGATCGCGACTGGGTTGCGACCCGGTCCAAACTCTATAAGCGCTTTTTCGCTTCACGACAGTATGAAATCTTACCTGTTGAAATTATCGTTTAACGCTTTACCAAACGAATCGGCCGCATCCGCCCGCGTAATATGCAAATTCAGCAGTTGAAAAAATATTATTTTTCAAGACACTTCAACAAAACTTCAACAAAACCATATCAAATACAAATGAGGGGATCGGAATAATGGCGGGACGACAACAACAGCTTCTCTTCTGAGAAATTCAGTTTCTCGTTATCAAGGGTGGAAATTATTGTATACCGTAGAAAATGTATCGGTAAAAAGGTACTTTTATCGTGTGTTCAAATATGTGTTTCTTTCTCTTTATGTTTGTGCTATCAAAGAGACCAAGCCAGTGAGATGATCGAGTGTAGTACATGTCTCCTATAGTCGTGCCATTCAATGTTCGTCTTCATTTCGTGATGTCGTGTTTTTGTTTATGTTTTTGTGCTGTCTTGTGTCGTTTGGTGAACTGTTGTTATTCAACATAACTGTATGGTTTCCTTTTACTTATTAACTGCTGATAACCAGAGGTTTTACCTGATGCAGAAAATTTGGATCGTTTGAATATTATCTCGCGAAAAAGTAAACAATTGTTCTCATATCTGAAAAATTTGAAAATGTCACATAGCCAAGACTCTTCACCTCAAGTAGCTCCCCAGCTCGATGACTCACAAACTTCAAAGCGAAAAGCACCTGAAGAGATTTCACCTAACATTCCTAGAAATCTACGTCGTAGGAATTCGTGTGGAGACATAGCTCAGTTGGTCACAAAAAAACCCATCAAAATCTCAAGTTTCCGAAGTCCAAATTGGTAAAACTTACAACATCACAGAAATTATTCAATCTACGATTACTAGTCCCGATTTTATCTCGAACTCTTTACCTCAACTTCTTCCAGCTTTCTCGCCGTTTATAACCAAAATCATCACCAGCCAAATGAGGAATGAAATTCCCAGTGTCCTGAAAGATGAAATCCACTCAGCTCTGAAAGACCTAATGTCCGCCTATGTTGGTCCTGAACTTAGAAAGTTTCGCGAGAGTATCAAGGAGGACATTGACACTGCGGTTGCCTCGTTGCGTGAGGAATGTCAGTCATTAAAATCCGAGAACACCCTACTTAAATCAGAAGTGTCCACTTTAAAACAGGAAATTGATGTGTGTAAAAGGGAACTCGAAGAGACCGAGCAGTATTCAAGGCGAAACTGTCTTGTTTTCAGAAATATTCCATTTCCAGCTGAACCTACCCAAGTAAACAGTGACAAAATGATTATTGATATTTGCGAGACCAAACTCAACATAAAACTTAAGCCCGAAGACATAAGTAGGTCACATCCGTTAGGCAGACAGTGGACGAAACCCCTAGCAGCCACTTCACCGAGCTCGCAGAACTTTGGGAAGAGGGGAAACGTTATTGTTCGCTTCACCTCCTACAACACAAGAAGCGAAATATACAGGAAAAAGAGGGAACTGAAAAACAGTGGGGATAATATTTTTATTTCGGAATCATTGACCACCTACAGGCAAGGAATTGTAAACAAACTCATTGACATGAAAAAGGCTAAAAATGTCCACTCATTTTGGACAAACGACGGCAGGATATTTGTTAAAAAACAATTCTCAGGCCCCAAGATCCTAATAAAGAGTGACCAAGACCTCAACAGTCTCTCCTAAAAACGTTATGTTGGTGATAAAATGTTTTGTTAGAGCGTGTTTATTAAAATTTATTGGAGGATGTTCGTGGACAATCTCTAATGGATTTTAATGAGGCATATTCTGCTGAAGCAAATACATTTAATGGACCCCCCCCCCCCCCCATCCCATTGGACACCCCTATTTCTCTTTGAATATTTGAGTGCATCTCCCAGAACTCGGACAGTTGTAGCTCATCCCTACTAGCAATTGGATATCACCAGTCAAACCAATAATCCTAGAATGGTTGTGACAATGTCAACACAAAATAACAATATGATAAATCGGTCAAAGGTTTAAGTATTATTGTTAATAGGTTGAGGTCAAATCTACGTTAGACGACAAAATTGTTTTTGTTTGTTGGATATGTTTTATTGGAAGTTGTTGGTTGAAGAGTGTGCAATGACATTCTCCAGTAAATTTTGATGAGGCATATTCTCCTGAAATAAATACATTTTGCCCCCCCCCCCCCCCCCCCCCACATTGGTCAACCCCATTTCCTTAAAGTTTTAAGTGCATCTCCTCCCAGAAATGAGGCAGTTGTAACTCATCTCTGCCTGTCACCTGATGCCACAATTCAAACCCATAATCTTAAACTCAATACACCATAAAAATGTGGTAGCTGGTCATATCACCAAGTACTATTATTCTTGTAAATAGACTGAGATTTATTCTATCTTAGACAGCAGAATCGTTTGCTTGAATATATTTTATTAGAAAAACTGATTTTAATGAGGCATGTTCTGCTGAAGTAAATACATTTTGAATTAATATCACCCCCCCCCCCCCCCCAATATACACCCACACTTGTTCTTTAAAGCATTGAGTTTATCTTTTCAGAACTCAGGCAGATGTAGCTCATCTCTACCTGTCACCATATATATCATCATTCAAACTCATAATCTTAAAGTATATACACTATAACAATTTGATAACTGGTCACCTAACTAAGAATTATTATTCATATTACTCGTCTGAGGTCAAACCAACAATTTGATAACTGGTCACCTAACTAAGAATTATTATTCATATTACTCGCCTGAGGTTAAACCAACGTTAGACGGCAGGGTTGCTAGTTTCAATGTGTTTATTAAGGATTACTGGAGAGTTCTGATGGGTAACTTATAAGACGTCTTAATGAGGCATATTTTGCAGTAGAAAATACATTCGGTTTACTATTATCCCCCTTGGACACCCCTATTTCTCTTTGAAGCTTTGAGTGAGTGTATTTTCCACAACTTAGGCAGTTCTAGCTCGTCTCTGCCTGCAACCATAAATCACCACCCAAACCCATAATTCTAAAATCAATGCACTATAACAATTTGATAACAAGACATAGGCTTATGTATTATTATTGTTGTTAATTCATTGAGGTCAGATCTGTGTTAGACGACAGAATTGTTTGCTAGAATATGTTCTATTGAGAATTATTGGAGAGTGTTCATGGGTAATCCCTGATGAATCTTAATCATGCATATTCTCCTGAATTAAAAACGTCTTGGTTCAAGACCCCCCCCCCCCCCCCCCATCTTCGTTTCATTTTAAAACCTTGAGGGTGCGTCCCATAACTCAGGCAGCTGTAGCTCATCTCCACCTGCAACCGTATATCACCACTCATACGTCCCACAACTCAGGCAGTTGTAGCTCATCTCCACCTGCAACCACGTATAACCATTCATACCCCTCAGCTTTGCAATACTACTAATATATAACAGGTGAAAATAGGTGTACTGAACATGAGGAAGCTTTCTACTTTTTATAGGTTTTTTCCAGGGAATAGGTCGAAATTGAGGTATGCCCCCCCCCCCCCCCTCAGCTTTTTGTGGATATGTTTGAAAGGTCATCCGTTCTTCCACTTTTTTCACTTTGTACATAAACATACCCGAGCTTCCGAGAATGTTCAGCCTATAGCTCTACCACTACGATCCTACAGTCCTCAATATATTCACTGCGAAGTAGAAATATTTCACTTCAACTACGATTTTTTTTCTTTATTTGAAATATCCTGTATTTCATCTTTTTTATTCCCCGATAAACCTAAAGTTGGAAACTCAAAACTGGCCAACTATGACTCAAAACTTAACAGTTTAGTGAACTGAACACTCCACTGAACAAAGTGAATCGAGTGACAATCATGACAGTTCAAGATCTCACGCGGAATCGGGAATTTTTCACTGAGACAACATGGCTTAACTCATAAGTCCCTGTCTGAGTGAAACAACTCTGTTATAAGCTGATTGATGGAACAAAGTAAAGTGACCTTTACCACACACGGCACAGTGCAGGTCGTGAGGGTTGTGGACTGACTACGGTAAACCGGTTACGCCACATTGACTTCACCTCATAGAGAGGTGCCTGCCTGCCTGCCTGCCTGCCTGCCTGCCTGCCTGCCTGCCTGCCTGCCTGCCTGCCTGCCTGCCTGCCTGCCTGCCTGCCTGCCTGCCTGCCTGCCTGCCTGCCTGCCTGCCTGCCTGCCTGCCTGCCTGCCTGCCTGCCTGCCTGCCTGCCTGCCTGCCTGCCTGCCTGCCTGCCTGCCTGCCTGCCTGCCTGCCTGCCTGCCTGCCTGCCTGCCTGCCTGCCTGCCTGCCTGCCTGCCTGCCTGCCTGCCTGCCTGCCTGCCTGCCTGCCTGCCTGCCTGCCTGCCTGCCTGCCTGCCTGCCTGCCTGCCTGCCTGCCTGCCTGCCTGCCTGCCTGCCTGCCTGCCTGCCTGCCTGCCTGCCTGCCTGCCTGCCTGCCTGCCTGCCTGCCT
This sequence comes from Pictodentalium vernedei, assembly GCA_031216915.1. NCBI lineage: Eukaryota > Metazoa > Mollusca > Scaphopoda > Dentaliida > Dentaliidae > Pictodentalium > Pictodentalium vernedei. Next base: position 297,982,397 of record CM062288.1, read on the forward strand.
GCCTGCCTGCCTGCCTGCCTGCCTGCCTGCCTGCCTGCCTGCCTGCCTGCCTGCCTGCCTGCCTGCCTGCCTGCCTGCCTGCCTGCCTGCCTGCCTGCCTGCCTGCCTGCCTGCCTGCCTGCCTGCCTGCCTGCCTGCCTGCCTGCCTGCCTGCCTGCCTGCCTGCCTGCCTGCCTGCCTGCCTGCCTGCCTGCCTGCCTGCCTGCCTGCCTGCCTGCCTGCCTGCCTGCCTGCCTGCCTGCCTGCCTGCCTGCCTGCCTGCCTGCCTGCCTGCCTGCCTGCCTGCCTGCCTGCCTGCCTGCCTGCCTGCCTGCCTGCCTGCCTGCCTGCCTGCCTGCCTGCCTGCCTGCCTGCCTGCCTGCCTGCCTGCCTGCCTGCCTGCCTGCCTGCCTGCCTGCCTGCCTGCCTGCCTGCCTGCCTGCCTGCCTGCCTGCCTGCCTGCCTGCCTGCAGGCCTGCCTGCCTGCCTGCCTGCCTGCCTGCCTGCCTGCCTGCCTGCCTGCCTGCCTGCCTGCCTGCGTAAGGCAAGTAAAGTAAGTAAGTAAGTAAGTAAGTAAGATAGCGAGCGTGCTTGTTTGCAGAGGATCTAACTCAATTAGGTTTAGTACTCTATAACACCCGAACCCACCCTTGATATCGTTTCCATTATAAATACCATTATCCTTTCCATAACAGTTTGTACAGTTTGTTTTGTTCATTTTCTTCTTTTCAGTGATGTCCTTTTTTGCATTTTCACTCTGGATCTGTGTTGGCAACACCAAATTAAATACAGTAAAAACTACGTTTCAGTGACTCCCACTGCCTGCTCAACTTTCTACTAAGTATCTTACAGTCGAATAAACATGGGGATTGAATTAGCACAATACAGGCAGTCAGTGGGCGTTTTCTACAACTCCGTGTACTTCATGTTGAGGGTTCGTCATGGGTTCTGTGGAAAGTCCTCATTTGTTAATAAATCATATTTGTCCACATTTCTTCTAATTGTTACCAGCTTCTTCTTTCAACTATTAATCATTAGGGGTGGGGACATTGAGGTTAACCCTGGCCCCACATACAATAAGGACATGTCAACTTCTGAAACATCTGCGATTTCGATTCTGAACTACAACATTCGTAGTATTCGCCACAAACTCCCTCTTCTCAGCGACGAGATCGATGATTTCGACATTCTCTGTTTTACGGAAACTCACCTTGACGATGAGTATGATATTAGTAATATTTTGCTACCTAACTTCTCCGCTCCATTTACTCACAATAGGAACCAGTTCGGTGGCGGCATCGCAGTGTATTTCTCAGACAGTATATACCATAGAAAGCTAGACTATCTCTCATTTAACGACGACATTCTCTGGTTTGAGGTTGGGGTTAAACAAAAATTTATTTTATGCCTGACATACAGATCCGAGAGAGAATCAGTTGCCGACTATTGGTCTAAACTAGAAGATAAAATAGATCTGGCATTATCCCTTAACCCCGCGATAGTACTTACAGGTGACATCAACTCTGATCTCCTAAACCCCCAAAGCAAATTACATTCTCTCATGACATTATTCAACTTAAACAACGTAATTACAGAACCCACCAGAGTAACTCCTACTTCGCAGTCACTGCTTGATCCGATAATCGTCAGCGACACTGTTAATGTGTTCAACTCAGGAACATTGGAACTGGGGTTATCCGACCATAGAGCTACTTATGTCCATATTGCCAACTCGCATTTTAACAACCCCGTTACGTTTATTGACGTCTGGCTTTACAACAAAGCCGACTTCCAACGAATGAATACAATGATAGCTAGGTCCGATTGGGAAAATTTAATAAGCGACGCGCCCTCCATAAATGATGCTGTGTCAAACTTTGTATCGGAGTTCTTAAAAATAGCGAAGCAATGTATCCCCAATTCCACAATAACAGTGCGAAAAAAAGACAAACCATGGTTTGACAGCGCTATTAGAAAAGAGTTACGCCACCGTGACCGATTAAGAAAATTAGCTTTCAAAAATAATAAACCCCAGCTTTGGGCAAAATATAAAACAGCCAGGAACAAGGTTAACAACATGAAAAAATTTGCGAAGAATATAAACATGGAAAAAGTTGACGAATCTCTATCACACGACACGGAACCTAAGCAGTTTTGGCATGTTGTTAAAACGTTTCTGGAAAATTTTTCTAGTACTTCTGGCATAACCCATCTTTACCGCCTGTCCGAGGAAGGCTGTGAAATTATCGAGAACGATACAGAGAAAGCAAATCTCCTAAACGAAACTTTTATAAGTAACAGTGCATTAAACTCGAGTTCAAAAACCCTTCCGCCCTTCAAACGGAGATGCCCTCACTCCATTAGCAGCGTATCGTTCTCTGAGCAGGACATCTCGGATATTCTAAAATGTTTAAAAACTAAAAAGTCACATGGTCACGACGGAATAGATCACAAAATGTTGAAGGAAACAAAATATTCTGTTAGCAGACCCCTTTTTCTCCTCTTCAATAAATCATTGTCAGAGTGCGTCTACCCCGACGAGTGGAAACTTGCTGATGTGATTCCTCTTTATAAGAAAGGAGACAAATACGACCCGAAAAATTATAGGCCGATATCGTTGTTATGCTGTATCGGTAAAATAATGGAACGAGTTGTCTTTAGAGATATCCACAAATATTTCCTTGAAAATAGTTTATTTTACAAATTCCAGTCGGGGTTTTTGCCGAATAATAGTACAGTGTACCAGTTGATAGAAGTCTATCATAACCTTTGCAACGCCATAGATAAAAATATGCAAACTTGTGGTGTTTTTTGTGATATTTCCAAGGCCTTCGACAGGGTTTGGCACACCGGTCTAATTATCAAACTGAAGCAATATGGGGTTTCTGGTCCCTTGCTGCGATGGCTTCAAAGCTATTTGGCACACAGAAGTCAAAGGGTGAAAATTAATGAATGTAAATCCGAGTATAGAAACATAGAAGCGGGGGTTCCTCAGGGGTCTGTTCTTGGCCCTTTTTTATTTTTGGTCTACATCAATGATATAGCCGACGATATTGAGTCCATTGTTAGACTCTTCGCTGACGATACCTGTTTGACCGAATCATCTATTGACATTCATAGCATTGAGTCAAAAATGAACATCGAACTCGAAAAAATCAACAAATGGGCCGATACATGGCTGGTCACATTTAATGCTAAAAAAACCAACGCTGTTTTGTTTACACTCAATAGAGATGTCATTATTCCAAGTGTTTTGTTCGACAGCGAAACACTTGACTTTGTTGGCGTCCACAAACACTTGGGATTATCCATCCAATCAAACTTGGGCTGGGAAGCGCATATTGACGACATTTGTTAAAAAGCCTGTGTTAGACTTTCACAGTTAAGAAAACTAAAGCATATTTTCAATCGACAGATTTTGAATAAGATGTACAATGCCTTCATTTTGCCAATATTGGAATACGGGAGTCCGGTGTGGTGCGGAGCTCCCCAATATATGATGAAGCTTCTAGAGGATATACACTGTGATGCCGCACGAATCGTATCAGGGCTGACGAGATCAGTATCGCGAGACCTCCTTTTGATTGAAGTTGGGTGGGACAGCCTCGAAACAAGAAGACACATACAAAAGATGTGTACCTTCTACAAAATCGTAAACAACGATGCGCCCGATTGTCTGCAGGAATTACTACCACGAAGAGTTCGTGACACATCTGGTTATAACCTTCGAAATTCGGCAGATTTTATGCCTTATTGCATGCGAACAGAGCTATTCAAAAGATCATTTTTCCCCTCGTGTACAGGAACATGGAATAGTCTACCAGTGTCCGTGCGAAACAGCAGTTCACTCAATGAATTCAAAAAACTCATATCACCGCCTGAAGGGAGACCTCCAGGATACTTCTCCTGTGGTGTCAGAAAATATAACATTATTCATAGTAGAATTCGAACTTGTTGCAGCGATTTGAACAGTGATAAGTTTCTCAATTACATCTCCGAATCTCCACACTGTTCCCATTGTCCAGCTGCTGTTGAGGACGCAGAGCACTATTTACTCTTTTGCCCCTTTTATTCAGAATCTCGCAACGCTCTCATTGGTAAACTATTGGAAATTAATGTTAATTTGAACTCCGTTGATATTTTATTGTACGGCGATCCCATTTTAGAACATAAAACTAATACCTCACTTTTTAAATTTGTTCAAAAATTTATTCGTAACACTCGAAGATTCGATAATGAGTTTCCATCCTAGTATTGTCTAACACATGCAGTTCATTGCGGCTTCTAAGGCGCGTGATTAGGCGGCTAAAGTGTAACCAATGGATGATTACGGAAATTAATATGTAAATATTATTATTATTATTATTATTATTATTATTATTATTATTATTATTATTATTATTATTATTATTATTATTATTCGCCGCAGGAGAGTTATGTCGGTGGTAAGATTTGAACGCGATAGTAAAAGTATTATCTATAGTTGTAGCAGTAATGATGGTGGTAGTAGTAGTAGTAGCAACCACTCAGTGCTGCGCCTGGTCGACCCTCGGCATGGAAAATCAAATCAAATTAACAGAGACAGGCTCAAGGTGCAGAAAGGACATCAATCAATTAATCACTTTTTTTTTTCTCTCTCTCTCACTCTTTTTATTGAGAAGTTAGATTTTCTAGTATATATATATATATTTTTTTTATTATTATTTTTTTTACATTTCTCTCATTTGTTTGTTTCGACATTATGTTGATTTTTTGTATCATGTTAAGGGAGCGAAGGGTATACTAAGTGGAAAGCATTTGTCCTCCAATCCCTATTTGCAACTTATTTGTTTGACAAATAAAAATATGTTTAACCTAAAACCATATCATGTGACCCCTCGTTGGAACGAGCTCGTCGAGCTCGTTCCAACGAGGGGTCACATGGTATGGTTTTGTTGAATTTTTTTGAAAAATTTCAATAACTGATATTTAAAATAATAAATGTTGATATCGTCTGCGTTGGGTAAAGGGTTAATATATTGCCTGTTCCATAAAACAAATACTATGTATTATTCAATAGATTTGTTTTTTTTTCCCCACAATTGCCCATTATGGAGCTCGCCTGATATAACTTCAACCACGTGTGATATGACGCCCACTGTCATAGTGCCTCCTCCCCTCCCTCTTCGATCCGTTGCTAGGCACAGCCATTTTGTTTACGGTGAAATAGTTCAGCGCAATTCGTCAAATCAATCAGTAAAATTGGCGTTACCAGTCGAAAAGGGGTAGTTTTTTTTTATAAAGAGAAAAAGAGGTGACTTGTGCATAAAGTTATCTTTATCGCAAGAGTGAACTGAAAGTGGCAATTATTTATTACGTTTCTGAAAAATGTGTTTACCTCATAAGATGCCAGAACTTAATAAAAATGCATTGTCTCGTGTTAATAAGGCATAAATAGCTAGAAATAGTATGTTATTAAAATGAAAAAAAGACCCCGTGATTTGTGAGTTTCTTTTTGTATTTCGTTTCAGCGAAAAACTGACAGCGGAAGTACCGCCCACTTGTACTCATGTAAACAAAAACTGATTCGAACGTGTGTTCGTCTGACATACATTTAAACTCTTAATAATCTGACAATCATGGTATAAATAAAATATACCCAAAGTAGCTTGGTGTACCAAATGTTCACCACTCGTGGTGAAGTGGTGTTAACCGCGCGCAAAAGGCTCACGGTTAACACCACTTCACCACTCGTGGTGAACATTTGATACACCAATCTACTATGGGTATATGCTATATTTTCACAAATAGTTAAAAAGTGGTTATATTCTATACTCTCCCAAAAATGAAAGTGTGCATGCTAAAAAATAACACTAAAAAAAGATATATATCATTTTCATTCATGGAAATTTTATTCAATCACAGATGAATCAATTTGTGATCAACACGAGAAATTTCATTACGCTACGACGAATACTCTTGGTGCCATGGAGAGTCAAAGACACTGAGGGTCAAACACAAAAGTCACACACTCAATATCTGGTATGACCTCCGTCTGCATCGACTGCTGCTGTACATCTACGCCTCATGGAAGCGAACAAGTTAGCATGGAAGTGTTGTGGGATTTTGTTCCATATTCTGATAAGCTGTCTTTGAAGTTCCACAAGCGCTGAAGGTGCATGGGGAAGCCGGCGTAGCTGACGTTTCATTTCGTCCCATACGTGCTCAATGGGTGAGATATCGGGCGAATTTGTGGGCCAGGGAAGAACATCCACTTGTTGTTGCTGCAGATACTGTTGAACAACACGAGCTGCGTGGGGTCGGGGGTTGTTCTGCTGTAGAATGACGCCGGGGCCGTGACGTTGCAGAAATGGGACAACAACAGGTGTAAGCACTTCATCACGATATCTGGCTGCATTGAGATTGCCATCAATAATGACCAGCTCAGTTCTGTTACGGGCAGTGATGCCACCCCACACCATGAGAGACCCTCCCCCATAACGGTTTCGCTCCACGACACATGGATCTGCGTAGCGTTCGTTTTGACGTCTGTACACTCTCTGGCGGCCATCTGAGGATGAAAGATGGAAACGACATTCATCTGTAAATAAAACACGTCGCCACCAGTGTAAGGGATGCCTGAGGTGTTGTCTACATCACTGCAGTCGAGCACGACGATGACGTAACGTCAAAATCGGACGAATTGCCGGTCTTCGAGGACGTAAGCCGTATTCTCTCAGCCGGTTGATTACTGTTTGTGGATGTATCCGTTTCAGGTTAGGGATGTTCCTGGCTGTCGTCGTTGCCGTTTGTTGCCAGTTCCAGAGATGGATGCCACGGATTTACCGATCTTGTGCAGGGGTGGTAACTCGGGGTCTCCCGGGGCGGGGACGTCTCGAACGTCATCATGTTGTGCATGTCGATGGACTAGCCTGTCTACAGTGTTACGGTGGCAGTTCAACGGCTGGGCAACCTCTCTGTGTGTTCTGCCAGCTTTAATCATACCCAGGGCAAGGAGACGTTGATTCATTGTCAATCTTGGCCTGCTAATGTGGAGTCGTTTTAACAGCAGCGCAAGTTTGAATGTGAATGATAGGAAGGCCTTACTTTAGTGTTTAAATACCCAAGGATTCACACTGCTGCATTAATTTTCAGACTCTCCACGTGCAAAACATGCCTTTTCACAAACGAGCAGCACGTCATTTAACGTTAATGCAAGTTTAACGGGGAAAGCTGTTTTTGTGTTCAATATAACTTATTCATGAACAGGTTAACACTCTTTACGCCTACGAAATTATTTTTTTGGAGTTTGATCAATTTCTGCAATACACACTTTCTTTTTTAGGCGAGTATAGATCCCAAATTTCACATATTATTGTCCCAGATTTAATCACGATTTAAAATTATTTTTTTCAAGTTTTCATGACTGGCGCGAACCATGGTCGCCCAGGTGCACCCGGTGATTGACGATCGTCACTTTGCGCACCTCTCCAACACAATCTATAGCTATGCGCCTAAGTATATTAACTTACGTTGTGCATTATCACATACTGTCTGAATTGCGGTCTGTGTTGTCGACGTACTGTACTGCCCACTCATTCCACATCCTGATAGAGCTTGTTGCATACATTGGGCGTACTCGACAAGCTTCCCAGAGCTGAAAGATGCAAAAACCTACTGAACTACAAAAACAGAAGATCAAAACCTATTGGAAGCAATTTCCTTTAAACAAACTGCTTGAGCGATAGCATTTTTGAAAGATCAACAGATTTTCATTTTATTAGCGATGGCACTACATCTATTCTGCAGAAACCGATTTGTTTAGAGATTTTTCAATTGAAACCTTTCTAGTTGCTGTTTGCGTGCCAACATCCATCAGAAATGTCGATCGAGTGATGATGAGGGACGCATAGCCAGAAGGTTCGTCCGAACACATCACGTGTGGAAATCGAATTAACTATTGAGTAACAATGTTGTATATATATATAATACAGAGAGAGAGAGAGAGAGAGAGAGAGAGAGAGAGAGAGAGAGAGAGAGAGAGAGTGAGAGACAGACAGACAGACAGAGACAGACAGACAGACAGACAGACAGACAGACAGACAGACAGACAGACAGACAGACAGACAGACAGACAGACAGACAGACGGACGGACGGACGGACGGACGGACGGACGGACGGACGGACGGGCGGACGGACGGACGGACGGACGGACGGGCGGGCGGGCGGGCGGGCGGGCGGGCGGGCGGGCGGGCAGGCGGGCGGGCATCGGGCGGGCGGGCGGTCGGGCGGGCTTACGGGAGATAGAGAAAGAAAGGGAGACAGAGAAGAGGGAGTAGGAGAGATATAGAAGGGAACGAACTGACGGACGAGTGGACGGATGGATGAAGACAGAGACACAGTGGCAGAGAGACAGAGCAGGGAGTCAAAAAGAGAGACAGATAAAGAGAGAGATAACATATCACCGAATATGCTCTCGTTTGATCTGACTTTCTGCGGCTTTTAAAGTGCGTGAAAATGCATAGCACAAAGACAAAGACGAAGAAACAGGGTGCCGAATGCTTGTCTGTTATCCGTTATAGGTGCTTGAAGTGGAGACCCTGGGCCTGGTGTTTGGTGAGTTACGCTTGTGTTTGCAGGCCTTTGAGTTTACCCCGGTCTGGGAACTCATACATCCATCGGCTTCGACTCAGGTGTATGAGTGCCCAAACCATTGTAAACTCCCATACACCCTGGAAAACACAAGGATAACTAATAGTATCCATGGCGGCAGTAAACAATCGTTGCTGCTCAAAGTGTGATATTTGTTTACGAAATAAAACGTACCACATCAAGCATACCTAGAATACAATTACACACAATTACTGCCATTACCCACCTGTAGAGGGTTAAGAATGCACTTTTGAAAGTTCAAAAATCACTCATAGTATACTGAGTAAACTGTAAAGAAAATGTTCAGCATAAAAAAATGATAGGGTCGTAAAATGAAAAACAACAAAGAACTTTTGGGACACCAAATAATGTATTCTGTCCATTTTTTTATTATTATTTTAAATTAATAAATGCAGTACTTTGAAAATAGTTTGGGTATTCAAATCCTCTTATTTTGTCTAAATTCAAATATTGAAAATTCGATGCGGGTGGAAATGCATCCAAATAGTAGTAGCAGCTACATACCCGATATCAAATAATATCAAGTAAGTTATCCGATACAGCGGAACCCACAGATAGTGTTCCAGCGTTCAGATTGGGCAAATAACTTTAGGCATAATAATACTTAGATATTATCATAACAGTGTGTTGATCCGTGTCGTAGTATCACGTCGAGTTAAGGTGGCCAGATTTTCGGATCACACGAGCTGCATTTTCTCCTGAGCACATATCGGTCTATCAGTTTTAGACATGTGCCTCTGAGGTGTATGCGTTGCATACGCCAAAACATAAAAGGTCGATTGCGCGCATGTGCATGAGGCAATAAATCGGAGGGTTTTTTTTCTCAACACTGAAGCCTGTGGACAAGTTTTTTTCAAAACGTTTATCGTCGGAAATCCATTGAAAAAATCCTTTCATCCTATATGTCATCAGTAAAATTAACCTTTCTTCTTTCATTACGTGTGATTATTTTGTTTGTCGGATATTTAATTTTTGCTTCCATTTTAATTGAAATTTAGAAGTGACCTGTGTGTAGAACGATTGTAAAATTTAGCAAAATCGACAACCTTTCTTTCCTTCAAAATAGTTTTCCAGCGTTATAAAAGTTATTACTTTTTGTGCCATCACGCATCACGCATGGAACTGCAAATATTGAATATATGTCTGAGTATTAATTCAGTGATTTAACCCTTTCACTGCCACGCCCACATTAGCCATAAAAGGGGGGACCTCTAGGCACGCCTTTGGAGGAGGAAGTTTAATAGAAATTATGACATACTTGAAACACTACCAACTGATTTATTGTTGTAAAGGACTCTGAGTCCTTTCCAACAATCAATCAGATGGTAGGTTTCATCTGTGGGTTCCAGAACATTCAGATAACAATTATAAAATAGTTGATAACAGCCGCTTTCGGTTGCGAAAGTGTTAAGGACCTATTGCCTCCAAATGACTTTAACAAATGCACACTTTTAGGTTTTTTATTCAACTGACATGACATTGTGCTTCGACAGCAGGGTACCAAACTTTACAGAAGTCTTGCAGGCCTTCTGGATTTTTTCTTTATCAGTTGTTCAAATGATTACTTCATCGTCTTGGTGAAACCCTGAAATAGGTTTTTATTATACGCTAATTGATAGATTATCGAAGAAATTGGAGAAAGATAGAAATCGTATCTCCCACTGTGAAGATATAAAAATTTTCACTTGCACGGTATCAATCAAAATTGCGGCTTTCAAATCATCACTTCAAGGTGAATACGAGTCAAATTATCACTGGAAATGATCAATTTGTTCTAAAAACGTATAATGCTCTGTTTACTTTCATGCATCAATTCAAGGTTGAAACGAGTGGAATTATCTTATTTATTTATTTATTTATTTATTTATTTATTTATTTATTTATTTATTTATTTATTTATTTATTTATTGGCGTTTAATGTCACATACTTATGCACAATGGCTAATCATGACAGTGACAGTTTTACGGGTGGAGGAAGCCGGAGTACCCGGAGAGAACCACCGAGCTACGACGAGCAGCTGTCAGCTCCTCCAACATCGTAACTCTAAACTCTGCGCCGCGGCACTTGCAGGGTTAGATTGGTTGAAGACATGCGCACCATCGACGTGCAGTACGCCTTAGTACACAGCGTCATCGTTCCCCCTATGTAGGCAATCGGGGTTAAGTGTCTTGCCCAGGGACACAACGCGGAAGAGCGAATCAGTCGCTGAAATGGTCACCCATCCAACTACTAACCGCGCTCGACGTCGCTTAACTTCGGTGATCTGACGAGAACCGGTTACCGCGACGCCACCGAAGTGGAATTATCAGATTCTTATAAAAAGCGAATAATAAAAAGAAAATCTAGTGTTTTGAGAGGATACAGAAATTTTCTCACATGTGGCCGAGAAATAAACATGTATCTTGATCACTCGTGAGATAATTTTCGGTATCAACTCAAAAACGCTAGATAACCTCTATTTATCCTTCACAAAATGTATAATAAAGGGATTTCGTCATAAGTCAACGTCGACGTTGTAACGTTGTGGGTGGGTTGGTTTCAGAAGTAGAAATGAAATAATCTTCTCTTGTTCATTAACCCTTTACGCAACGAATCGCCCACATCCGGCCGCGTAATATGCAAATTCAGCAGCTGAAAAAATATTATGTTTCGAAAAAATTCAACAAAACCATATCATGTGACCGCTCTTTGGAACGAGCTCGTCGAGCTCGTTCTAAAGAGGGGTCACATGATATGGTTTTGTTGAATTATTTTGAAAAAAATTAAAAAATTATATTTAAAATAATAAATTTTGAAATCGGCTGCATTGGCTAAAGGGTTAACTGTCTACCGAGTACAGCAGCAGACGATATTTGCAGAAACATTTTCTGAAAAACTAAATATTGTTTTTTCCGTCTAAACATATCCCTTGACCTCGTGCCACTGAGGGGTCATAAGTTATGTTTTTTGGACAAATTTTGAACAGCGCTGATGGACAGCTTTAGTCGTTATATTAGCTACAAGTTTACATTACTCAATATGTGTTGAAAAGAATAACAATTCATCAAGATTTGACACGCAAATGTCTGAACCCCCTTCATTAAAATCGATTTTATCCTCGGTAAACCTTGGTTCATGGCGATGTTAGCGAATTCAGTACAGAAATTCCAAATGAAATAGTGACTGACTAGAGAGAACCATTATATGACAACTCGTCCGACGAAGCTTGAAGGGCACTCTCCAATGAAAGGAAACTGGATGAAAACTAATTCCAATGAAGATATAAAGGTGGTCGGACATTACCATTGCGTGAGGTGATGTATTAAAGAGTTTCTTACACACAGACAACAACGATGATGGCAGGCACTTGACTTAAAGGAATTCACGGAGGAGTGTGACATGATCTCGAACGTATGGAAGGAACATTTTTCTAGTACAAACTAATGGCGGTCGGATATCACCGTTACGTAGGGTAAAGTGATAAAGCGTTATTTGTACAGTCAGCAACAGTGATGTCTTCCGACACGACATGACCCTGTCTGTCGAAAATGTTGTTAAACCCCAATAAATAAACAAACAGTGCTGTCGGGGCGTCAGTATGTGGGGTTAAAGCGGTGAGGTTGGACATGATATGATAGTAACCCACTCTCCTGCTCATATTTGTTTCCAGTCGCGACGTTTTCGGGAGAGTTGACTTGTGCGATGTCGATTCGTACTTTCCAGTAATCATTTAACCCTTTACCCAACGTAACAGCCAAAATCGGCCAGCGCTACTCACAAAAATCACAATTTTGTCGCCAAACATAGCTGATGACCCCTTATTGAAACGAGCTCGTTGAGCTCGTTTCAATGAGGGGTCATAAGCTATGTTTTGACACAAGAGATGAAAAAAGTAGTTATTCAAGAATTTTGTTTGCAATAGTCGTCTGCTTTTCGTGTTAGGGAAAGGGTTAATTTATTACGAGACTAGCAAGCGCGGTGGATGAATGGCTACGCCTTGGACTTTCTCCCGCACATTTCTGGATGATCTTCGGTTCGATCCTCGCCAGGAGTTACTGCGTTGTGTTCTTGGGCAAGATACTTCATCCAGATTTCCCACGTGGGGACACGGTGACGCTGAGTACTAAGCCTAGTGCACATCGATGGTGCACTTGTCTTCAGCCAATACTAATCCTAATTAGTAGTAGGTTTGTGAGTTTGGCAGTTGCTCGGTGGTTCTCCCAGGGTACTCTTGCTTCCTCCACCCGGGAAACTGTCTGACACGAGGTGATCCTGACTGTCGAATGTGTCGTTAACTCCCAATAAATATTAATAAATTACAATCCTGGATTTTCTACTTGTACTCAACCCTGTCAACAATGGCGCCCTGGAAGGTATCATTTCAGTCAATGCTGTCATCGGCGAAATAGGCGAAACCATCTTGGTTTGTTGGGTGGTTCATTTGTAATTTTATCCAAAGCTCTGAACTGTTGGATTAAATTATTAACGAGCCTCGCTTTTTGTTCTTTATGTCGTCTGCTCGTTCACCACTATTTTATCTTCACGCAAAAAAATTATCCACACCGTATTGAAAGAGTTAAGTCACATACAGAATCAGTAATAGAAATTGAGGACTATACTATCCGATTCGAGATATTGTAGACACAGCGTTAACAATTTTGAGTAGGGTACAGTGGCGGATCCAGGATTGAAAAAAAAGGGGTGGGTGGGAAACAGAGTGACGGAGCCACGAACCGAACGCCGGAAGCGCGAGTGTGGAGTGAGCTCGAGATTGAGGTATCCCCCCTCTCGTACGAGGGGGGGGGGGGTGCGGGGGTTCACTCACGGAAAAAATGTTGACAACTGAGCGTTTATCGGACCTCGCCGTTATCGCAATGCACAGGTTTGAGTTACCTGTTTCAAAAATTTGTGAACGTTATATTTCCAAGCATGTATGACGAGCCAGTCATTATTCATCACATGAACTCTTATGGTGATAATATTTCATCCAAATAACATGTATCAGACTATTTTCGTTGAGGAATCGACATTTATGTTGACTACGATTGGTACAATGTATGGTCTGTAGTCTGTACCTCATCGAGGTACAGACTACAGACCATGCATTGTACCAATCGTTCATACGATGGTGTCTAGTCGCGAGAACTCCTCGTGTAAAGATAATTTCAGTACAAGTTGAATTTGACTTTGAAAAATTGCTTGTTGTCTCCCCTTTCAAATATCCACCCTATCCACCCCACCCCACTCACGCCCCTGTATCCACCCATGGGGTATGTGTGAATTAAATAAGAAGTTGCGTCACAACTATCACATGCATATTTCATTTATCCAGAGATAAATTTTGAAGAAGGCTTGAGGTTTTTTTTACCCACCTACTAACATTCACACTACATCATCAGTGGATGCTTTCGACGAATGATGTTGCAGGAATAGCTGGAATATTTAATCAGTCGGAACTTTATTTATTTATTTATTTATTTATTTATTTATTTATTTATTTATTTATTTATTTATTTATTTATTTATTTATTTATTTATTTATCAACACATTAAACAGCCATGGTCATCTCGTGTGGGATAGTTTCACGGGTGGGGGAAGCTGGAGTACCCGGAGAGGACCACAAGCATCGACAAGCAACTGTCAGACTCCCCCAAGTATTATCTTTACACATTCTGGGTTTACATTGGTTGAAGACAAGATTACCAACGACGATGAAGACAAGTGCACCAGTGACGAACAGAACGCCTTAGTACCAGGGATGGGAGCAGTTGACGTTTCAAACGTTAACGTGTTAAATTATTTTAACAGCGTTAAGAAAATTTAACCAAGTTAATAACGTTTAACTTTGAAGATTATAATTTTATATATAGCATTGCGTCGTTATCTTTTGTTTACCCAAGCCGTATTGCGCGTGCCGATGACGTCGAATTTTACGCCATTTGACGATATTGAAGAAGACTAATTTAGACGTCCGTCAATTAAAGACGACCCATTGGTTTGGTGGGGAGATCTTGAAGCCCTCTTACCAACGTTGGCCAGCCGATATTTGACGATACAACAATATCAGCTTCATCCGAGCGCCTATTTTTCATGTAAGGACGGTATTCGAGCAACGGTGGATGTCTCTTTCTAAGGATACCGCAGCAGCGACTGTATTCTTAAATGAAAACATCACCGAATGTTAGAATTTACGATAACCTGAGAGAACTATCTTAACTACTCGACCCCTGAGTTCTAAGGTGTTCTATGTGCCAGTAGGCAGTAGCCAGCAGGCAGTAGCCAGTAGGCACACAGAACACATTGGAACTCAAGAGACGAACTGTACGTAAGTGCAATTATATTCAAATTCAAATCAATAAAAATGGCCGAAGTTATTAAAAATTTTGTTTATTTTAACATTTAACGTCATTTAACTCGTTAACGCATAATTTTTTAACACGTTAACGTGTTAATGAAAATTTTAACTCCTCCCAGACCTGCTTAGTACACATTGCCTCCGCCCCCACTCCCTTTGATCTTGCCGTAACCACTGGGCCGTCCCCTTAGTCGGGACTTGAGCCACCGCAGTTTGGGCAAATCAGGTTCACACACATTGAATGGGTTATGTTGGCGACTCCCTTGGATGTTGCTCGTATTATACTGGATCAAAAAATAATCCTTCAATATCGTCGTAAAGAATTACTTGCCTGCAAATAGTGCCCAGATCCGTTGCCGTGTTGCCGGACAAAATATCACCAGCTCCTAATAATGCTGTGCACGCATTTATATTGTCCTGACAAGTCGCTTGTGTCACTCCCAGAATGGTGGCCGCTAAAACATGAAAAAAGAACAGCTAAAGCAAGAACTGCAGACTACGAAAAACTCATTAATTTTAGCCATGATATTTCTTCAGCACGTTGGCCTCTTTGTGATTGTTGTCTGTTAACCCTTTACCCAACGCAGACGATATAAAAATTTATTATTTTAAATATATTTTTTTTCAAATATTTCAAAAAAATTTTAACAAAATTATATCACGTAACCCCTCGTTGGAACGAGCTCGACGAGCTCGTTCCAGCGAGGGGTCACGTGATATGGTTTTGTTAAGATTTTAGGAAAAATAATATTTTTTTCAAATGCTGAATTTACATACACGCGAGCGGATACGGGCGATTCGTTGGTTGAAGGGTTAAACGTAGTACTGCCGGACTATCGATCCAAGCAGTGACTACATTCTACAACGAAATTATTGTCACCGTAATGTGATCACATCTCTCAGTCACCGACAGACGTAACGGGATGGACATTAAACTGGTCTTATCCCTTTCAACGCCGCACACATACATGTGGTCGAATGATAAGACAAGGCAAACACGAAACCCTGGTGCAAATCAGTAACAATGGAGCGGAGGGGGTAAATTACTACTGAAATGCCCATGACAACCCCTGGCTTATATCGTCATGAATATCGACTTTTAGGAAAGTTATTTTCCTTCAGTTTTTAGACTAGCAAGAAATGTCCATTCAGAAACAAGTAGGTATCGAGAAAACACCCGTGACATCAGTAGAATGTAAAGGCAAGTTTCATTTTGTTACCTTTAATAAACGAGAACAACATACAGCTCACGGAGCTGTATGTTGTTTTCGTTTATTAAAAGTAATAAACGGAAAACTGAGTTTAGAGGACAGTACAATAGGAGCGACTAGTTCACAGATAATCCGTCATTAAGAAGATCTATCAGTATCGCATCTACCAACACTAATGTCCTCTTTTGCTCTAGCAAACTCTAAATGTGTTTTACAGTAATTTACGTAGCAAAATGTCGACTCTTTCGCCAACAAGGCAAACATGAAGGGGTGGGGGAAATCAGTAACAATAGAGCGAATATGTGGAGGAGCCGATACTATAACACTGTCACAATTGTATTTTTTAGAATTGTATTTTCTACCTATATATAACTGACTAAAATGAATCCTTAGCATTTTAAAAGATACCTGTATGGCAATTTGCCAACTGGCAATTGCCACATCTTTAAAAATGCTAATGGTTCATTACAACTCATTTAAAGTCATAACTTGAAAATATAATTCAAGATACACAACTGTAAAAGTTTTATAATATTGGCTCCTGTACATATTCCAAAGTTATAAAAACAAACCTCGTATTAAAATATTCACAGTGTTCAACATGAAAACGCTCATTTGCAATTTCGTTGAGTTTCTTGTCTTACGGGTACACCATGTCCCTTGGTTGCACTCACAAGGATATAAGTGTACGCTCAAATTCTAAATTATTTAAGAACTAAAAATTGATTCTAGCACTGGGTGGGAGCTAGCAAGAATCAAAAACGAATCTCGCGAATCAGTACGAATTTTAAGGCATGTTCTACCACCCACCTACCCGCACCCAACCCTTATCCCACACTTACCCCAAATAATTGCCTTTATTTTTTACTCTACCTGTTTTATCACAAAAACCGATCGCGAAACAACTCAGAAAGATGATTTGTTTAATAATGTGTGATGTACTTACAAAAAATTCCCAGAATGGTGAAATAGTGCATCATCGTTGTCATCTTGCTCGTGTAGCGATGTCGAAACTCTGAATAATATAAAGAAGATAGATTTTACAGCTTCATTTCATTGTGAGATTTTTCGCTGCGAAACCGTTTGCTTCAGCCCAACAGTGTACTGTGAAGACAAAATAAGGTAATAAAAATCATCCACAAGCAAACTTTCAATTAATGAAGCACCTGGATGTACCCCGTGCTTCACTAATTGAATTATTGATGATTATTCCTGTAATTAGGGTTTGGAATTTAATATGATTGGCTCCGTGGAAATACTGCTCACCCGTGGAAAGTGGCCAGTCCTCGCACACTGTATCCAGTGTGCGAGTTTGAGACACCTACCGAGAATATTTCGAACTCCTCTTTTCCACTGGTTCGCAGCCAGCTTTAAAAAACACCACGGAACGTGACTGGCCTTGCATAGCAATTCTCCTGACTTTAAAAACAAGTTACCCTCAAGTCGGTCTGAGGCACTGACACCCCCCCCCCCCTCCCCCCACCTCTTCAACTAGGATGTACTTCCACCAGTCTATTCCTATTTCTTAACATTAATCTCCAGGCTCCATTTATATCTAGCCTGTCAGATATTAATGCCAGTGTGGACGTGACTGACATTGGCCAGCATCACGAGGTTCTGTGGTATTCGGAATACCCAGTCATTAAGTTGAAAGGAATGGTATTATTCTTCTCTGACAACGTAATATTCTTTACAGTCTGGAAGACCAAGAGCTGTCGTCATTCGTTGACAACTTATATAGATGGTCTCCATGGAGTTCCTAGGTTATATCGAAATTTACAAAGCCATTTCAGTAAATTATGTCCGTGTTTTAGCTCGGTCCAGGCGTAATTTTCTGGACGAGTTTTATAAATTATATGATCTAAATCCCCTCCTGTTGGGGTGCATGAGAGATAGAGGGAGAAAGAGACCGAGTCGGAGACCGAAAGAAACATCTATTGGTAGAATAACAATGGAAGACATAGAAACAGAGGGACAGAGAGCACGTCACATTACTGTATTGCCTCACATGTAAAGAGATCTGCCACAGCAGTGTACAGTGCTATTTTTTATTACACATCCATTCAATTTTAAACCCATGTATTTAACGGAATAGCCGCTATGACATAAATGATTCTGTATTCAATGGGTGAAGTACAAGCCGGAACTTTTTCCCCAGCACCGTTCATACTAGTTCCTTTCCCATCGAGTCATTAATTACGCTTCGAAAAGTTTCCACATTTTGTTATACAATTATCGACAGTCTGTCGCATAGTGTAAAAATGAAAACGTCCAAAGCAAATTAAAGTCGGTTCACAAAAATTAGTTAACCAAAAATGAGACAATATTTAAAAAAAAAACAATCATATCCAACCAGAACATTAACCCAATCCTGTTATAACTAAATTCGTCAACTTTATTTGGTAAATCTTCGTACATCTTGACATGCTTCGAACTTTTTTCAAAAATGTTTCTGTTTTGCAAATCTGCACAAATTTGTACTTATATTTTAACGAACAGTAATAGCCACCAAATGTTTAGGCGTGAATGGTCACCAGTCGAAGAGAAACAGCGATACAAATTTCAACAAACACTGGTTCCGAAAAGGTTGTTTTGATTTCTTATCGATCCATTTGATCAGTACAGCTTCAGTCAAAACAAACCGACTCTTCACATTTGAGTTTAAACATCGGAATTAAAATGGTTTATTTGAATGAACTTTAATGCATGGGTTGTGTAATAAACACGATCTGTGCCTTTAGAGAATAGTTTGATGTCGATTTCATTTCATTTATGTCGACTTTTCACCCGAAACTAGTTTCATTTATGTCGACTTTTCACCCGAAACTAGTTTCGGGTGAAAAGTCGACATAAATGAAATGAAATCGACATCAAACCATTCTCTAAAGACACAGATCGGGACACATAACTCTTGTTTATTTCCCGATCACTCTACTGATGCTCAGAATTCAGTTAGAGACAATTTATTTATGGTATAACAGTACTAACGTGGTCGTAGAGCAGTAGGTGGAGTCACTCGATCGAGCAATTGCGCTATAGCTCATTTGCTCGATGGGGTTCGAGTCGTTCGAGCAATTGCTCGTGGAGCAATTACTCTCTTAGCTCTTTAGCTTATTTGGGAAAATCCTAGCTACGAAATCCGTTTTTTGAAAATGACAGGTCTTAGGCACCCCTTTTTCTGAAATGAGTCGTATGAGCGAGTCACTCGAACGAGCAATTACTCGTTAGCTCATTTGCTCGGTGGACCTCGAGTCGTTCGAGCAGTATGTGGAGTCACTCGATCTAGCAATTGCTCTAAAGCTCATTTGCTCGATGGGTTTCGAGTCATTCGAGCAATTGATCATGTTGCAATTATTCTCTTGGCTCTTTAGCTTATTGGGAAAAATCATCAGCCCTGTTTCTAAGTATCCTACTTACACCTACTGATTGGGTTATCTCGATAAACGAAACAACAAGAGTACTCGGAATAGGGTCAAAACTAACAAGAACAGACCAGAAAAGCTAAATATAGTAACGAAACTGTTCCAATCGATAGACTCTTATACTCTATTGGAGTATACTCCAGGACAAAAGAACATGGTCAGGTAGACGAAAACTATTTCATATTTAGATAGAAGCGGAGAATTCTGCAAGAATTCGAAATAGTGCAACTTGTCGGGTTGTTTGTGGTAATTCTGCGAATCGGGAAATTACTCTTGTACAAAGGAACATACCCTGCGAACATACCCTTGCCCTATTATAACCATTTGGGTAACATAGCAACCATGTGCTACCATAGAAACCAAGATGGCGGCCTCCAGTATACAAAATGAACGATGGAAACTCGTATCACCCTAACAACGCGCGCTGCGCATGCGCACTAACACAACGTATCACTGTGGAGATGACGTGACAAGATGGCCGCCCACGCGTGTTACCATGACAACACAACATGGCGCCACTGGGTCATGGGACATGACGCCACATCCTATATCCTGCACTAGGTCCTGTCAATGTAAGCCGAGCCATCGCTCTCCTACTGCTCGTGTAGGTTTGAAAGGGTTAAACTTCGAAACACTCACTCCATATCCATAAATCAGATGACACTTACATGTTATATTAAGTAATCAAATAACAAATCACGAAAAGAAAAATGAGAAAACAAAGAAAAAAGGTGCGCGGTGGCTCAGTTGGTAGAAGTGCAGGCTCGGTTCGAATCCCATCTGCGGCAATCACGTTGTGTCCATGGGCAAGACACTTCACCCCCATTGCTCACGTGGGGGCACGGTGACGTTGTGTCCTAAGGCGTACTGCACGTCGATGGTGCACCTGTCTTCAACCAATGCTAACCCTAATTGTGTGGAGTTGGTATGTTGGGTAACTGACAGCTGCTCGCCGTTGCTCGGTGGTTCTCTTCGTGTACTTCGGCTTCCTCCACCCGTAAAACTGTCACGGTCATGGTTAGCCATTGTGCAGAAATATGTGACCTAAAACACCAATAAATAAATAATTTAAGCAAAAAGAAATGCATAGAGACAAGGTGTTAAAATCTGCTATTGTCGTTTCAGCTTTGTCGGAGTAAAACAAGAACATTGATGGAGATTAGAATAAATATATACTGCACGTGAGTGTTTACATTAGTGAAAATGTACTTCTCGAGTGAAACACAATGCCTTTGGATACACCACAGCTTTATAGAATATTGTGAAATAACTTGTATGTTTTACAGCTGTCCCATGAAATTGAGCGTCCACAATAGGCACACGAGAGACTGTACAATCTTGTCACCGTATACGTAAAAACAGTGATGAAGTATTTAACCCTTTACCCAACGTAACGTTCCAAAACGGCCAGCCTTATTCAGAAAAATCGCCAATTAATTTTCATTATCTTTTTCATTTCTTGTCTCAAAAACATAGGTTATGACCCCTCTTTGGAACGAGCTCGTTCCAAAGAGGGGTCATAACCTATGGTTTTGAAACAAAAAATGAAAACAATGTGTTATTCAAGAATTTTGTTTGCAAGTGTCGTCTGCTTTTCATGCTAGGTAAAGGGTTTAGTGAAAATGTACTTCTCGAATGAAACACTATGCCTACGGGTACACCAACGGTCTTGTCTTCTACTGATAGCTCAGTTTCAATGAAACAGCATTCTTTTAATTTCAAAACATCAAAATTATTTCCCAGTTGGGCCGAATAGTGATGAAAATGATACAAAATGCCATCGGAATGACCTCTGTGTGACCTGTCATTGATCACTCAGATGCAAGGAAACAGCGTTCGTTCAGTTCGAAAATTCAAAATTATCTTGGGGTTTGGGGTCCGCCTTGGTTCATCCCGCGGTAACTGTTCTTTGTGCCCATGTCTGAAAATCAATGACTTTTGGAGGTTTTAAACGTGAGTTGAGTGCCGTACAGAACTTATATATTTTGGAAAAAAAGACGATAGATCACTTTTCAATGATAAAAATAATACTTTTGAGCATTATAATGGTGTCTGTATCACACTAATTGTAAACTTAGGGGTGATGCATGTTTCGCGGAATCAGGCTGTTCATTCACGGAAATGACGCTGTATATTGTCGCTTTCTAGGAATTTGTTATTATCAATACGTATTAACATGCAGTCGCATCTGATCGATGAAATATTCACTTGGATAACACTGAATATTTAAAAAAAAACATTTTTAAACCCATTCGAACAGGAGAAAACACCATTTTCACCCTATTTCATTTTCTGTAATTTTTTGTCAACTCATTTAATCAAAAAGTGTCCGCATCGTGACATTACACGGGCACAGTCCTGTCTATTGGAATAAAAGGCAAGGAGATGAGATTTGCTAACTTATTTTCCTATGAAGAATAAAAACCTGAAATTTACTGTAAATTTATCATTATTTTTTTTTTTTGAGGGACGATTAGCGACACTATTGACAGCCAGTGTCATCTCGTGTCTGACCGTTTTATGTGTGGCGGAAGTCGGAGTAGCCGGCTAGAACCATCAAGCAGCTGCGCGTATTATCAGACTCCTCGACGTACCAACTCCACACAAAGCTTTAGAGATTATTACCATTATGCGGATGTACAAAATATGTATCCGAGTCTCGCTCCGGGTTCTAAAGGCAGATCACGACGAGTCGTCGTGATCTGCCTTTAGAACCCGGAGCGAGACTCGGATACATATTTTGTACATCCTCATAATGGTAATAATCATTTTATCTTACAATACATTGGAGATAAGTCAAAAATGTAGACGAATATATAACGAACTATTTATTCATACGGATGAACAAAAAGAAAAAAATGGAACTCACGCGAAGGGAAGGTGCTTGTATCATCTGTATCTGGGGGTCGGATACACGACAGTTGCGGAGTTAATACAAACAAAATGCATGTTGATTGTAAGATAACAGTTAGTATTGGTTGAAGGCAAGTGCGCCATCGACGTACATTGCGGGATTTATTGTCTTTCTCGGGGATACACCACAGTTGACACTGGTGGGCATCGAACCGTGGACCGTTCGATTTAAAGTCAAATGCCGTAACCACCAAGGCACCGCGCTCCTAAAAATTACTGTTAAAACACATTCATTAGAGCAAAAGTGGACGTTTTTATTGGTGGTAGGAGTAATGCTGATAGATATTCTTAATGACGAAGTAGCTGAAAAATAGTTCCTTCTCATTAGCTAACCATAAAAGCCCAGTTTCCTTTTGTTACTTTCGTTTATTAACCCTTTGCCCAACG
Organism: Pictodentalium vernedei; assembly: GCA_031216915.1. Lineage (NCBI taxonomy): Eukaryota > Metazoa > Mollusca > Scaphopoda > Dentaliida > Dentaliidae > Pictodentalium > Pictodentalium vernedei. Next base: position 298,005,298 of record CM062288.1, read on the forward strand.
AATCGCCCGCATCCGCCCGCGTAATATGCAAAATCAGCAGTTGAAAAAATATTATTTTTCAACAAATTTCGACAAAACCATATCATGTGATCCCTCGTTGGAACGAGCTCGTCGAGCTCGTTCCAACGAGGGGTCACATGATATGGTTTTGTTGAAATTTTTTGAAAAATTTAAAAAAAATGATATTTAAAATAATAAATTTCGATATCATCTGCGTTGGGTAAAGGGTTAAAGGTTACACTAGAAAACCTGGCTTTCTTTTATACTGATGTCATGTGTGTTTTCTCATCAATTCCTTGCCTCTTAATTCGAACTTCATCCCTATTATTAAAATTTTTACGGAGATAAAATGTCCCCCCTCCCCCCCCCCCCCCCCCCACTTCCTATGCAAGATATGTGTGTCCCATGTGAGAAGGCCATGTGAGATAGATGACCCACATGACCGGCTTATTATTAACGGACGCACGCACTATATAATCATCGCACGTTCTTCCGTAAACAAACAACATGGCGTCACGTTTCGGAAATATCAGTAGACGAACGTTTGTCGCAGAAAATTGAAATAAACACACAGGTCGCAAAACCAAAGGACACATGACTCTTTTATATAAATTTTGGGGTGAATACAGTTATCAGTGGAGAGTGTTGCACGAAATTACCCTCGAAAAGTTATGCGAATACAGTGCAGACTGACGTCGTCAGAATATATTAATGTTCATTTACCTATAATTTTTTAACCCTGTCTTACCGACGTTGGAATTTAATTCCGTGGTATACACTTGTGGTATATACAGAACTTTTGTGTGTTCTTTCCGCTAAGCAAATCAATATTTTTTCAGAAATGAATAGAAAAAAGTCTTCCATGTGGCTGCAAATGCCTTGGATTACTTTTGATGACGTCAGAGTGTTTTGGAGTTGGAGAAAAATTATCCCTGATGGGGTGGGTGTGAGATGGGGAAATTTCACCCTTGGGACAAGATATTTGGTCCAGACACGAGGCTTGAAGAATTATCCCTGATGGGGTGGGTGTGAGATGGGGAAATCTCACCCTTGGGACAAGTTATTTGGTCCAGACACTCGGCAAGCCTCGTGAATAATTATCTTGCTCTCGGTTGAAATTTCTCCATCTCACACCCTTACCCATCACGGATAATAATAACCAAAATTGTTTTTTTGTGACGAGATATCGTCGTGTGAGAACCAGAAGGTTCTATCTTCCAGCGGAAGATAGAACCTTCTGGTTCTCACACGACGATATGTCAGGCATGTTCAGCTCAGGGATAGTTTCTCTCCATTGTTGTGCGATAGGATTTAAATTGCTTTATCATGTACGGCAACACTGTCACCTTTGATTAATTATTTTAAATGGATTAATAATCCGATTTTTTTTTATTATTAGGTTTTAACGACACATTAACAGCCAGGGTCATATCATGTCGGTGACAGTTTTACGGGTGGAGGAAGCCGGAGTACCCGGAGAGAACCACCGAGCAACGACGAGCAGCTGTCAGCTCTCCAGCATCGTAACTCTGAACTCTGCACCGCGGGACAGGCAGGGTTAAATTGGTTGAAGACATGCGCACCATCGACGTGAAGTACGCCTTAGTACACAGCGTCATCGTGCCCCCATATAGGCAATCGGGGTTAAGTGCCTTTCCCAAGGACACAACGCGGGAGCACGAATCAGTCGCTGAAATGGTCACCCATCCAACAACTAACCGCGCTCGACGTTGCTTAACTTCGGTGATCTGTCGAGAACCGGTTACCAACAACGCGCCCTTAATAATCCGATTGAACGGTTTATTAATCCCGTTGAAAGGATTAGTATCACGGTGTAACGTAGCGCTTCTTCGCTGCCGTACACGAGTAATTAATAGTAATCTTCTTTTTTTGTCACTCAGAAATAAATTTGCTCATAAACACACAGGGCGCCGTGATATGTGAACGCATTCTCACATCGTGGCGTTCCTTGTTTAGTACACACCTCTATGGCACTGAATCCATTAACCCTTTACTTAACGCAGACGATATCAAAATTTATTATTTTAAATTTCATTTTTTAAAATTTTTCAAAAATTTTCAACAAAACCATATCATGTGACCCCTCGTTGGAACGAGCTCGATGAGCTCGTTCCAACGAGGGGTCACATGGTATGGTTTTGTTGAAATTTTTTAAAAAATAATATTTTTTCAACTGCTGAATTTGCATATTACGCGGGCGGATGCGGGCGATTCGTTAGGTAAGGGTTAACATAAAAATGCAAACATCAGTCATAGAAAAGTTCAAGCATTAAAGAACTTTGTTATTTTTCAAGTTGACATTCGATTTCGATTTCACGGCTCTTCGAGCTCGTTTTCAGCTGCTGAATTTGCATATTCCGCGGGCTGATGCCGCCGATTCGTTGGATAAAGGGTTAAAAAAAATTTCTTCAAAACCATATTAAGTGTGAGGTCACATAATATGGAGGTTTTGATGCTTTTTGAAAAAATAATATTTGAAATAAAATAAATTTTGATATCGTCTGTGTTGGGTAAGAGTTAAGTGACATGGCCATTGACACAACACAGATGAGGCGTTTAGGGATCAACCGCACGGCTCTTCGATCTGAATCTCTAATCAACGACAACCGCGGTTCCAATGTCATCAATAGTTGTGGTTGCTTACAACAATACACAAATTCGAGGTATCTAACCCTGCAGAAATTGAAGTCAACAAAAAAATTGCGGTTATCTCTCCACCGCATCGCGCCCACATTGTTAATACATTTATATCTCAAAAACCGTACGCAAAAATACTCGAACTACAAAACTTACTTTATTAAAGTTCGAAAATCAGTCGAAACAAATTCCCTGTGCAGTGTTTGTCCCTTTTTCGTATTCTGCGCAGATGCGAATTCTCAAAACTTACACTTGAGTCTCTTTTGTTCTCTTGTTGCCAATCGGCACAAGGCCAGGTCAAAACAAACTGGTATTGAATGGCAAATATGAACTTATACTACCTTTCATTCAATGCGTCGACTCGATTTCAAAGTGTATTTTTAACGTGAATGGATTATACATGGATTATAATTATACATGTACAACAATAAATGGGGGCATATATTTAACTCTTGTCATTACTGTTCATCCTAATCCGTTATAAAAACAAAATAATAATAACACTTTGGGCCGCCGTTGATTTGTCGCGGTCGCAATGTAAGAACGCCTTGATTAACCCTGTACTCCTAAATACCACCATATCCCTCGCCTCTCCTCCTTCCAATGCCCGAAAACGAACTGTATGATGACATCCGGTTCCCCATTATTCCCATTCTCTTTGAAAATCATACTAACTCTTTCCTTTGTTCACCCACTAACCACACATCCTTCATTCTCCAATCCCACTCCCCCATTGTACTCCAAGTGAGTCTTATTATGTAAGACTGAAACTGTAGACATTCTAATAGAAAGTATTCCAGGGTCTCATCTACTGATAAATTACACATTTGGGCCATTTGGCTCTCCTCGTCGCTGTCTTTTCAATGTTTCCCTGAGCTCAAATTCAAATTCACATTTATTCAACCCGACATGGGTACATGAGGTACAAATAACATATCTACATACAAATACTGGTGGTTTCATAATTTAGATATGAACATACAAATAACACTATACTAGTACTGAAATGGTTAACTGGATAAGCGGTTTGAAACCGGTTACCTACATAATCGACTTAAAAAACGTCAACCAGTTATCCGAAATATCGATAGTGATCGTCATTCCACAGTTAAAACGTAGTAAATCTGCCGCTTCACCTTTGGGATAGATTACACTTCGAAGCAGCGCTGTATTTTTTGAAAAATAATCGACTTTGGCGTTCAAGACTTCGTTAATGATCGGCAATTTCCGTGAGTTTTGAGTGACCGAAGAAACTATTCCGTAGTATGTATACAAACGAACGTTGTCGTGTACCCGACAACGTTAATTTATATACACACTACGGAATAGTTTCTGAGAATACTGCAATTCCAAAAGTTTTGATCCCAGATTCTGTGAAATACTGGCAACGGTTGACCGGATATTATCCGGTTATAGCTCTCAGTTAGGCGGTTGTGAAAATAAGCCAACCGTTTCAGCTGTACACTCTACAATATAATAATTAAATTGACTGAAGATAGGAATACGAGTTGTGCATACAAAGTCCTCGTATTGTCCCTTGTGAGGAAACGTGTGTCCAGTGCAATGCTAAAACATTGCAGCAGCCACCCTTTCACTACCAAGGGACGTCGTGTTACTCTGAGGTTTGAGTTAATCCCCCTCTCACCCGCGCAACAACTCTTTATTGGGGGTTACTGATGGAGATTAAGTTCACTTTGTTGCAATGCTGGACCCCTCTTTCCCAGGATACGTCGAAAGGAGGTAAAGGTGAGCAAGGCATAGAGAACAGTAATAGTTGTATTTTTTGCTCCGATAGAGGGAAAGATGGGGGTGTGCAAAGCTGGTACAAGATAGGCAGAGTCATTTCATATATACATGTAGTGGAACTTGAAGGTAAAATGAGTACCATACCTGTATCCCGAAAGGCCCCTTACGCAAAATCAAGCAAGGAGTGAATATCAGGACCGATATGGTATTCAGGAAACTCCATCAGTACCCTTGCTAAAACCGGACGTTTATACCGTGGACTACCTTTGTCACGACCAGTGACTATTAAAAATAGATTTTAAGGACAAGGCTGAAATTATTGTTTGCAACCGTTCTGAAGAGAAGAATGCGTTAAAACGGATAGCCTTTATTAACCCCGTGCTCCTAAATGCCTCCATATCCCTCCCCCCCCCCCCCAATTCCCGGAAACGAACTGTATGATGACACCCGGTTCCCCATTATTCCCATTCAGCTTCGGTTACATGTTCCTTTTTCCCGTTCTACCTTGGTGAACAGCAGAGCCTTTTCCTTCGCAGGTCCACGACCCTGGAACTCATTGCCAACACATATCCAGTCTTCCAGAAGTTTAAATGAGTTTAAAACAAATCTCAAGACCCACCTTTAACAAGAGGCTTACGAGGTTTGAGCTACTCAGATTTGATCTGTTTGTTTACTTTTATGTGTATAGTAGGGAGCTTGAATGTATTTATTTTTTTCCATATAAAGCGTATTAGAACACAACTGTGTGGTTTTACGCTGTATAAAAAGTCCATATTATTATTATTATTATTATTATTATTATTATTAGTATTATTATTATTATTATTATTATTATTATTATTATTATTATTATTATTATTATTATTATTATTATTCATTATACGCGGAATGATGGGTTCTCATTTAGAACATTTTACCAGTTTAAGAATATATCCACATTATTGGGCATTCCTGCCCCTTTATGGATTCACCGCGTTGTCCTGAGGAATATTTTTTATTTTTGTTCAACTGCAAGAAAACTTGGAAGCTCGTCACCTGAATTACATACTTCTCTATCTCCCGGTAGGGAGAGAGAACAGCAAGGGACCCAGGCGGCGAACTGCAAATGGGTGGAGAAGAGGTTATGATTTAGACTGAGTAATCTGTGTAAAACAACTTCATCATTTGAACATTGAATTTATTTTCTCGATGAAACTGCAAAGATGCTTCAGGATTTTCACCTTTGTCGAACACATTAATTTCTGGAATTTACAAATGTTCGCCGGTTGTAAGACCACACTGGGAGGAAGCTTTTGCGTAATTCCTTTAAGCATGTACACTTTGTCGCCTGGGAGCTAGAATGTTCTATGTCCCCTATGGGACATAGAACATTCTAGCACTCAGCCGACGAGTCTTGATGATGTAATGATATTCATCAGCAACAGTATTCATGTCACACGTCAAACATGTGCACTCATTCAGGAACCAACCTCTACAGAAAGCCGATTATTTGTCAATCTGAGTTTGGCCAAAGTAGATCTGTTTTTGGGTCCAAGTTTTATCAAATATGGTTCTAGAAGAAGGGTACTTTTGAAACTTTTATAGGTAACACATTTGAGAGAGGCTTTCAGTTTGGTGTGTCAGTCTTGTTCATACTGACACGTCAATACATATTTAACTGTGTGGACTAATTCAGATTTATGGACTACTTGTTGGTAGAGCCACACCCCAGATAGATCGATCGTATTTAAAATCGTTTCAACGAATACAATCCATTTATTGTCGATTTTTCCAGCAATGCGCTGGGACAAAAAATACTGATAAAAAACTGAGGTATGTTTGATAGGCTGGGCCTGTACAATATTGGCCCAGAAATTCTGGACTTAATTACTGCGCTCAGTGGGTGACGACCCAATTCACCATACATCATACGATTAGGAGTGCTACTTTTAAGTCCAAGTATTTCATTAAGAATTGAATGCAATTTTTATAATACTCCAATTAAGATTAAAAAAAATTATTGCATTCAGTTCTTATAATTACATTCCGTAACTGTCTAAACTACTTTTTACCAAACAACAAAGCAGAAAGACGCAATAAAACAAGTACGAACGAACGAGGCGAAAAACCACCCTCACGCAAAGTACAAAGAGCACAACTCTGATTTTTAATTTTCACAACTTTAGAAATGGAAACGAGTATTTTGGTAACGGGATTTATGCCACAGTTGGGAAACGTCACCAAAGAAACAGGAAAAGAGTTGATCACCTCGAGAGGCGCTAAAAGTTAAAAACCCGCCCAAACACCGCAAGAATTACATTCTGTTAACTGCGCTCTACCGTAAATGCGGGACAAAGTTCGACCAAATGTATTCATTGGAAAATGAATTACATTTGGTCATGACATTTCTACCCAGCTGACCAATGGGAACTGAGTATTTGGACCCAAGACGTATAACTAAATTAACAATGTTATTATTAAATTATAAATGAACTTTCTCAATAATTTCTAAATTTTCGAGATCCCACACTTCGCAACCAAAAGTTGGGATTGGTACAACTGTTTTATCAAAAAGGTCCAATTGGCATTCAATAGATAAACTAAAATTTCAAGCTTTCCTTAAGACACTATATATTGCCTTTGTTGTTGGCTCTGCTACGGATTTTCAAGTTAGCCATTAGAAATTAAAACAACCCCAAGATGCATTCACGCGTTCCAAATTTTTCCCTTCAAAAGTGAGTATGGTTCTTGGATACCTGCCTTTCCCGAATACGATATATTTGGTCTTGGATAAGTTTACATTTAATTTCCATTCAGAGCAGTAATCAGAGAATTTGTTTTGGGCGATTTGCATTTCAGGTAATAATACCGTATCATCAGCAAACAAAATGATAAGTAATTTAACAAAGTGTGTGATCTGGGCGTCCCACTAGGAGCATAGGTTTGTACCATTAACCCCATTTTAGAAGGAACTCTTCAACACCATTCAAGTACAATGAAAATAAAAAAGGAGATAAATTTTCACCCTGAGCTCCAGCGACCAAGACCAGAGCTTAAACAACAATGTCAGCTCAAGGATGTCATCAGAGTATTTTTCGAAAGATGGCTTCTCTTTATCACGCAGGCCACAAAAAAAGACAACTTTGCTTTGATGTGTTCTTGCCAAGTTCGGGTACAATCCTCCGTAACTCTTTCTCTGACTGCTTTTATCCCATGGTTTGCTCCCACTTCAAAGTCAGAAATCTCCATTGAACAGTCATCTATATATTCCCTCACATGTTGACGCCAAGATAACAAGATATTCACTCGTAAATAACAAGATCCTAAATTGTATTATTAGTTAGTTTAGTATCATTGTAATAAGCATATCCTAATTACAAGTAAACTGATCTGAAATAACCAGAGCGAAACTCGTTATTGGAAGTTGGTCGAAGCACTTTTGAAAAGATCGGAAATGTCACTTTCAAACCGCCCTATCGAAAGCGTATGGTGGAAAAGTGTTCCTGTGCTCACGTTCCTGTACGCAGAATAGTAGCGCCATGAAAAAAATCTACTAAATCTTTATAACAAGATAGCTAAGTAGTTACAGCAAAATAGAAAACCTGTAACCTGCAGCTAAAGTGTTTCAACAAGACAGCTACTCTGCTAAAAGTTTACAATGAACATGTAACAACAAATTGCTAAGATGTGAACACCATCCCAGTGATAGCATATCTTTATTTATTATATATATGACTCGTCCGTTTTGTTCGCTTTAAAACATTTGATACTTTGTTTTCATATTAATCAGTGATAAATAAAGCCTTCGTCAATTTCATTGGTCAATTTCAAAACTAGACAATTTGATCGGCTGAACAAAATGCAACTGGGCCACATTTTCATAATTTGCATAATTAGAGTTGGGAGCTTTCATTGGCCAATTTCAAAACTGGACAATTTGATTGGCTAAACAAAATACAACTGGGTCACTTTTGCATAATTTCAGTAGGGAGAATTTACGTCATCTGTCCTATTTTGGGTGGATTATATTGTATTAATTTTTTTTACCTACGAGAAAAACGCAATTCATTTTTTTTTATATTTTCACTTTTTGCTTCCAAAACATAGGTTATGACCCCTCATTGGAACGAGCTCGACCCAGCTCGTTCCAATGAGGGGTCATAACCTATGTTTTGGAAGCAAAAAAAGAAATTTTTTCGTTATACGAGGATGTTTTTTCCAAGTGCCGTCTGCAACTCAAGTTAGGTGATGGGTTAAAAAATCATATTGAGTGGCTAATTTGTGTGTGTGTGTGTGTCATATGATAAACAGAATATGAAATAAGTGTTTTTCTCATATAATATTTAGGAAACTCGTCCTAATGTTCCGTTTGGGCTCGCCAGAGGCTCGCCAAAACGGAAAATTCTTAAGACTCGTTTCATAAATATTATATGAGAAAAACACTCATTCCATATCCTCTATGTATTCTATAGTTAAATATGTAATTGCCTGTAGACTATACCGTTAAATAAACTACCTAAAATATATATCTAAAAAAACTAGTGATGCTTATCCTCGTTGTTTCATATCCTGGCGATTATATTCCGCAGTGATTGCCTATCCTTCACCTGTGGTTGCATATCTTACTGGTAAAATATCGCAGTGATTTCATATTCCGCAGGTTACATATCTTAGCGGTAAAAGATTCCTGTTCCTACCAGCGTGTTTACATACCCAAGTGGTCACACAGCAGCCGTCGTGGACTTGTCGTTTTCCACGCGCAGGTAGTGATGTCCACGTATGCGTTCACCAGGTAATAAAATCAGTAGCAGAAAAATGTTAATTAATGAAGCACCGGGTTGTATCGGCACCTCATTAATTAAATTGTTGGTGATTATTCCTATAATTAGTGATTAAAATCCAATATTATTGCGTCCGCGGAATTTTTGCAAATCTGTGGAAAGTGACCAGTCCACGGGGGTTGTACTGTGCTTCTCCTTGTGGTTATGAAGGATTCGCCTTATGAAAAATTGCTGGGGCCTGAAAAAAGGATCCGAATTTGGACCTCCAGGATCGGGGCTTACTTTTTCAATATATATAGACAGAACGCGATGTGTGTTTGAATCGGTTGGTGTTTTACATAAGTTGGAATGGCGTAGTCATATTTCGCGAAAGCCGTAGGCTGATTACTCCATTCCAACGAGTTATGTAAAACACCCACCGATTCAAATACACATCGCCTTCTGTGTTTATTACACAACCCATGCATTAAAATTCATTTAAATAAACAAATTTTAATTCCGATGTTTAAACCCAAAGGTAAAGAGTTTGTTTTGACTGAGGCTGTACTGATCAAATGGATCGATAAAAAATCAAAACAACCTTTTCAGAACCAGTGTTTGTTGAAATTCGTATCGCTGTTTCTCTTCGGCTGGTGCCTAACCATTTGATGGCTATTACTGTTAGTAAAAATATAAGTACAAATTTGTGCAGATTTGCGAAACAGCTGGAAGAAACATTTTTGAAAGAAGTTCGAAGCCTCTCAAATGTCCGAAGATTTACCGAAATAAAGTTGACCAATTTAGATATAATGGGATCAACAAAACGAGACGGCCACGGGACTGTGTTGATGTTCTGGTTGGAAATGAGTGGAGTTTTTTTAAATATTATCTCATTTTTGGCTAACTAGTTTTTTGTGAACCGACTTTATTTTGCTTTGCACGTTTTTATTTTCACACTATGCCACAGACGGTCGATGATTGTATAACGAAACCTAGAAACTTTCCGAAGCGTAACTAAACGGTGCGGTAAAAATGTTCCAGCTTGTATTTCACCCGTTGAATACGGAATCATTTATATCATAGCGGCGATTCCGATGAATACAATGGTTTAAAGTTTAATGGATAAGTAATAAAAAACATGTTTCACGCTCCGTTTGGAAAGTAGGGTTTTGTGTTGTGTCCCTTTTGGTATGGGCCACAGGGTCATACAAATAATTGGGTCCCTTGCACGTGTCTCTGAGTCAAAGCACTGGGTGGATGGGTCGGGGCGGTCGTGTGGTATGTTCATGTAGCCGAGTCGTATACTGGGTCGATGAGGTGTAGGGAATCAGACATTTTGTAAGGTCACCCATAGGCGGATGCTAGGGTAGAGAAGGGTCGAATGGTTGGATTTTAGGGATGTCAGGTGACCTGTTATAGCGGCTTTGGTTGCCATCAAATATTAACCAGCTGGTGTATTTTCAAAATATTTTTCATTAATCCTTTACCTAACATGAAAAGCAGACGACACTTTCCAAAAAAATTCTTGAACGACTATTTTTTTCCATTTTTTGTCTCACAAACATAGGTTATGACCCCTCATTGGAACGAGCTCGATGAGCTCGTTCCAAAGAGGGGTCATAACCTATGTTTTTGAGACAAAAAATAATGAAAATTATTTGGCGATTTTTGAGAATAGCGCTGACCGGTTTTGGCCGTTACGTTAGGTAAAGGGTTAAATGTATTCAAGGCTGCTGTGAAACAGCCATGATTAGACTTGATAGAAAACTCATCTAAATTTAACTCCAGAAATCGTTTGTCAGTAGGTCCACACAAAGGACAGGGTAAAGTTAACTCCAGAAATCGTTTGTCAGTAGGTCCACACAAAGGACAGGGCAAAAATTTAACTCTAGAAATCGTTTGTCAGCAGGTCCACACAAAGGACAGGGTAAAAATTTAACTCCAGAAATTGTTTGTCAGTAGGTCCACACAAAGGACAGGGTAAAAATTTAACTCCAAAAATCGTTTGTCAGTAGGTCCACACAAAGGACAGGGTAAAAATTTAACCCCAGAAATCGTTTGTCAGTAGGTCCACACAAAGGACAGGGTAAAAGTTTTGTTAAATGTGCAGGTAGTGAAACTTGATTTTTGTTATAACAACCTGGCTGTTACAACAGCTTACATTAACGTTTGTAAAATTTACCTGAGGGTACCACCAACCCTGAGATAAAATAACTCTTCCATGAGGGCTATTTAAAAACTAGGCCTCAAAGCGAGCTGAACAAATCACCACATGATATGACGTACATAGCTTTTAACCTGAAGAACGAATAACCTCAATGGCATCAAGAGTGTTGAAGACAGAGCAAACGCCAAAGGCCCCAGACCATATTAAAACCAAAAGGTGGTAATTTGGTGACTTACCAAAAACACTAAATGGTTTAGAAATATATACGGTGTACTGCATATAGAGAAGTATGAGGTGCGGCTGCTAGCAGTAGTCGAATTTATAAGAAAAGAAGGTACAGTTTATAATTAGCATTCCGCACGATTTTTTTTTCAACCGCGTTTCACCTTACCCGATCTTCTTTGGACACTAGAACCACATCACATTTCAATCTGATTTCTATTTTTCAAACTTTCATTAAGTAGGATGCCAGCTAAGTTAAAGGTGGGATAGACCAATCAATATTTTCAACGTGCAGCCCTAAGGTTGCCCGTTGAAAATATTGATTGGTTTACTCCTAAATAATGAATATGGACTCTTCTAATTGCTGCATATGAACTGACATGGAAGATATCACCAGGATTCAAAGGGATTTGAATGTGGTGATAACGTTGGAAAACATATCTACTAAAAACTACAGTACTACTTCAATCATAATATTGCACATATTCTATTTTATCAATAACTGTTACACAGTGCAGACGCCGTGGGCGGTCACTTTTTCACATGTCCACAGTGGGCGCCCACTGGTTTTCCACAGAAATCAGTTTGATACCAATTTCTGTGGACTTCTGTGGGCATGTAGTTCTGTGGGCAAAAAACCTGTAGACTTCTGTGGAAAAGATTACTGAACGATGATAATGCCGGACGGTAGTGTCCACATAATTAATCCGAAACACGTCTGCCCACAGAAATGTAACTGGAAGTAATTTTTAACACGTCTTGATTGAATATGACTTTGTTTAAAAATATTTATTTCTTTATCATTTCAATTTGCAAGCACAGGTATATTGTCATTTTTTGTATTTACAAAAAGGAAAAAATTGATAACTTGTCAAAATTACGTCGCATTTTCTCAATCTGAAAAGTGAATAGCACAACCCACGCTGTGAAAAACAAGACATGCAGTGACAAACCCATGTCGATTGCGAACGAGTGCTTTGAAAAAAATGTGGACAAAACGAAAAACAAATAGCTGAAAATAAACGAGTGCACCTGTGAATATCGCTGATATGCAATTATGTATTGAAATGATCTTTCTGTTAAACCGAATCTGATTTTCAAACGACTGTTGAACAATTATTCGCTTTCGTTGACAACTCTAAGCTCGGGCGGGAAGGGGAACATTCGGCTTCTAGAATTTTCGGCCTGGAAATATTTTGACAGAGGAACATCAGCCGGGGAAATTAGCGCCCAGTACTCAGCCCCATTTATTTATTTATTTATTTATTTATTTATTTATTTATTTATTTATTTATTTATTTATTTATTTGTGTTTAATGTCATATATTCATGCAGAAAGAGGCTAATCATGACAGCACCCCCAGGCCTTGAACCTTATTCGGGCTCTGATAATAATTTAAAACAATTATTATGGCAAATTAGTGAAATTGCACCTCCATTATTTCGGAATTATTCACTAAAAAGTGTCATATGAAAATTGCACTTTTTGGTGGATAATTTCCGAGTAATTCTGAAAGTTCAGCGTACAAATGCATCGTCAAATTAATTTCGATTTTTTAACCTGACCCTATCGATAAATTACTTCGGAATTATTCACTAAAAAGTGCAACATGAAAGTCACACTTTTTAGTGGATAATTTCGGAGTAAATCTGACAGTTCATCGTACAATAAAAATGCATCGTCAAATCAATATCGTTTTTTAATCTTACACTATCGATAAATTACTTCGGAATTATTCACTAAAAAGTGTGGTGGGGGGGGGGGGGCACTTCTCTTAAATTGAGTAAAAGGTTAACTGATTATTGGGCCTTCTCGTCCCGGAACCTCTATAAATCAGTTTGTATATTTTCAATTGTTAAAGTGAAAGAATGAAAAATATAAACCAAACATTTTTATTCTCTTGGTTGTTATTATTTTTCTGCAAGATTGTTTGTTATTCACCAATGATTAAATTAATGAACTTGATTGACAACATTTTTATTCTCTTGGTTGAAACAATTTTTCTGCAAGATTGTTTGTTATTCATCACTGATTAAGTTAATTAACTTGATTGACTTATGTTGATCGGCAATTAATGGTGCTCTTGTGTTTGTGATTTATGACCTCCTATAATCCTTCTGAAGTAGTTTTACAGAAGTAAGTGGCGCGTGTATACTATAAACAGCAGCGTTTGAAAGAATTAAAAACTTCAAACGGCTTGTATTCACGAGACTAATGGATCTATCTTGTCTGACGCCACGCCACTGTTCGTCTCTTTGAAGACCTTTATTGTCACCGACATCCATCATGTCTTGCCCTTTCAACGCAGACCACTGGGACCAACTGTAATGGACCGACCCCCGTGGGGGTTCCGGGAAGTGAAGCAGTGCTTGTTCATTGTGGTAAACAATCCCTGGATTACTGGTGGATTATAACTCAGTAACCAGTGCTTGGGGTAGAAGAGGCAACATGGGTATAAATGATTGGGTAAACTTCCCGTCAAAGGCGCTCTCGGCGTTCCCCCTATTTTTTTCATAGAGATGCGTTGCACAATGTGGATATATTATCCATTTTCGTTGTCTCGGGTGCGAGGAAATCTTTTGAAAAATTTAAAATTTTCTCCAGAAACCCCACCAATCTCTCGAGATCTCTACCAAGCCGTTAAAAATCCCAGATCCGCCATTGCGTACATGATTTCATTCAGATCGGAGGCCGTTTTGAGTCGGAGCACAGCATTCAATTAGGGGGAGGGGGTCTGATACAAATACCAAGACAAAACATGTTTTGTTTTTCTGAAATTATGCTCTCAACTCTTGATTCGAATTTCGAAGACATCCAGAAGCTGTCGAGAAAACGAACCGGAACTTTGCGGAAGCGGAAGATAAAAATGACGCCGTGAGGAGGAACTGGAGAGGCCTTATTTGGTGACGATAAATTCATATAATTGATGGAAATATCCCTCCTTTTTTATTTAACCCTTTACCTAACGTAACGGTCAAAACTGGCCAGCGCTATACAGGAAAATCGCCATTCAAACTATTATATATTTTCATTTTATGCTTCCAAAACATAGGTTATGACCCCTCATTCGAACGAGCGCGTCACGCTCGTTCCAATGAGGGTCATAACCTATGTTTTAGAAGCAAAAATGAAAATTTGTAGTTACACAAGAATTGCTTTCGCGAGTGTCGTCTACTCCCAGCGTTAGGTGAAGGGTTAACAAATGGCAAACAGATGAGTAGATAAATATCTCATGGTACACAAGCTTTTTAGTTTCTGCATTTTGGTCAGTTGGATTATCCCGGGATCTTGTCATGACAGGGGAGAACAGAAACTAGTCTGATATTTTGACCTCGTTCCAATGTTAACAGATTATTTTTTTTATTGTTATCGTGTAGAAAAATTACGTAACATAAATATTATAGCAATTGTAATAAAAAGTCAGATCATGTGGACTCCACGGGAATTGCTGCGTTAGTTATTATTTCCGCGGGCAAGTAGGTAGCATGCCCACGGTCTAGAAAAATCTCTGTCCACAGAAATTTCTGTGGGCAGTTGAAAGGTAATTTGCACACGGGTTTCCACAACCACTGTGGACATGTGGAATAGTGCCCTCCCACGGCGACTGTACTGCATGCTCTGGATTGGGTTGCTCATCATCCTGTCGGGAGATGTGACGGGTAACAGGACAAAACCCCCTCAAGACAAAACCCCCTCAGACAAAACCCCCTCACTTTCTGCATTCAAAGACAAAACCACCTCAAGACAAAACCCCCTCAAGACAAAACCCCCCTCACCAGAAATGTTATTTATAGAATATGGTGAAAATAAAAATGTTAATATATCAATTTTTGGAAAGAGTTGGGGGGGGGGGGGGGGGTACATTTATGTTTAATTTTTTTCAATTCTTTAAATCATTTTTTGGAAGGGGGCGGAGGTGTGAATAATTTGTATTTTTATTGTACCAGAAGCATAGCAGAAAATAATAATAATAGTTTTAGTAATTTTCTTGTCATCTAATTTTATGTGGTTCAAACTCTTACAGGCAAAAATGAAGTGCATAATATAGTGTGTTTTCAAGAAGTATTATGAAAACAAAGTTTTCATATATCAAAAGGTGTTTAATTGCTACCATATGCATGTTTACTATATTTGAGAAAAAATATTTTTTATGAAAAATGAGTAAACAAAAAAAAGAAAAAACAACAATAAAAAAAAAATAAAAAAATAAATTCAAATCGTGTTCATTATCATTTATTTTTTTTTTTTGCTATGTGAGGGAGTTCTGTCCAAGAAGTCAATTAAGGTGAGGGGGTTTTGCCCTGAGGGGGTTTTGTCAGCAGGGTTTTTTTTCTGAGGGGGTTGTGTCTTGAGGGGGTTTTGTCCTAGATTCGATGTAACGATATCAGAATAATGCATTTAAATATACCGAATATCTGCGGCAAGTTAGACCTCCTTCAAACTGAAATGTCCCTCTATGACAACTGCGTATTTACAGAGACGTGGTTAAACAGTGACATTCATTCATCCCTTGTCGAAATATATGGCTTCCAAAAACCATACCGTATGGATAGAGGTGAACGAGGAGGGGTGTAGCCATTTATGCTAGTCATAGTTTGTGGTATTCTCCGAGGGACGGCCTTGTCTGTTGCAAAACTGAATGCATGAATGCATTCGGCTCGAAGTTCCCAACGGAAGAGATAAATTCTTGCTTGGAACATTTTACAGACCCCCGAATGCTTCACAAGATTATGGAAAAACCTTGAACTGTCAATTGATCAGGCTGTCAATACCCAAATACTCAATATTATTATTCCAGGCGACTTCAATGAAGACCAGTTGCGTTATAAGAGACGTCACCTTCACCACATTTCGCAGACATGCAACCTCAGCCAAGCGGTGTCTTCCCATTTCATCAATTCCCATTTCATCAACTGCCTCTAAAATTATATATTCCCATTTCATCAATTCCCACTTCATCAACCTATTTTTTTTCAGGTGTGTTTTATAATTACATGTTATACATTTTAAAAATACAATTAGCCAGTTGATGAAAAATCAATATTTTGAGAGTTTATTGTATAACCACTTTCCAGACATTTTTCAAACGAACACACTTTAAATATTTTATTCAGAGCAACTGGATTACTACACAATATAAGTGGGGAAAAGTAACATATAACATTTAAATATCTATCAGAATGTAACATTTAAAGCACAATACTCTAGTAACATACTCACTATTACTTCAGAATGCCTGTTGGCTTTCTAAATTAATTTGTCTCTTTTGAGTAACAAATTAGTTTAGAATGCCTAGTGGCATTCTAAACTAATTTGTTACTCAAAAGAGACAAATTACTTGAAAAGTACAACAGGTTTAATTCTGTTTAATTTAATATTTTTTATAATTGGTAAAAAAATGCATTTACATAAGATTAAAACATATTTTCATTCTTATGTTGAAGTGGGAATTGATGAAATGGGAAAGTATAGTTTTAGAGGCAGTTGATGAAATGGGAATTGATGAAATGGCAATAAACCCGTCAAGCAATCTCCTCACCAACGCACTTTACGGAAAACTCATCCTTACTACTAGATCTATTTCTTGTAAGTAACCAATCTATTATTAAAACTTCTGGAGTAAGTGATCCCTTTTTGCTGACTTAACTCGTTATCACTGTCCTGCATTTCTCACCCTTAACACGCTAGCTCCCCATTCCGCGACCAATTCATTCACCCGTCGTATTTGGCAGTACGATCAGGTTACGTAACTACACAAACATGAGTAATGAGCTGAGTAAAGTTGACAAGAACCAAATGTGTAATACAACCCAAACAAGTCAGTTATGTAGTCAACTTGAAAAGATTTTGAAAGCATTATCATGTAAATAAAAACGTAACAAAACTATCACATCCGGAACTTATGAGCCTAAATGTGTGAACGGGAAAATTAGACTGGTCATCGTTAGAACTGACATTATCGAGGAGAACTAGTCAGTAATTGCACCCTTCTTTGGAATTATTCGGTGAAACTATTGAAAATGTTTCGTCCCATAAACATCTCGGTCTAACGTTTAACAGCCGTAGCACTTAGATCGATCATGTGGACTTAATTGTCAAAAAAGGATAGGTTCCCCTAAAATTTAAACTTGACAGGAAGACTCTAGAACAAATACACTTTTCTTTCATGATACTAGTCTTAGAATATGCATCGCCAGTTTGAGACAATTCGTCACCTGAGTTCCAATGTGTTCTGTGTGCCAGTAGGCACATAGAACACATTGGAACTCAGGGGACGAATTATTGTACTAACACGGAATTGGATGAGCTAGAGAAAGATCAGGTCGAAGCTGCAAGACTTGTTACTGGAGCTGTTAAGAGTGCGATCGAATCCAAATTATTTGACACTGGGTGGGAATCATTGTACCAGAGACGTCAGAAACACAAACATATCCAATTCCACAAAATGTACAACAACCATATGCCAAACTATTTTTTTCTAACTTGGTACCACGAAATGTATATCAAACACAGAATTACAACTTAAGAAATAGCCAAAACTTAACTATAACACATCCCTGTACTGCATTGGGGCAAAAATCATTTATACCATCAACAGTAAAACTTTGGAATTAATTGCCATCTGTAACGCATGAAGCAATATCGCCACAAACTTTCAAAACTTTCAAAACTCTAATAAATAAAATCAACAAGCCACCAAAATTCTAGCATCACTGCTTCTCTAGAAGTAGTCAAATATACCATTGCAGAATGTGATTAAATTGTAGTAACTTGGATTAAGACCTCCCCAATAACTACTTATCTGATAGACCACTTTGCAGCTGTGGTCAAATCGAATCAACACATCACTTCTTACTGGAATGTCCACTGTATGATAGAGCTCGCCAAGAAACAATTAATCAACTCTCAAACCAGTTGTGTTCTTCTGGTTGGATCGGAAAACTTTACGAAACACGAAAATAAAAACACCTTTGACACGGTTCAGCGTTTCATATGTCGAACCGTTTCAACTACTAATTCTAAATCTTAGGGCTGACCTAGAGTTCCGTTCACTTCATCTATATGGGTATTCCATACTCAGTAACTAAAACCCTTCTCATGGTACGTTACGTAGTAGATAAGCAAGGTAACCTACACAGGGAATTAATCGCCAAGCAATGACAGATCTACCCGATTAATCGCAACGCGAATTACTTTGTGACCGCCCTGTAGATCGAGTCTCAGCCTCCTAGATCATTGGTATCATGACATTGACAAACTGACCCCACTTGTCTCATTTATATCACTCTCAATCTTTTTTTCTCAGTCTGTTTAATCAGTTTGAAAATGCATGTACCTCTCTTGTAATAAAAATAATACTTTGGCCAGCCGCTGATTTGTCGCGGTTCTCGGACGAGAAGGCCATGGTTACCCCTAGTCCCAACTGCCTCCCTATTCACACGCTTCTCCTCTCCTCCAACACTCGGAGACGAACTGCTTGATAACATCCCTTGCCCCATTCTTCCCAATCTCTCCGATTAGCATATTAATCCTCTCCTTTGAGTCTCCCCCTAACCGCATGTCCTTCATTCTCCCATCCCACTTCCCCATTATACTCCCAGTGAATCTCATTCTTTTAGGATGATACTTTGGGCATTCTAGAAGAAAGTGTTCCAGGGTCTCCACCATGTCCAAGTTACACATCTGGAACTCCCTTTCCCCGTCTTTTCCCCTCAGCTCCAGGGATCGCGACCTCAGCTTGAACAACAATGACCCCCCCCCCCCCACCCCAAAGGTGCCATCAAGGTACTCTTCAAAACCTGGCTTCTCTTTATCACGCAGGCCACCCAAAGACCTCTTTGATTTGACCTTCTCTCGCCAATTACGGTTACAATCCTCCATGACCCTTTCTCTGACGATTTTTTTACCCTGGTTTGCCCCAACGTCAAGGTCCGAGATCTCCAATGAGTAGTTCTCTACTAGCTCCCTCACTTGGACCATCCACCCCGTTTTGATATTTGAGTTGAAAATTCCCAGGAACATTGCTTTACACCATCGGCTGTCGGGGAGATTTACCAAATAATTAAGATAACCGAGCTTCAACAGGTCTATCCTGTCCTTGATCCTCATCCACCCAAGCTCACCCCTGATTGCTTCTAGCGCTGCGGCATTACTCGACCCCGTTATCCGTCGGCCTGCATCGTTCTGCAGGATTTCCAAGCTCTTTACGGCCGTTTGGATTAGGGGTACCACTTCCGTACCGTCGGTTATACTTGGCAGCCCCACCATTTCCCAAATGGTTTTCCCCACGAAAACCTTATTGAAACTGTTTCTCCCCTAAGTTTCATTTGGTTAAGGATTCGCTTCCCCTTCAGAATCAATTTATTTGTGTGGTTCCGGTAGATGTCTCTTCCTGTAATGTTTATATTTACCCCCAAATACTCGTAAACACCTGTCTCTCCAACACTGAGAAGTTTGCTGCTCCCTTCCGGAATGCAGAACTCACCCACTCTCCACCTTCGAGTGAGGTCCACTTTACGGCCCACAGGTATAATTTTGCTCTTGCTTTCATTACGTTCGAGTCTCCATTTGCTCCCATATTTCCCAACAATTCCCAGCATTTTCGTTAGCCCCTCTTCTCTTTCTGACACTAGAACCATATCGTCTGCAAAAAATAGCCCTGGAATCTTCAAGTCCCCAACTGCTACCCCATCCTCGCTACGCAGGAGTTCATCTCCTAAACTTTTGATGTACAATGCAAACATGATCGGCGAAAGAATACACCCCTGTTTTAGGCCTATCTCCATAGGCACACGTTTCGTTGTAATGTTTCCCAGGCTAAGTTCACTCTGTACATCTTTATATAATGCTTTCATAATTCCAACAAACTCGCCTCCTAAGCCCATAGCCTCCAGCTTGCGCCACATACCTTCCCTCCATACTCTATCGTATGCCTTTTTGATATCCAAAAAGGTCATAAACATCTTTTTCTTTTTTGCTTTCGCGGATTCTATCATTTGGGATAGTGTGAAAAGATGGTCAGTAACTCTCCTTCCCTTCCTGAAGCCATTCTGGATTTCTCCCAAAAAACCCTTCTCCTCAATCACCTCCTCTAGTCTCCCATACAGGACTTTACAGACAACCTTTCCAATGTTGCTACTGACAGAGATCCCTCGATAGTTATCCAAAACGTCTTTTCCCCCTTTTTATGAATAAATGTCACTTTACTTTCTCTCCACTCCTTTGGGACCTCTTGATTTTCTATGGCTAGATTGAATAGGGCAGTTAGGCTTTTCACGAGTTCCTCTCCCCCTCTCTTGTATCACTCTAAACCATAAATGATTATGTTGTAACTTAACACTTTTAGGAGACGACTTACATAAGTCTGAGGCTTGATGTCGAATCCTGTTACTACAGTTAAGCAGGGTACCTTCTATTGTTCATGTATATTTCTTCTTTTTGTTCATGTATATTTTATCAATTAGATTTGTTCCATGTAACTACCAACCATTTTTCAATAAGTATTGTTTAAACTAAACTATGCAGGATTTAGCCCGGCACATGTTGCACTTTTCCGCAGGCCGATTTACACTCCCGACAGCACGTTTTTTCAATGCAATTCTGTCTCGTCTGTTGGTGTCGTCGAGATTGTGTGTTCTCAAAACGTAGAAAAATTACAATTCACACCTCGGTAAGATTGTTTTGAAAGTAATTATAATTTATATCTAATTGGTGATCACTCCCGAGAGGTTTCCGCGTTCGGAGATCAATCAGAGATACAGACGGTGGGTTTTCTGTGTTCGGTGAACAGATTTTACTGACTTGTGTAAGATATATACAGTACGTGGAGAGTGGATTGTACCTAAATCACCCGGGGAGTATAGTTATCACTCAAAGTATCACTTTTAAATTCTGTACATGTGGACAAAAAATACAAGCAATGTTTCAGCTAATGGACCTCCGGGTATAACCCGGAGGTCCTTTGGCTGGAACTTTGTTTGTGCTTGTTATGCTCTGCAACAAATTTGCAATTAGTGTTTGGGTGGAATCACCACTCTGCGGGTGTTTTAGTGATAATGCACTCCCCACGTACTGAATATACGTAGAGGTCATTGGTATCCATATCAATTTTCGGAAGAAAATCAGCGGTAAAAATTAGGGAGTAAACAAAGACGCGCTTCTTAAGCTTTACAAATCATTCAAACATCAGTGAGAATTACACAACAGACACACATGGTTATTCCCCACGGTTATAGACCCTTCCCGCAAAATACCCGATCCTAATTAAATATTGACTATAGCCTTAAGCCTATTGTTCTCTTGATAAACACACCGGTTACAGATTTTCATTTTTTCGGCGTTTTGAGATACAGCCGTCAAGATTAGATTCTGAGAATCCAAACCGCCACAGGGCTTCATAGTTTATTTATTTATTGGGTTTAACAACACTTTCGACATCCAGTGTCACCTCGTGTCAGATAGATTAACGGATGGAGGAAGTCGGATTGGCAGGAGAGAAGCATCGAGCAGCAGCAAGCAACTGTCAGACTGCCCAACGATCTACCTCAACACTCGTATGGTTAGCATTGGTTGAAGATCAAATTCTCCATCAAAGTGCAATACCCCTTAGCAGACAGAGTCATGGTGCCCCACATGGGCAATCGGGATTCAGCGCCTTGCCCAATGACTCAACGCTGTTATCCCTGGTGGGAATCGAACTATATACCACTCGGTTTGCAGTCTAATGTCGTAACCACTAAGCCACTGAGTCTCAGAAGCTTCAGAGAACCCATCCAGTTTAAATTGGAACCTACTCATATAGTCATGATCCGTGTAGTATATTTTAGTTTAGTTTGCTTTCATGCTCATAGTTCAAGATTGTCCAAGACAGTTCGTTGCCTGAGTGCTAGAATGTCCTATGTCCCATAGGGGACATAGGACATTCCAGCGCTCAGGCGACGAGTTGTATTTAATCAACGACCTAGCATCATCATTTGTGTGTTTATTGGATTCGTGTTTTTTTTTCTTATGAAGAAAACCCGCTTGTTCAAAACACTGATTTACAAATCCTTTACTCTTAAATCATAAAAACAGTTAAGTGGAGTCGAATAAAAAAACTCTAAAATCTGAACAGTTTATTTTTCAACTGAAAGATATTTCACCCGAGTTGAGTAGAAATAATTTAGAATTGTCGATTACGCTTCACTGACGTCAACTTCTTCTATATATTTGTGTTCAACAAGCTACAAAAGATTCGTGAGAAAATAATCTACTTTTTGAGGAATACAGTGATGTCTGATGAGTATATGAACAAACATTACAGTCGCCGTGGACTAGCATTAATCCACGCGTGGGCAGTGATGTCCACGCATGTGTTTACCAGGTAATAAAAATCATCATCAGTAAGTATTCCGGAACAGTCCACTGAAACACACTCAACTTCTGGTTCGATGTGTTCCGATTATACGAAGGCTGTTTTTGTTTGCAGAAAATAAATATTCTCGGGAAGATGATACTACACTGGAAAGATAAATTCAATTTGCGTTTTTGGACCACGACGTGGTTATTAGTAATTAATTTACTAAACACTGGTAAGTTTGGAATGCAGTAATTTCGTGTCCAAAACTAGGGTTGACACTCAAAATTTCAATCCACAAGAATCTGATTGTTTTTAGCTTTTATTATAGGGCAGGTCATGACATTTACAAAACTGAAAACCTTTTCAAAATCGGACAACTGGTTGCAAAGTTATCTCCATTTTTATACCCCCAAAATGGGCCTTTTTTCCGACACGCGAGTACGCAATTTACAGAACAAGGGATATCATCAAGCAGTTCGTCTCCGAGTGTTGGGAGGAGAGGAGAAGCGTGGGAATAGGGAGGCAGTTGGGAGTACAGGGGTAACCATGGCCTTCTCGTCCGAGAACCGCGACAAATCAGCGGCTGGCCAAAGTGTTATTATTATTATTAGTAAAATTTTAATTAATGAAGCATCCGTTTGTACGCAATGCTTCATTAATTCAATTTTTGATGATTATTCCTATAATTGGTGTTTGGAATCTAATATCATTTCGTCCGTGGAAATATTTCTCACTGGTGGAAAGAGACCAGTTTACGACGGCCGTACGATACTCAGCAGTGATGTTTATTTTGGAAAAAGCGAATAAACGTAACGAAGAAAGTAACCCACAGAGTATTAAAGTAGATGGCAGAGTTACAGACGAGCAAGATCAAATCGCATTAGAACTAGTCAAGCACTGGGAAAAGGTAAACGATAAGCGATGGGGCATGGGGAACCCACCGGAGTGTCCGAACCAGGTTGGGGAAAATCTATCGAACTTCGTGTGCAGCGAAATTAAAACGGAAGAGGTGCGAAAGTTGATCTCAAAATTAAGGGATGGAAAAAGTGGGAGGGGTGGATGAAACTCCTAACGAGTTTATCAAAAAAGGGGGAGAAGAACTCTTGGAAAGCTTAACTGCCCTATTCAATCTAGCCATAGAAAATCAGGAGGTCCCAAAGGATTGGAGACAAAGTGACATTTATTCACAAAAAGGGGGAAAAAGACGTTTTGGATAACTATCGAGGGATCTCTGTCAGTAGCAACATTGGAAAAGTTTTCTGTAAAGTCCTGTATGGACGATTAGAGGAGGTGATGGAAGAGAAGGTTTTTGGGGAGAAATCCAGAATGGCTTCAGGAAGGGAAGGAGAGTCACTGACCTGACACTGAACTCCTGCATAGCAACGAGAGGGTAGCAGTCGGGTACTTGAAGATCCCAGGGTTATTTTTGGCAGACGATATGGTGCAAGTGTCAGAAAGCGAAGAGGGGCTTGCGAAAATGCTGGGAATTTTTGGGAAATATGGGAGCAAATGGAGACTCGAACTTAATGAAAGCAAGAGCAATGTTATACCTGTTGGCCGCAAAGTGGACCCCACTCGAAGGTGGAGAGTGGGGGAGTTCTGCATTCCGGGACGTAGCAGCAACATTCTTAGTGTAGGAGAGACAGGTGACTTCGAGTATCTGGGGGTAAACATAAACATCACAGGGAGAGGCATCTACCGAAACCACACAAATAAATTGATTCTGAAGGGGAAGCGAATACTTAACCAAATTAAACTTATAGGGAGAAACAGTTTCAACAAGGTTTTCGTGGAGAAAACCATTTGAGAAATGGTGTGTCTGCCAAGTATAACATACGGTACGGAAGTAGTACCCCTAAACCAGACGGCTATAAAGAGCTTGGAAATCCTGCAGAACGATGCAAGTCGATGGATAACGGGGTCGAGTAATGCCGCAGCGCTACAAGCAATCAGGGTTGGGCTTGGGTGGATGAGGATCAAGGACAGGATAGACCTATTGAAACTCGGTTATCTTAATTATTTGGTAGATCTCCCCGACAGCCGATGGTGTAAAGTAATGTTCAGGAGAATTTTCAACTCAAATATCAAGACGGGGTGGAAGTCAAAGTGAGGGAGCTAGTAGAGAACTACTCGTTGGAGATCTCTGACCTGGACATTGGGGCAAACCAGGGTAAAAAAATCGTCAGTGAAAGGGTCATGGAGGATTGTAACCGTAATTGGGGAGAGGGGGTCAAATCAAAGAGGTCGGAGGGGGTTAATATGCTAATCGGAGAAATTGGGAAGAATGGGGCAAAGGATGTTATCAAACCGTTCGTCTCCGAGTGTTGGGAGGAGAGAAGAAGCGTGGGAATAGGGAGGCAGTTGGAAATATAGGGGTAACCAAGGCCTTCTCATCCGAGAACCGCGACAAATCAGCGGCCGGCTAAGGTGTTTTTATTATTATTAGCCACGTGTAAGTTTCGTGGCACAAAAAGGTCTGCACTCTACATAAGAGTATTGGGGCCATTGGTGAAAAGATTGCCATTCAAAAGTTACAATCTTAACTTTCATAATTAACATTGTTAGCTTCTATCAAAGTCAAATTTTAACTTTTGAAGTAAATGTTGAAACGTTTAAAGTTAACATTTTAATTTAAAAAGTTAAAAGTTTACCATCAAATGTCCTAGACAATTAACTTTCAAAATTAAAATCTGTAATTTTCATATTCACAATTGAATTGAATTGTTTATTGAATTGTTTATTCAACAATATACACGTTACAAATATATAACATTACATGTACATTTACAGTGATATCTAGATTTGTATTCAAAACACTAAGTAACATGCATATTGTATGGAGGTAGTATAGCCAGATTGGCTGTCTTCCTGCTACCCCCCCGAGAAAAAGGTTAAAAAATAAAAATGAAAAGTAGGAATTGAGAATTAAGGAGTCGTTTATAGAGTGTTATTTTGGATGTGAAAAATGGCAGCGGTGCGTGGATATATATACATAAATGTGCCATGCACAGGTACTCTATGAAATGCTTGCATTAGTCGACAGAAGTTGTCACCCAGCTAATTATATTGCAACAGTTGTGCTGTGATGCAATTTTAAATTTGAAAGTCATTTTAACTTTGAAAATCAAAATTTGAACATTTAACCCTTTACCCAACGAATCGCCCGCATCCGCCCGCGTAATATGCAAATTCAGCAGTTGAAAAAATATTTTTCAAAAAATTTCAACAAAACCATATCATGTGACCCCTCGTTGGAACGAGCTCGTCGAGCTCGTTCCAACGAGGGGTCACATAATATGGTTTGTTGATTTTTTTTTGAAACATTTGAAAAAAATGATATTTAAAATAATAAATTTTGATATCGTCTGCGTTGGGTAAAGGGTTGAAGTCAAAATTTTAAATTCGATAGTTAAAATGTTATGTTTCAGGGTCAAAATGTTTACTTTGAAAATTAAAATTTAAACTTCTCAATTTTGACTTTAAAAGATAAAATTTTAACTTCGAAATGGCATAACGGGGCTTCAGACCTACGCCGAGAAAGTTTCCTTCGGCACCAACCACCTGATAGATAGATAGATATCTTATTTAACGACATATTTTCAAGTACATGTAGTTGCATTTCTTACAATGTGTAATACATATACAGAAGTAATAATCTATACCGTTGGGAGATGACATAGCCAGATTGGCTGTCTTCCTGCCATTCCCTTAATACATCCTGACGAAACTATACTGAACCACCCACACCACTCGGCCACCGACAGAACCCAAAAGGGAATGCCAGTTAAACAAGAATATACGGGGACAGTACAGAACACACCGGATACTCAATTGTTCAATTATTCTTAAGATAATTGCATCATTTGTTCGTACATGATGCACCTCATTTTTTTCTCAAATTTCCCGTGTGCCATAGAATCAAGAAAGGACACTGGCTTTATTTACAATGACATGGCGGGGGATCGAACCCACGACGAAAGAGTTTCCTTCAGCACGAACCGCCTGGCGAAACTATACTGAACCACAGACAATACTCGGTCACAGACAGACCCCAAAAGAGAACGCTGGTTAACCAATATACGAGCCCAGTGCACAATACACGGAATACTAACTTTTGCAACTATTTATAAGATAATTGCCTTACTTAATCCTACATACTGCACCTGGTTCCCGTAAGCATGTAGGATTGAGTGATGTAATTATCCGATGCTTGACTTTGAAAGTTAAAATATTAACTTTGAAAGTTCGAAATTTGAAATTGAGGAGCCAAAAGCTATGATTCTGAGAACAAAAATTAAAAGTTGCTGTCATTCGGGAAAGGTGCCGCCTGTCAGGAATGTTAGATAAAGGGCTAGATCAATATGTGATATTCATTGTTTTTATTTCTTGTGGCAATCGTCATTAGATTAACATACACGGACAAGACGGACTTAAGCTTTGCACATTTACAGGTGTGGCATCAAACTGAAAGTCGACTGTACATTCTGAAAACAGGGGGATGAAATCACCCCAGATTCCAAAGGTTTGAACAATATTCTGGCGCTATGTTTCGTTAAAATAATTGATTAATTCACTAATTTTCACTATTTCACTTTACACTGTCCGAATTTATTTATTTATTTATTTATTTATTTATTTATTTATTTATTTATTTATTTATTTATTTATTTATTTATTTATTTGGGGGCGCGGTGGCTCAGTAGGTAGAGGTGCAGTCTGCAAGCCGAGAGGTCCTCGGTTCGAATCCCACCTGCGGCAACCGCGTTGTGTCCTTGGGCAAGACACTTCAAACCCATTGCCCATGTGGGGGGCACGATGACGCCGTGTACTGCACGTCGAAGGTACGCATGTCTCCAACCAATCTAACCCTGCTTGTGCTGCAGTGCGGAGTTACGATGTTGGCAGCTGCTCGTCGTTGCTCGGTGGTTCTCTCCGGGTACTCCGGCTTCCTCCACCCGTAAAACTGTCACGGTCATGATTAACCATTGTGCATAAATATGTGATCTTAAACATCAATAAATAAATAAATAATTTATTTATTTATTTATTTTGTTGTGTGCTTGAAGCCACCATGAGGGCGTTCAGAAAAAATGAGGATACCAGAGCAAATGTAAATATCTTCCTTCTTCATGTTTCATATTCAGTCAAACGCAAATAATATTTTGTTTTCATAAATTTGTTCTATTACAAATCATTGGAGAGTGCCTGTGGGCAATCTCCAATAATGTGTAATAAAACAAGTTTTGAATAATTCAGATCACCAAATATTATCTAGCCCTCAACCAGTTATCAACATGCTCACCAGCCAGTCATATCATATTAAGAAATGTTACGGATGACCAAAGTGACAATACTCGGAGAGTACTACTAGCCCGTGGCTAGTAATTTATAGACTGTCCACCTTACTAATCAGGCACAAACAGGATTAGCGACGATTGAGTGCTTTGGTGCTATTGACGCAGGGACACCGGAACGAATTTAGGATTGTGTGTGTGTGGGGGGGGGGGGGGGTATGGGCATGACGGGCCGACCCTAGTTTATTAACACTCAGTATACAAACTACGAATACTATTCTCGATTGAGTCTCAATCGAGAATAGCATTCGTGGTTTGTATACTGAGTGTTAATAAACTCAATTTTTCACATGATATGATAAATATACGCAGTTCGCATTTGATAAGATTATGCCCCCCCCCCCCCCCCACACACACACACAGGCGGCCTGTGTGAGGGGCATAATCTTATCAAACGCGACTGGCGACTTTTACTTGATAACCCGCACATTCATTCAAGGGACGAACAAAGAATGACTAATGATGTGTAGTAACAACACTGATAATCAGATATTTTGACGAGAAACCAAGAAAGTCCTCGTACAGTACATACATGCTCGTTTTCACTACGAAACAGGTCATACGCGCTGGAAGTCCCGTGCCGTGATTTTCCTGAAGTTCTTGAATCGGTTTTCGTTCAAGCTAACGAACTCATTGGCGACTTTTTCCAAATTCAGCAACTCGAGTCTCTTCTTGTGCGAGTTCATTCGGGGGAGGGGGCGGGGGG
Source organism: Pictodentalium vernedei (assembly GCA_031216915.1). Taxonomy (NCBI): domain Eukaryota; kingdom Metazoa; phylum Mollusca; class Scaphopoda; order Dentaliida; family Dentaliidae; genus Pictodentalium; species Pictodentalium vernedei. Next base: position 298,034,229 of record CM062288.1, read on the forward strand.
TGGCTAAAGCCCCCCGGCTCCAGCGTCTCTGTGACGCGAAGTGCGCCTGTGCCATCAGGATCCAACTTAGACATTTGGGATTTGGTATCTCTCCCAAAACCACACACAGATGACGCGAGTTAGGATCGAATGTACGCCTTTTCAATCAGAAGTCCAGTGCTCTAACCAATCAGTCTCAGCCATTCTAGTGACATCAGTTACCGTGTTCGCAAATTCGATGTATCATACTTTGTCGAATTAGGTAATAAACAAGGAGTTTTATCACTTCATCGCAACGGGTCCATCTGTGGAAAATTGCGGCGCGCCCACTTTCAGAATACATTTTATTGGTTATATCTCAGAAATGGTACACAGAAAATGCCCATATTATAAAGCTCACCTTTTAAATTCTTGAACTTTCTCCAACAGTCAATCTAAATAAATTTCCCGTCACGTCTCTGTTCCCTTTCCTCGTATTCTGAACAGGTGGGGCTTGTAAGTAAATACCCAGAACCTGAATACATTTAAGTTTCTTTGGTTATTTTTAGTCAACCGAATCAATTTTATTTTGAATGGAAAATATGCACTGATAATATTCTGCATTTAAAGCATTGAGTCGACATCAATAGGTAGATTTCGTCTTTGTATTGTATATATTAAAAGCGAGTGTTATTCTCGCTCTGTCAATATCTTTCTACGATTTCGTGTATAGACTCCGTCGTGCCTAGCCGACTAAGGAAAAATAGAACATAGGGGTAATTTGACCAAGAAAAGGACATGAGATGAATCCCGTTAACCCTTCAACTCATTCACCTATCTCACAGCATTGATATGTAGGCTATGCATCGACCGATTCAGAAAATTTTGAAACTTGGAGACAATATGACCAGGAAATGGACATGAGATGACCACGACTGTGTCTGACCGTTCATTAACACTTCAATAGGTGCATTCCCTGTAGCGTTTATCTCTGTGGTACCTTGACCAATCAAGAGGCAAATTTGGTGCCTATAGGACATGGGGTGGGTAGGGCTGCACGGTATATCGATAAACCGATAAATACCGGTATTCAAACCAATATCAATTGAATACCCGTGTAATTGCAAAAATATCGGTTTATCGTCATTATTTATTTACCCACAATTTAATGTTCAAGATGTTTTGAGTTGCTTAACTGAAGCCCCGAATGAATAATATTATCTCTTTATCCAAGGAATCGTCTGCTTGTGCCCTCGTAAATATACAAATTGCGCAGTTGAAAAAATAATTTTCAAAAATTTCAACAAAACTATATCATGTGACCCCCTCATTGGAACGAGCTCGTTGAGTTCATTCCAATGAGGGAGTCGCATGATATAGTTTTGTTGAAATCTTTCGGGAAAATCACCCCGGGTGGGATGGGTGTCGATTGCCAACTACTTCATAATATCCTTTCAAACCGCGTAACCCGGGTGTAGTTCGACTCTGTCGTTCTGCAAACGATGTAGATAGAAGAGTCTCTGGGTGGAGACCGATGTCTCATTTTTACGCGAACACATCAACCTGTGTAACAAAGAATATAATTTGATAATCATATTACGTGTCATGACCGATCGAGACACAATTTAGACCCAGGAGTAATTAAACTGGGGAAGGACACGGTATGCCCCCCCCCCCCCTCCTCCCCACTTGTCATTTTGATTTTAGACTAAAATTCTCTTCTCGTTTGTTCGTATAGTGAAAAAAACGACGCTCCTCAAACGATTGAGAGACACACTTTGGCACCCAGGGCTAATTCGACCAGGAAAGTGACATAGTATGGGCACCGATCGCGTCCGATGCCCCATTTCCCCATTTAGGACTATAGGTCCGTTATTTGGAATCTGGGGTGTATTTTTTTTATTAGGAATAACATTGGTAAGGGTGATTTTACTTACAACGTTGTATTCGCCATTCGAATGTAGGACGGAAAGAAACAGAACAGAAAGAAACAGGAAACAAAGAAACATAAAGGAGAAACTGGACAGAAAGAAACGGACACAAAGGAACGCAATTTTGTCTGTTTCGAACATTACTGTTTACAGAAAATGAATCTTTCTAAACAATTATTTTTCAATCCCCCACCCCCGTGAATTAAATGGATTATTCACCAATTATTTATCTTGTTACATTTAGAGACATTTTAATCAAATCTAGTAATGGCTTTGAGGCAGCCATGACTAGATTTAATAAAAAACATGTAGAAAATAGCCAGCGAGTTAAGAGTTAATATATACCCATATTTCTATGGGTTATTGAAAACTTGTAAATTATTCAGAATGTAAATAAAAGCTGCTTTGTATCAACCGTGTAGTTCTAGGTTAGGCACCTAAAACCAACAACTATACCTAGAAGGATGAATTTGTGTAAACTTATATATGTTTACATTTTATATACATTCAATAATAATTCCTTTCCCTTAATTTGAATTAAAATAGTCTTTAAGACAATTGTCAGTGAATTTTTTTAAAATAAATTATTGGTGTGAACAGGGCCGTCCAGAGGGGGGGGGGGGCGAGGGGAGAGCCGGGGTAGTAACCCCGGGACCCGGCGGTCCAGGGGGGGGGGGGTGGGCAAGGACGAAGCCACGCCACCCGAGACAGCTAGGTTGCGAGCTTTTATCAATGTCCAGTGTGTGTGAATCGACAGGCGTCCCCCCCCCCCCCGAATTCACTAGTGAGCATATATTCCTTTCAAGAACTGTCTAAGTTATTAGATATATCGTGGGTCGAAGAGGATAAAATTAACTGCAAGATGCAGTTGTGCGGCTGCAGCTTGCAGTTATTTTTATCCTCAATGTACCATCTGTATGTACTACAGTATGTCCACATGCTTTATCATATGCCAGTTAAAGTGACTTGAACAATAAGTTCGATTGATTCAATATATATATATATATATATCCCTTCTTACCATTCTCTTGCGTAACCCAATCTAGTCTTTGACAGGCTATTCAGTAATAATAGATATCGTTCGGGGGAAGGGGGATATTTCCATGGGTCCTTAGTAAGTTGGGTTTGAAACAAGGGGGCCTGCCCAGGTGGTACCATCTAATTGATCCCCCCCCCCCCCCCCCCCCCCCCACCGGGGCCTGTGTTTTCTCTCGGCGGCACTGGGTGTAAAATACTGAAAAAAGGTGTTTCTTTCTTTCCGTTTCTTTCTGTCGTGTTTCCTTTTGTCCCATCCAAAATTGTTTCTGTGTTTCCTGTTTCTTTGTGTGCTGTTTCTTTCCGTCTGATCGCCTCGCCCTTCAACCGTTTAGCCTTTCTAGCAACATCGGGAGTACACCTACAATTCCAGATACCGACTTCACTTTCAGCACCGATGAGTAAATGAACCTGGAAAAGGACACGCGATCGGTCCCGGAAATATCCGAAATTGTATTAACCCTTCACGCTCAGCATCTCGAGATGCACACCTACTTTTTCAAAAATGTTGAGCTACAAACTGGCGTCCAATGGTAATTTTGTATCAATAGTAACATGTGCAGAGCGAATTTTACTGGCGATGTCGCGTTGGCCATTCAACTCGTGCGTGCGTGCGTGCGTGCGTGCGCACGCGCGCGCGTGCGAGCGTATCTCAAGACCGCTTGATCACAACCAAGATGTCGTTGACAGTGCTAATTTTCGGACACAGGTTTCTAGTGTTCTTTAAAACAATGTTTTTATCTTTAGTTTTTCCTGGACGGTTAGGGTCATTTATCATGGGTAATATCAGTGTGTTTTTCATGTAATATTAGAAAGGATCAAGGTGTCAGTTAGGAAATATGCATTGTAATAAAGGCCAGCAACACACCAGACTAGAAAGTTATTTAACAATTGAATGCAGTTTTTATCATCTTTTTTGGTGTATGAACGTGTGGGAATGGGTACAAGTTGTATGAATCCCGAAGGCTGAAGAACTTTGATCTACCCCAATTCATGAATATGGACTCTTCTAACTGCAGCCATTGAACTGCCAATACAACAAAGGTACCTGTGTTTCGTAGCGATTCTGGGGCTAAGGAAAAGAGGATTAGAAGTTATCTCAATGAACCATGTGAGGAAAGTGATGTCAGTGTGTCAATGCCATTGCGCCTGAAATCTGACAGGCTGTGACACGGTCAAAATGGTGGTCTTTGATAATTCACGTCGAAATTATTCAGGAAGAACAATCCTTGCATGGATGGCAATTCCCAGGGTAGGTTACTCCCTTTATCTACTAGACTGCGTACCGTGAGAAAGGTTTTAATTTCTCAACATGCAGAGCACAGAGGGTGGAAAACTGTTTGGAGGGACGGAACTCTCGCTCAAACTTTACGGAACATTTCCACTAGTTAAACCTCACAGGTGACCCCAGCAAATCTCAGTCCATAGACCACTTGGTTTCAGCATATGACCCATGAGACAATAACCCACCAATGCCATCACAGACAGACTGTCATATATACTTCAGACAACCGACACTTGGCTGGGATCCTCCTTTCATTCAAAGCGATTGTTCATGTTTCTCTGACATTAACTCCTTGATTGCTCTTGGCGGATATTCCTGACCAGGAAGAAAATCTCTTGCCAATAAAATAAGAATAATTTGGACACTTTTACCAAATTTTTTCAGGTTAATTGTTTTTATGTTTGTCGAGTTATTTCTTAAATTAAATTGTATTAAATTTTACATTAAATCTAGCCATGGCTGCTTCACAGCAGCCATGACTAGATTTAATGGAAAATCATTTTAAAATATTCAGCGCGTAAAGAGTTAAAGTCGTTACTGCACTTAACCCTCTACCTTACACAGGTTTTTTAAAAAATAATTTTAAATTTCACACTTTTCGAAAAAAAATCTGACAATTTTTCAATAAAACCAAACAATTATGAATATCATTAGAACCGGCTCGACGGACCATTTGTAAGATATTTTAGTACGTGGTATACTTGTTCTGGTTAATGTCCTGGCCGTTTTTGTCCGCTATGTTAGGTAAAGAGTTAAGATACCCACTCGTCTTACGACAGTGAAAAAATTGGATTGAAAATCATTAGATGAAAGGTTCGATTTCGAATCACTGAACTGTATCAAAAATGATTTTATATACGTGTATCGATTCATGCAGAAAAATATCAAGTGTTGCCCAAGTTGATAGTTGGTTAATTGTTTGTTGTAGAACGGGAATTTTAACCATCACAATCTGGACAAACCAGGGTACACTCCCTCCCAACCGATCGTCTTTGCGATACCCGCGGGCTAATGGTGGTTCAGTACGCATACTCTAACTTTGTCTTGACAAAGGGGCTTAGCAACAGAGTGCAAATGTGTCTCACAATAGTACTAAATGGTGATGTTTACGATTGTTTTTTTTTTGTTTGTTTTTTTTTAAATAATGGTTTTCGGGGGAGGAGGTAAAAGTTAGTTGTGAGTCGTGTACAACTTATATATTTCAGAAAGAAAACATGACTGATAGCTTTTAGATGATGAATATAAAATTACTTAAAATTAACAATCATTTGATCTTAAAATGCTGATATCGGTATCAAATTGTGTTGTAGAATTAACCCTTTGGACCCTAGCGGACATTTTTTGTCCGACCAGCCACATGATACGTCATAACGTCATTAAATAGAATGGCTGTTCAGTAAATGGGCGGGGTAGACCAATCAATATTTTTAACGTGCAGCCCCGAGGCTGCACGTTGAAAATATTGATTGATCTACCCCAGTTAATGAATATGGACTCGTCTAATTGCTGCCATTGAACTGGCATGGAAGATACCACTAGAGTTGAAAGGGCGAAGGCGGTATTAGTATTCCGATCTGATGATGTAAACTTAAAGGTGACTCATGTTTCACGGAAACCAGTTGTTCATTCGTAGCAATGACGGCAAACTGTGACGACTTCTGGGAAATGTTCACTACCATAACGTACTTAACATGCATTTGTGTTTCAGCGATGAAATATTCATTTGGATAACAAAGGATTTTTTTGAAAAACATTTCGAACTCGTTCAGTGTTTTGTTTTTTGCGTGTGTGTTAAATCATCGCAAATATGAGTCAGTTACATGAGTGACAATTTCCGTCATCAGAAGAGATATACGGTGAAGTTAGCTCACCTTCATCTCCAAAAGCTACCAGTAAAGGTCACACACTGAAGCATTTTCCTGTAGTGTAGTTGGGTTTTGACATTTTTTTCCTAATCAATTTGAACGTTTTACTAATATTGTCTGTTGAAATCCATTTGAACAGACGAAAACGCCATTTTCACCATCTTTTTGTGTTTTTATTTTATGTTTTGTCTACTCATTATACCAACAAGAGTGCACATAATAACATATAAGACAGGCACAGTCCTTTCCATTAACATAAAAAGTCTAAGGGGTGAGATTTGCCATTTTTTCTTACGAAGAATAAATACCTGCAAATAACTGTAAATAATTACATCGTTAATGTTGTTATACGTTTTGGGTCCAAATACTCAATTCCCATTGGTCAGCTGGGTGAAGACGTCATGACCAAGTGTAATTCATTTTCCAATGAATACATTTGGTCGAACTTTGACCCGCACTTACAGGAGAGCGCAGTTGACAGAATGTAATTCGGGCGGTATTTGGGCGGGTTTTTATCTTTTAGCGCCTCTCGCAGTGATCATCTTCGCTGCTGTTTCTTTGGTGATATTTCCCAACTGTGGCATAAATCCCGTTACTAAAATACTCGTATCCATTTCTAAAGTTGTGAAAATTAAAAATCAGAGTTGTGCGCTTTGTCTTTTGTGTGAGGGTGTTTTTTCGCCTCGTTGGTTCGTACATGCTTTATTTCGTCTTTCTGCTTTGTTGTTTGGTAAAAAGTAGTTTAAACGGTTACGGAATGTAATTATAAGAATTGAATGCAGTTTTTATAATCTTTATTGGAGTATGAACGTGTGGGAATGGGTACAAATTATGTGTGAATCCCGAAGGTATCAAATCTGCACAAGCAGGATTAGTATTGGTTGAACGCAAGTGCACCATCGATGTACAGTATTTATGGCAATGCCAAAGGATACACCGCAGGTGCCCCTGGCGGGTATCGAACCGTAGACCCTTCGTTTGAAGTCCAATGCCGTAACCACCTCGCCAAGGTGCTCCCGAAAGTTACTATCAAAACTCATTCACTATACAAAGAAATAGTTGGACTTTGTGGTGTTGGTACATGTAGGTGTTATCCTGATAGATATTCTTAATGATGGATTATTTGTAAACTAATTGCTTCTGTTTAGCTAACAAATAAAAAGCCAAGTTTCCTTTTGTTACTTTCGTTTATTAATGGTAACAAAAGAAAAAGTGGCTTTATTTCATACTGATGTTATGGGTGCTTTGTCAACAACAGCTACTTGTTTCTAAATTGGACCTTCGCCGCTCATCTTATAATTTTAAGGGAGATAACTTTATCGAATCGAAATTGGTTTTCATGACGATGTATGTCTGGTATGATCAGTACGGGTATAGGGTCTCTCCAGATTTAGATTCAGATAATTTATTCACAGCATACACAAATAATGGTTACAAATACATATATTTCATAAATTTAGTAAATAGGATACTGTAGGGGTGGCGTAGCCAGACTGGCTGTCAACCTGTCACCCACTGGAAGGAAGAGTATTTGAAAACAGATTATGACCAAATGGTAAGGAAAAAATATGTGTCACTAAGTTGGCACTGGGGCTCGAATTTGAATAATTTTTCTATTGTAAAGATGTATTTACAAGATGTTTTCCAGCACAAAAGCTAATATGAGATTGGTGGTTAGGGCTTGATACATTGGTACGAAACTAGCTACTCCTAGTGACCACTCCATTACTCGGTGCCAGGTCCCATCAAGCACTCGATGTCGTTCGAAGAGCGATAAAGGGACAAATCTATGTGAACTGAGCGTCCATGTCGGCCAGCGCATTCGGAGAGCACCATGTTTGGGGTGCTCTACGAATGCGCCTGCAGACAGGTATCGCATCTTTATTGTGCTTTATTGTGCTTGGATCACGTACCAAGCACCAACATTGATGCATTTCCTTACTCCCTATGGACTTTGGACATAGTGAAATGCATCACAGCCATCGCTCAGTAAGTGTTCTTTTGTGTGCTAGGATGTAAATTGCTTTAATGCATACGACAACATTAACGCTTTTGATTAATTCTTATAAATGGATTAATAATTCGAATGAACGGATTATTAATCCGGTTAAACGTGTCAATAATCACGATGTCATGTAGCGTTCTACCTTACCGTAGACGAATAATTACTGATAATTAATTTCTTTTTTTCGTTTTTGAAAATACAGAGATCACTTTGCTGATAAACACGCAGGGCGTCAAGATGTGTGAATGCATTCGCCAATACGGCACTCGAGCCGTATTGACGAAAGCATTCACACATAGTGGCGTTCTATGTTTATTACACGCCTCTATGGCATTGCATCCAATAATTTAAAAAAATTCAAACATCACTCACCGAAAACGTTCAAGCTTTAAAACTCTTTGTTATTTTTTTCCAAATGACATTTGGTTTATCGCAGGCTGCAAGCCGAGAGGTCCTCGGGTCGAATTCCACCTGTGACAACCGCGTTGTGTCCTTGGGCATGACGCTTCACTCCCATTGCCCGCGTGGGGACGGTGGCGTTTTGTACTAAGATGTATTACACATTGATGATGCAATTATCTTCAGCCAATGCTAACACTGCTTGCGTGGAGTTAGTATGTTGGGAACCTGACATTTTCCGGCCGTTGCTCGGTGGTTCTCCCCGGGTACCCCGGGTTCCTCCACCCGTAAAACACGAAGTGACCATGTCTGTCGAAAGTGTCGTTAAACCCCAATAACTAAATAAATAATTCGATTTATTGGCTGACATCACGGCTTCCGCACTAGTCTGGGTCAGAATGCGATATTTTGATTGGTTAATTACAAAACTAGGCGGAGTTTAGTTCTCTTGATGAATCCATGATATCATGTGAAAAATAGGGCGTGAACGGAAACACGAATGGAACACGTGTTCCGGATGGACATGTGAATATGGAACTGGATGAAAAGTAGGTGTGTAATAAAATAAATTCGATACGTGTGTAATAAAGTATAAAATTCGATAGGGACCAATCTACTTTATTATTTGTTGGTCAGCCTTACTGCACGGACTTCCCTTCTGCAGAAACAACCAAGGATATTCCTGAGTGTATTTTTGAGTCGATCGGCGGTGGGTATCAGTCGGAAAAAACAGTTTACGGAGGAAGAGGAAAACAAAATGTCAGTGTATCGAAATTGGCAATTTTTACAGTTTATGTGAAAGATCGAGAACCAGTGACAGTTACACAGAATGTCACCAGCACAAAGGGAGAATTCATCAAACACGCACATGTTTTTAGAATGAAAGCAAGTTCACAGAGATAAAAAAAATAGTGGTATTATAGGAATAACAAACAAATGATGGGAGTATGGCAATCAACATCGAAACAACACAGAGAAAACAAAACTTCCTTATGTGGAATAAATTTACTAAAATTATTACAAAGAGTTATAAAAGTCTCATAGAGACACAGTTTCACTCTCCCACCACTGCACCAACCGCACATGCATGTCTTTTTACACAAGCACACATTTCATTGAGAGAAAGTTGAGGGAAATGTTATTGTCAGAGAACTATTTTGTCACCACAACCCAATAGTTCATTGTTAATCATTTAACTAAAGTATATACAGTAGCAGGCGAGTAATTTACAAATTGAGCGCTTAAACGAAAATAGCTTCCTAAAATTTCAACGAAAGCATATCATGAATATGGCCCTGCGAACCTTCGACGTTCGATACTATTTCGAATCTGAAGTTGCTATTCGGTTCGATTCGAATCGACTGTACAATTCGTTTCCATTCGAATCTTTTTTTACCGGAATATAGCTTGGAGTCACCTCCGTCGTCTCAGAATACGTATAGATCCGATGCAAATTGTACATAAATAATTTTGGAAATAAAGACTGGGTATAGTTTCGTTATCTAAACAGACACAACATCTGTACCCATGCCACCAGTCATGCTAATTCTACTCTCATTGGACATTATCACTGTTGAAAACAAAAAAAGTTTCTATGGAACATCAACGATGAGGTGTTACAAATTGCTAGTCCTGTGCAGTGCCTTATACCGATGATTCTCGCCCCCGTTTCTGTTTTTGAACTACAATCATTACTGGGTTATATCCCAACTACATCACCAAGGCATGCCTTCGTCGAAGGCATGCATTGATGATGTAGTTGGAATATTTTTATGGGTGGAGATGTGAGCCATCTCTTTGTATTATATGTTCGGGGGTTGATATGCCCTCTCGTGCATTGGTAGCGTTTCGCTCACAAACCGTTTACTACCCACCATAGTATTATTCCAAAAGAGGTTCTATCACAAAACCTAATTTGCGAATGATAGAAACTATATCCCTCACCGAATTATTGCTTAGTGTACTACATGTTGTATTAATTATTGTACTTATAAACAAGTCGCATCCCTTGTCTACATCCTTGTATAGTGGTGAGGACGCTAGAGAGGTATCAGTGGTGAATTCTCCACCCGACAAGTTTCTAATAACTCGCGATTATAGGCCACAGGAACTGGTGATGGGTTTTCGACCCGTGGGGTTGGTCTTATCCAACGGTTCGCGGACTGTCGGCGCATCGGCGCTTTTTGTATTCTATGTTCGGCGGGTTGACATGCCCTCTCGTGCATCGGTAGCGTTTCTCCCACAAACTGTTTTCTATCCCCCATAGTATCTTTCCAAAAAGAGGTTCCATCACTAAACCTAATGAGCCAACGGTGTCTTCCCATTTCATCAATTCCCATTTCATCAACTGCCTCTAAAATTATATTTCCCACCTCATCAATTCCCACTTCATCAACAGATTTTTTTTTCAGGTGTGTTTTATAATTACATATTATACATTTTAAAAATACAATTAGCCAGTTGATGAAAAATCAGTATTTTGGGGGTGTATTGTATAACAACTTTCCAGACATTTGCCAGACGAATGTTTGGATAGTGGTTATACAATTTATTTTCTCAGTTAAAAGTAAAAATGCACAAAAAAGCCACCAACAGAAACCATTAGTTGAGATAACAAACAATATTCAAAGCTTAATACTTATTTTCATTGGGGTTTATTGCCATTTCATCAATTCCCATTTCATCAACTGCTTCTAAAATTATATTTTCCCATTTCATCAATTCCCACTTCATCAACAGAATGAAAATATGTTTTAATCTTACGTAAATGCATTTTTTTTACCAATTATAAAAAGAGACAAATTAATTTAGAAAGCCAACAGGCATTCTGTAGTAATAGTGAGTATGTTACTAGAGTATCGTGCTTTAAATGTTACATTCTGATAGGTATTTAAATGTTATATGTTACTTTTCTCCACTTATTATGTGTAGTAATCCAGTTGGTTGCTCTGAATAAAATATTTAAAGTGTGTTCGTCTGAGAAATGTCTGGAAAGTGGTTATACAATAAACCCTCAAAATATTGATTTTTCCTCAACTGGCTAATTGTATTTTTAAAATGTATAATATGTAATTGTAAAACACACCTGAAAAAAAATCTGTTGATGAAGTTGGTATTGATGAAATTGGAAAATATAATTTTAGAGGCAGTTGATGAAATGGGAATTGATGAAATGGGAAGACACCACACTAGTATATATTTTACAGTGACTAAGAGACTAGACTTTCTGCACATCACTCCGACCTTAATCTATTATTGACTGTCCAACCATGAAAATAAACACCATTTAACTCCCTTTATTTCTGTGTACCGATTACCTTAAAATTGTTTTTCTTTGTAAATTCATTCGATAATAAAATTGTAATTGTTGTTTTTGTATGTCGTTTTTCCGCATGTTTGATTACATTTATCATTGCACTGCACAGGAGACGAAAGGAAATAAGTTGCAATAACTTGTGTTCCAATCCTTTTGTCATTTAACATCAAATAACAAATAAATATGTTTAATCTAATGCTGTAGTAGATCAGATATATATCATTTTGTGTGGTAACTTTGTCAACTGTTTTTCTCACTTAACCCTTAAGACACATTAATTATCCTGACGTTCAAACGTCACTTGGAATTCAGTTTCTTCAACGTTTTTCAAAATGCGACGTCAAACGTCGGAAAGTATAAACAACAAGATATTTTTCACATTAGTGATTATCTGGTTGAGGGCTAGATTATTTTTTGGTGCTATGAATTTGTTATTCAAAACTTGTTTTATTGCAAATTATTGGAGAGTGACCACAGGCAAACAAAATATTATTTGTGTTTGACTGAATATGAAATATAAGCAAGGAAAGTGTTGGCTTTTGCTCTGATAACTTCAATTTTTGAAAGCCCTGGTAGTGGCTTCTGTGACTCAAGCACTTAAGAAGTCTGTGATGGCACAAGTCCCGACTGAAAAAATAATCCAACTACATCATCAAGGCATGCCTTCGTGGAAGGCATGCCTTGACGATGTAGTTGGAATATTATTCTGTAAGGATTATAGTTCATAAGCGACATTGGTTAGAAACCTTACATTTGCATTTAACAGTGGTAGGGACTGGTGATATTGGAATTAGCATGGCTGGTGGCTTTAATGCAGATGTTATTTATTTTAATGTAGCGGAAATTACACATTATTTCAACATTATTTATGTTTTGTGAGACGATGAAGACGACGGATACCAAGCTACATTACTATGAAAAAGATTCGAAAGGAAACGAACACACGCAACCAATAACGGCATTTTTATAACGAAATAAAGTGAGTTGTTTCTCAGGTGAAAAATATTTCGGTTTAATTAAGACACAGAGTATTCACGGCGTGAGGCACACCACATAACCACATACACCAGCATTGGCAGCGATGGGTTCCTCACAACGATTCATATATTCTAGAAAACATTTCGGTGGCAAAGGGGGAAGGCATAGTTCACAGGCTAAAAGTGAATTAAAGCGTGTTGCTTTCAATCTCAAAATCCACCAACATGTGATTTGAGATCTTTTGTTAAAGAAATTAGTGGCCTGAAAATTCGCTTACGTGAGGATATGGAAAATACAAGACAACTAAGTGTAAATTGTGAGTTATTTAATGTAAAAAAACGTTGGATGATGGGAAATCTTTAAAAATAACTTTATTGAGAAAAAGAACAGCAGTATCAGAAGGTTATGGATTGATTGACTTAGGCAACTTTACCGAATATATGCACTTATTTGCAACCCATGTCGGTAAATGCCCAGCAGCCTTGGTAAATGTCATTAAAATCATTCAACCATGCCAATTGATCAGTGACTCTAAGAGGTGTGGGATGGCATCAGTGTTTATGGGTCGATGCAGTGGATGCTTGGAGAGTTTTCATTTCCACTCTAGCCATAAAATGTCATTTAGAGACATTTCAGTGCAAGAGGAGTTTGGGGGTCTATGGTCATTGGTAAAGAATTTGAGGCATTGAACGATCAGGCAGCTACATTGGATGTGCCCGAATTAACAGGGGAGACATTCACTAAAACTGAATGTTCAGTTGGTAAGCTCTTGGAGACGTTAGTAAATGAAACGATGTTGGGGGCTGGGGAAGTGGAAAGGAGTCTAGTTCGGAAAAGAGGTGACTTTGGCGAGGAAATACCAGCAACAACCGTCATCTGTGATGGGAGTATAAACAATCTTTATAAGTTATGGGGATTTCAGTGAGTGGATATGGTGTGATATAAGGCGAAGTGAGATCAATATTAGGCGAGGCCGAAGGCCGAGCCTAATATTGATCTCGCTGAGCCTTATATCACACCATATCCGCCTACCGAAAGCCCTATAACGTATTTATTATTATCACAACCATAAGTGTACCCAGATTCCAAGCACAAATGTTCTGTTTTCACTATCAGGGAATTTCCTGGTTGTACGTCATGTGAAGGTCACGGTAGTAGCAGGCGCTGAAACAACGGAGTTTTCTTCTCAATAAACAGGAATTTATATTATCAATTCAATCTTTAATTCAGTGTTAAGTACTGGAAAAATAAAACAACTGGAGCAAAAGGATTAACAATTCTTCCAAGAAGGTAAGTGGGAACAGTTTCATTCATTATTTGTTGTTAGTGGTGATATTAATGTTTCTGTACATGTCGTTTTAGTGGTTTATTTATTGTATTTATTTACATTTGTTTATTAAAATTTTCAAAGAAATGTATTATAGTTGTACGTTGCTCAACAGACACACAAGCAAAATTATTTGTTGTTCGTTGAGCACGCGAAATTAGGAAAAACATCGAAGCGAGCGTTGGATGTCAAAAACAAAATGTCGAAACTGACCGTATATAAGCTCTATATACGGTTAGCTCGATCATACACAGTCTCATATACGGTCACTAGATATTGAAGCTAATTGGTCAATAACAATTACTGACATAATAAATAATGTTATTGGTGGTGCTGGAGTCATTATACATGCTGCTACTAAGACTATTTTGTATAGGGGAGTTCGGAACAAAAAGTGTTATATCTGCAGCAAATATAGAAACCTGCAAAAGGAAATCCTCGGTCACAAATGTTTCAGAAATTGGAATGAATCGCCACAGGCAATTAAAATCGATGTTATATTGAAGGGCTTTATAGCAGCCCAGAGGATACACGTTGTCAGGTTCATGTGGCTTGTTGGGGATGCGGATAGTTCGGTCTATACCACTATACAGGAATAAGTGCCTATATTGGGCTGTCAAGTAGAAATAGAATGTGCTATCCATGTATCCAAATGCTTGAGAACAAAACTAGAGCAGCTTGTCATAGATAACCCATATTATAAGGGAAAAAAACAACCTAATAAAGCTGTGTAAACTGAGGTTAGTTTCAGTCAGATCCGCCGTAGTGTACCATTGTGAAATTTCTTCTGTTGACAAAAGTGCTACAACCAAGGCATTAAAGCGGAATATTATAAATGCAGTCCCGTACTTCTTTAGTGATCACAACAATTGTCAAGTTTTCGGCAAGAAGACTTCTATGGACTTCTATCCTAGAGGTCCCGAGTTCGATCCCCGTCCGGGACGACCCGCGTTGTATCCTTGGGCAAGGCACTTTATCCCAGTTGCGTACATGCGGGCACGATGACGCCGTGCACGAAGGCGTACTGCACGTCGATGGTGCACATGTCTTCAACCGCTGTAACCTCGCTTGAGCGAAGCTTGAACACAGAATGTTGAAGAGCTAGCAGTTGCTCGTCGATGCTCGGTGGTTCTCTCCGGGTACTCCGGCTTCCTCCCCCCCCCCCCCCCCCCGTAAAACTGTCACGGACACGATTAGCCATTGTGCATAAGTCTGTGACCTTATACACCAATAAATAAAAAAATAAATATACTATTGTCGTTTCAGCTTTATCGGAGTAAAACAAGAACATTGATGGGGTTTAGATGGAGATTAGAATAAATATATACTGCATGTAAGTTTTCACATTTGTGAAAATGTTCTTCTCAAGTGAACCACTATGCGTACGGATATACCACAGTTTTATAGAATATTGTGAAATAATTTGCATGTTTTACAGCAGTGCTGTGTAACCGGGCGACAACGATAGGCACACGCAAGACTATACAATCTCGTCACTTTACAACGTAAAAAGAGAGATGTATTTAACTAAATCTACAACGTCATTCTAATTCCCTTATGCCAATTAAAATCTCTCGTAAACATACTCGAAACAGGTAGAAATAATTCTATCAAATCCTTCCCAAAAGGATATTATGACATGTCGAATAAATTTTGTTCCACATCTGTGATCTTGATATAGAAAAGAGCATTTTTCTCCGGTGCATAACGCAATAAATTTAGGCCAATGCCTCTGCATGTTCTCAACGCTTGGGGGATTTTAATTGCGGTGGAAGCAAGCTAACAACGCATATATTAAAGCCCAAATTTACTGTTTTAGTGTGTACTGGAATCATCTCCTTCATGACTGCAATGAAATCAAAGTGATAACTCTATTGCCGCACATGCACGCTTACATACTGTGGCGATGATCGACCTTTCTCATAGAGAAAACTATGCTACCTCAAGTAGAAGATGGGAGACATCTATAAATGTATTTTTTAAACGTATTTAACATTTCCATTTTATTTGTTGATTTTGTGCATTATAACTGAAGAATTGCTTCCCTTTATTAAACAACATTTTTTTGATTTTCGATCAATTTACTTCCTATCTCGAATTCTGGGGCGCAGTGGCGTTGTGGTAACCGATTTTCGTCAGATCATCGAAGTTAAGCGAGCCCGGTTAGTCCTCGGATGGGTGACCATCTGAGCGATCGATTCGGACTCTCGCGTTGTGTCCATGGACAAGGTACTTAACCCCGATTGTCCAAATGGGGCACGATGACGCCGTGTACTAAGGCGTACTGCACGTCGATGGTGCGCATGTCTTCAACCAATCGAACCCTGCCTGTACTGCAGTGCGGAGTTACGATGCTGGGGAGCTGGCAGCTGCTCGTCGTTGCTCGGTGGTTCTCTTCGACTTCCTCCACCCGTAAAACTGTCACTGTCATGATGAGCCACTGTGCATAAGAATGTGACCTTAAACACCAATAAATAAATAATAAATAAATAGCAAGAATTCTATCTGATTTTCCACGAAAGAGGTTAAAGTGAAAAACAAAATCCACTTATAAGCAGGTATGGACAGAGAGTGAATAACATGTCTCCACTAGAAATGGAGAGATCTTGATTGAATGTTTATCATACCTTTCCATACCACAGGAAAGCACCCAGCAAAACGATTTCACAGCTTTAGTACTGACAAGTGCTGTTACTAGGGTGACGATGAACCCACACAAAAGAAGCATTGCACCGAAAATCGAGAAACAACACTTCAAATGTCTTAAAAATGTTTTAAAACACTTATTTCTCTGCACTTTCGAAATAATCAAATTCAGCTACACGTTCTCTAACCGTCAATGCCCAACATGTTCGAGCGTCGTCGCGATCACAAAAAAAAGAATTCTAAAAAGCATGGATAACTTCTGGAGCAAGCAGACATGTGACATTCGCGTTGCACCATCGCTGACGAGCGTTTTGGTGAATGTTCAGCTGTCCCGAAATTCTAATGTGCCAAGTGGAATTTTTATTCGGTGTCAAATGATTTTTTGTGTGAAATGAAAGATTTTAAAGACAAATGGAAGGCAATTGTAAATGAGAAACAATTAACCATATATGGCCCTTTGAGTGCCACTTTGCCCCATGTGCAATGATAAGGCATTGCAGAGGGCGCCTTGTTGCACTAAAAGTAGATATTTTAATTTAGTATTTCCTGGCTCTTTTAAGTATTTTAGTTAAAGAAAACACTAATGATAATTAATTAATTAATTAAATCAATTAATTAATTAATCAATCAATCAATCAATCAATCAATCAATCAATCAATCAATCAATCAATCAATTAATTAATTAATTAATTAATTAATTCAAGATTATTATTTACTCACTGTTTATTCACTCCAAATAAACTGGTAGCAAATAATTTATTATCTTCTGGGAGGTTTATACAAAATTAAAAAAAAAGATTAAGTAAAAAGACATGTTTTGGAAATAAAACAGATTAAATAGAGAAACTGTTTGTTCAGTAGACTTTAACTTTAACTTTCCTTTATTACGCTCAACCCATATTTATGGTACATGAAAATGCAAAATAAAAACAAACAATTAGAATGAAGACAATGGAGCAGGTAACCAAAATGTAGAGGGACGCAATGTAAGTAAAGGGGTGCCCCATATATTAATGGTATTGTTGGAAGGTGAATTATAGTGAGGTGGGTATGGGGTGTGGTCAGAGTTTTACAAATCTATATTCCATGAACTTGGTGAGAATTTCGTATAGCAATTTGTCCCATGAGCGCACCAAGGCGCTAGCGGCAGCCCCGAACTTCCAAATGACATTCTGGTGCACCCAGGGGGCGAATTGATTCTGTATGAGGACAGCTTATAATAAATGTCCGATAACAAAGAGCCATGTAGACACCCGTTCGCTGTAGATAACATGACAGGTGTGAATGCTATCTCGCCTGTATTGTCAGACAGAGATTTCATCGAAATCGACACATGGAAATAATAAACCACAAAGCCTTTAATCCTTTACCTAACATGAAAAGAAGACGACACTTGCATAAAAAATTCTTGAATAACTATTATTTTAATTTTTTGTCTCAAAAACATAGGTTATGACCCCTCATTGGAACGAGCTCGACTAGCTCGTTCCAATAAGGGGTCATAACCTATGTTTTAGAGACAACAGAAGAAAAAATAATGAAATTTAATTGGCGATTTTTTAGAATAGCGCTGGCCGGTTTTGACCGTTACGTTAGGTAAAGGGTTAAGATCTACCAAAAGTATATTTTGGATGCGAAATGCTGTATCTTTGATTGATTGATTGATTGATTGATTGATTGATTGATTGATTGATTGATTGATTGAAATCTTTATTTAACAATAAAAATGTTACAAAGCTAAGATATAATGGTGTACAACTACCAACAATGGTATGTTGCTTTCCGACAATATAACAAATACCATGCATATTGTAAGGAGGCAACATAGCCAGATTGAGATTGGCTGTCTTCCTGATCCCTCCTGAAGAGTAAAGTTGGAAAGAGAATGATGAAAAGGGGGAAATGAGGTGTTGTTTTTGAGAGGGGCAGTATAGCAGTTAAAACAAACGGAGAGAATTAAAAAGCAGAAAAAAAACGAAAAAGCCCAACTGAAAAAAAAACGGTAGCGATGCATGGATATTTACATATATGTGCCATAAAAAGTATATTTTAGACTGTAGGATGGTTGCATTTATTATACGCTAAACGATAAATTATCGAAGAAACTGCGGAAAGGTAGAAATCGTATCCCCCACTGTGAAGATATAGACATTTTCACTTTCACGGTATCAATCAAAATGGCGGATTTCAAAGCATCACTTCAAGGTGAATACGATTCACATTATCACTGGAAATGATCAATGTGTTCTAGAAACGTATAATGAAAAGCAAATCTAGTGTTTTTGAGTGGTTACTGATCATTTCGAGCAATAATTCAACACTTATTCGCCTTGAATTGCTGCATGAAACCCGCTAGTCCAAACATGGCCTGAAAGTCTGTAATATAATTTTTTTTTGGTTTGGAACGTCCTTTCAAAGGACGTACCAAACCCAAAACTTATATAACGGACTTTCAGGTCATGTTTGAACTAGAAACCCACCTGCTGAATCAGATTGCAAGACGCTATCTGTCCCGAGTATCAATCAAATCACTTCCGCGTTACAATGATTCAATGCGCTGTTTACTTCTTATAAGAAGCGTATAATAAAAGGAAAATCTAGTGTTTTTAACCCTTTACCCAACGTAACGGCCAAAACCGGCCAGCGCTATTTTCAAAAATCGCCAGTGAATTTTCATTATTTTGTCTCAAAAACATGGGTTATGACCCCTCATTGGAACGAGCTCGTCGAGCTCGTTCCAATGAGGGAGTCATAACCTATGTTTTTGAGACAAAAAATGAAAACAATTAGTTATTCAAGAATTTTTTTTTGCAAGTGTCGTCTGCTTTTCATGTTAGGTAAAGGGTTAAGTGGATACCGGAAATAATCTCACTTGTGACTGAGACAAATGGTTATGTTTGCTCGTGCAAGCGCTCGCGAAAAATAAACATTCGTTTCAGTCACTCGTGAGATAATTTTCGGTATCCACTCAAAAACACTAGATATCCTCTATTTATCGAGTAAGATCTTGCGGTCAACCCTCAGTTTGTATGTTCAGAGGCAGCTGTGATGAGCTGTATTGCCTGTGTCGAGTGGAGAATGTTCGGATTAGTTGGCGGAACATAACAAAATACCGGGGACGGTGTGCTTGTTGTCGCGGAATGATTTTGACTGATCAGGATGTAAAGTTGGAGCGGCAGACAGAACGGATAGATTAACCCCTTACCCAACGTAACGCCCAAAACCGGCCAGCGCTATTCTCAAAAATCGCCAATTAATTTTCACTATTTTTTTCATTTTTTGTCTCAAAAACATAGGTTATGACCCCTCGTTGGAACGATCTCGTCGAGCTCGTTCCAACGAGGGGTCATAACCTATGTTTTTGAGACAAAAAATGAAAAAAATTAGTTATTCAAGAATTATTTTTGCAAGTGTCGTCTGCTTTTCACGTTAGGTAAAGGGTTAAGGTGTTAAGTTAGAGGCAAAGTGACAGTCGGGACATATCATAACGCAATCCTATCATAACGCAGCGTACTGAGTTA
The DNA here is from genome assembly GCA_031216915.1 of Pictodentalium vernedei. Lineage (NCBI taxonomy): Eukaryota > Metazoa > Mollusca > Scaphopoda > Dentaliida > Dentaliidae > Pictodentalium > Pictodentalium vernedei. The sequence continues at coordinate 298,054,496 of CM062288.1, forward strand.
TGGTAGGATTCAAGTGAAATTTGGGTGAGTCTTTTATAAATAACGATCTTGAAGTTATATTTTTATTTCAGTTCCCAGTTATTTAGCTAAACATTGTTTCTGTTTTGAGTTGCTACTGTAGAGTGGGCTATGGTTATGACCATAGTAAAGCTATCAAATTTTGTACATATGGCCTGTGTAGAAGCAATGTTTCACCCAATGGACCTCCGGGCAACCCGGAGGTCCATTGGCAGAAACACTGCCTGTGTTTGCTAAGAGTATCCAGGAGAACCAGCCGTGCTTTGGATGCCATTCAATATGGCAATTGCGCTCAATTCCTACGCGCAATTAAGCCTAGATAAGCGTACAGTTCCCGACAGGACTTCTAGTTTTAACTGTACTGTAAAGTGGGCTATGGTTAGTAACTACATTTTCTGATAAGTTGTGTTTCAAAAGTTAGAGTGCTCCCGGGAAACACAAAAGAGCAAGTAACAACAGCACTGACACCTCTGCCAATTTCTGCGCGCCGCATATGCTGCATTCCGTGTATCCGACACATGTTGGCGGTGTGAATGTGTGGATATAAGCAACAAAGGTCTCCGTTACTCGCTCGCCACATCGGTCGAACGCTTCTCCAAAACACTTCGTCAGTCCACCAATGGTACTGAAAAAAAAAACAACAGGACATGCATAAGCCAAAATTGAAATATAATAACACAAAATTCTGAACTATTATCTCGTCTTTCTTACAATACTCTTAAGTTTCTGATAAGTTTTTAATTTTTCGTGTTTAGTTATATATTAGTCTTTTAAAAGCTGCAGAGTATATCAGGGATGGAGAGTTCGGCCCAACAGAAATGAACATTAATATCTTATGACTCAATAGCCCATCGCCCAGCAATATAAGAAATAAAAGGAGGATATCTAATGTATTTGAGTGGATACCGAAAATTATCTCACGAGTCACAGAGACAACTGTTTATTTTTCGCGAGCGCTTGCATGAAAGTAAACAAAGCATTAAATCATTGAAACGCGGAAATGATTTGGTTGATACTATGAACAGATAGCGTATTGCAATCTGATTCAGTTGGCAGGTTTGCGCTCCAAACATGGTCAGAAAGTCCGTAATATAAGTTTTTGGTTTGGTACGGCCTTTTAAGGGATAATTTGACTCGTATTCACCTTGAACTCAAGCCTTGAAAGCCGCCATTTTGATTCATACCGTGAAAGTGAAAACTTCTATATCTTCACAGTGGGGGATACGATTTCTATCTTTCCGCAATTTCTTCTATAATCTATCGTTTAGCTTATAATAAAATGATGTAATTGAAGCGTGATGGATGTGCAATCACGGGTGTTATCAGAAAAGCCAATAAACCGGCATTCCAATAGCGATATCGGCCAGGTTCCGATACCAATAAGTACACATTATCGTTTCAGTGAAGTCATATGGGTCGTAGCATCATGTCGAGTCGACGAGGGTGAGATCGCTTAATAAAACGGGCTGCCACGGGCAGCTTGTTTGATGCATGGATCTGGCCCTCGTCAACGTGACGTGACAGTACGACCAAAATCACTTCTTCCCTGAATGGAAAATAGGTTTATTACATGACCCATATTGGGCTGCACATGCCATCAACCCACTTCCAATCACTCCATTGATGTAAAATTCAGTCACCCACACTCATCTCCTATTTTAAATCAATCCTCTTCCTTCTAAATGCACGACATGTTTTACTTTTTTACTGTTTTCTCGTCACGATATAGCATTAGCTGTTGATGTGGCGTTAAGGATAAATATATAAGTAAACATTCATAGCCAAAAATATTCTAAATATTATTTAACCCTTTACCTAACGTAACGGCCAAAACCGGCCAGCGCTATTCTCAAAAATCGCCAATTAATTTTCATTATTTTTTTCATTTTTTGTCTCAAAAACATAGGTTATGATTCCTCGTTGGAACGAGCTCGACGAGCTCGTTCCAACGAGGGGTCATAACCTATGTTTTTGAGACAAAAAAATGGAAAAAATTAGTTATTCAAGAATTATTTTTGCAAATGTCGTCTGCTTTTCAGGTTAGGTAAAGGGTTAAATAACTTTAGTATTTAGTACGGTTTAAACATGCTGAAAATATTCCCGTTGCAACCGATGACCCTGTTTCAAACTTTTCAGGATTATCAAACCATTCTGATACGGAATTCAAGCCCCACTGAAACAGATTGCAATTAATACTGATATGACTATTTATCCAACAATCATATAGATTTTGGCCTGGAAACAACGAGAAGCGGTAAGTATCACATAATGTGTTCTGATTCCGTATCAAATAGACGATTCATTTTGATTTCGTATCATATAGACGATTCATTTTGATTCCGTATCATATAGATGACTCATTTTGATTCCATACCATACACAGATGACTAGTTTCGGGTAATGCGGCGGGCTATCATAACAGGCGTATGAATACATCCTATGTGCGTTTTGAGCAGTAATCAGCTCAGCTGATCGCTTACAAAAGAAACCACAATTCCTTACAGAACTATTAATAGCCAATGACCCCCCCCCCACACACACACAACAACAACAACAGCAACAATTAGAAAGTGCACAAATTAGTATTACACCTACCCTGTTCCCGTGGAAGTGCCCAAGCGGATCATCATAGCAAGTGATACTGAGAGTGAATAATTTGACAACGAAACTTTGAAAATTGTGGTGATCCCGTTACTCATTGTTTGTTTGAGTGCACAACAATATAGTTCCATTAAATATGTTTTTTAAACCTTTTCTCGCCCAACATTATATCAGAGAACTGTATTAATAATACCTGTATTAATAATCTAAGATTTAATCTGTTTATGTGACAGAATTGTTAGATAAATGTATTATCATGATAATGTGCGTGTCCTGCGATTTGCATCAGATTTTCGGTGGTGTCCAAAATTGAGATCGCAACTCGCCGACAAAGCCGTCTCGTTGAGATCCCATTTTGAACACCACCTCGAATCTGATACAAAAAACATGACATGCAAATAATTATGATAATCTGTATGTATCAGATACATGGTTTTCAACAAAGAGTATTTGAATGTCAAACAATAGTGATATATTTTGAGGAGAAAAGGGATATACATATAACATCATCACTAACATGTTTATGTACATATGTTTTACGGGTGGAAGAAGCCCCCAAACCAGGAGAGAACCACATTCAGGCTCCTCAACATACTAATCCCACAAAAGCAGGACTAGCATTGGCTGTTTAAGACAAAGGCACCATCGACGTGCAGTGCGCCTTAAAACACTGCACCACCGTACCCCCACCCTCCCTCCCCAACGTAGGCAATCCGGATTAAATGCCTTGGCCAAGGACATAACGAAGTTACCTCTGGCGGGGATCGAACTGTGAACCTTTCGGTTCCAAGTCCAATGCCATAACCACTGAGCGACCGAGCACCCACTAAACTAGTCTAGTGAATGTCCACACATCACTACAGTGAAACAAGGTGTTCCATTTTCTTATGTTTGTTTCTTGAGTCGATTTAGCATTTCCTGTATATATTCTCACAATTATGTTTGTGTACATATGTTTTACGGATGGAGGGAGCATAAGTAACTGGAGAGAACCACCGAGCAAGATCTAGACACCGTCAGACTCCCCAACATACTAACTCCGCAAAAGCAGGGCCAGCATTGCGTCCTTTGAATTCCAATGTGTTCTATAGTGCCTACTGGCACATAGAACACATTGGAACTCAGGGGACGATTGGATGGATACAAGAGCGCCACCGAAATACGCCTTAGTAAAAGCGCCACCGTGCCCCGGCGTGGACCACCTGACCTAAATGTCTTGCCCAAGGACACCCCTGGCGGAGATCCAGCCGTGCACCTTTTCGGTTTGAAGTCCAGTGCCGTAACCACTGCGCCGCCACACACCCACTGAACTAGTCTAGTACATACTTGCACATAACTGCAGTAAAACCAGGGTGTCCATATTCTTGTGCATGTTTGCTGAGTCCATGCAACATGTCGTTTGTACAGCTCATAGACAATGACTCTCTTTCTTTGACACAAGTTCCCTTTTCAACAATAACTGAAAGAGAGAAATAAACATGTTTTTATTAATCGTGTTCAAACGCCAAATATGGGTGAGGCGAGGTCCCGAACGCGTTGACAACGTAGACGTAGGGTGCATAGTTGCAAGAAGACATTCCGACACTAGAATAAAAATGACAATTACTGGAAAGAATTCTAGATAAGTCAAAGTCTACTCACTATAAAACTAGATTGCTGAAAACGGTTGCATCTTAGTCTGCCGCCTGCCCAGTATGGCTTCAAGTCAAACAACGAAGTAATTCCTCGCACCGATGACGTAAGGTAGTTACGCTGTGACTGTAGTCACAGAATAACAGCTTTTACTTCATTAAACGCCATGGTGTTTATCCAGTATGAAAATGACATGTAGTTACGCGGTATACACTGTCAAACATCGACATGCGTTGTTTTTTAAAAGTTTATTTCGGCAATAATACTTAAAATATCTTGGACATTAACCATATGTGTGTTCATGATCAACATACTTAATTATCACATACGTCAAAGAAAATGTGTTAAAAAGCTAGCGACGATTGCTATGCTTCCAGAAATTGAATACCTTTCAGAATTTTTGTGTTGCTAAGCTTGTTCGATATATAGTAAAATCCACCCTCCCCTTTTCCTCCCAAGAGGGCAACATGGAGACATTTTCGATATATGACCAAATGGAGCCTTCAAACAATCCTGCTGTATAGAGATAGATGGATTTAATAGACTCTTAATGTACGAACTGAATAGCTAAATATTTCTGTCTAAACATGTATTTTATAAAAGAAATACAACGCATTATTCATTAGATTTGATCTTTTCCCCAGAATTTCCCATTAACCCTTTACCCAACGTAACGGACAAAACCGTCAGCGCTACTCTCAAAAATCGCCAAATAATTTTCATTATTTTTTCATTTTTTGTCTCAAAAACATAGTTTATGACCCCTCGTTGGAACGAGCTCGTCGAGCTCGTTCCAACGAGGGGTCATAACCTATGTTTTTGAGACAAAAAATGAAAAAAAAAAATAGATATTCAAGAATTTTTTTGCCAAGTGTCGTCTGCTTTTCATGTTAGGTAAAGGGTTAATGAGATCGGCTGATAAGACTTCAAACTAGGGTGATATGACGCCGACCTCGGTCGATATGAACCATGTTAGAATCCGCCCTCCCCCCCCCCCCCCCCACGATTGGTTACTATACACGGCCATTTTGTTTACGGTGAAATAATTTACCGCTATTCGTAAAACTTGTTGTTACTAGTCAAAATGGGATAGTTTTTGTATGTTGGCGAATTAATGATGACAATAATTAAGGATTAAGTGAATGGAGAGAAAAAAAGAAGCAACTTGTGAACAAAATTCAATTCAACGAACTTTCAGTGTCGTAATTGGAGATTCATTGAAATGAGAGAAGAGGTGGTTTATCTATCCCCGCCCATCGGAGAGCTGCACTTAGGAGGAGAGCGAAACTTCGGATTTGATGAAAAGAATGAGAAACAATAGGAACTCTGCCAGAAAACTGTAACAGATGTGAGATCATTTTGTAATAATTTTATTTTATTATATTTTCACGTGTTTTTCCCTGAACTATAAATATCGTATCCTACTCGACGGGGATATTACACTCTCAAAATGTTCTTCAACTTTCAGCGCTGACGGACTATTTTAATTGACATGTGAAGGTTGAGGGAACAGTTTTGGTCAAGCTACCATCAACAATCCCATTATAAACAATACGTTCAACAGCTATTCCCAGAAATGCTGAATGAAATAATCCAAGAATCCAATTCACCACAATATAGATACATTCAGTTGATTTCCAGTTAGAAAATTTACAGTGCACATTTGTTCGATTCTTGAAAAATGGAACGTTACGTCACAAACTAACAGCAGTTGGTTTATATATTTCTACGCATGCCATGGAGCGATTCAAGTTTCACATAGTTTCCGAGAGTTAGTAATCTATTTCATCCCTGCTGTAGGTAAAAATGAACGGGAAATATAAATGCAATAATGAACTGTCTGGATCGACGTACGTGTTTATCCTCTCCTATGATGCGGGGGTTATTTTCTACTCGGCTTCGCCTCGTAAAAAATAAACCTTCCGCATCACACTCGAGGATAAACCACATCCGTCGATCCAGACAGTTAACTATTGTCTATTTATTTAACAAATAAAGCGTTTATTGCTTGCTTAGTGTCATATCGACAGATACACAAGTCCTTGACAACTTCACATCAGCCTTCGACCTTCAGTCTCGCATTCGAACGGTCATTTTGTATCGTTCGAGATCGATTTTGGCGGTGGGATAATATTGAACGAGAAGCCGAAGGCTTTGAGTTTAATATTATCCCTCCGCCAAAATCGATCAAGTGCAGTAAAAATGACAGTTCGAACGCATGTGCTGTTTTGTATTTATTGCACGCCTACAGATTACAAAAAAAATATTAAAAACACAAAGTATTGCCAAAAATAACCAAAACGTAAAAAGAGAAACAGTTAAATAGTACGCGCTCATAGTCCGTATTGATCAAGGAGAAAACGAAAAATTATTGTTCGCCCCGGTTTTTCCAGAAAAAACGTGTTTTTTATGAAAATAAAAGCATAGGCGTGCAAAAAATATCGCAACCCCCGATGAAGCTCTTCCAGTTACAAAATTTCCACTTCGATAAAGGCACAAGTTCTCCAAATTTACGACCACAGAAACGTGTTATTTAAAAAATTCGTTCCAGAGGCGTCGGGAAACCCGGGATTCTCTGTAATAAATTCAAACTTCAAAGATGGATCCTTTAGTCGTGTCTTTTCTTTTGAAGCTGAAAATATCTACGGGATATCCTATAGAAAAGACAAATACCAGATTCGAAAAATAGAAAACCGCATTTAATGTGGAAGTTCCCATAATGAAAAAAAATCCGCCCAATTACTTAAAACGAGCGTTTTAGAAAAAAAAACAGAAAACGGCATCTGTAATTGGGTGAATGTGCGTCGATTTTATGGTGGAGTAGAAGTTTTCACGGATTTAATAGAGAGTAATCGCTTGACTGGACTGGTTACGTGAAATAATTCATAAGAGGTGAGGGACGTTGTACAAACACGAGTGTGCGAATATAATACAATATATAATGCGCAAGAGTGTTTTACAATATAGTCCCCCGCCTCGAATGAATTATCACACGTAACCAGTCCAGTCAAGCGATAACTCTGTTTATTACTTTTCATTTTCAACGATAATTATAATATTTAACCCTTTACCTAACGCAACGACGAAAACCGGCCAGCACTATTTTCAAAAATCGCCAATTAATTTTCATTATTTTTTTCATTCTTTGTCTCCAAAACATAGGTTATGGCCCCTCAATGAGGGGACATAACCTATGTTTTTAAGACAAAAAATGAAAATAATAGTTATTCAAGAAATTGTTTTGCAAGTGTCGTCTGCTTTTCATGTTAGGTGAAGTGTTAAGAAAACAATGAAGTCCCCATTACATCCACGGCAAAGCGTCTTCGTTTGCGGGCACGGATACATGGCCCAATTGTTGATTGCATAATTCATTTGTGAAGTTATCGTTTATAATCAAACCCGGAAATCCCAGTAAATCACACTTTGGAAAGTAATAAATACAGATAATCCCATAAACAAAGACTCCATACCATAAGTTTCTTCCTTGGGTGGTTAATATATTTTCCGCGTTATTACGCGTAAAATTTCTTCTCAGCTTTAGAATGTTTGTGCAAAATTTATACTTGAATACAGATGCTATAATCACTGTTCATATTCTATGAGCATCCTTACATTCTTTTTACATAATACACATATTATAAAAATGTAGATTGCGAACGTCAACTTGGACAACTTGATCAAGATATATACTACTCAGAGTTTGCTAAGCACCAAATATTTGATACATCATTATGAAATTTTCTTGTGACATATTTGCGACATTTTTGGTGGATATGATTGAGGAATGTATTGAGATGTTCCCCAGAGTTTGCAATAACCCTTTACCCAATGAATCGCCCGCATCCGCCCGCGTAATATGCAAATTCAGCATTTGGAAAAATATTATTTTTCAAAAAATTTCAACAAAACCATATCATGTGAACCCTCGTTGGAACGAGCTCGTCGAGCTCGTTCCAACGAGGGGTCACTTGATATGGTTTTGTTGAAATTTTTTGAACAATTTAAAAAAATGATATTTAAAATAATAAATTTTGATATCGTCTGCGTTGGGTAAAGGGTTAAGTCTCTTGACAGGCAGACGTTTCGTGACAGTCATGGAAAGCACGTACCCCTTGATTTTCATGATGTTTTCGTATACTGTCTACATGTACATGACATGTGTAGGGTATTCAATTTTCATTACAACACAAACCCTTGTGATTTAATGATTGAATATGACAAAATGCAAACGTAAGAAGACATTTGCCTGAAGCAGAAATGCAGCGGGTTGTAGGGATGGTGGAGCAAGGGGCTACCCATCGTCAGGTTTGTGAAACCCTTGGTGTGCACCATACGGGGATCACCAGAGCCTGGGCAAGATTTCAGCAGTATGGCACACCAGTAAGACGGCATGACGATGGCAGAGACAGGGCAACATCAGCAGCAGAGGACCGTTTTTTTTATCATTCAGGCCCGTAGGAACCGCTTTGCCACAGCAACCCAGCTTCACAGTGACCTTCAGAATGCATCCGGGTTAAATGTTTCGACGCAGACTATCCAGGCAAGGTTGCACGAAGGTGGTCTCCGATCGAGAAAACCATGTATTCGCATTCCGCTGTCCCAGAACCACCGCCAGGCACGATATGAATGGGTCATAGACCACGTTGGATGTACCAGAGAAGATTGGCGACCTGTCCTTTTTACAGATGAGTCAAGGTACTGCCAAGACAACACATATAGGCGTTCTAGGAGATCGATTCCATGCAGCCAACATTGCTGAGCATGACCGCTATGGTGGAGGGTCAATCATGGTCTGTGTCGGCATCAGATGGGATGGACGTACAGAGCTTTGTGTCCTTGAACGTGGTACATTGACTGCACAACGGTATATTGATGAGGTCCTGGATGTCCACGTCAGATTTATGAAGGTGCAGTGTGTGATAGATTCATTCTGATGGACGATAATGCCCGTCCTCTTGTTGCCCATGCTGTCGGGGAGTACCGGCAGAGGGAGGGGATTGGGCGTATGGACCGGCCAGCAAGACCCCCTGACCTCAAACCAATCGAACACGTCTTGAATGAGTTGCCGCTTGTAATTTCAGCCCGTCCAGTCCAGCCAAGAAGTGCCCAGGAGCTTGGTGCCATGCTGGTCCAAGAATGGAACAACATCCCACAAAGGACCATCAGGAACCTGAATGGGGGCATGAGAAGGCGTTGCCAAGCTGTAATTAACAGTAATGGGTCTCATACTCGATACTGAAGTCATACCAGTTCGCTCCGTCAACTTTTGGCATATTGAAAAAATTTCCACCTTTACCAATAACATGCATTTTCCATGGTTATCGTATTCAAAGGCTAAACAGTAATGTCAAACACAAATAAAATCTTAATTTCTGTACTTAAATCCTTAAAGATATACTTAAATAAAAAATATATACACTTTTCATTACAATATTTCAACCAAAACGTAAAACAGGTAGTTGGATGTACTTGGTGCTTAGCAAACTTTGAGTAGTATATCATGAACGTCTACCAACAACTCCCACAACCAACTCGCATATAACCCAGGCCACAGCGATTTTTTATTTTTGTTTACATGTGTCTTGCTTTATTACCTCGAGCTCTCTTCCAGAATTCAGAAATCTGGGGCAGGGAAATAGACCCATAATTTACATAAAAATGCAGACAATTCCGCAACCTATAACACAGAGAACAACGTGAAACGCGGAACATATCTTTACTTGTTGCCACCCAAGAAAGATATGATACGGTTATGTTGCGCGTAAGACACTTTAATACGGGGAACAACGTGATACTCGGAACATATATTCACTTGGTGCAACCCAAGGGAGATATGATACAGTGATTTTGTACATAACACACTTGAGTATGGAGAACAGCGTGAAACGCGGAACATACCTTTACTTGTTATTATCCAACGAAGATATGATACGGCGATTTTCCAGCTGGGTTCGTAATTAGGACTAGACAGCTACTTAACAGGTAATAAATCAACCAATAGGAAGTATGTCTATCTCGCTTTTTTTTTAATTCTCATCTAACAATTAGGATGAGCGTGGCGCATATTTTTTACATTCCCATGACGCAATGCACGTAACGGCGTGTGAATTAGTCAAAAGTGAAAGCCGCTTAGACGGGAGGAATTTGCCGAGCATGCGGCAATTTGACAAAATATATATAATATAATATATAAATTTATCATATGACTCGCTCGTTTTGTTCACTTTAAAACATTTGATATTTTGTTTTCATATTAATCAGTGATAAATAAAGCCTTCCGCCAATTCCATTGGTCAATTTCAAAACTAGACAATTTGATTGGCTGAACTAAATACAACTGGGCCACATTTTCATAATTTGCATAATTAGGGTTGGGAGCTTTAATTGGTCAATTTTAAAACTGGACCATTTGATTGGCTAAACAAAATACAACTGGGTCACATTTGCATAAATTCAGTAGGGAGAATTTACGTTATCTGTCCTATTTAGGGTGGGTTATATTGTATTAATCTTTTACCTACAAGAAAAACGCCATTCATTTTTTTTATATTTTCACTTTTTGCTTCCAAAACATAGGTTATGACTCCTCATTGGAACGAGTTCAACGAGCTCGTTCCAATGAGGGGTCATAACATATGTTTTGGAAGCAAAAATGAATTTTTTTAGTTATTCGAGGATGTTTTTTCCAAGTGCTGTCTGCAACTCAAGTTAGGTTAAAAAGTCATACCAAGTGGCTAATTTGTGTGTGTGTGTGTCATATGATAAATAGAATATGAAATGAGTGTTTTTCTCATATAATATTTATGAAACTCGTGCGAATTTTCCGTTTGGGCTCGCCAGAGGCTCGCCAAAACGGAAATTTCTTAGACTCGTTTCATAAATATTATATGAGAAAAACACTCATTCCATATCCTCTATATATATAATATACGAATTCAACAAAATCGTTTGTATCGCTTGTATCCATGACAAAACACTGGATATTGGTTTCATTGTGTACACTTCTGAAACTATTTCATTAATCTAGACAGTGAAAATATATTTTCTCTCTTGCCATGAAATGATATAGATGGGGAAAAAATAACACACTTTTCGACCTATGATATATAGAATAAACGTATAGTGTTTTCAAGTAAAAAATCTATTCTACGAGTAGGATTAAGAATGAAACCGACGAGCCTCTGGCGAGTTGGTCTCGTTCTTAATTCTACGAGTAGAACTAATTTTTTACTTGAAAACACTATATGTTTATTTTGTTTATCCCATAAATCTTCTACATGGCAGTCGCGGCGAAATCGTGCTGTTACACGCTTCAAAGCACAGAGAGAAGTAAGGAGCACAGACGTCCAATTCGATGACAAGCATTATTAGCAAAACTAAAAAAGGCGCAGTGATACATTTCTGTATAAAAATAATTCTCCTATAAACTTGAGCTAAACTTGCAAAAATAAATTATTAAATGAACACTGTGTAGTGTTTTCTACTTGCATTGCGTAATACTTTCAAAAGGTTTAAAGAAAACAACAAATGAACTGGTAATTATGCAACACGAATGCGGTAGAGGTCAGATGTCAACAAGTCCGTCTCTACTATAGGAATAAATTCTTTCAGTGTTAATCTTATGGGGAAAATTTATCACCCTACTAGGTGAATAAAGCAAACATTTATCCAATGCCTTTATTGTTGGAATAAACAGCCATTTATGGGATAAAATTCCTTTTCACAAGCTTTCAACCTTGCTGGTCTTCTTTCGGTGACAGCATATTCGGTAATAAATAACATATACCTATTACCTTTATAAATTTATTTTGTATGTAATTTTATACATTGATTACCTATTCTACTGTGTATAAAAAAAGACTATGACATAAAGTTTAGCTTCACACAGCAACTGTGGTGAAACGCCAGCAATGGGATTTCAATAGTTAATATTTACGCCACAGTGGAACTACATCCAAGTTGACCTTTGGTGACCTCGACCTGAACTCAAACTTGTCTACATTTATCACACCTCGCAGCGCCAAGAGTGAAATGAAAATGACAATTATTTATTACGTTTTATGAGTGAGTTTACCTCATAGGATGCCTAAAATTAATAAAATGTTTTGCCTCATGTTAATAAGGCATCGATAACTCGAATAGTGTGTAATTATGTTAGTAAAATGACAATGAACCCGTGATTTGCGAGTTTGTTTTTCCGTTTCGTTGCGGCGATAAAACTGACGGCGGAAGTATCGCCAACTGGTGCTTATGTAAACAAGAACAGAGTCGCACGTGTGTACGTCTGACATACATATAAACTCTTAATAATCTGACGATTATGTAATAAATAAAATATACCCAAAGTAGCTTGGTGTACCAAATGTTCACCACTCGTGGTGAAAATTTGGTACACCAATCTACTATGGATATATTCTATATTTTCACACAATAGTGTAAAAGTGGTTATATTGTAGATCCTAAATTTCACATATTATTGTCCCAGATGCATTCACGGCGCTCCATTTTAGACTCATTTTTCAAGTTTTCATTACTGGCGCGAGCCATGGTCGCCCAGGCGCAGCCGGTGATTGACGATCGCCACTTTGCGCACCTCTCCAACAAAATTTATAGCTACGCGCCTAAATATATTAACTTACGTTGTGCATTATTACAGACTGTCTGAATTGCGCTATCTGTTCTCAACGCACTGAACTGATCAGTGATTCCACATCCTGAAAGAGCTCGTTGCATACATTGGGCGTACTCGCGAATCCTCCCAGATCTGAAATATGCAAAAACCTATTGAACAACAAAAACAGAAAATTAAAACCTATTTGAAGTAATTTTCCTTAAACAAACTGGTCGAGCGATCGATAGAATGTTCGAAAGATCTACAGAGATTTCTTTCATAAGCGAAGGCGCTACATCTATTCAATAGAATCCTTAGTTGTTCTATTTTTTTTTGAGTGAAAACTTTCTTGTCGATGTTTGCGTACCAACATTCATCAGAAATGTCGACCGAGTGATGACGAGGGACGCATAGCGAGAAGATTCATCCGAACACATCAAGTGTGAGCCTCATATTGGTGCTAAGAATTAACTATTGAGTAAGAATTAACTATTGAGAGAGACAGAGGCAGTGGAGAGAGACAGACGGACGGGCGGACTATAAACCCCAAAAAATCGCTATCCGGACAAAAAAACCTCGTAACTCCCGTATTATAGCGCGGATGGACGGATCGCTATCCGGACAAAAAAAACCTCATAACTCCCGTATTATAGCGCGGATGGACGGACGAACGGACGGACGGATGTACGTCCCGGACGCACATTCTTAAAAATGGGAGTTGTGGGCTTAATTTTTTTATGGACAAATTGATCATTTTAATTCGTTCGGACAAAGGTTAAAACCTCGTTTTTTCGGTATAATTTTTGGGGGTATAGACATTGTTACATCCCCCAACGTAATGCTTGATAGTAACTAACGCTAACCCCAACCCGGTACTGACCCTAACCCTTAATATAATCCCCGAAAAATCGCTATTTGCCTCATCAGTCTCATATCTTAGTAATTAAGCTCGTGATATATCAAATAAGCTCATAATATTCGGAAAGCTCATAGTGCCTGTCCGGACAAAAAGCTCGTAACTCCCGTATTATAGCGCGGACGGATGGGCGGACGGACGTCCCGGTGGACGGATGTTCTGGTGGACGGACAGTCTTTCTTAAAAATGGGAGTTGTGGGCTTAAAAAAATTTGAAAAAATTGATCATTTTAATTCGTTCGGATACCGGTTAAAACCTCGTTTTTATAAAAAAAAATTCGAGGGTGGGGTATAGACATGGTTACGTCCCCAACGTAATACCCGATAGAAACTAACCCCCCAACTCTAAATTGACCCTAGCCCTTAATATAAACCCTGAAAATTCGCTGTTTGCCCCATAAGTCTCATATTTTAGTAATTAAGCTTGCAGTCGGCCCGGTGAGAAATTTGTCGAGCACATGGCCACATATTGTATATGAGGATATGTGCTTATTTGAAAATGCACAACGTGTTATATAAATTCATTTAACAATCATATAGATTTTGGCCTGAAAACCACGAGAAACGGTACGTATCACATAATGTGTTCCGATTCCGTATCATATAAGCGACTCATTCTGATTCCGTATCATATAGACGACTCGTTTCCGGTAGCGCTACGTGCTATCCTATCAGACACATAGATACATTCTATGTGCGTTTCAGTGGTCGACCGAACATTATGTCCCAAAAATGTTTGAAAATAATTTAACCTTTTACCTATCATGAAAAGCAGACGACACTTGCCAAAAAAATTCTTGAATAACTAATTTTTTTTCATTTTTTGTCTCAAAAACATAGGCTTTGACCCCTCGTTGGAACGAGCTCGACGAGCTTATAGGGGTCATAACCTATGTTTTTGAGACAAAAAATGGAAATGAATCGGCGATATTTTGAGAATGGTATTGACCGGTTTTGGCCGTTACTTTGGGTAAAGGGTTAAGATTCAATCTGTTTATGTGACAGAATTGTTAGATAAACGAATTATCATGATAATGTGCATGTCCTGTGATTTGTTGAGATCCCATTCTGGACACCACCTCGAATCTGATACAAATCACAGGACATGCACATTATCATGATAATCTGTATTTAGCACATAGACAATAAAACGGGGTGCCTAGTGCCTCTCTATTATCAATTGTGGGAGCTGAAAGTGGGGAATCTGGGCCTAGTGTTTGACGAATTGCACTTGTCTTTGCACTTCAAAATGTGCGCACAAACATAAAATGGTCACATGCTGGATGTGCTGATATGTCCCTGTGTGAAATATTTATATATTTATTTATTGGTGTTTAAGGTCACATGCTTATGCGCAATGGCTAATCATGACCATGACAGTTTTACGGGTGGAGGAAGCCGGAGCACCTGGAGAGAACCACCGATCATCGACGAGCAACTGTCAGAACCTCAGCATTCCAACTCTGTCCAAGCTCTGTTCAAGCAGGGTTACAGCGGCTGAAGACATGTGCATCATCGACGTGCAGTACGCCATAGTACACGGCGTCATCGTGCCCCCGTGTAGGCAACCGGGATAAAGTGCTTTGCCCAAGGACACAACGCGTGTCGTCCCACAGGGACACAACGCAGTTACCCCTGGCGAGGATCGAGCCGTGGACCTTTCGGTTTGAACTCTAATTCTGCAACCACTGAGCCACCACGCTCCTATAATATAGGTTACGGGGCATTTAGTTGGCAGATACAGTGTCATATGCGACGAAGCAGCCTCACCTAATATTGTTTTCTCTTCGCCGTATATGACACCTTATTATGCCAGCTAATGAAATTCTCCAATCACAGCCCCCGAATAGTGGGACGGTACTGAGCCGTATTGGGTCACCTGCAGCCCGAGGTGACCTAATACGAAACTCGTATTAGGTCAGTACCGCCATTTTGTTTCGACGTGGAAATTCCTCACCCCACGGTGCTTTCATATCCATATTGAAGAAATTGCAGTACAATCAAACGTCCCTCCGTGTCTATATGTCTCATTTTCTCTCGTTTTATAATAAATTTATTGTGAAATTTATTTTCTAAATATAAATTTAATTATTTGAAATGAGAAATACTACTTTATTCGATCTACCGATAACGGATAAGTCGGCCTGGCCCTAACTTGACATAGGGTCTAAGCTTATTGAGGCTAACACACAACAGTTTGGGTACGGTGTTCGCCTCGATATTTTAAAAGCTTTAGAAAAAATATATAACCCATAAATGCGTTGTTAGAAAGCTGAAAAATATATATAGTGTGAATAAATAAACTGAGAAAAAAATTGTCTTATCCCGGGAATAGATTAATTTCATTTTTTCTCGTTGAGCTCATTCTGTTGTCTCTGTTGTGGTAAATGGATAACGTCGCTTCGAAAATGGATTTAATTTCATTGAATAATTATAAGATTGCACAATGATGAAATTGTAGGAAAATGAATGAAATTCAATGGGAAAAGATGCGAGATACATTTATTTTGTTCGAATTCTATAAAATCGGACGTTTCGGACATTTTCTGCACACTCAAGACAAAGTGACAGTACGAAGAAAAGCGTCTATCGCTGTTGTCTGTGTTGTGAAGGAAATTATACACAAACAGGGAGACAACTGTGCACGTTTGTTACAACTTAAATAGCGTTTTGCACCAGTTTTGAAAATGTGCCGGCGTTCAAATTTGATTGTTATTTTGTTTTCTCTGGCATAATAAATACGTTACAGGACGTTCAGGTGGCGGATACGGTATCATATGAGGCTCGGCAAAAACAATATTGGACTCGGCGTACCGCCTCGTCCAATATTGTTTTCACCTCGCCTCAGATGATACCGTATCCGCCACCTGAACGTCCTGTAACTTATAGTATCTGCCAACTAAACGCCATGTAACGTATTTATTATGCACGACATGCTAAAATGTCATTGGGGAAGTTAACTCAACGAATAGTTAAATGATGCGCACTTCTCGAAAAATGTAAACAAAGCAGACGATGTTTACATATGCACCAAGGGGAGTAATTTTGCTTCCGCATTCTAATAAATCACTCGTGACTTGTTCTATAACCGCCAATGTTTTAGGCTGGTTTTAGCATTTTTATAACAGTTTCATTCAATCGAATGCAATGTTTATACTACGGGGCTATTTTATATGGTGGGTCTTCTGTACGACTGCGCTGCAGCATGTACGTACGTGTAAACTAAAAGCTGAGGCGTGTGGATATAATGATGAAACAAAATGGATGACGGGCACCTAATATTAAATGAATATTGGGTGCTTTTCAGCCATCCTGATCCTAATATTGCGGAGCCTATGTCTCTTAGTAACTTCATTTGATTGGATAAACAAATTTTCTGGCATAATAATACAAGTTACGGGGCGATTAGTTGGCGGATAAGGCGAAATGAGAACAATATTAGGCAAAGCTTTAGTCGAGCCTAATATTGTTTTTGCCCAGCGTCATGTTACACCGTATCTACCAAGTAGACGAATTGTTAGATATTTATTATGCCTGTCGTTTATTTTTTCTCCGAAAGTTAATCATCATTTGTGTTTGAAAACCGTTTGATTTTTTCGTTAAATTCGAATAGTGATGCAATGTAAGGGGAGTAATCCAACATTTCATTGGTCGACAAGAAAATTATTATTTTATAACCTACGACATTTCTGGGCGCATTTACAATTCTATCTGCTTCCCGACCCTTTGAACCGAAAACAAACTCTCTAAAGTAAAATTTAGCCGCATTTAGATTGCAATTTTTTGCAGTAAAGCAAAATGGCGGAAGATGGCAATGAATATACAGCTTGTATCGATATATTAAATTAACTCCCTTCACTCTGATGTCAAAATATCCAAATTTCAAGTAGCCATTTTTTTCCCATAATGCAACTGCAAATTTAACCAATTTAGTCTTGTTTGACAGAGCTCACTGAGCTCTGTCAAACAAGATTGAATTGGTTAAATTTCTAGTTGCATTATGGGAAAAATTTGCACCTTCAACTTTAAATATTTCGACATCAGTGTGCAGGGGGTTAATACGGGGTCACTGTTGACCATGATTGTTGATGTATTTCCCGTTATTATGCTGGTAAATTGTTTGTCCAATCAAATGAAGTTACTAAGAGACACAGACTCCGCATTATTTGGTTCAGGATGGCTGAAAAGCACCCAATATTAATTTAATATTAGGTGCCCGTCAGCCATTTTGTTTTATCATTATATCCACACGCCTTGGCTTTTAATTTACACGTACGTACACGCTGCCGCGCATTCGAACAGAAGACCCACCGTATAAAATAGACACGTCGTATAAACATTGCATTCGATTGAATGAAACTGTTATAATAAAATGCCAAACCAGCCCAAAACATTGACGACTATAGAACAAGTCACGAGTGATTTATTAGAATGCGGAAGCAAAATTACTCCCCTTGTTGAATATGTAAACATCGTCAGAAACATTAATATCACCACTGACAACAGATAATGAATGAAACTGTTCCCACTTACCTTCTTGAAAGAGTTGTTAATCCATTTGCTCTAGTTGTGTAATTTTTCCAGTATTTAACACTGAATTAAAGTTGTGAATTGGTAATATAAATTTCTGTTTATTGAGAAGAAAACTCCGTTGTTTCAGCGCCTGCTACTAGCGTGGCCTTCACATGACGTAAAACCGGGAAATTCCCTGATAGTGATAACAGAACATTTGCGCTAGGATTCTGGGTACACTTATGGTTGTGTCTCTTTCAAAGGACTGGCATAATAAATATGTTATAGGGCTTTCAGTGGGCGGATATGTTGTGATATAAGGCTCAGCAAGATCAATATTAGTCACTAGTTACGATCGTTTATTGGTTAAACCGTTGAACCCTGATGGTATCTTCCATGTCATTTCAATTGAAGTAATCGGAAGAGTCCATACTTAGATTATGAATCTTTATTCACGGTATACATATAGAATATACCCACAGTAGTTTGATGTATCAAATGTTCACCACGAGTTGTGAAGTGGTGTTAACCGCGAGCCTTTGGCGCGCGGTTAACACCACTTCACCACGAGTGGTGAACATTTGGTACACCAAGCTACTATGGGTATATTTTATTTATACCATGAGCGTCAGATTATGAAGAGTCGCTATTATTTTTTCTCGATTTTACTGAGCACCAGACGTACATACATACAAATCTGTTTTTGTTTACACGAGCATCGGTGGGCGGTACTTCCGGTGTCAATTTTATCGCCCAAACGAAATGGAAAAATGAAACTGGGCCTTTTTCATTTTAATAGCATAATAACATACCATTTCGAGTTATGGATACTTTATTAACATGAGACAATGCATGTTTGTTAAGTTTTGGTGTCTTATGGGGTAAACTCATTTTAAAACGTAATAAATAATTGTCACTTTCATTTCACTCTTCCTGAGGCGACGTGCGATAAATTTAGACAAGTTGCATTCAGGTCGACGTCACCAAAGGTCAGCTTGGATGTAGTTCCACTCTAACTATTGAAATCTCATTGCCGGTGTATTCACCACGGTTGGTGTATAAAGCTAAAATTTATGTCATAGGCTTTTTTTATATTGTAGAATAGGTAACCATGGTATAAATATATGTAAGCTGTTAACAAAAATAAACGTTATACAACAGTAACAAAGAGCATACCGTGGGAAGTGGCATAGCCAGATTGGCTGTCTATCTGCCAGACCCTAAAGGAAAGAGAACGCGCGAACAGGCTGTGACTAGATGGGTAAACATGGAGCGATCCATCTTATCTATGATGGGGATGCGATTTGTCCGTTCCTTGGGTCGAAAAAATGTTCTAGTGTAAAAAAGCCAGGATAAAGAGCCAGCAGGAGGGTGGTGTTTCTGTTTAGGCAGAGAGCAACCTGCTTGCCAAATTACCATCATTGCTCCGCGTGAAGTTCAAGAACCACAACCAGTCAATTCGAGTGGTCAATATCGTTCCAACTTCAGAAGAACATGTTCTTTATAATTGGACGAGGGGTCTATATCGGAGGGCGCACCATGGGGGGGGGGGGGGTGGCGAATGTCGTAAACTGGCTGACGTCATTTAGGTGTTGGCCAATTCACCGCATGTGACTCCCCATGATTAGCCTGATCGACTTGGCCAAGCACTTGCTTAAATACCTCTTCCCGAACGAATTTTTTTTCCTCAAGAGTATTATTTACAGCTTCTTAACTGAGTGTGGCTCTACGCGAGGTTAGTGGGGGCAACTAGAGAGAAGACGCAGCAGGTTGCATTGGATGGGGATGCAAGATTAGGACATATCGAACGACAAGTATGTTTCTATTGCGGATTTGTTTAATTTGCTAATGGTCCACTGTGATCAATATTTACTAAATACAGTCTGGGCAGTAGGGATTATCGCAACAGATATAACTCGAATATGACGAAATGAATGCTGAGGTCAATGTTTTCTTAAATGTAACCCTGTTACTGATATTTCGAACAGTGTCATCTAAAGCGTTCCATAGTTTCGGGATGGCGTATAGACGAAGTTTATCTAGGGTTCGTATACGTGTTTTTCTAGGTGTAGGTGTCCCGACTGCCGGGATGTCCTACCAAGTGGACTGTCAGTATCCTTGAATATATCGTTAAATGAAACCGGTAATCTGGCATTTTGTCAGCCATGCGCGAACAGTAATGCATGCAATTTGAACAAATCATCTACTTTGAGTATTTTATTTTCATTAATGAAGGGTTCTGTACGGGAATTGTATTTTTTTTATTTATTATTCATAATGAGCACTTTTGCATTTATAACTAGTTTATTAATAGCTCTTGAATTGCCCCATGCTAGAATCTCGTATACCAGATAGCTAAGAACCAGGGCGCAAGTATTCACTACTTATGCCCTGGTTCTTAGCCATCTGGTATACGAGACTGCCACTATAGGGACAACCATTTAACACTGAATTCCCCATACCCCAATGTTGACACTATAGGGACAAAATTAACACAGGATTCTCCATAGGGTTTTGTCCCTATAGTGGCAGTTTTGTCCCTATAGTGGCATTTTTCTAAATCCGCACTGCTGGGGGTATAAAATATTGAATCTATTTCGAACATTTGTTAGTCTTGTTTCTGTTAGCTTTTCCAGAACTTTTGAAAACGCGGGAAGTATACTAACAGGTCTGTAATTGGTAAATCTACGCTCGTCACATGTTTGAATATGGCTATCACCTTTGCGATCTTCATCCTATCAGGTACTCTGCCATTAATAAAAGGAGGGATCCAGTAAGTCGTTTACTGTCTGTTTAAGAAGACTGCTAGTTATACAATCGCAGTCTTTTGATAATTTGGGCTTCATTTTATTTACTATTCGTATGACTTCTGTGGGATCTGTGAGTAACAGATAAAAGTTGTTGGAGATATTGGTGTTTATGTAGTCTAAATGGGACCTTTTCAATGCTGATAAAAAAATTGTTGAATTCGTTTGCTATGTTATTGGCTTCTTTTATTTCTATATCATACTGCATAAAAAAACGCTGGCAATCCTCTTTCGCGCTTTCCCTTATTTATAGCTCCGTTTAAGATTTTCTATTTTCGTTTAAGATGTCTCTATAATAAATGGCTTTGCATTGCTTTTTGACGTTTCTGAAGACTCCACAATAGGTTTTTTTTTTTGTAATTTAATGCGTTCTGTTTGTTGGGGGCCTTAAGTTTTTTGTTGTAGAATTTGTCTTTATTGATAGAAGAAAAATACAGAACAACCCGAATGTGTGAATGGGTTAATCGATATGGCAAGAGTGCCAGCGCGGAAGGATAGAACGAGAGGCCGCATATCAATTAACCCATTCACACTCGCGTGTCATTCTGTGTTTATTACACGCCTTCACGTAAAAAACAATTATTAGAAGGACACTCGGCAATTCATTTAACAACTATCAACAAAAAAAACACATTTTATCGCCAACAAAATTTGCGAGGGGAACAAGTGTTACTGTTTCGTGCCCCGAGTTCCACATTGAAACACCGGGGATGATTTTTAGCTATCGCTAACGATTCAAATTGTAATTGCGTTGCGTGATTTGTAGAAAATTCCAGTGAAATTTCGCTTCTATTTAAAAATAGTTCGTCAACGATTTCCGTTCCGCACATATATGCGGAACAGATGTTCATTTTCCGCACGGTTTAGTGTTGCTGTAGATGGGGATTATATGGAACAGGCGTGTAATAAATAATAAGTCTCTTTGTCACCCAAGGCTGCTTCTTAATATATTTATTATTCTGACAGAATCCTTTGTACGGAAAGGCTTTATCGTAGGCTTTCATATAGATGCTACACGCTAAAAACTGAAGAGTTAAAAACTACACTTGAAGTGCTGTATTTAACACTTACTAAGTCCTGAACTAGCACTTTGTTCAAGTGTAGATATCTTAGAACTTGACAGGTGTTGACAATAATACCACTTGACAAGTGTAATGTCGCGACACTTAAAAGGAAACAACGCAGATGACGCGGATCAGGCTCGATCCGCGTCATCTGCGTTGTGTCCTTTTAATTATGTACCCACCAAGCGCAAATCAAAGATTCTGGAAGAACCACCAATGCTAGACACATGGGAAGTGCCATCCATTCAAGTTTCAGATGTCTGACGATTGTAATGTCTAAGTGCTTAAAGCATTGCACTTTGAGTGTTAAAATCAAACCCTAAGAGTTAAAATGGGTTTAACACCTTGAAAGTGTCAGTTTTAACACTTTAGTTTTTTTGTGTGTAAGAAAGGTTTCGAGTGACTCATTGGGACAATTCGACTCCATCACCGGGATAAAACTACTCTCTGAGAGAAGTGTTCGGAATTCGACCATTCTTTCCGCGCTTATAATTTGTTTCGGAGTAAACCGTGGTGTATTACATGTTTTGGGTGTAACTTCAATGTAAAAAACGCCAAAATGGTCTGATACGTCCGATAAAATTATTCCTGGTAGTGTTGTTTGTGAAATATTGTTAGAAAAGATATGTTCTATCAGACAAGCAGAATATCTAGAAACTCTCGTCAGCTTAGGAATATAAGGTAAAAATCCCTTGCTAAAAATAGAATCAATAAATTATTCTGTCTTGGAGTGTGTGGATGCCTTTAAAAGTTCAAGGTTCAAATCTCCCGTAATATAAACTTTTTTTTTATTTGCGGAATGCAAAACATACGTTTTTTCAGTTAATTTTGATACGAAGAGGTTGATGTCGGCTTTAGGTGGGCTGTTGTGTCGATATATGATGCCAATAATTTTGGAGATATGTTTATCTTTTATTTCTATAAATAGGGATTCGAAGACATGAGGAATGAAGACTGAGATATCTCTTCTGACTTAATATGTTATCTCTTCTTTAATATATAGCCCAACTCCTCCCCGGCCATCATCATCATCGGGTCTAATACATTATAATCGGGGCGTCACTCTCCTGTTTAAACGAAGTGTCTGGGGGAATACGGAATATTTCGGTAAGTCCTATTATATCGAAATAGTTTTTTTTTTTTTTTTGTTAATTGCACAAGTTTTGAAAGGAATCGCAGTGAGCTTTTAGACTTTGGCTTTTGGTGTGAAGCAGTCAGAATCCAGCGTCTAAATTGCTAATCTTAGATCGCAAATCACAAGGCAAAAAGTAATTCTAATCTATGTTTGTGGTTTTTGAATGGGGATTCGTTATTTTCTGGCAGGGAACATACTTTTTAGATAAAGTCGTGCACCGCTTCCACCTGCACCTCGTCGAGTGCAATGCTACCCTCCATTACGCGTCGACATATCACCGTACTCTCCCGCTGGAAAAGAATACTGTATTTCTCTTGGGTGTTTTAATTCAAGAATTAATCCAAGGTAAATATAGCAGCAGGAGTTCAAGATCCGGACACTGTAACAATGTTTAAAGGGGGTTGCATCGGTAAACGAAAATTTTCTTATATTTGTTATCATTGTCTGTTGCAGTTTTAACATATGGTTTGGTGTTAGATTGGGAACACAATAACTCTGTACAAATATGGTAAAAACACTAAATTATGTACATAAATTTGCTGGGTTCAACATCGCGTCATTTGGTATCTTGGATGGGTATTTAGTTTAACTGGCGAACTTAGTGGATAATGTGAGGATAGGAGGAATGGACGAAACTTTAAATGGAAGCCTTACCAATTCATTCTCTGTGTATCTTTTTTCCGATGACTAGGTCAGGCTTGGCAATTTCAGGAGAGCGATTTTTTAGCTCTCCTTACTGCCCTCCTGAAAGAATTAAGGAGCGCGAAAAATTGCCATCCTAAATATTTTGGTCTGGGATGATTGAGATTTCATGTATTATTCTCACATTAAATTTTTGTTGTAAAGCAAAAATGTAATTTAACTTCGAAGTCACATAACATCACGTAATTTCATTTTGAAAGTGGTTTAGTGGTAAAAGGTAATGGCTGCAACCATACACAAACACAGTTGCAATCATTTGAAGCAAAATGGGTCACAGCAATATTTTTTTTTTCTGTCAGTTTCAAGTTCAACAACTGACATCACAGTTTGAGGGGTAATTATTCAAGGAATATTGACACTATAATATACTACCATTACTACTATCCTGTCACTTGAAGCACTTGCACCAGGATGTGACTGTAGATTCAAGCAGACCTGTTGTCCAAGAAAGTCATACGCCTGCCACTACCCCCTTGGGGGTTGAAGGTGGTAGTGGCAGGCGTATGACTTTCTTGGACAACAGGTCTGGGTACACACACAGGTCTTGTCAAGTGTGTGTTCGGTTGTTGAGTGAGACATCTAGATGTCTAAGAGATTTCGCTTTACCTCAGTAAAGTTAATAAAATCACTGATGTAATAGTCTGTTGGTTTCGGTTTTAATGAGTTCGTTCAACTGGATACTTAAAATGCTGTGTAAAGCTAATTGCTCTCCTAAGCTGATTGAGGAGAGCGATGTTTTGCCCTCCTGCATTTTTCAGAATGCCAGGCCTGCTAGGTGAATGGATGAGTGGCAGAGCGCGAGTCGATAGATGCCTAGTCGGTGAATAATTTGTAAATTACATGAGAAATCAAACTATGTGATATCGCTAATGGGTCAACATGATAGCAAAAATATATTTAGCATGATAATATGATTAATCAGAATAATGCAATATTGACTGGGGGTGTCAGTGAATTATCGGACTTGGAAAACTACGGGTACTCTTGGTGTCAAAGTGGAAGCAAAACTATATCAAACATTACATAACAGTTGATATTACAGGTGCTATGTTGAGAGGGGGGGGGAGGTAGGGCTGCATTGTATTTCAATTTCAATGTCTTTGTTTGAACAGATTACTAATCTGTAAATACAGATTGGTTAGTTAATCTGTTTAAACAGATTACTAATCTGTAAATACAGATTACTTAATCTGTAAAAACAGATTAGTAATCTGTTTAAACAGATTAGTAATCTGTAAATACAGATTATGTATCCCACACCACCCAAGTGACGTTATACATTTATAACGTTATTATGACGTTATGCATATCGTATCAGTTTCTTGATACCAACTAATTCATATTGATGTCATTAGAATGCAGTGTGACCAAAGTTCGATGCTTTAAAACTCTTCAACCCTCAAGCTGCCACCATTCCAAATCGAGTTTCGTGGAATATATCTTGTATATACATAACTTGTGCATGCGCTTTCCGATGGTGTCATCAGTTTCGCAAAACAACGAATACAAAATGAGTTGATTGAATCGGCACGTGACTCCCGATTATCTCTGGCCAACGTAATCGCTGCATACTGAGGGGGGGGGGGGGGGGGAATCATCCTCGATGAGTCTGAAGATGCGAATGGGGAAATCTCATCCTCGGGCAGATATTTGAACCAGACCCTCGGCAAGCCCCGGGTCTGGTTCAAATATCTTGCCTCTCGGGTGAGATTTCCCCATCCCACCACCAGACTCATCG
The DNA here is from genome assembly GCA_031216915.1 of Pictodentalium vernedei. NCBI lineage: Eukaryota > Metazoa > Mollusca > Scaphopoda > Dentaliida > Dentaliidae > Pictodentalium > Pictodentalium vernedei. Next base: position 298,080,231 of record CM062288.1, read on the forward strand.
GGGATCATAATAGTCCCAAAAGCGATGGCTGAAATCCCGACTACGGAAAACGGTGGATCAGTCGTTACGACACTGGACGTCAAACCGAAAGGTCGACGGGGGGGGGGGGGTGGACACGGCGGCTCTGTGTACTGGAGCGCACTGCATGTCGATTGTGCACTTGTCTTCAACCAACGTAAACCCTGCTTGTGTGTAGTTAGTATTTTGGGGAGTTTGGCAGTTACTTGCAGATGCTCGATTGTTCTCTCCGAGTACTGCGGCTTCAGACACGAGAAAACCCTGGCCGTCGAAAGCATCGTTAAACCCCAATAAATAAATAAATAAATAAATAAATAAATAAATAAATAAATAAATAAATCCCGACTGACAAAATATTCCAACTACGTCCTGCATCATCATACGTCGGAGGTATGCCCTGTTGATCTAGTTGGAATGTCAGTTATTTGGTATTATAGTTAAAATTAACCCATTTTTGTATTTATCTACAGATAAAAAATACGTAGGTGATATTTGTGACCCAACTTCTTAATTAATTCACACATCCTGTACTCAAAATTAGTAACGTTGTTCCCAGGACAACCCGAATCAAGAAGTATAGTCCTCAATTTCTTTTACCGCCTCTGTATGTGTGATTTGACCTTTTAAACCCCCGTTTCAAAGCCAGAAACTTCATCTGTAAAATGAGGTCCCCAGAGGGTGAATTTAATGATGCTACCCTGCACAGCAGGGTAGCATCACTAAATTTATCCTCTGTGAACCTCAATCTGTATCAAAAATATTTACCAATAAAACCATACCAAACCCGAAACTTCAATCGGTATTGGAGCTTCGGGTTTGGTTTCAGTATTTTGGGTGAGATTTTCCCTGATTTCAGTGCGGTATTTCATTATTATACAGATATCAATACCTATTGGTATTCAGCTTTAGAATGATCACATTCAGCTGTCAAATCTTAATTATAAGACATAGTCAATTTAATGAATACTGAATGTATTATTTTTCAAATTGTTGGAAATAGCACAAGTACTTACCACCAATCATTTATTTAGTGGTATTTAAAGTCACATATTTTTGCACAATGGCTAATCATGACCACAACATGAATATCAACTCAAGACCAGGGGTGATTGTTAATAAGCCATGTTGCTATTTTAGAGAGGGTTTTCAGGGTTTCAAAACTAAACAGAAAGAAGGACCTAAAGGATAAATTGGCCCACTGTATGGGATAGCATCATCAAATTCACCCCTGCGAATCTCAGTCTGCAAATGTCAGACAGCCTATTTTCAGGCCTGGCCATTTCCTGAAATATTTCACGTTTGAGTGCATTAGACTGCAGACTGCATTTTTTTATTTAATCATGAATGCCCCGTGTATAGACCTCTTATAATAAGACAAAAATGGGGCAAAATTATACCTTGGACCGAAGAATCGGTCTTACGCGTTCAAGGGGTAAAATTCAGGTATCAAATTGATTCTCGTAATAAGGTGAACGATAACTTGCAAGTACAGATCGACATGTAGGACTTCAAACCTGACGAAAATGTCGTGACTGGATAATTTTTGGCAGGGCACCTCACCTCTTTAACGACTTCACTGAAGCGTAGTTTGGTAATACCCTGTGTTGAACCATATTTGAAGGAAATGGGTTAAACATGAGGAAAATAGAAACGGCTGGAAACTACTCTTACATGTAACTTTAAAGTTGTTAGTGAATATTTCAACATTATGCAGCAATCTTATCCGGAACACAGCATTGAAAGGATTAAGTTATGCCGTTACTTGTTTACATAAATTACTCCCAGCCCCACTACAGCACCCACACTCCAAACTTATCATTAGAAAAGACGTTTGTATGACTCGAAAAAAGTCAGTCCAATGGGAGCTACTTCAGGTGGTAAAAGACTTGGTCCAAACCAAGTCTCTTACCACCTGAAGTAGCTCCCATTGGACTGACTTTTTTCGAGTTATACGAATGTTTGGAGACCATCACAAAAGGTAACTCTAATTGGTTTAGTCAAATTTGCGCATGGCAGAGTAGAACCGCCACACCGTAGTATATTTCCAGGGATTCTTAATCTGTTTAAACAGACTACTAATCTGTTTTTACAGATTAACTAATATGTTTCTACAGATTATTTAATCAGTTTTTACAGAATACTAATCTGCTTTTACAGATTGCTTTATCAGCCGGGACACACGAATGTTACACTGAATGGGATATGTTCGCGACGCCCTTGGGTGCTGTTCGTATAAAACTGGCTCAGAAAATAATCCATCAATAGCGTCGTAAAGAATTACTTGCCTGCAAATAGCACCTAGATCCGTTGCCGTGTTTCCGGACAAAATATCACCAGATCCTAATAATGCTGTGCAAGCATTTATATCGTACGGACAATTCGCGTGTGTCATATCCAGAATGGTGGCCGCTAAAACATGAAAAAAAAGAACAGCTAAATCAAGAACTGCAAAGATACGATTAACTAAAATAATTTCCATGAAAATTAATTTTTCCCACGATTTTTTTTGTTTTTTTCAGCACATTGACATCTTTATTATTGTCCAGTAAACGCAATCTTAACCGTTTACCTAACGAATCACCCGCATCCGCCCGCGTAATATGCAAATTGAGCAGTTGAAAAAATTAATTTTTTCAAAATATTTCAACAAAACCGAATCATGTGACCCCTCATTGGAACGAGCTCAATGAGCTCGTTCCAATGAGGGGTCACATGATACGGTTTTGTTGACATTTTTTGATAAATTTTAAAAAATTATATTTAAAATAATAAATTTTGATATCGTCTTCGTTGGGTAAAGGGTTAACGATCCTTTGATCCACGAATTGTCCAAATTTCACAGATAGACGATTTTCTACGTAATGAGATCACATCAATAAGTCATTGATAGCCGTAGCTGGATCGGGCTTAAACTCCTTGCAAACTTTTCGTTAAGATTTGACGCTTTTTTCTTATTCTTTTCAACGCAGCACGCATAAATGTTTGCGTACAAAAAAAAATGTTGTCAATTGATAAGACAATAAAGCAAACACGAAAGAGTGAGGGAAATCAGTAACAATGGAGCGGAGAAGGTAAATTATTACTGAAATACCTATGGAAGCCTTGTCTTGTATCGTCATGAAAATTGACTTTTGACGAAGTTATTTCCACTGAATTTATTAGACCAGCGAGGAAGGGCCATTTGAGAAGCAAGTGACTATCGAAAAAACACCCATGATATCAGTAGAAACTAAAGCCAAGTTTTTTTTTGTTACTTTTAATAAACGAAAACAACAGACATCTCTTTATTAAAAGCAATAAAAGGAAATTGTTTAAGGCACGTGAATTAGGGACAACTAGTTCATGGATAATCTGTAGTGTAGAATATCTATCACTATCACCCCAACCAATATCAATCGTCCACTTTGGTTCCTTGTCTAACAAATGTGTTTATAGTAATTTGCAAGTTTTTATTCTTCCACGGCAGAAATTAGAAACTCTCGCTTCCTATATTTTTTTATCTGATAACCATAGAGTATAACACCCGTTGTATATACTTGAAGTATATACAACGGGTGTTGTATATAATTATAATTTATGCGAACGACCTTTCACCTCGTTCGATTCCATTTTCATTCATTCATAAACTTCGTAATGCAAGTTTGAATTCTACGTTGAAGGAGCAAGTGAAATTTAATCGAAATATATATGACATATTTTCTATAAGTATAAACGTGTAAATTTTCAGTTTATTTTGCTGAAATAAAGAAATAATTACAACCTACTTCGTTCAAAACCTTATGTAGAAATTACTAGACTGTCAGTAATGTGTAATGCGCTATTTATAGCTAAGTCTACGTCCACGATCAAAGTACTGCTCCAGTTACACGTTCGTCTGCTACGTGAAGAAAAACGTTTCGTACGAATTGTAAACAAAAACAAAAGTGGACCATAAATAATGGAAATTGGAAACTTCTCGATTGAATACACTTTATCATCGTCGCCAGGAAGAGCTAAAAAAAGACATGAATAATAGATCAACTGCAACCAGTGGTTTTGCCTGTACAGCAACAACCAAAAGATCGCGTTTGCTTTGCCTCATTTTCTACGGAGGCCTGTGGGAATGAGCATAAAAATGAACATAAGCCTCAACTATTGAAACTGCTGTTTGTTATCAGATAAAAACAATATACATATAGTGTTTTTTTATATCTGGTTTATACAACTCGTTGAAATATAGATAATATTTTCTCGGCAGAGCCTCGAAAATATTAACTATATTTCAACTCGTTGTATAAACCAGATATAAAAAAACACTATATGTATATTGTCTATATATCAACCCTTTGAACTCTAGTGGTATCGATAAGCGCACAATTCGAGACAGGACTTTTAATTTTAACTGTAGTTGTGGACATGGCCATGAACTGCTGTGAACTTATAGTAGTGCAGTAGGTCAGTGGATAGGTACTCAAAATTAATGAAAGTCATTGGTAGTAAACTGATAATATATTTGTTCTTCAGACTGTTTCCAACCAAAACAAAAATTAAAATACATAGACTTCTGAAAAACATAAAATTAAAAAACACTGCTGGAAATGAAAAAAAAATTGACGGGTGCAGTTTTAAGCTCCTGTGACTTCAGAGACGGGAGTAAATTACACCCGTAAAATGTTAGTATATGAATTGTTGATGTAATACTGTCACCAAACACCAGAAACCTTAACACTGTGAACTCTAGTGGTATCTTCCATGCCATTTCAATAGCAGCAATTAGAAGAGTCCATATTCATTATTTGGGGTAGACCAATAAATATTTTCAACGTGCAGCCTCGGGGCTGCACGTTGAAAATATTGATTGGTCCACTCCACACATTTACTGAGCAGCCATCCCATTTAATGGCGTTATGAAGTATCATGTTGCTGTCCGGAAAAAAGACCGCTAGGATTAAAATGGTTAATGGAAAGGGTAGTATCTGTATTGTATATCACAATGGGCACATTGTTGATAAAATGAATAGGAAAAAAGCTTCAGCGCATCAAAAAATGATGAATAATATTAATAATAATTAAATAATAATAATAATTTATAAGCGTAAACGCCACTAGCGTGCTCTTTGGCTTTACATGAACTAAACCTAGCATTTATCAAAAGCTATTTTATAGAGATAAGTTTTTAGACCTTTCTTAAATGGGGTGATTGATTGGGGTTTTCTTAGGTGAACAGGTAATACATTACAGTACCTAGGGACTGCCACAAAAAAAGCCCTGTCACCTGCTTTGTTTAACTTGGACCTTGGCTGCACCAGGGCTACGAGATCATTTGTCGAGCGCAGTGACCGTGGTGGTTTGTAGACTGGTATAAGATCACTGAAGTATTGTGGCATCATGCCATTCAAACATTTGAAGGCGAGTAAAAGGAGTTTGTACTCTATTCGCTGTTTTACAGGAAGCCAATGGAGCTTTTCCAGCACTGGTGTAATATGACAGAATTTACGTGATTTGGTGACAACACGTGCTGCACAGTTCTGGATATGCTGTAGCCTTTCTAGCTGGGATTTTTTACAGCCATGCAGTAGGGAATTGCAATAATGAATACGCTGTTTTCTTATTGTTAAACGGGTTCCAACAGAAAATTAATAGTAACATTCAAACAGATAGGGGAAAATAAAAAAAAGCCAGCTTCGGTATTTGTTTTACTGCTCCACAGTGAAATGCCTGACGTTTGTGAAATGAGGCGCATATCGATACAAATTCGCGAACAGTTTTTATATGAAATTCCCACACCCTAAGTGTTAAATATTGGGACAGCTTTAGAAAATTAAGGTAAGGTTTCCGCTAGGGATGCAGATGGTCCGATTGGTAGCCTCATTGTTAAAACCAACTTTTCCCCTATTACGCAGTTACCTCTTATAACAAGACTGCTGTTTGATGTGGTAGTGCCTAGAGTTTGGGGGGGGGGGGGGGGGATTGCAGAAGGTATTACTACGTCTGCACAGCTGCAAAATACTGCCCACCGGAAGACGTAGTATTACCTTCTGCAGGAGAGAGCTCAAGGTTTCCTGATATCGAAGACGAGGAAGTACACTAAGAAATTACATTATTCGTGAGAGCAGCTAATTGATACAAACTATCAAGAATGACAAGGTCACATGTTGATACACAGTTTAAACTTGCCCCTCGTATGAGAAAACTGAATTGTCCTGGGCACATTCCATAACAGAACTCTCATTTGCGAGCCATGGTAATGGAGATGCTCTTGTGTTTTCATCTCGGAAACGGCGTTATCGCTTTTGACCAAGTGGAAACACTGATGTAGGGGAGCTAACTTTCCTGTAAGCCGCTTCAAATGGCGAAAATTGTCAGCCATGATGTTCATGTAAGACAAGAAGCCCAATGAAATTGTAAGTGGGCTCTCATGGGTTAAACTCTAATGAATATATAAATATGAGTTTTGTTTTGTTTTTTTTTTTTGGTTTTTTCACTATAAAATATGCACAATACCATAAAACTTTTACAATTGTATTTTCCAGAAATGTATTTTCTACCTATTAATATAACCGACTAAAATGAATCATTAGCATTTTAAAATTGCCACATCGTAGAAAATGCTAATGGTTCATTTCAACCCATTTAAAGTCATAACTGGAAAATACAATTAAAGAAAATACAATTGTAAAAGATTTATAGTATTGGCTCCTGGTTGCACTCACAAGGGCATCACTGTAGGCTCAGATACTAAATTATTTAAGAACTAAAAATTGATTCTCGCAACTGGAGTTGCCAAGAGTCAAAAAACGAATCTCGCGAATCGTGAAGAATTTTAAGGCCCCTGCACCACCCATGCCCCACCCTCACCCCAAATAATTGCCTTTATTTTTTACTCTACTTGTTTTATCCCACAATCGATCGCTTCATCCACGCTAAAATACTCGAAGAGATGATTTGTTTAACCCTTTACCTAACGTAACGGCCAAAACCGGCCAGCGCTATTCTCAAAAATCGCCAATTAATTTTCATTATTTTGTCTCAAAAACATAGGTTATGACCCCTCGTTGGAACGAGCTCGTCGAGCTCGTTCCAACGAGGGGTCATAACCTAAGTTTTTGAGACAAAAAATGAAAAAAATTAGTTATTCAAGAATTATTTTTGCAAGTGTCGTCTGCTTTTCAGGTTAGGTAAAGGGTTAATAATAATGTGTGATATACTTACAAAAGATTCCCAGAATGGCGAAATAGTGCATCATACTTGTAATCTTGCTCAAGTAGCGATGTCAAAACTCTGAACAATACAAAAAATATATAGTTCATATCTTTATTTGATTGTATGATTGTACGTGCGATTTTGACCCTATATCCCGATAAATTATGTCTTTTGATTGGTCAGAATGCCTTGGACAAATAGCCATGACAACGAGTGCATCCAACATCCAAGGTATATGAGAGCGTGTAACATCCAGGGTATACGCACCCACGAAACATCGGGGGTATGTGGTTTAACCCTTTACCCAACGTAACGACCAAAACCGGCCAGCGCTATTCTCAAAAATCGCCAATTAATTTTCATTATTGTTTTTATTTTTTTGTCTCAAAAACATAGGTTGTGACCCCTCTTTGGAACGAGCTCGTCGAGCTCGTTCCAACGAGGGGTCACAACCTATGTTTTTGAGACAAAAAATGAAAAAAATTAGTTATTCAAGAATTTTTTTGGCAAGTGTCGTCTGCTTTTCATGTTAGGTAAAGGGTTAAATGAAAGCTTTCCGTGTTGCTCTCCTCGACATAAAAATCGAACCAAAAACCTTGAAAATAGTCACTAATATCATCAGATCTCCGACAATTCGGTCATATTTTGTCGTTATAAATTAAATAGTCATATAGTCAAATAATTAAAATGAAACAACTTGAGAAAAATAAAATGAGAGCAAATAATTCGTCCCCTGAGTACCAATGCGTTCTGTGTGCCAGTATATATATAGTGTTTACTCGTTTCCTTAACGACCCAAGGAATGTAACTCTATCTGTTATCTTCTACGTTTGTAAAAACAAAACAATTTGCGAGCGTGAGAAAAGCGTCCTCAAATTTATTTTCATTATGTTTCTATTCAGTTTCAAACGGGACAAAAACGTTATCTCCGTCAAAATGTATGGTATGGAGATTTAATAAGTGGATGTCACATTTAAACACCTCGCTCGCGACTTGGTGTTTAAAAACCGACATCCAGGTATTAAATCTCCATATACCATACATATTGGCGGAGATAACTTATTGTGTGACTTTGTGTGTGGGATGTGTTCAGGTCCCATGTGTGTGAGTGTGCAGGTGAAGTGGCCTTAGCACAAGTCGTTAAATGAAGAAACATTTCACAAAGGAAACTCTCCCAAACATAGTCATACGTAACTTTTTCGCCGCGACGCAGTCTGCTTGGACCCACGACGTATTTTGAATACAGTCACACACCCAAATCGGACTAAATCAACTTGCTGGACAAAAAAACTCCCTCTTCTGAAATATGCTTTGCAACAGAGTGAAATATCGGACAACTGGGAAGCGTGTGAAACAGATTTTCCCAGAAACAGAGACTCTTGTTTGGCATCCTATTTGTACGCAAATTAAAAATTTAATTGAGGGTGTGCGCATATGTATGCTCGGATTTGGCTTTCCGATGTGGTAAAGATTAGTGTTTGGATTCCCTCAGAACTGTTTTCGCACTGCCCGGATCTTCTTTAGGAACACTGCAGGTTCGGGTCTTCTCAATTCTGTCAGGATATTTTGTCGCCGAGAACCGAGAGTATGACAATGCCGCCCAAGTTCAAAATGCCTCAAATGCCCCTGCCCAGACATATTTCTCGTGGAAATTAACCCTTTACACGTTGCACAGAGCCTCAAAATTTATTATTTTAAACATTATCTTTTTCATTTTTTCAGTTTCAACAAAACCGTATTAAGTAACTCAATGAGCTCATTCCAATCACGTGCTAAAGTTTTCGTGAAATGTTCTTTTTTAAAATTACGTGGGCAGATGCGGCTTTTGTTAGATTAAGAGTTAACTGTGGTGGTATCCTCCATGTCAGTTCAAGGGCAACAATTAAAATATTCCATATTTATTATTTGGGGTAGACTAATCAATATTTTCAACGTTCGGCCTCGAGCCTCAAATATTGACTGGTCAACCCCACACATTTACTGAACAGCCATCCTATATAATGACGTTATGACGTATCATGTTCCTGGCTGGAAAAGCGACCGCTAGGGTTCAAAGGGTTAATATAAAAATGCAGATAACGGTTAATTATAACCATCTTGTGTTAAAAATAGGGAAAACACGAAAAGTGGTTCACACCGATAAGCAATATATTCTTCCAAAAATGGGTATTTAATAATAAGGTGTTGCTGAACCCTCTGAGCATCTCAGTCTTGAAACAGATATGACATGCAGCAGAATGCTTTTTTCAGACTATCGCCCCTTGTGGCCATAATATAATGATAATAATATCTCACGTGACTTTCCCTTCCTGATTCTTTTGATTGGCTTAGAGTTACTACTCTATGTCCAAAAGCTTTACCTATCGGAGGTTCTTAAATAACCGAACGATCTTCCGCTCGCTATGCATCGCAAAACAGCCGTGGGATATCTCGTATCGATTTATTTCATCCAAAGACGCCCTTTTAATCATTTGAACTTGAGAAATCATGTTCCGTCTCGGTGACAAAGTACGGGGTAATTTCAGTATGTCGGATGACTGTTAGGTGAATGTGTGCGGTCAGCCAATCAATATATTCAACGTGCAGCCTCAAGGCTGCACGTTGAATATGTTAATTGTTACATTGCCATATATGTGCTGTATAAATCAATTTCACCCCAGGTACCTTCGCGGTGCATGTTGGGGAGTGTCATGACATCACCAAAATTCAGTCAGGCTGGCTCTCAACCAGGAGACATAAATGGGAGAGAGAAGAGAGAGAGAGATAGAGAGAGAGAGAGAGAAATGGAGAGAAGGGGAGCGAGAGAAAGAGAGAAAGAGAGAGAGAGAGTATGTACTTACATGTGTTGTACAATATATTCCTATTTTGTCACGGACATGTGCTGTACAATATATACCTGTTTTGTCTTCGTACCATTGTAACTTAACTCCATGCAAAAGGAAATAAGTTAGAAAATAAATCATATCATCATATCAGATGTGGATATATGAGATTTTAAAAGAATAAAAACAATATATCCGCACATAATGAATGCGTTCCTTTTCAACTGCTGCCATAAAACAGACGTGGAAGATACCATCAGGGTGATTAAGTGAGGTTTCCTCCGGAATTGAGTTTCATTATTTCTGCGTCCAAAACTGAAAGTGTTTCTTGCGCAGTGACCTTGACATTAGGAAGTGTACCTCGAATTGGGATCCTGACGGGTAACAAGATCGACCATCTCTCGGTTTGTTCGATATGACGGATATTTATTGAACCCCTTGTCGTTGACTGCACAGCGTTGAGTATATTCTTCTTCGGGCACCACTTTCTTGGCATAGTCAGTTCCAAACCATGGAATGTTTATAATATTAAGAGCTCAGCACTTTATATGGTAATGACGATGGATGGTAATATTTATTTATTTATTATTATTTTTTTTTTTATTTTTTTTTTTTTATTTATTTATTTGTGCTTTACCCCACATCAGCCATTCCGTGGCAATGGAAATTCTGTATTATAAAAAAGAATGGATGGTAATACCACCAGCGCCAAAAATTAACCGCACATGTCAGAGGTCCATTTGTAGAGTAGTTTTTGTTTGTGTGATCTGGTAAGCATTCCGGTGTAACAGGAATGGAAGTCCGTAGGAAAATTAGTCCCTCTGGACTATTATTCCGCGGAATTATAGTCCTAGGTCTAACATTTCTAGGAATAGTAGTCCGCCGGACTACTATTCCTAGAAATGTTAGAACTATAATTCCGCGGAATAATAGTCCAGAGGGACTGACGTTCCTACGGACTTCCATTCCTTTTACACCGGCACATCACTTACGCAATATGTGGATTTGTTCATTGAATTCTTAAACGTCAATCGCGCTTGCTTGCTATAAACTGATGAGGATTTGTCTACTACCAGGGGAAGGCCCACCAGCGTTTCTTTTAAAGGTAGTTACGAAAATGGACGTAGACACGTGGGGTTGGCATGGCAGGAACGTGCCACGTCCCCAAACCCTTTTAAAAAACAGTTGAGGGTGAGGAGGGTGATATAAATAGAGAATTCAGGCCAACATATCTTTGCCAACTCGTGATTGAAATCTTTTTTGGAACCAGAAAGAAGTGGGTGCATGGATTCCTTACTCTAAGTATGTGAGTAAGCATTCCCTCGTTTGATTTTCCAATACGATCTTAAAGACTAGGAAAATGTACGCCGTTCGCTCCATGTTCGACCAATTTTCCCATCGGGACGAAACGGTGTTTCGGCCCTATGGGGAAATGTTTTAATCCTTTACCCAAAGTAACGGCCAAATCCGGCCAGCGCTATTCACAAAAATCGCCAATTAATTTTCATTATATTTTCATTTTTTTGTCTCAAAAACATAGGTTATGACCCCCCCCCCCTCCCCCCATCGGAACGAGCTCTGCGGCCTCGTTCCAATGAAGGATCATAACCTATGTTTTTGAGAAAAAAAACTGAAAAAAGTTAGTTATTCAAGAATTGTGTTTGTAAGTGTCGTCTGCTTTTCATGTAAGGTCAAGGGGTAAATATCGAATCCAAAAATGTTAATATTTCTTAATGTGGGGGTGCGTGAGTCCTAAACATTCCTTTGTGTATTGCATTCCTACCACCCCACTAAGGCACATTGTGCCACGACTGATTTATACATCGGTGTATGGGTGCCATTGTATTGTTGTGCCCCTTAAGTTCGAGGTGATATCCACGTCCCTGAAACCATGTCAAGTTACGCGAGATAACGATGACTTGCAGAAGCCCCATGTGGGAATTAATCCAACGATAAGACCATTTAATGCCTTGGAACTGATTCGAAATTGCACTGCACATTCAAGGAACAACGAATCGCCTCAGATTTAATCAAAGCAGATATTATCCCATGTACAGGCAGGAGGGAGCTAAGATGGATGAACAAGAGACTAAAAAGGAATAACAAAGAAATATGACCCGGCAAACATTCAAGATTCGATTCGCTTTTGAATGTTTTCACTGATTCGAAACCATCCCAAATATTCGAGAAAAACAATGAACATCTGAAAGTTTCTGATTTCATATATTTCTTTACCTGTGGATTTTCTGATGATGACAACCTATCCAGAAATTTTCTAACTGACGTTATCTCCCCAAATTAGATTTAGTGTCGGATACTTTCCAAAAGGTAAACATTCCGTTGCACGCAGATTCAACGAGAGTTCGTCTCCTGAGTTCCAATGTGTTCTATGTGCCAGTAGGCACATAGAACACATTGGAACTCAGAGGACGGACGAGTTAATAATACTATGTTTAAACGTAGTTTATTTACACAGAACAATTTTTATGCAATTTGAGCATAAGCAGTTAACTATTCCTTTCTGGACCGTCCACATTTGACCGGAGAGATACTGTGGCAATGCTGGGGCTAAAACCCCGTGATCATCGTCCAGTCAGACCTTTAGATCAGTCTTATTTGGACACAACGGTAAATATGAATCAGCCGTATTGTGGCCTGTATGGTTGGAGAAAAAGCGCTGGTATTTTCTTCTTCTTGGTGGTTGCTTTAGGTGTCAGGTGACCCTCTTAAAATGATAGTTTACAACCCCTTGTTATTGGCCTTCACCATTATCACTGGTTCCCACCACCCCGTGATGTAAGTTTACTTGAGAAGCTTCTTAGTTTCCCAGTATCGAGGCAAAGTCCTACACACTAAAAAGTAAAGTGTTAAAACTGACACTTTCAAGGTGTTAAACCCATTCTAACTCTTAGGGTTTGATTTTAACACTCAAAGTGCAATGCTTTAAGCACTTTGACATTACAATCGTCAGACATCTGAAACTTGAATGGATGGCACTTCCCATGTGTCTAGCATTGGTGGTTCTGCCAGAATCGTCCATAATTTGATTTGCGCTTGGTGGGTACAAAATTAAAAGGACACAACGCAGATGACGCGGATCAGTCTCGAGAGTTCGAGCCTGATCCGGGTTATCTGCTTTGTTTCCTTTTAAGTGTCGCGACATTACACTTGTCAAGTGGTATTATTGTAACACCTGTCAAGTTCTGGGATATCTACACTTGAACAAAGTGCTAGTTCAGCACTTAGTAAGTGTTAAATACAGCACTTCAAGTGTAGTTTTTAACACTTTAGTTTTTAGCGTGTATTTGAATGTAAATTACGCATGAAGGTTTAATAGGAAATGTCACAAACGTGGATACAATAGATCGCAAGCTTTAAGTGCATGATCATATAGAACTTGCCAAAGAAAAGCAACCGGCGTCAACAGTGCCGTATACGATACTGTCGACGCCTATTGCCTTTGTATGGCGAACTCTGTGAGTTTTTTTGTAATTATTTATTTGTTGCATTGTTCTATTCGAAGGTAAGCTCTAAGCTATATTGCAAGTTTTCAGGGGAACCTGGCCAAACTATATATATTGCCAAAACACTGCAAAACTTTGGAAAAAGTTTCAAACTCCGCATAATTTGGGCGCAGTTATCTTATTTGGGCACAGCTTTTACCGTCGTTATTTGGGAAGGATTTAGAGGCCTGCCATCTAGTGGTTATATTGTAGTGGACTTTAATACCATCAGACGTCTTTGCTTGCAGGAGCCAGTACAATAAACCTTTTACAACATTATTTCCCAGAACTGTATTTCCAGCCTGCTGCTGTAAAATGGCTGAACAAAAGCATCAGCATTTTACAAGATCTGGCAATTTACCAGTAAGTAAATTGCCTCAACTTTTAAAATGCTGGTTTTTCAGTTTCATGATTTATGTCCACAGATAAGAAATACAATTCTGGAAAATACAGTTATAAACATTTCATAGAACTGGCCCTCCGGGTCACGTTCTTTTCTGATGCAGAGATCCATATATCTTTGCAAACGCCGCACAGAAAAAACAGGGATAGAGTGTCGTTATAATTTAATCGCAACACACTGAATAAGGTATGACCGTATCTCCCCTTCTCTTCGTGTTTGTCTTGTCGTTTTATTATTGAACAACCATTTTTCTATCTTTCGCAAAAACCCATGCCTGCCGCGTTGAGAGGGTTAAACCGCCGAAACATTCCACTCTCGTACCGATAAATCAGATGACACTTACATGTCATTTTATGGAATAAAATAATAAATAAAAAAAGGAAAAATGAGAAAACATAGAAAAAATGAAATGCAAAGAGACAAAAGGCATATAAAGTGTTAAAATCTACTATTGTCTTTCAAGCTCTGTCAGAATAAAACAAGACTATTGATAGAGGTTAGGGTGAATATAGGCTGTAAGTAAGTGTTTACATTTAATTTAGTGAAAATATACTTCCCAAATGAAGCACGACACTTACAGATATACCACAGCCTTGTAGAATATTGTTAAACTAGCAGGGTTACTCGGCGTTCCACGGGAAAATGTAGGGGTCATATGAAAAGTACCCCAAAAAAACAAAAAATAGGGGCCGCATATTTTTCGACCCAGCCCGTCCTACCGGCGGCACACTCGGCGGGCGGGGCCTTCGATCGCGTCACTTTTTAAACCCCCACCATTAGATTCCTGGTAAAAAGTTACCCCTAGTAGACCCCTTTGAGGACCTACATCGGCGAAATCCATCAATTTTGCCCCTCACCACCCCCACGCCCCCCCCCCCCCCCACTTTTTTAAACACCACCATTAGATTCCTGATAAAAAGTTACCCCAAGTAGACCCCTTTGAAGTCCAATACCGGTAAAAAAAATTTCGTCATAACTTTCGGTGCCCCTCACTGCCCACACCCCCACCAAGCACACTTTTTTAAACCTGACGAGGACCACTGCCATAAAATGTACCCCTAGTAGACCCATTTTGGGCACTCTGGATGGCCCCATATTCATTTCTATAGCGGACAGACAGACAGACAGTCAGACAGACAGACAGACAGACAGACAGACAGACAGACAGACAGACAGACAGACAGACAGACAGACAGACAGACAGACAGACAGACAGACAGACAGACAGACAGACAGACAGACAGACAGACAGACAGACAGACAGACAGACAGACAGACAGACAGACAAGGAGACAGACAGACAGACATTCTAAAATATAGTATAGAAAGAAGATAATTTACAGCTGCTCTGTGCGAATGATCGACCACAATATGCATGCGAAAGACGATACAATCTTGTCACCCTACAACGTGAAAACAGTGGTATATTTAACCCTTTACCTACCATGACACCTGAAAGTAAAATTCTTAAATAACTATTTCATTTTTCTTTCATTTGTTTTCTCAAAAACATGGGATATGACCCCTCATTGGAACGAGCTCGTTCCAGTGAGGGGTCATAACATATGTTTTTCAGACAAACAAATGAAAAAATAATGAAAATTAATTGACGATTTTTGAGAATAGCGCTGGCCGGTTTTGGACGTCACGTTGGGTAAAGGGTTAAATAAGTCTACAAAGTCTTTCTTATTAACTTATGCCAACTAAAATCTCTCGTAAACAGACCCGGGAATACTTTTATCAAACACTTCCTCTTTATTGATACTGTGACATATCGAAATATATTTTGTTCGATATCTGTGACAGGATAGATGTAACAGCATATCTCCCCGACACTTCACGCAATAAATTTAGACCAATGCCTTTGCGTGTTCTCGACGCTTGGTAGTTTTAATTGCAATGGAAGCAAACTAACAACGCATATATTAAAACCAAAATCTACTTTTTTATTGTGTACTAGAATTATCTCCTTCGTGGATGCAAGGAAACCAAGGTGATGACTTGTATTTTCTCGCGTTTCGAAGAATAGTGAGAAAATATTGTCTTGTCGGCGTGGCTTGTGTTAAACGTCAAGCTAGTATGATTTGAAGCATGGGTAGCAGATTTTAACCCTTTACCCAACGCAGACGATATCAAAATTTATTATTTTAAATATTATTTTTTCAAATTTTTCCAAAAATTTCAACAAAACCATATCATGTGACCCCTCGTTGGAACGAGCTCGACGAGCTCGTTCCAACGAGGGGTCACATGATATGGTTTTGTTGATTTTTTTTAAAATAATATTTTTTCAACTGCTGAATTTGCATATTACACGGGCGGATGCGGCCGATTCGTTGGGTAAAGGGTTAAGAGAGTCCTTTAATCAGGACGTTTTGCTCATGATTTGACGTCATTTTGTAACGGATGTTTTTTATTGGATGCTGGTCAATTCTATGCAGATTTCAATATGGAGCAGACGTTCAATTTTAATTTTTGATCAAATTTAAAAAGTGTAATGTCAAGATCGGCACAAATATGACTACATCTTGTTGTTTTATTTCTGGGCGTTCGTCCTAACACTCCTTTGAGATAGCTTCGCATCAGACGCAGATTTCCAGAGAATTTCCCTACATGTCACATGGGAGAAAATAAATTAAAGGGTTATTTATCCCTGCTTTTTTCTGGGCGGCTACATATAACACATTGTATGTTACCTGCTTCTTTAAGGCTCAGTTTGTAATATTTATTTATTCATTTATTGGTGTTTTAAGGTCACATATTTCTGCACAATGGCTAATCACGACTCAGGCAGTTTTACGGGTGGAGGAAGCCGGAGTACTCGGAGAGAACCACCATGCAACGGCGAGCAACTGTCAGTTCCCCAACGTACCAACTTCACACAAGCAGTATTAGCAATGGTTGAAGACAGGTGCATCATCGACGTGCAGTACGCCTTATTATTACACACCCGTAACTGTATTTGTCACGATCACATGGATTTTAGGGGCATGCGGTAATTTTAACCAGAAAGCTCTAGTGCGATCCGATAAAAAGTACCCTTCGCGTGCACAAATTCTCTCATTAGATTGGTTCTTATAGTTTGCAGCGTTCAGTGGAATATAACCAATGAGAACCATTGGCTAAATTTATCTGTCGGAATTACCGATTCTCATTACAAAATGTTTGATGCACAACTATGCTGAAAACTGTTGAAAGTCATGAAAGACACGTGATCTCTGCCAAGAAATTGAACAGTGAAACTCAGCCTTTGCTTTCGTTATTGAAAATCGAGGAAAACTTAATTATTTTAGGCAGAAAGTCCAGTTGAGTTCGATATTGCAGCCAACCACTAGTACAGTTCAACTTTGTTACAATGTTGCCCTCACCGCTGCGTGCTGCCGACGAGACGACACGAGGCCTACTGTGTAACTGTAATCCTATTCGATTCACACTTCGGTAGTGAAGCAGCACGTTTGCCAATGCAAACATACTTTGAAGAGCACGTTCTCAGGAAGCAAGACTAAATCAATCTTGAAAACTGGTTACCATGGCATCAAGCGGAAAAAAGACGGCGACACGCCGACAGCGTCTGGAGATGTTTGACTGCTAGTACAGGCAGTTACTAATAAGTTCTCTTACAACCCGTCGTGCGTGCTTAGAGATCGTGCGTCCTCGGAGTTCTCGTCAGACGTAGCGTTGTCGCAGGATGAAAATTAAATCGCAGCGGAAGTAAGTAGTGAGTACTTTATGAGTAGGTGTGTCGTGCTCTAAAAGTGGGGCCCGCAAGTGGTCTGTACGCCTTTTTGGAAGTAGAAAGAAGTAAGGAGCACGTACGATCTGTACTTGTGTCGCACACAGTGAGTGAGATAATCGTACGTGTATTGCAAGTGAAGCGTACGTTTTCAGAAATCGTACTCACGAAGTAAGAGAAACGTAAGAGAAACGTAATGAGCACGGAAGTGTTAAGCACGACACTCGTGCGTAAAATTGGTGGAGCGCACGGATAATCAAAATAATATAAAAGGGAGCACCGAGTCTCTTCATCATTCACTGTTTTGGCTTCCAAAATGGCACTTCCAAGAAGGATGCGCCATCGACTTCTACAGCTGCTAATGCTAGAGGAGGCCGAAGATCGTGACGCAATGCTGGCAGTGGTTGCTCGGGATCGCTTGCAAAAGAGGCAAAGAAGAAGGAGGCGTTATTGGGTGAAGCCATGGCTGACCAGAAGGCCTGTGTTTGGCCAGTATGAGACGCTGTTCCAGGAGCTTGACAAACAGTCTGCTGGAGACTACTTTGGGTTCATTCGTATGGATAGGAACGTGTTTGCTGAGGTGCTTCAGCGTGTAGCTCTCCGTATCACCAAGGGTCCCGGGTAAGATTAATGAATACCGACACTGTGTATAGCATTGCTTTTAGGATATATTTACATTTACACACTAACTCTTTTGTGTTTTTCGGGTGTTCATGGGTCGTGACCACCCGGTCAAACAATAGAAGTCTATTGATCGACCGGGTGTTCATGTTCCATGAACACCTGTGGAACATGAACACCTCTCCTGTCTAACACCATTAGCAGACGACATTTAAAATATTGTTTGCTGAAAAACTAAAAAGTTTCAATTTTTAATTCCGAAACACAGTTTATGATCCCTCATTGGAGCGAGCTTGTACAGCCTGTTCCAGTGAGGGGTAATAAACTATGTTTTGGAAGCAAAAATTCAAAAAAAAAAAATAATAAATTTTATTTCTACAGTTTTTCCTTCAAAAACATAGCTTATGGCCCCTCATTGGAACGAGCTTGTCGAGCTCATTTCATTGAGGTGTCATAAACTATGTTTTGAAAGCAAAAATTGAAGAAAGAGAATTATTTTTTTCTTCTTCAGTTGTTGCCTCCAAAATATAGCTTATGACCCCTCATTGTACTCTTCGTGTTGTTCAAAAAACTCAACGAGTGTAGCCTCCTCCTCACTTTTGAAATCGTATCGTGACGGGTTCTGCTTCCCTGTGGCACTTGTGGTGCTTTCCGCATCTGACTCCACACCTGAACCTTCTTCTTCTCCTCCTTCAGCCCTTTCTCCTTCTCTCTCCTCTTCAGCTGCTTGTCTTTCCCTCTCTTCACTTCTCCTTCTTTCTTCTGTTTCATCATCCTTGTTCTTCTTCCTTTTTCTGCTAGCTACTTTTGTCTTTGGAGCCATTGTGCACACTGCCGACGTCGACTTTGAACTGAGAGCAGACTGTTCGTATCAGCTTTGATATAGGTGGACGATGCACTTAAGAAAGTACTTGTGACGCACTTTTATCGTGTTGGTCACGTGCGTCGTCTTCGTGTGACGCACTTCACAAGTACGGTAGTAGTACTCGCCACGCACTTTGAAAGTAAGATAAACGCACGGAGGAAGTGCGCTCACCCCCCCCCCCCCCTTTTTTTGTTAACACGTACATTGAAAGCAATTTGAACGTTCGAGTCTCTTGCGTGGTAAGTACGTCTTCGTGGTAAAATACCCAGAATTTCTGCATGCTTGTCCTGCGTTACACGCACGCCTAGCGCACTTACTCAGTACTTTTGTCTTGCGTGCTACGAGCGTGCTCCAGGCGTTCTAATTGTCGCAGACAGGTCGTAGTGAAAAACTGGCCGGCCAGTTTTCGGGGAGCGTGCTTTGCGTCGTGTTTGCGTCCACCAAAAAAAGTACGTTCCATGTGCGTGTATCTTACTACTTGGCCAATTTTTTGCTCGCAAACCGCTCGTAGAAGCACGCACGACGGTTGTAAGAGACCTTTAATTATAACTATCACCAATTCCACCCTTACCAGATGACCATTCCCTCCATACCCCCCCCCCCCCACCCCACCCCCCCCCCCCTACACACACACACACTAGCTGAATAAAGAAAATAAATTCGGAAGAAGTTTTATACGAAAAACTCGGTAGTTTACATTTGTGGAACCCATGTTTTTTTACGTGCTAGTGGGTGTTGGGGCAACAGGTTTATTTTATTTTATTTTTTTTTTTGTGGGGGAAGGGCTTTTTTAGGGGGATATAGTATTGCTAAAATATGACTTTCTGGAGTTTGTACTAAGGAAATTAAAAAATGTTATCAGCTACCCACTATTGAAATTCTGAAAAGTCTTGAGTAGGGTGGGAATGAGACCACGAAGAGGCGAGGGGTGGTAAATACATGTGTTCTGATGAATGCAATATAGGCCTAATGTCAATTTTATGAGATGACTTCCATGAAATTCAAAAATAATTATTAGAATATTTAAAACATAGACAATATGACAATATTTTCCACACACAGATTGATGTGTATTTTTAAATGACTAATTTAGGATTTTTGCTAGCATTTCTGTTTTATACAAGGATATTATTTTGTTTTAATTGTCAGTAACAAAAGTTAAATCGAATGTCACCTATGTGACTTAGCTACATGGATGTATGAGATGGGGAGGGGGTTGTAGCATTCTCACCCCCTTCA
The DNA here is from genome assembly GCA_031216915.1 of Pictodentalium vernedei. Taxonomy (NCBI): domain Eukaryota; kingdom Metazoa; phylum Mollusca; class Scaphopoda; order Dentaliida; family Dentaliidae; genus Pictodentalium; species Pictodentalium vernedei. Next base: position 298,100,617 of record CM062288.1, read on the forward strand.
CCAATAAGCAGCTAATTTTGCAGTTTTCATTGAAAGGGACTGGTATTTTCAGAACAGATTGTTCAGAGGGAGGGGGTATTTTTTATAATTTTGGCAAATAGCAGGGCAGTGGGCAGAGCATTTTCATAGGCAAATTCGAGGCAAGGGCCTGCATTTTGATTTTGAAACAAAAGTTCAGGGCAGTTTGATTGGTCATAGGGCTGTCACGATTTTTAAATTTAGGAATCGATTAATCGTCGCAAATAATCGACGATTAATCGTACCTAAATGACCTCTCCCTCTCTTTGAAGTCGATAAAAATGAAGTTCAAGTCAGTTGACCTACCTCAAGGAAACAACGAAGACGATCCTTTTTAGGTGCATTCAAAGCTTTGATGTTCTGAACTTTTGAACCGTGAGTGTAATAATCAAGACCGGTCGGCAGTTGCGAACTTCGCAACTGCCGACCGGTCTTGATTATTACACTCACGGTTCAAAAGTTCAGAACATCAAAGCTTTGAAGAATGTACCTGGAAGACTATTGCTTCCAACAGCGTCTTGGGGTTTACCATCGATGTTCTTAACTCTTTACCTTTAGAAACAATAGTTTTTTCATCAAATTTTCTTTTAATTATTAAACGTCTAGAACGGGATACAATTTACCGATTATTCGACAACGAAAAAAACTAATCGATTTCGCCGTGACCGATCAACAGTCGATTAATAGATTAATCGTGACAGCCCTAATTGGTCAGCCCCCATCCCCAAGAAAATGTTCTCCAAAAGCCTATCATTTTACTTTGCCACATTCTATCAGTCCTCTTTAAAACTACTTACTGAATCAGAATGCAAATTCAGAACACCAAATTCCAAATTTAAGACTGACAAGATATTGGAGCAGACACATAAAAAAAAAATTAACCAGATACCAAGAAAAAATATTGACAGAACCGTTGAGATAACAAACTGGTGAAGTATAGTACTAGTGTAAAATACTACAAAATAATGTAAACGTTAACGGTTAATCAATCATTGAAAATATTATCAACCAAAATAAGTTGGAGCTTACTGGTGAGAACACCCCCCCCCCCCCTCCCCCCCCCCCCTTTCAGCCTCAGACTAAGACTGTTGGATACTGATTTCGTGAGCTTTCGAGAGTTTCAGAAAATGCTGTCAGGTTATAGATGGGTTGGGGGGATGTAAAAAAGGTGTAAGTAGAGACAAGACATGACATTTTCTTGCAGTTATCATGCCATATATTTCTCCCTTTGTATATCTGGAGTAAATGTGGACAACCTAAAGCTTTTATTTGTAAGTGCAGCCCATTTCAAACAAAGGTTATCAAGACATGGGGTAAACTAAAAAGAAGGCTAAATTTCAAGTCAGAAACTTTATAATGTTGAAAAATAAAGTGCTAACTTACCAAGACTGCGGAGTTCACTCAGTCAGAATAGAATCTCAAACTGCCTCAGGCTCAGTTACTCTAAACGATCGAATGAATCCCCCGGAAGGTTAATTATTGTGGCAAAATGTTTTTTTTTCGTCCAATGTGTACTTTGTTGCAGTGCAGAACAGAAATGACCGATGTCCACATGTGATAGCCTTGTGGCAGTAGTGCACGTATTGTCAAGCCGAGTTCAAACTTCTGTTTTAGTTTCAGTTTAAAAAGCAGTGTTAAAAGCACGAAATTTAAACAGAGCAGCCAGTTCGCATCGTATTCAAATTAAAATCCTTGTACATTTTCCATCCTCCAGATATAATGATGCCTGCACACACACTTCTGAAAACACATTTCAGACCTCCAAATTTGTGACGTCTGATATTCTGAACGCAATCTTTTGCGTTTTGAGTGTTCGGATCGACATTTTTTGCGAACAAAACGAATCAACAGCGATTCTACAGGTGGCAAGGTCAAAGACTTAAGACTGGTTCTCTGACAAAATTGCCCGTTTCTCTCTAAAATTCTTTCAACCGTTCAAATTGTCGACTATTTAATTAAATTAGCGATTAATTACAGTGAATTCTTTTTCATGGTTGGGTGTGTAATAAACACAGAACCACACTTATGTTTGAATGGGTTAACGATTACTGGACTCGAGCAAGTGGCGCTGGGATAACCACTCGAGCCTAATGGCTCTCGTGGTATCCCTGCGCCACACGCTCTCGTCCAGTAATCGCTAACCCATTCAAACATAAGTGTGGTTCTGTATATGTACACAACGTCACCGTGCCCCCACGTGGGCAATGGGAGTGAAGTGTCTTGCCCAAGGACACAACGCGGCTGCCGCAGGTGGGATTCGAATCGAGGACCTCTCGGTTTGCAGCCTGCACCTCCACCTACTGAGCCACCGCGCGCCCCCAGTTTGTACTATAGCCTCCAATCTTACTTTGTACAATAAATCGCTCCTAAGCCCTACTGTCTTGTTGCAAAAGGAATTTGTTTTGTTCACGTTTAACCCATAACAAAGATCAGACTTATATTGGCCCACATGATTCTGGAGCTAGGGAAAAGAGGGTTAAAAGTAACCTCAATGAACCACGTGAGGAAAGTGACGTCAGTCTGTCAATTAGGGCTGTCACGATTAATCTATTAATCGACTGTTGATCGGTCACGGCGAAATCGATTAGTATTTTTCGTTGTCGAATAATCGGTAAATTGTATCCCGTTCTAGACGTTTAATAATTAAAAGAAAATTTGATGAAAAAACTATTGTTTCTAAAGGTAAAGAGTTAAGAACATCGATGTTAAACCCCAAGACGCTGTTGGAAGCAATAGTCTTCCAGGTACATTCATCAAAGCTTTGATGTTCTGAACTTTTGAACCGTCAGTGTAATAATCAAGACCGGTCGGCAGTTGCGAAGTTCGCAACTGCCGACCGGTCTTGATTATTACACTGACGGTTCAAAAGTTCAGAACATCAAAGCTTTGAATGCACCTAAAAAGGATCGTCTTCGTTGTTTCCTTGAGGTAGGTCAACTGACTTGAACTTCATTTTTATCGACTTCAAAGAGAGGGAGAGGAGGGGGGGGGGGGTCATTTAGGTACGATTAATCGTCGATTATTTGCGACGATTAATCGATTCCTAAATTTAAAAATCGTGACAGCCCTACTGTCAATGCCATTGCGCCAGAAATCTAACAGGCTGTGGCACGGTCAAAAGGGTGGTCTTTGATAATTCACGTCGAAATTATTCAGGAAGAACAATCCTTCCGTGGAGGCAATTCCCAGGGTAGGTTACTCAGCTTCTCTTCTACCATTGAGTACGTACCGTGAGGAAGGTTTCAATTACTTAATATGCAGTGCACAGAGGGTGGAACACTGCAAAATCTCGGAGGGACGGAACTCTCGCTCAACTTTACAAAACCTTCCCACTAGTTAAACCTTACAGGTGATCCCAGCAAGTCTCATTCCATAGACCACTTGATTTCAACATGTGACCCATGATACAATAACCCACCAATGCCATCAAGACTACCATATATACTTCAGACAACCGACACTTGGCTGGGATCCTCCGTTCATTCTGAGCGATTATTCATGTTTCTCTAACATTAACTCCTTGCATGCTGCAGACGGATATTCCTGCCCAGGAAGAAAATCTCTTGCCAATAAAATAAGAATAATTTGGGCACTTTTATCAATTTTTTTCAGGTTAATTGGTTTTATTTTTGTCCAGTTATTTCTTAAATTAAATTGTATTAAATTTTACGTTAAATCTAGCCATGGCTGCTTCACAGTAGCCATGACTAGATTTAATGGAAAAACGTTTTAACATATTCAGCGCGTTAAGAGTTAAAGTCGTACTGCAGTTAACCCTCTACGTTACACAAGTTTTTTAAAAAATAAATTAAATTTCACATTTTTCGAAAAAAAAATCCGACAATTTTTCAATAAAACCATACAAATATGAATATCATTAGAACCGGCTCGACGGGCCATTTTAAGATGTTTTAGGTCGTGGTATACTTATTCTGGTTAATTACCTGGCCGTTTTTTTTGGCCGCTATGTTTGGTAAAGGGTTAAGATACCCACTCGTCTAATGACAGTGAAAACAATGGATTGAAAATCAGTAGATGAAACTGTTCGATTTCGAAATGAATCGCTGAACTGTATCAAAAGTGTTTTTATATTAGTGTTTCGATCCATGCAAAAGAATAACAGATGTTGCCCGAGTTGATAGTTGGTTGATTGTTTGTTGGCGAACGGACATTTTAACCATAACAATCTGCACAAGGCAGGGTACACCCCCACCCCCCACCCCCAACCGGTCGTCTTTGCGACACCCGCACAGTATCGCAGGCTGCAACCCGAGAGGTCCTCAGTTCGAATTCCACCTGCGACAACACTTCACCCCCATTGCCCGCGTGGGGGACGGTGGTGTTTTGTATTAAGACGTTCTGCACGTCGATGGTGCAATTATCTTCAACCGATGCAAACACTGCTTGTGTGGAATTAGTATGTTGGGAGCCTGGCATCTGCCGTCCGTTGCTCGGTGGTTCTCCCCGGGTATTCCGGGTTCCTCCATCCGTAAAACTTTCCGACACGGGGTGACGCAGTCTGTCGAAAGTGTCGTTAAACCCCAATAACTAAATAAATAATTCGATTTATTGGCTGACATCGCAGCTTCCGCACTGGCCTCGGTCAGAATGCGATGTTTTGATTGGTTAATTACAAAACTGGATGAGGTTTAATTCTCTTGATGAATCCATGACATCAGGTGAATAAACAGGGCGTGAACGAAAATACGAATGGAACACGTTTTCCGTATGGACATGTGAATATGGAACTGGATGAAAAGAAGGTTTGTAATAAAATTCGATACGTGTGTAATAAAGTAATACAATTTGATACGGATCATTCTACTTTATTGTTTGTTGGTCAGCACAGACTTTCCTTCTGCAGAAGCAACCACGGATATTCCTGAGTGTATTTTTGAGTCGATCGGCGGTGGGTATCAGTCGAAAAAAACAGTTTACGGAGGAAGAGGGAAAAAATGTCAATGTATCGAAATTGGCTATTTTTACAGTTTATGTGAGAGACTGAGAACCAGCAACAGTTACACAGAATGTCACCAGCACAAAGGCAGAATTCATCAAACACGCACATGCTTTTTAGAATGAAAGCAAGTTCACGGACAGAAAAAAACAGTGGTATTATAGGAATAACAAACAAGTGATGGGAGTATGGCAATCAACATCGAAACAACACAGCCTGTCAGAGAAAACAAAACTTTCTTTTGTGAAATAAAGTTACTAAAATTATTACAAAGAGTTATAAAAGTTTTATAGAGACACAGTTTGACCCTCCCACCAACACACCAATATATGGCTTTTTAAACAAAGATACATTTCATTGAGAGAAAGTTGCGGGAAATGTTATTGTAAGAGAAGAGCTATTTTGTCACAACAACTTGTTAACCCTTTAACTAAAGTATCGACAGTCCCAGCCGGGGTAATTTACAAATTGAGCGGCTCAAACGAAAATAACTTCCTAAAATTTCAACGAAACCATATCATGAGTAGAGCCCTGCGAACCTTCGGGGTTCGATACTATTTCGAATCCGAAGTTGTTATTCGGTTCGATTCGAATCGAACGCACGTTTCGTTTTCAGTCGAATCTTTTACCGGAATATAGCTGAGCATCATCTTCGTCGTCTCACAATACGTACAGATCTGATGCAAATTGTACATAAATTTTTTTGGAAATAAAGACTGGGTGTAGTTTCGATATCTAAACAGACACAACGTCTGTACTCATGCTACCAGTCATGCTAATTCTACTCTCATTGGACATTATCACTGTTGAAAAAAAATGTCCGTGCAATAGCAACGGTGAGGCGTTGCAAGCGACTAAGCCAGTGCAGTGCCTTGTACCGACGATTCTCACTCCCGTTTCTGTTTTTGAACTATAATCATTACCGGGTAGTAACCCAACTACATCACCAAGGCATGCCTTCGACGAAGGCATGCCTTGATGATGCAGTTGAAATGTTTTATCGGTCGAGATTTGAGCCATCTCTGTTGGATCAAATCAGGTTTCTAGCACCCCCTTCCTTTTCCCTATCGGTCGTCTTCAAGACGCCCCTGATTCGATTAGAGATTCGATTCAATTCGAATTCGAATAATAGACAAGATTCGTTTCGAAGCGAAATGGGTGATTCGCAGGGCCCTGATCATGACATTCCTCGCTTAGGTTAGCTTGACGAGATCGTCCCAATGAGAGGATCAAGTGACATGTTTTTTTGTTGAATTTTTTTGAACATCGTAAAATATTAAATTTTGATATCGTGCACAGCCATTTCGTTTTTTTATGTGTTTTGTCAAGCTTTGTGAAACATAAGGAAGGAAGCAAAACAGTTTTATCTCATATTTGAGAGATTTTCCCACGCCACTTGAAAGTATAGAGCCACAAATGTTGAGCCATAATAAAAACGCCAGGATTATAGAGACAAGATTATAGAGCCACATTTATAGAGCCATTGATAGTCGTATGGGAACTGATAGAGTGAATATTGCAGTCGGCTGCGAAATTTGCTGCACGGTCTCCCATATGTCTGTCCTTGTTTCTATAAGTTTGGTTCTATAACTTTGGCTCTTTATCCTCAGGATATACTACTAAGGTGTGTTTCCATTGACATGGTGTACGCCCAATTTGGGCGATTAAGGTGAACCTTTTGACTAAGAATCGGCCGCATCCGGCCGCTTAATTTATAAATGCTACATAAGAAAAAAAATCACTTTAACCCTTTACCCAACGTAACGAGCGAAACCGGACAGGGCTATTCACAAAAAACACTCTTCAATTTTCATTAATGTTTTCATTTTTTGTCTCAAAATCATAGCTTATGACCCCTCATTGGAACGAGCTCGTTGAGATCGTTTCAATGTGGGGTTATAAGCTATGGTTTTGATTCAAAAAGTGAAAAAAAATGGTTATTCAAGAATTTAATTTTCAAGTGTCAGGTAAAGGCTTAAGAACAATTTTAACAAAACCATATCATGTGTCCCCTCGTGGGAACAATCTCGTCGAGCTCGTTCCAATGAAGGGTCACATAATATGGTGTTGTTGAATTTTTTTTTTAATAAAAAATATAATATTTAAGATAATAAATGTTGATATTGTCTGCATTGGGTCAAGGGTTAAGTTACATGATCAATAACACAACACAGATGAGACGTTTCCGGATCGTACACGCGGCTTTCCGATCTAAAATCCAGTGCTCTAACCAACAGCATGCGTGCTTCCATTGTCATCAGTAATCGTGTTAGCTAAAAACAATACACACATTCGTCGTATCTAACTTTGTAGAAATTGCAACTTAACAAGAATATTTGTGCTTAACTCCCCATCTCATCGCGTCGACATTTGTAATACTTTAAAAGCTCGGAAAGCGTACGCAAAAATATCCTGACTGTAAAACTCACCTCTAATATCTGAGACAAATTTCGAAAATCAGTGGAAACACATTTCCCATCAATCTCAACCCAGTTTCCTCGTATTCGGCACAGATGCAACTTCCTGGAACTCGCACGCAAGTTTATGTTGTTCTTTTTCAGATAACAGACACAAAATCGCGTCAAAACAAACGGGCATTGATTGAAAAAAATGACCTCATGCTATCCTACTTTCAATGCGCCGACTTGATTTCAAAGGATATGCAACGTGTATGTATTATAAAATATCCAATGTCAAAATTGATGCAGGTATTTTACTGTTGTTCTGACAGTGTATTCAAACCCGCCATACCAAAACGAATTTATTGCTCAGTAACTGGCAGCCAGCTTTCACACATACGTAATTATGTGTTATGTGCACCGCACAGTACATCAACTTATTATCGCGACGAGACTCGTAGTTATACCAGACAAAATGCGATTTACGTTACTTTAAGAATTTCTCGGTTCTTTTGAATGGTTGATTGTTTATGTGCTGGGTCACTGCAACATTACAGGTTTTGAATGGGAAAACACTGCAATAGTCCGCCAGGGGCACGTGCGTCCGTTTCTCTCTACGTCGTGTGACTTTTTTTATCGTTACTGACACTGCGGTTTGTTTTTGCGTTTAAAACCTTTGAACCCTGGTGGTACCATCCATGTCAGTTCCACGCTAGCAATAGGGCGAGTCCGTATTTATAATTTGGGGTAGAACAATTAATATTTTCAACGTGCAGCCTTAGGGCGGCACGTTGAAAATATTGATTGGTCTACACCACACATTTACCTTGCCCGTCATCCTCCTTAATGACATTATGACGTAGCTTGTGACCCGGCCGGAAAAACGGGGTCTGGAGTTCAAAAGGTTAAGATAAAACGTAGATAAAATACATCGGATTTACTATTCATATGTCTAAGTTATGACACGTGACGCGGCAGACCGGTCATATTGCCCATCCGGAAATGTTCGGGATGAGTCCCCTGTGGCCCCAAAATTGATACAGCTCAAGGCGTGTTGGTACATAAAATGTTGTGAAAATGACTAACAGTCGAAATGGATCTGATGGCACGGACTGCTCGTGTACCGAAATGCTCTTTGTAGACTTCATTGGCTGTCCTCGTAGAGACATATCGATATACCAGCAGTCTAGTCGGGGCGACCCCCCCCCCCCCCCCGGTGCATCCATTTTCCGAATGAGCGACGAAGCTGACATACGTATGCAATTAAAATGCTCTCTATCTGGACTGCAATTGATCGCCCACATGCAGGGAAGCAGCGTTCTTTCAGTTCCAAAAATCAAATATTTCTCCGGGTCTAGGTCCGAGGCCCCCTTTGTGCAGTTTCCGGTAACTTTTCTTGGCCGAGTCCGCTGCTGGACACATGATAATTTACAATGGCAGATTCATGGATTTGGAAGGGGTTCTAACCCCTCTGCTCGTACAAGGGGCAATAATTTTTATTGGAGTTATTTACATTCAACAAAATGTATTTATACCAATTATGGACAAATACAGCCGTCATGACTAGATTTGATGAAAAATTCTTTTAAAATAGTAAAAATATTCATTGCCTTAAGAGTTAAATTCATTACTGCAGTTGAGATACGCACTTCTCTTACGGGTGTGAAGAAACTGGATTGAAAATCAGTAGTTGAAACGGTTCGATTTCGAAATGAAACGTTTAACTGTATCAAAAATGTTTTTATTTCGTGTTTCGATCCATGCACACTTTTATGTTTCATAAGCGCTCACTGTATACGCCTTTAAAACAATCAAGTATTTGTGTACACTGAAAACGTTCTATTGATGTTTTGTTGTTGGAAGTGGCTATAATCTATTGGTCCGGCGCCGGACCAATAGCCAATTCTAGGCTATCGTTCCAGTCCCGGGCTAATAGCGTGTCAGCCATGTATTGGTTATTCTTCCGGCACTGGGCCAATAGTCATTCCAGGCAACCTGGTTATTAATACGGCGCTAAATTATATATGTGCATTAGAGGATATTTAGTGTTTTTGAGTGGATACCGAAAATTATCTCATGGGTGACCGAGACAAATGTTTATTTTTCGAGAGCGATTGCGCGAGCGAAAATAACCATTTGTCTGTGTCACGTGTGAGATAGTTTTCGGTATCCACTCAAACACACTAGATTTTCTTTGTATTATATGCTTTTTATAAGAATCTGATCATTCATTCCTACCGATAATTCCACTTTTCTTTTCAACCTTGAATTGATGCATGAAAGTAAACAGCTGATGCGCATTGATACGGAAGTGATTTGATCGATACTCGGAACAGGTAGCGTCCTACGATCTGATTCAGCTGGCGGGATCCATGCATCAATTTAAGGTGAATATGTGTTGAATTATGGCTGAAAATGATCGGTATTCACTCAAAAACACTCGATTTTCTTTTCATTATAGATTTTAGAACAAATTGATCATTTCCAGTGATAATTTGACACGTGTACACCCTGAAGTGATGCTTTGAAAGTCTACATCTTGATTGATACCGTCTGAAAATTTGTTTTTTTCTTCACAATGAGGGATACGATTTGTATCTTTCCGCAATGTTTTCGATAATCTATCGATCGTTTAGAGTATAATAAAATGCTGTTTCTCTGAGAAATGAACAGTGACAATTGTAAAAAAAATAGTTATTTTTTAACTAACTTTATTTTGTAAGAGAAGTTATTTCCGAAATATGTTATAGATTAATCTATTTTTAGGCATTTGGGGTATCAATTTCACATGTTATTCACTTTGCTAAAACTACTGTTAGAACAAATTAAAGAGAGGGACCAGCAAACACGCCAGTGATTCGAGGGTGAGAAATATTCCCATGACGCTGTTTATGTTGGCACCAAGCTTAGTAAATGTAGAAACGTCATTCTTTTCCTTCACTCGTCTCCTCGTTCTGCTTTCTTCAGTTTCTGTTCCGGTGTAAAAGGAATGGAAGTCCGTAGGAACGTTAGTCCCTCTGGACTATTATTCCGCGGAATTATAGTCCTAGGTCTAACATTTCTAGGAATAGTAGTCCGGCGGACTACTATTCCTAGAAATGTTAGACCTAGGACTATAATTCCGCGGAATAATAGTCCAGAGGGACTAATTTTCCTACGGACTTCCATTCCTGTTACACCGGGTTTAAACAATATCCAACCAACCCACCCGTTCTATCTGTCTAACTGAAATTGTGTAATCTCACAGACTTGGGAGACGGTTCACATAAGCATTCAGCTTTCTTCCGAATCCCCTACTTCAACAAGTTAGTTTAATATGATAGGTGTTAATTGCATTCACTGAAATGTATGCACAAAACATTCAATCTGTTTACACTTGTTTGCATGTATACAGTTAACTTATCTCTTTTTCAATAAATATTGTTTAAACTAAATGTAGAAATGAACCAGATCCTACAAATATTTCTGGTGCCTGTCTAGATGAACAAGTGAACATTAAAAAGTGCTACTTTTGACAGCGATGAAATTTAAAATTTTCACACATGTACTTTTAAAATGGTCTTTCCTTCCAGACAATTGATTCAGTTGTTGGATTTAACCTTTTTCCCGACCTGTGAAGACTATGGTCGTCATGCTTGACATTTTGTATGTAGTGTTAGCCTAATACCAATGTGGATACCAATGGAACCGGTTCATTGAGCTAGTTCCACAGGCACACAACTGGTCATAGTAAGTACAAACTACAGTAATGGTAAAAGGTGCCCATGATTTCCCTTTCCAGAATTGCGTATAATTTTGTCCACTTTTTAAATAATTCCACAAGATGGCACTCCGAGTCGACATCAAAAGTCGAAATTATGTCCCATGCTTTTGGCAAAGGACATAATTTTGTCTATAGATATCGACGCGTCGTGCAGATGGTACCTCCACCCTCATTCCGTCCAATATTTTAAGTTCTACCTTTGATTGTATATACTTGTCTTCAATCTTGAGATAAAAATGTTTAATAAGAGGTTAACAGTTTTCATATTGAAGCATTTGATTACATATACAGTATTGGTATTCTATCTTCAGAAAATAAATGATATTATTCTAAAACTAATGTGTTTTGTTCATATTTTTAAATTTTAAAAGGAAAAATCTAAAATGTTAATTTAACCCTTTACCTAACATGAAAAGCAGACGACACGTGCCACTAAATTCTTGAATAATTATTTTTTTTCAATGTTTTGTCTCAAAAACATAGGTTATGATCCCTCATTGAAACAAGCTCGACGAGCTCGTTCCAAAGAGGGGTCATATGTTTTTGAGACAAAAAATAAAAAATAATGAAAATTAATTGGCGATTTTTTCAGAATAGCGCTGGCCGATTTTCGATGTTAATACTTTGGAATTATGTTATGGATCATATGATCAGCACACAATGAAGTGTTCTATATTACGCCGGACCAATAGCTAGAAAAAAAAAACAAGGAAAAGCTATTGGCCCGGCGCCAAACCAATAGCCACTCCCTTTATTATTTTAATGAACTCCGATTATGTTTGACTCTGATTTTATTTTTGTATAGAGCACAGACTTTAATCTCCAGAAATTAGAGCAATGTGAGAAAAAGAAGATGTAATAAAGGAATTTAATTATGACACAGGGTTCCGTTGCGTCAAAAGATGGCTGTGTTAAAATATTGGTTTCGTCAGTAACTGTGTTCGTAAATACGATGTATCATACTTTGTCAAAATTGCTAATTAATCCTTTGAACCCTGTTGGTATATTCCATGTCAGTTAAATGGCAGCAGTTGGAAGAGTCCGTTATTTATTATTTGGGGGTAGACCAATCAATATTTTCAATGTGCAGCCTTAGGGCTGCACATTGAAAATATTGATTGGTCTACCCATCACATGTACTTAGTACCAATCCCACTTAATGAAATTATGACGCAACATGTGCCATGACCGGAAAAGCGGCCTCTCGATTCAAAATGAGTGCGCATCATTTTATCGCCACGGGCCCATCTGTGGTAAATTGTTGACGCGGGCAATGTTTTCGTTGAGCCCACTTTCAGAATACTATTGTATCTCAGAAATGGTACTTACAAAAATACCCACATTGTAAATCTCACCTTTTACTATCTTGGACTCTCTTGGACACCCAGAATTCTGCATAGGTGTGGCTTGTAAGGAAGTTCTCGAAACTCGCATTTGCGCTTTTTTTTATTATTTTTTAGTCAACCAAAGCAAGATTATGTGAAAACAAGATGATATTGAATGAAAAATATTCATTGTCACTATCCTGGAATTTTTTTTTTTGGCCCAGGTCTCTTCTGGCTGCTTCTAATTTTGTAACAATGATGGATAATGTTGTTCAGCTTCAGTCAGCTGCAGACATATGGGATGAACTCTTATGTAATCTGTTAACAAGGCAATTATGTTTTTAAACTGAACAAAAATATGTTTTGTCTATAAGTCCTGAATGTTTTTGTCGTAATCATAAAAATGTAATTTGTCCACGTTTCTGAGACTGGTCGACTGTAGCTCTAATAATATTCCTCATAAAACAAGATAAAAGGTTAGCGCATTGGCGATGAGAACAAAAACTTTCAACTCCAACTCTCCAAATTGGACTACGGTAATGCTGTATACAACACGTCACAGATAAACTTTAAGAACACGCCAATTCTGTGAAATCCTCTTCTACAGACACACTAAACCGTGCGGAAAATAAAAATCCGTTCCGCACACCTGTGCCGAATGGAAATCGTTGACGGACTATTTTGGACGAACATGTCATCTGTTAACATTGCGCACCTACCTGGAATTTTCATTTAACCCACAACCACGAAAGTCATGCAGTTTAAACGAAGCGATTGCATTCTAATAAGCAGTCACAAAGACAATAAACTAAATAAAAACATCTCTGTGTATAGAATTACTTCAAACCAATCATTATTACTTGTATAATGATAACAAATAAAATAGAACTAGCTCAAATATGCATGTACTACGATAGTACAAACATACGTACACCACATGTTTGGCCTATTTATAAATCTGCCCACGAGGATTCCCCAAAAATCGTACATGTGTTTGTAAACATTAGCAGACGATTGAGTACCCGAAACTGGACTGCTTGCGAAATAACTTGTTGACTGTTTCAAAATGAATTGCTGTCCGTCCTTCTAATAATTGTTTTATTGACGCGATGGCATATAATAAACACAAAATGACACGCTTGTTTGAATAGGTTAATCGATATGGCACTTGTGCCATCGCGGAAGGATAAAACTGGATGCCTGGGGCCTCTCGCTTTATTCTTCCGCGTTGGCACTCCTGCATCATCGATTAACCCATTCACACGCGGTGTCGTATGTGATGTTCTATATATGCAGAGTGTCTGGGAGAAATATTTTTCCCCGTGGGAGGGATTTACTCAAAACACCACTCGAGGATGATATTCCTCCCTCCACACCCGACATGACGTCATCGAAATAAAAATGTTATTTGTACCATCAACATGTACTGTTGTACCCATTGATTGTAGTGAAAATGGATTGTATAATCGGAGAAATGCATCGGTTAACGTACTGAAAGGGTTGGAAACAGAGGACATTCCGGTGACGTGGTCTTTGAAAGTGTTGATCTATATGACGTCATGAGAGGTGTGGTGTGACAAAACATCCTTAAGTGCTGTGGCAATGGGATGGGTATCTGTGTCAATTGAAGCGGAGCCAGGCGGTCATGATTATTTACAAAATGCAGAAGGTGATGAAATAAGACGGCTAATCATTAAATATTCAAATCAGAATGGTTACTTAGCCCTTTAACGGAGACGATATCAAAATTTAGTATTTTAAATATCATTTTTTCAAAGTTTTCAAAAAAATTCAACAAAACCATATCATGTGACTCCTCGTTGGAACGAGCTCGACGAGCTCGTTCCAACGAAGAGTCACATGATACGGTTTTGTTGAAATTTTTTGAAAAATAATAACTGCTGAATTTGCATATTACGTGGACGGATGCGGGCGATTGGTTGGGTAAAAGGTTAAAGTGAATAAGATAGACTTGTTTCATCCACGTATCTCACCTGGAATACTGCGTACCTCAATAGGGAGGCGGGTGGAGAAAATGGGAGGGGTTCTGCTGAAATCTCCGTACATATATTCAATGGTGATAAAGTATTTATTAAAAGGTTTACAAATGTGAAATTTTACTGTTTTGGGGAATAAAACACGTGAGTTTCCTGAAATTTAAAAAAAACGGTTCTCTTCACTTTATAACAAGTTGTTCGCAAAGCAGGCGATGGTTATGGGCGTCTCGAAGATGACCGGGGGAGGGGGTAAACACAATTTGTCCCGGCACTAATTACGCAAGTCCGACTGAAGTGATATTACAGCTACATCATAAGGGCATGCCTTCTTTGATGATGCCTTGATGATGTAGTTGGAATATTTGTCAACTAAATTTACAATCAAGACACTCGGGAAATTCGTTTGTGGATAAATACAGCAGTATTCGTAATACATAGCCTCCCAGCTTTTATTTAATTAGCGCGCATCGGACCAAACATTGGCCATCCTGGAGTCCAGCGTCCCTTACCTTCATTTGTATGAGACCGACTTCATGTGTGTCATGGGGCCAAGAAGCAAACGGCTGTCGGTTCGATTCTGTCCCGAGTCATTTGCATTGTGTGCCTGGGAAAGATATTTAAATTCCAATTGTTCTAGTGGGGCACGGTGACGCGTGTACTTAAGGCATAACGCACGTCGATGGTGCCTTGTCTTCAACCAATGCTACCTTATTCATACACTGGGGAGTACGGCAGTTACTCGCCGCTTCTTGCCGGGTACGTACGCCGGTTATCTACACTCATATTATCTTCAGAAACGACATTCACCAGAATGTTGGAAGTGTAGTTTAACAACAATTTTAAGTGTTCATTTTCTATTCATATTATATGTCAGTTTTTTTCTTGATTGAATGACAAGTATTTTAATAATATGCGAATTTGATTAAACTATTGACGTGCAGTTATTGCAAGGTTACTGTTCCTTCCCTATTAGTGGTAATAATAGTAATAACATGACTCTCTGAGACATTACGATTCTATTAGAGGCCCACCAGAAACTATAGACAGCCCTCTGTCTTATTAGCGACCTTCGACTTCGTCTCGGGCCGCTTAGGGACCTCGGGTTGTTAATCATGTCTGTTGTGTCGCTAATGAGCCGTAAATGCCCTTGAAAAACAAGTTATTGATATATTAGTACCAATTGAACACTGGAGAAAGAGATGTAAATGATCAAAAAAGATAAAAAAGATATTTCTGGAAAAAGAAAGTTTCCCACTTTCTCACGCTGTAGCAGGCTGTAAATGAAACTTTTAACAAAAGACATAATTATAAGTCCGACATAGGAAAGATACATAAGAATTAAGTAAACTGTTGTGTACGACAATTCTTTTTCTATAATAAATAACAAGAATCACAAAGTTTCCAAACATTTATAGCCACCTGCAACAATATATCGAAAAATGGGAAAATGGCAATATTAACTGAGAAAAAGACGAACAGTTGACAAAGTTAGTACACAAAATGATATATATCTCATATACTACAGCATTAGATTAAACATATTGATCTGTCGTTTGATGTTAAATGACAGAATGATTGGAATACAAGTTATTGCAACCTGTTTCCTTTCGTCTCCTGTGCAGTGCAGTGATAAATGCAATCAAACATGTGGAAAAAAACGACATACATAAACAACAATTACAATATTGTTATCGAACGAATTTACAAAGAAAAATAATTTGATGGTAATGGGTACACAAAAATAAAGTGAGTTAAATGGTGTTTATTTTTAATGTTGGACAATCAATAATTGATTAAGGTCGGAGTGATATGCAGAAAGTCTTGTCTCTTTGTCACTGTAAAATATATACTAGTATATCCCAGCACGTGACGGGAGACCATTTGTACATGTGCTTTCTAAATTATATGACAACATGTCGTGGGTGAGTACTGAAGCAGTAATAATAATTTAATTCCACAAATCGCCGTTTATTTGAACAATAAACGCCTTGGATAAATTTTTGCTTTATTCACCTAGTAGGGTGATAAATTTTCCCCGTTGGTTTTACACTGAAAGAATTTATTCCCCTAGTAGCGACGGACTTCTTGACTTCTGGCCTCTACCACATTTGTCTAGCATAATTAATAGTTCGATTGTTGATTTCTTTAAATCTTTTTGAAAGTATTACACAATGCCAGTAGAAAACACCACACACTGCTCATATAATAAAGTATGTTTGCATGCTTAGCTCAAGTTTGTAGGGGAATTATTTTTAGACAGAAATGTATTGCTGCACCTTGTTTATTTTGCCGATTTTGCTGGTCGAGCGAAATGGACTAATGTGCTCCTCACTTCTCGCTGTGTTTTGTAGCGAATTATAGCACGAGTACGCCGCGACTGCCCTGTAGAAGATTTATGGGATAAACAAAATAAACGTACAGTGTTTTCAAGTAAAAAAATTATTCTATTCATAGAATTAAGAAATGAAACCATAATTTAAGAATGAAACCGACTCGCCAGAGGCTCGTCAGTTTCATTCTTAATCCTACTCGTAGAATAAATGTTTTACTTGAAGACACTATACGTTTATTCTAATAATAATAATAATAATAATAATAATAATAATAATAATAATAATAATAATAATAATAATAATAGACTACAGCATTGTTGATTACTAGGACAGCTTTACCATATAGAGAGAGGTTTGAAGGTTAATTCGTTTACAGCATTGTTGATTACTAGGACAGCTTTACCATATAGAGAGAGGTTTGAAGGTTAATTCGTTTGATTTTTTTGGTGTTTGCAACATACAGTTTACGAGGTAAAAATCCCCAACAATTTGAACCAAAGTGCGAATTACTCTGCAGAAAGAAAATCCATTGTTATAGGTATAATAAAGAATCTAACAATTACGCTTTATCTTGAAAATTAACGTCAAAATTACGCAAAGTTTGTGGAACTATATTTTGTACCTATTCATACGCGAGCGGGATCATCCTGATTAAAAACCTCAACAGACGTTCTGCCAATTAAATTGCTGAGTTCCAGTTTTTTCGGTCCTTGTGACAAAGGGTCAGAAATCAACGTGTTACTGGAAAGTAAAATACAACAGTATTTCCTTTCCTGATCATTCAAAGTTTCTTTATATTTCCAGATAATTATGATCGCTTGCAGAATAGGCCCACAACTCATGCAAACTCATTGGTCAATGTTTATGTTAATGTTTACTAAAAAAATCACTTATAAAAGTAAACTGCACAAAACAATAACGGCGTTTTTGTAACAATAATAAAGTGAGTGGTTTCTTAAATAAAAATAAATCGGTTTAATTAAGACACATGGAGTATCCACGAAGTGAGGCACACCACATAAACCAGCATTGGCAGCAATGGGTTCCTCACAACGATCCAAATATTCTAGAAAAAAAAATCGATGGCAAACGGTCAAGGTATAGTTCACAGGTTAAAATTAAATTGAAACATGCTGATATAAGGTATAACAGCACTAAATATTTGTCAATAGGAGACCATTAAACGGTTCAAGCGAAAAGAATTATGATCGCATTACTTCAATTTTAGCATTCAAACATCTTTCTCATGCATAGCCCTTCGGACAACTTTTTCTGACCCGAAAACAGAGGGTCATGCAACAGATAAGAGAGAAAAACCTGGCCGGAAAGGAAGTTCCGGTCACGTGCACATATTTTTCAGGGAATTCCCAACAAAACCACACCAAAAGTAAATTGTATTTTTTAGGTCCAAAAGTCATCATATCACCCTCTTTATTTATTTGGAATATTCAACAGCAACACAAGATGTCATTAGAACGTTTCAAATTTTTATTGAAACAATATAATTTGCGATGGTTGCTTATTTTTAGCGATTGCATCATTTCCATGTACAACATTTCAAAGCGGATAACTCTTATTCAAATATTTGCTGCAGAGATACCATAACCCTTTACCTAACGTAACGGCCAAAACCGGCCAGCGCTATTCTCAAAAATCGTCAATTAATTTTCATTATTTTTTTCATTTTTTGTCTCAAAAACATAGGTTATGACCCCTCGTTGGAACGAGCTCGACGAGCTCGTTCCAACGAGGGGTCATAACCTATGTTTTTGAGACAAAAAATGAAAAAAATTAGTTATTCAAGAATTATTTTTGCAAGTGTCGTCTGCTTTTCAGGTTGGGTAAAGGGTTATAGCACAAAGTCCACCAACATTTGATTTGAGTTCTTATGTCAGAGAAATTTGTGGCCTGAAAATTCGCTTACGCAAGGATACAAAAAATACAAGACATCTAAGTGTACATCGTGGGTTATTTAATGTAAAAAGACTGTGGGTGATGGGAAATCTTTTAACCCTTTACCCAACGTAACGGCCAAAACCGGCCAGCGCTATTCACCAAAATCGCCAATTAATTTTCATTATTTTTTTCATTTTTTGTCTCAAAAACATAGGTTATGACCCCTCATTGGAACGAGCTCATCGAGCTCGTTCCAATGAGGGGTCATAACCTATGTTTTTGAGACAAAAAATGAAACAAATTACTTATTCAAGAATTTTTTTTGCAAGTGTCGTCTGCTTTTCATGTTAGGTAAAGGGTTAAAACAACTTTATTTAGAAAAAGAGCAGTATAAGAGGGTTATCGATTGATTGACTTCGGCAACTATACCGAATATATGAACTTATTTGCAGCTCATGTCTGTAAATACCCATCAGCCTTGGAAAATTTAAGTAAAAACATTCAGCCATTCCATTTGATCAGTTATGGGTCGATGCAATGGATGCTTGGAGAGTTTTCATTTCTACGCGAGCCATAAAGTGTCATCTAGAGACATTTCAGTTCATCGAGTGAATACAGGGACTGTTTGGGGGCCTATTGTCATTCGTAAAGGATTTGAGGCATTGAGTGAGCAGGCAGGTATATGGATATGTCCGGATTAAAGGGAATACTTTCACTAAAATTGAAGTTTCTGTTGGTAAGCTCTGGGAGGAGTTGGTAAATGAAGCGATGTTAGAGGCTGGGAAGGAGGAAAGGAGACTAGCTAGGGAAAGAAGTGACTTTGACGAGGAAATACCAGCGATACCAGTCATGTGTGATGTGGGTTGGAGTAAGCGAACCATAAACATTCTTATAATGCTCTTGGTGGTGTTGGATTCATTGAAGGTGCTGCTACTAAGAATATTTTGCATATGGGAGTTTGGAACAAAATGTGTTATATCTGCAGCAAATATACAAACCTGCAAAAGAAATCCTTAGAAATTGGAATGAATTGCCACAGGCAATGGAAACCGATGTTATCCTGAAGGGCTTTATAGCAGCCCAGAGATTGCATGGTGTCAGATTCATGCAGCTTGTTTGGGATGCGGACAGTTCGGTCTATACCATTCAACATGACCAAGTGCCTTTACGGGACTGTCAAGTAAAAAATAGAATGTGCTAACCATGTATCCAAATGCTTGAGAACAAAACTAGAACATCTTGTCATAGATAACTCACATTATAATGGAAAAAACAACCTAACGAATCAATGTAAACTAGTGTTAGTTTCACTTGTCAGAGCCGCAATAGCGAAACATTGTGAAATTTCTTCTGTTGATAAAAGTGCTACAACCAAGGTATTAAAGCGGGATATTATAAATGCTGTCCCGCACGTCTTTGGTGATCACAACAATTTTCAAGATTTCTGCAAGTCAAAATACAGTACGTGGAGAGTGGATTGTAACTAAATCACCCGCGGAGTGGAGTTATCACCCAAGCTATAACTTTCAAATTTTGGAAATATCGACAAAAAACACAAGCAATGTTTCAGCCAATGGACCTCCGGGTTTAACCCGGAGGTCCATTAGATGAAACTTTGCAGGTGCTGGTTATGCTTTGCAACAAATTTGCAATTATTGCTTGGGTGGAATCTCCACTCTGCGGGTGATTTAGCGATAATACACTCTCCACGTACTGTACAAGCTAATGGCCGTTAACCCTGAGACTACAACACTGACATCCAAAAATTCCATATTTGATGAAAATGGTGAGGATCGGATTTCCCAGATGAGGTCTCCAAGAACTGATCCGAAAGTACCTAGCCAAATGACTTGCATGTCGCTCGATTTTCTGAATATCATCCACAGAAATTGATCCTGCTCTGCAAAGAGACATATTGGTGCATCTTAGTGGACTGACGGATATACACAGAACGACACGACACACGCGTGTGAATGGATTAATCGATATGGCACGAGTGATAGCGAAAAAAGGAAAAAACGAGAGCCCACAGGCCTCGAGTTTTATCCTTCCGCAATGGAACAAGTGCTATATCCATTAACCCGTTCACACACGTGTGTCGTTCTGTGTTTATTACACGCCTTCGCGTCTATAAAAAACGATTGTCAGAAGCACATTCAGCAGTACTTTTGATAACTATCAAAACAAACAACACATTTTATCGCCAACCAAATTTGCGAGGGGATCCCGTGTTACTATTTCGTCCCCTGAGTTCCAATGTGTTCTATGTGTCTACTGGCACGTAGAACACATTGGAACCCAGGAGTCGATGTTAACTATCACTGAAGGATATAAATATTTCCTCCATGACTGAAGCTACACACTTCAGTTATAAAGAATAAAATATTTATATCGTTCTCTTAGAGTTTCAACTTGTGTCTGTTAAACTGTAAAGAAAATATACCAGCCACACGACAGGCTAGTCGGCAAAACTAGTTTGTGTTATACTTATTTCTAAAGTTTTGAGTCTTAAGATATGACAGAAGACCCCCTCGTTTGACCTTCGGCCTATAAGGTCGATAAAAATACATATCTGTTATCAACGTAGTTGTGCATAAGACGCAAACAGAGCTTTGGTCATGGTGTTACTTCTGATATGAAGCGCAATCCATAGAGTGAAAGTTTTTTGGCGCTTTTAATGTTATTTCACAAACTTTGAGACATTTTGTCCGTGAAAAACTCACTCTGCAAGTATTTCGGTAATAACCCACTTTGTAAATCATAATGTGTAAGACCAGGCTCTCAGGCCACCAGTCTAATACTGTAAAAAATATTCGACGCTGTTCTGGCCTGGAACCAGTCTACCTCTCTCATAGGTCATCGCCTATGTTTAGATTCACTCGTTTGAAATATATCAATTACAAAAGTTTGTGAAATGATGCGCATATCAATGATACAACTTCGCTAATATTTCGAAATAATATTTTGTTTACATACGTGTGTCCTATTACAAATTATTGGAGAGTGTTTGCGGGCACTCTCCAATAATTTGTAATAAAACAAATTTTGAATACAAAATTTAGACCACAAAAAATTATTTAGCCCATAACCATTTAACCCTTTACCTAACGTAACGGCCAAAACCGGCCAGCGCTATTTTCAAAAATCGCCAATTAATTTTCAAAATATTTTCATTTTTTGTCTCAAAAACATAGGTTATGACACCTCGTTGGAACGAGCTCGTCGAGCTCGTTCCAACGAGGGGTCATAACCTATGTTTTTGAGTCAAAAAATGAAAAAAATTATTCAAGAATTTTTTTTGCAAGTGTCGTCTGCTTTTCATGTTAGGTAAAGGGTTAATAGTTATGACAGTAGATTTGTTTACTAATAAACGGTATTTATTATACATCCATTCAACTTTGAACCCTTGTATTTAACGGAATAGCCGCTATGACATAAATGATTACGTACGCAATGGGTGATGTACATGCCGGTACTTTTTTCCCAGCACCGCTTAAACTAGTTTCTTTCCCATCGAGTCATTAGTTACGCTTCGAAAAGTTTCCAAATTTCGTTATACAATTACCGACAGTCTGTCGCATAGTGTGAAAATGAAAACTTCCAAAGCAAAACAAAGTCGGTTCACAAAAAATTGGTTAACCAAAAATGATATAATATTTTTTAAAAAACCCAATCATTTTCAACCAGAACATTAACCCAGTTTATCAAAAACGGGGAGAGGAACTCTTGGAAAGACTAACTGCCCTATTCAATTTAGCCATAGAAAAACAATAGGTCCTAAATGAGTGGAGAGAAAGCAAAGTGACATTTATTCACAAAAAGGGGGAAAAAGACGTTTTGGATAATTATCGAGGAATCTATTCAGTAGCAACATTGGAATAGTTTTCTGTAAAGTCCTGTATGGGAGACTAAAGGAGGTGATTGAGGAGAAGGGTTTTTTGGGAGAAATCCAGAATGGCCTCAGGAAGGGAAGGCGAGTTTCTGACCATTTTTTCACGCTATCCCAAATTATAGAATCCACGAAAGCAAAAAAAGAAAAAGATGTTTATGGCCTTTTTTGGGTGTTAAAAAGGCTTACGATAGACTATGGAGGGAGGGTATACTGCGCAAGCTTGAGGCTCTGGGCTTGGGTGGCGAGTTTGTTGGAATCATGAAAGCATTATATAAAGATGTAAAAAGTGAACTTAGCCTAACAACAAAACGTGTGTCTATGGAGATAGGCCTAAAACAGGGGTGTATCCTTTCGCCAATTCTGTTTGCATTGTACATCAAAGGTTTTGGAGATGAACTGCTGCATAGCGACGACAAGGTAGCAGTTGGGGACTTGAAGATCCCAGGGCTATTTTCTGCAGACGATATGGTACTAGCGTCAGAAAGCGAAGAGGGGCTAGTGAAAATGCTGGGAATTGTTGGGAAATATGGGAGCAAATGGAGCCTCGAACTTAATGAAAGCAAGAGCAAAGTTATACCTGTTGGCCGCAAAGTGGACCCCACTCGAAGGTGGAGAATGGGGGAGTTCTGTATTCCAGAAGGTAGCAGCAAACTTCTTAGTGTAGGAGAGACAGGTGATTACGAGTATCACAGGAAGAGGCATCTACCGAAACCACACAAATAAATTGATTCTGAGGGGGAAGCGAATCCTTAACCAAATGAAACTTATAGGGAGAAACAGTTTCAATAATGTTTTCGTGTGGAAAACCATTTGGGAAATGGTGGGTCTGCCAAGTATAACATACGGTTCGGCAGTGGTACCCCTAAACCAGACGGCTGTAAAGAGCTTGGAAATCCTTCAGAACGATGCAGGGCGGTGGATAACGGGTTCGAGTTATGCCGCAGCACAAGAAGCAATCAGGAGTGAGCTTGGGTGGATGAGGATCAAGGACGGGATATACTTATTGAAACTTGGTTATCTTAATTATTTGGTAAATCTCCCCGACAGTCGATGGTATAAAGTAATGTTCCTGAGAATGTTCAACTCACTATCAAGACAAGGTTGGTGGTCCAAATGAGGGAGCTAATAGAGAACTACTCAATATTCATCTCGGACCTAGACGATGGGGCAAACCAGGGTAAAAATATCATCAGAGAAAGGGCTATGGATGATGGTAACCGTAAATGGCGAGAGGGGGTCAAATCAAAGAGGTCTTTGGATGGTCTGCTTGATAAAGAGATGCCTGGTTTTGAAGAGTACCTTGATTGCGTTTGGGGGCTCACTATTGTTCAAGCTGAGGTCGCGGTCTCTGGAGCTGAGAGGAAACATTGGGAAAAACAGTGAAAAGAGTGCCAGACGTGTAATTTGGGCGTGGTGGAGACCCTGGAATATTTTCTTCTAGAATGCCCAAAATACCAGTCTAAAACAATAAGATTTGCTGGGAGTATAATGGGTCAGTGGGATGGGAGAATGAAGGACATGTGGTTAGTGGGAGATTCAATGGAGAGGGTTAATATGCTAATCGAAAAGATTGGGAAGAATGGGGCAAGGGATGTCATCAAGTAGTTTGTCTCCGAGTGGTGTGAGGAGAGAAGAAACGTGGGAATAGAGAGGCAGTTGGGAGTACAAGGGAAACCAAGGCCTTCTCATGCGAGAACCGCGACAAATCAGCGGCCGGCCAAAGTGTTATTACTATTATTATGACAGAGGATGTGGAAAACTCTAAATGCCACACATGTTATGAATATAATTAACTGTATGATTTATCTCAACCACAAAGATTTATTTTCCTGTGGTTTCTGCTCAATATATAGACAATAAACATATAGTGTGTTTTTATATCTGTGTTATACAACGAGTTGAAATATGGTTTATTTTTTCGAGGCTTCGCCGAGAAAAAATAAACCATATTTCAACGAGTTGTATTACACAGATATAAAAACACACTATATGTTTATTGTTTTTATCTGATAACAAACAGACACCCGTCTCGTGCGTCTACCCGACTTATATATGCTTCCCACGGGCCTCCAAAGAAAACCAGTCTACGAGACAAAAGAAATAGGACAAGACGCATAGAGTTGAGTCCCTTACATTACAAAATCGATGACGGCGATTGTAAAGTGCGATTGCACTTCTTGCATCATGTAACTGCACTGGAACAAAATAAATTTTAACTATTTTATTAACAGTATCAAAACGGTGTTTCAGTAGAGTTATTCTTTTTTTGACATAGTTCCAGTTTTCTTCCGTGTTTTATGCTGTAGTCCCAATATAACAAATAATTTTGCGTTTGTTTACAATTTTTACGAAGTGTGTTTTTTCATGTAGAGCAGACGAACTTTTAATTAGCGCAGTTCCGCGAGTACTTTTGATCGAGGCCGTGACTATAAATAGTTCGCAGTCGCCGCATACTAATTACTATTAACATTCAAGTAATTTCTACAATGTTTTGAAGCAAAATTTTAGGTTGCCTTTATTGAAGCAAAGTAAATAAGAAATGACACCATCAGAGGATTTTGACAAAGTGCAATAAGCGTACAATTAAAACCTGACCTGTGATATAACGATGTTTCATGAATGAATGAATGAAAATGGAATTGAAAGAGGTCAGAGGTCGTTCGCATAAATTATAATTATATACAACACCCGTTGTATATACTTCAAGTATATACAACGGTTGTTATACTCTATGGTTATCAGATAAATAGAGATATTTTCGTCTGCATACTACATACAGGCAAGCTTGAGGCAATTACTTTGAAATGAATTAATTATAATTCAGTTACTTAATTTTTTCTCAGTTACAATTACAATTACAGGGAATGAGCATTGTAATTCAACTCGAATTACAATTACTTGACAATGTAACTCAATTACACGCGCAATTACATGTAATTGGTCAAAACAGTCAATTTCCAACTACACCCAATTATATCAATTCTATGTAATTAATTACACTCAGCTACAACTCCTAATTACAGTTGCCTGACTATAGGAATGACCGATGATATTAATAGGTTCGTTTTGCACAAAAATATTAATATTATTTAGTTTTATTAATATCACAAGATTTCATTCAAGTCACTACAAAATCTCTCTGTAGGGTGGCCCCTGAATCCCCAAATATTGTAAGCTGTTGGTGCTTGAAATGTCATGAAAACGCCCAACAGGCAAACTGGTTCTGATTGCACAGAATGCCGATATATTGGATTGTTGTCATTGCCAGTCCACATAGAAAACATTTCGATATACCAGCAGTCTAGTCTCCCACCGATCGCTCAGGTGCAAGGAAACAGCCTTCTTTTATTTTGAAAAAAAATCAAAATGTACTCCCATTGGGCCAAACTATGATCGGCCCAATGGTTTCGCGCACCCCAACCCCCTGTTGATACTATTATTGACGATGAATGATGAAGATGATACAAAAATGCTATTGAAATTCATCTTTGAGAAATGCCATGCACTGCAAAAAATATAGGTTCTCTTTAGAACCAAAACTGGATCTAATATTGTCCCTGAGATGTGACCAGTTTCTGTTTAAACAGTATTTATTTCAAATCCAATAAATTTATAAAGATTAACATTAAATATTAACAGAATTAAACATAAATTGAGGGGGTTTCAGCCGTAAGTTTAGAGCTTATACGAGGTTATCTCAAATCATTATTAAGCAAAGATATGAATAGTTGGCATATCGAATCAGTTTTGGTTCAACACAGAATCAAAACTGATTCGATATGCCAGCTGTTCATATCTCATTTGTTTCAAAATGTTTGGCGACTGCGTTGAATAAGCTCCAAGTTTAGTGCTGAATCTACTTCAGTTCATGTAATATTCTGTTAAAATTGAATGGTAATCTTGGTAAATTTATTTGCTTTGAAATAAATACTATTTAAACAGAGCTGGTTCCATCTCAGGGACAAGATTAGAACCAGTTTTAGTTCTAAAGAGAACCTATATTTTTTGCAGTGTGGATCACTCAGATGCGCGGAAGCAGCGTTCGTTCAGTTCAAAAAATCGAATTTGTTTCCGGGTTCGGGGTCCGCTTTAGTTCATTTCCCGGAACTTTTTCTTAGCCCGGGTCTCTTCTGGCTGCTTCTAATTTTGTAGCGATGATAGATAATGTTGTTCAGCTTCAGTCAGCTGACGACATATAGGATGAACTCTTCTGTAATCTGGCAACAAAGCGGTTGTTTTTAAACTGAACAAAAAATGTTTTGTCGAACACGTCCTGAATGTTTTTTGTCGTAATCATAAAAAAGTCACGTGTCCAAGTTCAGAGACCGGTCGATTATAGCTCCAACAAATACTGCATAAAGCGAGGTAAAATGTTAGCTCCTTGGCGATGAGAGACAACAACACTCAGCACCAACTGCCTGAATGGCAGTACAGCACGGTAGCTCTGTGTACAAAGGTGTACAACACGTCACATGGGAACTTTTATTATACGCCTGTTCTATGAAATCCTCATCTACAGTAACACTAAACCATGCAGATAATAAAAATCCTTTCGCCTACCTGCGTCGAACGGAAATCGTTGACGGACTATTTTTGGACGAACACGTCATCTGTTAAAACTTAAAATAACCCTGCCTACTTAAAATTTCCATTTAACCTATAGTCACGGAAGCCGTGCAGTTTAATTGAAGCGACTGCGTTATATTGAGTTGCTGCAAAGAAAATAAACTAAATAAAAACATATTTGTGTATAGAACTACTAAAGTTTAGAAGGGGAAGTTCAAACCAATCATTATTAGCTTCATGGTGATAAAGCATTGAACAGAACTAGCTTTAGTATGCATGTTCTACAATAGAACATACATACCTACATCACATGTTTGGCCTATTTATAAATCTGCCCACAGAACCGATTGCTAGATAACTTAATACTTACTAAATGAATATTGCTGAGTGTCCTTCTAGCAATTGTTTCTATAGACGTGAAGGTGTGTAATAAACACTGAACGACACGCGCGTGTGAATGGGTTTATCGATATGGCACGAGTGCCAGCACCGAGGGATACAACGAGAGGTCGCAGGCTCCGACTTTTGTCCTTACGCGATAGCACAAGCGCCATATCGTTTAACCCATTCACACGCACATGTCGTTCTGTGAATGTCCTCAACCAATGCGGACCCCACTTGTGTTGCGAATTGTCGGACGGTAACAGTTACTGTTGTATTCGGTAGTTTTCTTTGGGTACTACGAATCTTCACTCGTAAAACTGTCTACCCGTTATATGCAACTGACTGTTGGAGGTGTCGTTAAATTCAAATACGGAAAGAAAAAATATTTTTTTAACCCTTTACCTAACATGAAAAGCAGACGACACTTGCAAACAAAATTCTTGAATAACTATTTTTTTATCATTTTTTGTCTCAAAAATATAGGTTATGACACCTCATTGGAACGGGCTCGTGGAGCCTCTGTTTTTGAGACAAAAAATGAAAAAAATAATGAATATTAATTGGCGTTTGAGAATAGAGCTGGCAGGTTTTGACCGTTACGTTGTATAAAGGGTTAAAAACAAATATTTTGTTATTCTTCAAGAGGTTTAACAGGTACAGAGTTTAAAAATGCATATTTGGATATATCATCATCCCAGATTGAAATCATCATGAAATCGAATTTCGATAAAGTTATCTTCCTAGAAGTTATTAAACGCGTGAGGAAGGTCCATTTAAGATGCACGTAATTGTTCAGAAAACACCTATGACATCGACAGAAGATAAAGACAAGTTTCCTTTTGTTACTTTTAATAAACGAAAACAACAGATAGCTCTCCAGCTGTCTGTTGTTTTCGTTTATTAAAGGAAAGAAAACAAAACTTGACTTTTGACGACAAATTACTTAGACGCAGCTAGTTCACAGATAATCCGTTATTAAGGTAATCTATCAATATGCCCTCCTTAGTGTTTAACAAATGGGTTTTATAGTAGTTTACAAGTTTTAGTCTTCTCAGGAAAATATTAGCAAATATCACCTCCTATACTTTAAAGGTAATGGAAAGGTCCCTGTCTGTATTATAGTAGTAGTAGTAGAATATTTTATTTAAGTGTCACATTTCAATACACACACATAATATACATAAAGTATTTACAAAATATTTATATGAAATCCAGTCTATGAAGGCTTATGAGACACATTTTCATCAGAGGTAGGTCATTTTTACAGTAGTTCATAAAAAAACAAAAAACTAAACAACCCAAACCCGAAAAACCAAAACACGCATACACACACACAAACCCTTGCACACACACACAGAGTAATATGTAGACATACGCACATATGCACTTGCGTATACTTTCGTGTACTAATTTCCTTTCACTTTTTCTTACTTTCTTCTCCCCCCCCCCCCCCCACCCCCATCACATATATCTGTCTCTCTCCATCTCTTTCCTGCTGAAGTGTACTCTCTCTTAGAATGGCACATTATCAGATATTTTAATTCGGCATCTCCCTTACATTCACCCACGTATTTTTACATACACACAGGCTTAGCTATTTCAATTGATAATACAAATAACAACAAAGTGGAGGAACGTTGAAAAAGAATATAAAAGTATGTACAAACCCCTACAGAATTGGATGAAGGATATTTGTTTCGGTATGCAAATATCTCCCGTACACCTCCACCCCCCCCCCCCACCCCCCTGTGAAATAATCATTAGTTTCAGTCACGAGTGAGATACTTTTATGTCACGATGTGCACACTGTTGATATAACGAACAGGAAACTCATTTCTCTCTGCTGGGGCACGAAATAGATAGAAATTACTTTCCCGTGCAGGGTTAATGCATGTGCTGTATTTTGACTGGGAAATTGGGAGATAAATCGGGGGAGGTAACAGGAGAATTGTTTTGGATGTGACGTGTTAGGTACATACTTTGGGGCGATACGTCAAAAAAGACACAGCCATTTTCAATTTTATTTTTTCCATGCATTCAGAAGTGATATTCCTTGTTTATTTTTATTTACAGGTTACAGTTATGATGCGTTCCGAGTTTGTGTCTTCAATGGTGGAGGAAAGGGATACATGTACCTGGTGAATCTGAATGAACAGTTTCTGGCTGAAGTGTCTTTGGAATACTTAAATAGTTAGATTTGTAAAATTGGGCTAACGCGAATGTTGAAATAATAATTGTCGTATCGCCAGGCATCCTAGAATAGTATCGTTGTATTTTATGTTAGCGGTGAGTAACATGCATGTGTGTGTTTACTGGGAAAAAATGGGAAAAACAGTTACGGAACATGAAAAGATGATGAAAAAGTGGTTTTCTTATTTTTAAAAAAGGTAAGGGGTTTTAGCTAAGAATAATAATAAAGCTTTTGCCTGAAACTTGCATCAGATTCTCGGTGGTGTCCCAAAATGTGATCACAACTCGTTGGTGTCCAGAATGGGATCTCAACTCGCCTGCTTTGCAAATCACAGTACATGCACATTTTCATGATAATTCATTTATCTAATAATTCTATCACATAAACAGATTAAATCTTAAATTATTAATACAGATTTGGAACATAATGTTGGGCGCGAAACAGTTTTTAAAAAAAAAATATTTTATGGAACTATATTGTTGAGCTCTATAACAAACAACGATTAACGCGGCCACCGCAATTTTCAAAGTTGTGTTGTCAAATTATTCACTCTCAGTGTCACGTTCTATGATGATCCGCTTGAATTTACGAGTGTGCGGCGTGGGCGCATCCTAAGGAACCGGTAGGTGTAATATTGAATTGTGAAGTTTCTATTTATTAGTTCTGTTGGTAACTGTAAGGAATTCTGTTTTGGTTTCCAAGCGATCAGCTGAGTCGATCATTGAAACGCACATAGAATGTATTCATGTGCCTGTTGCTATAGCCCGTCGCGTTACCGGAAACGAGTCGTCTGTATGATACGGAATCAGAAAACATTATTTGATACGTACCGTTTCTCGTGGTTTTCAGGCCAAAATCTATATGATTGTTAGATAAAAGCACAGGACATGCACATTATCATGATAATCTGTACAGAACAGTGATTAATATTCAAACGTTCAACCTTATTGAGAAAATAACTGCAAAAAGTCAACTCCTGTATTTTATACTACTCAAGCGGAAAAACCTGGAATTTGTGAAATGATGCGTTCAAACATCGATGATACCTCCGTATGAAATTTCCATGCCCTTAGTCTTATTTATTTATTTATTTATTTA
This sequence comes from Pictodentalium vernedei, assembly GCA_031216915.1. Lineage (NCBI taxonomy): Eukaryota > Metazoa > Mollusca > Scaphopoda > Dentaliida > Dentaliidae > Pictodentalium > Pictodentalium vernedei. Next base: position 298,131,436 of record CM062288.1, read on the forward strand.
TTTATTTATTTATTTGGGTTTAAGGTCGCGGACGTGCACAATGGCTAATCGTGACCGTAACAGTGTGTGGAGCACCCGGAGAGAACCACAGAGATCGACGAGCAACTGTGAGGTCTTCAATATTCTAACTCTGTGCAAGCTCCTCTCAAGCAGGGTCACAACGGTTGAAGACATGTGCACCATCGATGTGCAGTACGCCTCAGTACACGGCGCCACATGCCCCCCACGTGTGCAACCGGGATAAAGTACCTTGCCCAGGGACACGTCGCGGGTCGTCCCGATCGAGGATCGAACTCAGGACTTCTAGCATAGAAGTCCAACAGTCTACCCCTGAGCCACCGCGCTCCCACTCTTTATCTCAAATTCACTCGTACCATCAAGAAATTAAGGGGAGCTAACTTTCCCATTATTCGTTTCCAATGACGATAATTATCAACCATGATGACATTCAAATTGGATAACGGATATCCGAAAAAGGCTTGTCGCGGGAGTGGTGAAATGAAAATTAATTAAATGCTAAATCCTTATGAGTTACAAACTGATAAGTAACTAATGTAATAATGACAACCCCAATTGGAATAAATTGATTTTTATGAAAAATCAATGTCCTGAAGAGCACGGGTTCACACTCACATTTTCTTCCTTTGACACACCTGATACAGTCGTGTCTTATTCCAGCATTTCCTTCCATGAAATCAGGATCAGCAAGTTGTTAAAAAGCAAGCAAAATAAGTGTCTTAAAATTGCGTTCAGGAGGTTATTTATAATAAACCGAAGGTATGTATGGAATATTTGAGTTTTCTTTCCTGTGTGTTCAAAAGTTTTTCTTTTTCTTTTCCCTGTTAGATTATTTGTAATTATTTTACTTTCAATCCTTTTTCTTCCCCCAAAACAAATCGTATTCTCACTTCCACTCGTCGAAAATGGTATTCCACTCCCAGCATCGTATTCCACTCTCAGAGACAAGAACTTGTTTTTATCGTTTACAAATCGTTTGAGTTTAATCAGTTATAAAGGGTTGTTAATAAAGTATAATAAATAAATAAATAAATAAATAAATAAATAAATAAATAAATAAATAAATAAACATTTTGAAACAAAGGAGATATGAACAGTTGGCATATCGAACCAGTTTTGGTTCTGTATAGAACCAAAACTGATTCGATATGCCAACTGTCTATATCTCCTTTGCTTAATAATGATTTGAGGCAATCTCGTATAAGCTCTAAACTTACGGGTGAAACCCCCTCAATTTATGTTTAATTCTGTTAATATTTAATGTTAATTTTTATAAATTTAAGGAGAAATAAATAAGGAGAAAATAAAATAAATACAAATGTTCACTGCTCGAATTCGAGAACGATTTTATCCACTTGTGGAGCGCGCGGATTATTTCAGGAAGCTGACGCCTCATGAGATAATCCTCCGCGCGCGACACTCTGGAACTAAAATCGTACTCAAATCCGAGCAATGAACTATTGTCTATTTATTCAATCGCGAGTACGCCTGTATTTGTGCTTTGTGCTTTGTGATCACTTACGGAACATATGGCAACATTCCGCTCGCAGCGCAACTATAATGTTAAAAAACTTAGCAAATCATTCTTAATTAGGATGTCGACTTTAGAGAAGGAGCACATGAGATGCTGAGTGTTGGGTCAAGTATCAGCTGAGAAGTGACACCGTAAGATTCGGAAGTCGCTGATATTTTTTGTGAATAGACATCCTCCACTCACACTCACCTCCAACGATCGTCGTACCTCCCGGTGTTAATTATATAGTGTTGAAATGTCAGATATAGGAAAAACTGGAAAAATTAATGGCGAAAGGGTGTGAACCCACCCCTTCCTAGCAACACTCCTGCTTTCAACCAACTGTGTTATGTCGTGTCAAAAAGTAATACCAAATGGGGCCTAAAAAAGCCTGGGGATCTTTTGTCCTTGGGAGCTTTTTCTGGGAATCTTTGGTCCATATCCCACCAGTGTTGTCTGTCTCCCATGCGAATCCAGTATCAATATGCGTACTATTGGTAAACATAGAAACGCAGGTACAATCGGATGAACTTACCATTAGTATGAACGATTGAATAATTTATTCAAATGGTAAGCAATGGTATTCCGTGTGGAAAGTTCGCATGGACCAGCGCATGGACCCGACGTTCAACCCTTTGGGACGATAGGGCGGGAATCTGAATGAATGAATGAAACTTTATTTTGCAGCACACTCAAATACAAGACCAATTACAAAATAACAAGGTAAGTGAACACTGAATGGAAATGGCATAGCTGGAGAGGTTGTCTTCCTGCTATTCCCATACATCAGATTTCTTGACACCAAAGCCTTATCCTTTTGTCTTTTTCTCGATGGTTTTGCCTAAATAAGATAAAACAATCCCCATGCACGGACCGTGGACATTTCTTGCTAAAGTCATATCAGTTAAACCGTCTGATAGTTTAGAAAGAGAAATAGTGGGTTTGGAAGATGAGATCATCTTTGATAAAAAAAAGCAAACAGGGCAAGGCGGATTGCCAAGTTATTATGGAGAAATACGAATTCGGGGTTGTATTAATTACTGTCTTTTTAACCCTTTACCCAACGCAGCCGATATCAAAATATATTATTTTAAATATCGTTTTTTCAAATTGTTCAAAAAATTTCAACGAAACCATATCCTGTGACCCCTCGTTGCAACGAGCTCGACGAGCTCGTTCCAACGAGGGGTCACAGGATATGGTTTTGTTGAAATTTTTTGAAAAATAATATTTTTTCAACAACTGAATTTGCATATTACGCGGGCGGATGCGGCCGATTCGTTGGGTAAAGGGTTAAACAGGGGCCTACTGAGTTGTTGAGTTTCTGCCTTTAAATCATTCCAAATTTTCGGAAAAAAATGAAGCGGGACACCTGCAGAGAAACGTGTTCTCGGTTTTAGTAAACGGACATTGACATTAAAGCTACTCGAAGTTATCTCTTTGCATGGATGATTACCGCAATGAGTTTTTAACTTTCTTCTTAATATTCCAGTGGCGATAACTCATACCATAGTTATCTTGCAATGGGACTAGATTCAAACGAAAATTGACCTTGAATCTCCAAACTTATCGAGGAAGAAGCCATAATCGACTATTGAGTGAAACAAGGCGCCATCTGCAATGATTTAGCATTGCAGATGTCGCCTTTGTCTATTCAGCTGGCGATATATTGTGAAAACTAGACGTAACGCGATCTTCGCTATTGCTTCAACTATCATTTTGAGGAATTATTCGACTACATTTGTGTTATCTTATCAGAGTGGATATACTGTCAATCTCGTTTCTGAGAAAACTGTCGGATGAGTTATCATTTTCAGAAAGTTGAAAATAAAGAAATGTATGAAATCAAAACTCTCCAGGGTTCGATTTCTTTCGAATAACGTAGGTGGTTTCGAAATGAATCGAGACAGTGAAGAGATTCAAAACAAATCGAATCTCGAAAGTTCACAAGAAAATTGTAAGCACGTATATGATTTATTCCTGCCATTCACAAAAGAGACGAGGAAGCCTGGAAATAAGCGGACTTGTCTTCTGCAGAATGAGGTCATAGAGGGTAAATTTGGAGATTTTACCCTGCACAGTTAAATATACCCTCTGTGAACCATACTCCGAATCGAGGTCTCAAGCATAAACAGAAAGAGGTACCCAGAGGAGTGACAGATTGCTTATTTCCAGACTTGGAGCGAGCGAAATCAAGACAACAGGAGTGGCTTAAATCGTACTGATGTGCAATAATATGCGATTTTGTTTGGAACTACTGGGGGGGTATGTAGCGAGTAATCGAGGGTCCTCATTGTGTGTCGACTCCAAATGAGATCTATGTATCGCAACCACGAAACTCAGCATGCAGGAAAATCATGGTCCGAATTGAATTTAGCTGTTTGGGCCATTTAGCGTCGCCACCTTAGAAGAAGAGAATGCAGTGTTTCACGAGGGACTTGTACAGTAGTTGGTCACCACTGATCTGTGGATATCTCCGTGTACTTCTGTTTTCTCTTCCGTACAACTGTCCGGTAGATCATGATTCGTGCTCGTGAAGTGTCGTTAAGCGTCATCAACAAGAAGGATGAAACAGAACCACACGATGACTTTAAATCTCCGTAAACAAACTGGTGTATTTGAATTTGTTACTGAAACAATGATGTCAGTGGGTAATGTTCCTTAACCCTTTACCTAACATGAAAAGTAGACGACACATGTAAACAATAATTCTTGAATAACTATTTTTTTTCATTGTTTGTCTCCAAAACATAGGTTATGACCCCTCATTGGAACGAGCTCGACGAGCTCGTTCCAAAGAGGGGTCATAACCTATGTTTTTTTAGACAAAAAAGAACATTGGTGATTTTGTTTACTAGCAAACTGAATGGCGATTGACCGTCACTAACAGTTGAATATAACTGTGCTTGGGTGGAGTTGCAGTTGGGGTTTTGCTAGTTTCCTCGTGTATGAAGTCTCAAAACAAAAAAAAATGCATTGCAATGTGTATCGTGATACCGCTTAAAGTGGTAGAGCGGTGGCTCAGGGTTTACGGTATTGGACTTAAAACCGACAGGTCCACGGTTCAATCCCGATCAGGGGTTACTGCGTTTGTCATTGGGCAAGGCATTTAATCCCGACGGTCCACGTGGGGGCATTGTCAAGTTCTGTGCTAAGGCCTTCTGCACGTTATGGTGCACTTGTCTTCAACTAATGCTAACTCAAATTGTGTGGAGTTGGTATGTTGAGGAGTCTGACAGATACTTGCCATTGCTCGGGTGTTCTCTCAGGGAGCTCCGGCTTTTCCACCCGCAAAACTGTCCGACACGAGGTGACCCTGGTTGTAGAATGTGTCGTTAAACCCCCAAAATACGAACAATAAGAACAGCTTAAACTCCCTGGGTACAATTTTGTCCATTTTTACAAATGTGTGTTCATTATAAATAGATATTTACACCACTATTCATGCATATATTAACCCTTTACCTAACATGAAAAAACGACGACACTTGCAAAAAAAAATTCTTGAATAATTAATGTTTTTCATTTTTTGTCTCAAAAACATAGGTTGTGACCCCTCATTAGAACGAGCTCGACTAGCACGTTCCAATGAATGGTTATAACCTATGTTTTTGAGACAAAAAACGAAAATATAATGAAAATTAATTAGCGATGTTTAAAAATAGGGATCGCCTTTTTTGGCCGTTACGTTGGGTAAAGGGTTAAAGGAATTTAAAATTCATCTGACATTCCCGAATTAATTTAGTAGATTATGTTCCACTTTTAGAAGCAAGAAATTAGATTTGTCTCACCTGAAACGTCGTTAAAAGTATGTCGCGATTTCTAATGGAAAACAGTTCTGGAGAAAAATGAAACCGACTCCATATGAAAATACATCCATTGAACAATGCGAACTGTTTGTTTATTGAGATTTATCGGCATATTCCTCAGCCTTGATCATATCGCGTCGAACAGTTTTACGAGTGGGGAAAGCCGGAGTACCCAGAGAGAAACAATGATCAGTGGCGAAAAAAGTGTCTGTCTCTCCCACTTACTAACTCTGCACGAGAGAGTTGCCAGCAGATGAATACAAAAGTCCCATCGATATGTAGTGCGCCTTAGTGCACAGCGCAACCGGGTCCCCAGGCGGGAAATTTAGAGTAAATACCTTATCCAAGGACACAATGCAGTCGCCGCTGGTCAGGATCAACCCGTCGACCTTTCGGTTTATAGAATAATACCCTAAGCACCAATCCACCGCGCTCCTGGACGATATCGTTGAAAAACATCTTGATTATATAAGAATTGAAATGAATTGTCCATCGCGTTATCGGAGTATGAATGTCGGATGGCCCTGTTGACACACGCCCATCCCACATTCAGATTCCGATGGAGTGACATGTTGTTCATTTCACGTCTTATAATTTAATTTTAAGCAGTTGCGTACACTTGAACTCCCTGTCATCTCTTCAATGGAAATATCAAACGATGACACATTATTTTTTGTAATGACGATACTTTCATAGATTTTAACAGAGGCTTGTACACGGAGTCTGGAATACTGAAGAGGAATGCTAGCGTGAGCAACCGAAGTTTGTAAATTAAATTATCTGTGTGATCTTCAATGTAACCTCGTGCTCTTTCAACACGACCCACTTTTCAATTTTGGTTTTTCGACCATCGGAAATATTCCAGAAGATTGAATCTAAAATCTACCATAAGCATTCAGTTTCTTTGAATCTGCACATAAATAAGTCGTCAATCGACACTTGATTTGAACGAGTTTTTTTGTTTTTCTCGGCACGCAGGGATGTGGCGACAGGGGGGGGGGGGGGGGGGGTGGGGGGGGGGGGGGGGTGGTGGGGTCTCACCGCCCAGCTAGAAGTATTTTTTTTCAATAGTTGGAAATTTCGAAGTCAAAAATCAAATAGTTGGAAATTCAATAAATTAACATTGCTCATGAAAAATATTAAAATTCCAACTAATGATTGGAAATTTTGATCTTTTATTTCAAACTGGAAACTTGAGTTTCAAATTTCCTACTCTAATAAAATTGACATGGCCTCAAAATTTCGACTCTGACATCAATTCGGTAAATTTTCTGACCTAGATACATTATAAATGATGCTTTTTCCGTTTCAGGACTAGTGAAAATTTTCAGAAGGGTTCATAACCCTTTACCCAACGCAGGCGATTTCAAAATTCATTATTTTAAATATAATTTTTTTTTTTTAATTTTTTTAAAAATTTCAACAAAACCATATCATGTGACCCCTCTTTGGAACGAGCTCGACGAGCTCGTTCCAAAGACGAGTCACATGATATGGTTTTGTAGAAATTTTTCGAAAAACAATATTTTTTCAGCAGCTGTATTTGCATATTACGTGGGCGGATGCGGGCGATTCGTTGAGTAAAGGGTTAAAAGATATCACCCAGCGCTACAGTGCAAACACCTATCGAAACCACACATAGTTGGAATTTACCCACCCCCCCCCACCCCCCCCTCCCAGCTGAAACCCTCTAGCCACATCCCTGTCCGCACGTCCGTAGTTTTATGATTACGTAGTTCCACTAGTTGTGTTAATATCTTTATGGTTTCAATTTAAATTAAATACTTATTCATATAAAACAGAGGCAGGGAAGAATATCTATCTATCATACGCTAAACCACAGATCATCAAAAAAGTTCAGAAAGATAGAAATCGCATCCCTCATTGCGAAGATATAGAAACTTTCACTTTCACGGTATCAATCAAAATGACGGCTTTCAAAGCATCACTTCAAGGTGAATACGAGTCAAATTATCACTGGAAACGATCAGTTTGTTCTAAAAAGTATAATGAAAAGATAGTTTAGTGTTTGGGGGTGGACACCGATCATTTCCGGTAAAAATTAAACACGTATTCACCTTGACTGATGGATGAAACCCGCCAGCTGAATCAGATCGCAAGACGCTTACTGTCCGGAGTATAGATCAAATCACTTCTGCATATCAATGCGCGCTGTTTACTTACATGCATCAATTCAAGGTCGATTCAAATGATCAGATTCGTATAAAAAAGCGTATAATAAAAAGAAAAGTGTCTTTGAGTGGATATCGAAAACGATCTCACTCGCTACTGGGACAAAGGGTAATTTCGCTCGCGCAAGCACTCTCGAAAAATAACCATTTGTCTCGGTCAATCATGAGATAATTTTCGGTATCCACTCAACAACACTAGATATCCTCTATATATACACATGTGAGTGAAGGAGCATCACAATTCATGAACCTTAGTCAACGCGTAAAGTTCACGTAAAATGGGCAGACAAACAGCACATAACAGCGTCGAATTCCAAACATAATTAGATTGTAAGTCTCAGAATTTGGTATGCGTCCGTGAGATACGTGAGACAATTTCATCTCCTGATCTGGAAAACATGGGTTACACCACTCCCTAATATCTGAATACTTATAGTGACAGGCCAGTTTGCTGGGGTGAAGTATGTCGTGCAATCGATATTATTATATCTCATCTAAAATTGTTATGCCAATCCGCCGTGAAATCCCATTAAACATTTCACAAGGTTCAACCCGCGGTGAAAAATGTCGCTCAATAATTGATGCACTATTACCCGCTTCAGCTGAAGATTCCTGACAAAGTTGGTGGAGACACATAAAGTATTGCTGAACTGTTGCGTGATGACGTAGTTTCTTTACCAAATGACTCACGTTGTAAAATAATGTAAACACGCAAAATGTCTCCCGAACGATTTGCCGATATTTGTCAGTCAGAAATGAGCAATTCAAAATGATTCGCTTTCAGGACATTCAGTTGAAAAGCTAATTTACTGTGTTTATTTTGAAGAATAAAAAAAGTGTATTGACATTCACTTCGTCCCCTCTTAAAAGTTAGGAACTTTGCTCCCTCTTTTATATTTGACTGAGATAATAATCCTTAAATAATTGTATCAAGGCGGATTCTTCATTCGGTTTAACAAAAAATGTAATGACAGAGCTTGAGGGTAACAATGTGGCATGTCTCCCATTGGGATCATTATCTCACTCGGCTAACACCTCGGGAGATAATGGTCTCTCGGGGAGACAATCCATATTGTTACCCTCATACTCAGTCATTATTTTTTTATTATACCGAATAAAGGTAATGCCTCGGGAGATAATGTTCCCTCGGGGAATCAATCCAAATTGTTCCTCTCAGGCCCAGTTAGCATTTTTATATTGTTTGACACTTGACATCGACCAGATTGTTCTCGATATGAACGTGTAGCAAACTTGATTTTCTTCCTTCTCGCTTCCGGCTGACTTGGGTACTACTCCTTCTCTGTGGGTTCTTCTCTGTCGTCTGACTGGCAAGTAGATAGATCGTCCACTTAAACATCACACCTCAAACAGAATGGAGCATATGACTTATATATTGGCCTAGATTATTAAATGTTGGTGTTACAAACTGTTGGACAGTAGCGAAGCCATATGGAAGGGGCGGTGCTGGGGAGAGCAATGTCTTCTCCCAATAAATCCTCATGTTCGCCCCAACATCACGAAGTCTGCGATCTGCATTGAATGTCAGCTATTGCAAATATATATGACATAATCCGCTTGAGAAAAATTGAAATTCTTCCGAGCCTCGAAATTTCTCCTGACACTGCCATTTGGGGCTTATGTTTCAGTTTTTTTTAAAATACCCCTCCCCAGTCACGACAGCATAAGAGTGACTAACCTCCATACCTTCCTCAACTCTATATTTCGATCCTCGGGATAAGCCTTCGGGACAAAAATGTTTAGAACCCCCCCCCCCCCCCCACCCCCGAAGAAACAAATCCCTGCCCGCCTCCTAATATTGATACATGGTCACTCGCCTTGCTGTTTGAGTAATGCTTTCTCCGCCCTTTCTATTAGTGTGAATCATTTCAGCATTACCTCTATCTCAACGTTTCCATGGACAACCAGAAAATATCTCGGTAATTGCCATCATTTCTTCCACATGAAAACAAAATTATGGGAAAACGATTGTGTAAAAAGTTGTTTCCTGAAAACAATATTCACTTCTCAAGTGGTTTAAGTTTAAACATATTCTATTTGCTAACAAATCTGCCGAATGGCTTGGTGTACAACTGCTTACCACTTGGATGCACTCCTCAAATATACATACTGGATAATGGCAGGTATGTCGGATAATGTCCTTGTTAACCCTTTACCCAACGCACACGATATCACAATTTTGTTATTTCAATTTTTGTTGAATTGTTCAGCAAATTTCAATAAAACCGCATCATGTGACCACTCATTGGAACGAGCTCATTCCAATGAGGATGTCATATGATATGATTTTTTTTCCATGATTACCTATTCTACTATATATAAAAAGCCTATGACACAAATTTTAGAATTACACACGAACCGTGGTGAACACGCCAGCAATGGGATTTCATTAGTTAAAGATGACACCTACAGTAGAATTACATCCAAACTGACCTTTCGTGACGCTGACCTGAATGCAAACTTGTCTAAATTTACAGCGCGTCGACTCGCGACCCAACGTAACGTAACCCAAAATTAACAAACATGCACTGTCTCATGTTAATAAAGCGTCCATAACTCGAAGTAGTATGTTATTATGTCAAGAAAATGAAAAAGGCTCCGTTTCGTTTTCCACTTCGTTTCGGCGATAACATTGACAGCAGAAGAACCGCCCACCGATGTTCAAGTAACCAAAAAAAGATTCGCACGTATGTACGTCTGCTGTTCAGTAAAATCGAGAAAAAAATAATAGCGACTCTTAATAATCTGACGGTCATGGAAAAAATAAAATATACCCAAAGTAGCTTGTTGTACCAAACGTTCACCACTCGTGGTAAAGTGGTGTTAACCGCGCGACAAAGGCTCGCGGTTAACACCACTTCACCACGTGTGGTGAACATTTGTACACCAACCTACTATGGGTATATTTATATGTTAGCACTTTTTGGAAAGACATTTTCTAAACCGCTCAGTTTGTAAATTATGCAAGCGGGTGTGGCCGCTTTGTTAGGTAAAGTGTTAATTTATTGCAGACATCAATTAATTCCACAGTTTATAAATTATGGGCATTAGCTCCTTTGAACACAAGAATATTCATCATCTATCGATAAATCTATCGTGACATTTCATTTATAATAGTTTGGCGGAAAGAATGATAGCGTTAGGATTGTCACCGAGGACACGCGAACTTCGTTTGCACGCATTTGGATGTGACGAACACAGCAGTGTCAAAAATGCAAACAAGTTGATCTAATGCGGTTGAAGAATTTTAGACAAATTTCGCCTTTCGACATCCGACTACTTAGAACTTAGATTGCGATAGATTTGTGTCTGCAGATAATTAATAGTTAATAGCAGTGTGTCCCTGTTCCAACGGTTAAAGTGAAACAACAAAAAATATTAACTAGTGCATAATGTACAAAACGAGACACGCGTGTAAATGGATTATTCGATATGGCACGAGTGCCAGAGCAGGAGGATAAAACGAGAGGCCGCAGGCCTGGAGTTTTAACCTTCCGTGATGACACAAGTGCCATACCGATTAACCCATTCACACGCGTGTGTCGTTCTGTGTTTATTACACGCCTTCATGTCTATAAAAAAACATTTATTAGGACACTCAGAAATTCATTTGACAAGTATCAACCAAAAGAACACATTTTATCGCCAACCAAATTTGCGAGGGGAACCAGTCTTAGTATTTCATCCCCTGAGTTCCAGTGTGTTCTATGTGACTACTGGCACGTCGAACACATTGGAACTCGGTGGACGTTTTTGAGCTATCACTAGGGATTCATGTTGTAATTGCACGATTTGTAGAAAATTCCAGCGAAATTTCGCTTCTATTTAAAACCAGTCCGTCAACAATTTCCGTTCCGCACACATGTGCCAAACATATTTTCATTTTCCGCATGGTTTAGTTTTGCTGTAAAAATCGCTTTTCTTATCAGAAGTAACAAAAAATGTTAATTTATGTGAAAAAAATAAACACGGAGGTGATCAGAAAAATAGTGAACGAAAGCAAACAAAGTGAATTGAAATGATTGCCGAGTCTCTGGTTCAGAACATGAATGCAACAACGTAGCCAATTCATCACACACTCTACAGCGACCCAAGGACACGGGGAAACATGAACTAGTGATCACATTTGGGGGATGGCGATCAGACAAAATACATTCGATCAGCGGCAACCGCCTTATGACTTGGGCAAAACACTTCACCCCGGATGCCCACGTGGGGGCAAGATGGCGTTGTATATTATGACGCACTGTACGTCGATGGTGCTTGCACGTTTCTTCAACCAATGCTAACCCTGCTTGTGTAGAGTTAGTGTGTTGGGGATCCCGACAGTTGCTCGGGGGTTCTTTCCGGGTACTCCGGACACGATTGACCCTAGCTGTCGAAAATGTTGATAAACCCAATAAGTAAATAAATAAATAAATAAATAAATAAATAAATAAATAAATAAATAAATAAATAAATAAATAACGAAGAATTCGACGCTTCGAGGAAGGACAGATGAGTTATTTTTAACAAAATCGGAATATTTATTCATGACAGGGATGTGCAATAAAAAATGGAACGTTTCGTGAACTTCTTTCGCAAGTTACACTTTGCGAAATTATCAGCACCTCTTAAATTGTACGGGTTTCTACACAGAAAGTCGATGGCTGTCAGTCATCGCGCTGGCCCGAAATGTTTTGTTGCATAGTGCAGTACTTTGGTACTAAATGATTTTTGTGGAGCCAAATGAACGATTTTTAGTGAAATGGAATCTGATTTTAACCCTTAGCCAAGGTATCGGCCAAAACCGATTTTGTTTGCAAGTGTCGTTAGCATTTCATTTAGGTAAAGGGTTAAATGAGAACAAAATTAAGCATGTGCCAATCTTTGAGTGCAGAAAGTCCCCATTTGCAATGCTAAAACACTGGAGATGGCGCCTGGGTAGAAAGTATGATATTTTAATTTAACATTTCTGGACTCTTTCGAGTATACTATTTATAAAAAAGTACTGCAAAGCACTTTGGTGGCGGTTACGTAATGCTGTGATTCGGATAAAACAATCCTGGTTAGCAGTTGTCGCCCTTGAGCGACCTGACCGACGTCTGTCGTCAACAGTGCCTGTCTGACGGTAACGTGACCACAACCTACTAATCACCGTTTAGAATATGAGCTACTAGTCTGTTTGTTGCCAGCTTCCAAAATGCACTTAATCGTTCATCGCGTGTCAGTCTTCGCATACTTCAAAAGTTACGTTTCGACCATAAACTATTAATGAACGAGTTTATACCAAGAAAAGAACGAAGAGACCTCAAAAAAAGACCGGTCAGTACAAATGAACATTTCAAAACGTTCCCCACAGACATTAACGCGGCTCTCGTGCGAAAAACCAGTACGAAGTTTTCGTGGGCCGGTGACATCCATGATCCACACTACAGTTGGCAACATACTGATGTGTTCAATCACGCGTATCCAATACCATTTTCCGAAAATATCAAGATCAGTTTGGTTATCCCCTACTTTTTTGAATGGTATATTTTAGTTGCAAGAGTTTAGTGTTAAAATGGAACGATTCTAAATGAGAAGAAATTAGCAATGTGTCTTCCTTTGACTGCAACAAGGCGCCATCTGCAATGCTAGAACATTTCAGATGGCGCCTTGTTGCATTCAAAGTATGATATTTTAACTTAGCATTATCTGGCGCTTTTAAGCATTTCAGTTGCAAACAAAACACAATGATAAAATGTAGATATAAAAAACTAAAATGATTAATAAATTAATTAATTAGTTAATTATAAAAAAATTAAGCAGCATAAAACAGATTAAGTAACAAAGAAATATTTTGATAAGAATGAGATGAAATTGATAAACTATTAAATCAATCGACACATATCAAAATGCCAGGATTATCACTGTAGCCTGCAGATTACCTAAGAGATCTGAATTCCGTATCATCTGTGTCGTCAAACAGCGATTTTCTCGAATAGACGCACAACAAAGCCTTTGAGATCAAAACAAGTATATTTTAGCGCCAAATTGTGGTGCTAAATGGTGTGTGTGTGGTGTTAAAAAAGACCATAAAAACTCCATACCCATAATTATTATCAATTTATAGGGCTCTCCCTGTTGAATATTTCTACTTTTCAGGGCCATAATAAACAGGTCGTTTTATTATGGCCTGCAGCCCTCACTTCTTCTTATTACCTCCCTTGTTTCGATCGCTCAGGAATATCGTCGCTGAGTACTAGAATGTTCTATGGCCCCTATGGGACATAGAACATTCTAGCATTCAGCCGACGATATTTTTACTGATCACGCATGAAACTAATCCGAGCATCGCTAGTTATGACTATTTATCACTCCAAATATAATGGCCGGTGCTTCATTCATATGAAAAAAATGAAGCTTGTAATAATTTGTGGTGAAATATAATTTTGAAACTTACTTTCCTCGATATATCATTAAAATTCCTCTCATATTTCAGTTCTACTGTGGTTAAAATTGAATCATTGTGGTTGGTGATAATAATAGAAATAACATGAGTTTTGTAGACTTCGTCTCGGGCCGCTAATAGACCCTTGGGCTGTTGGTCATTTCTGTAGGGCCGTTCATAAACCATAACGCCCTCAAAAATCCTGTTATTGTATAATTAATATTTCTCAATATCAGAGTACAAAACTATTTGTCCATATCGTAAAATTCCTTATAAACATAATACTCATTATTAGCACTCAATCTATAAGTTACTAGTCGATTAACAAAAGTTTGGAGGACCGTTAAAACTCCATAATTTCAGTGACGTCATTCGATGGAGCCGGGCCGCGGGCGATAATGATATAAATAGCCATTAACGGCCCGCGGCCCGGCTATTTTTTAGACCCCATGGTCTAATGAATTACTCCCATTCGGATGACGTCCCTTTGTATTTCTGTACTGAAGTCGAACGCACGATCGAAACAAAGATATCGACTTTAGTGATTATTTCTGTGCTGAAATGAAGCACTATCAGATGGAAACAAGTTTCAATGCACTGTGAATCGGTCGCACTGTAAGTATACTGATAAAATCATCGTTCGTTCGTTACAACGGCCTGGTAATAATAGTAATAACATGATTTTGTCAGGCATCGTGATTCATTAGCGGCCCTGCAACAATGATGAACAGCCCTTGGGCTTATTAACGGCCCTCGACTTCGTCTCGGGCCTTTAATAAACCCTCTAGCTGTTCATCATTGCTGCAGGGCCGCTAATGAACCATAATGCCCTCCAAAATCATGTTATTGTTATATTAATACATATCCGACTGACTGTCATAGTCTTCTGCAATGTCGCATCATCATGAGTTCGGGGGGTGTCAGGCAGACAGCCAATCTGGTTATGACACCTCCCTGCTGTGTACTTTTTCAATTATGCATGTTTGTACATTTTTGCATATTTTAGTACCAAATTATTTATTGTATGGCATGCATGTATCTACACTGCAAATAAATCAATCAATCAAACAACGCTCCGTTGTTGAAGCAGTCACGAAACGGACGACGTCATTGCAAATATTTCGCGTTGGGACGTCAGACGGTAGCATTTGCCACTTGAGCCGTAAACATAGAATATACTAAGCGAGCTGTAGTCCAATCAGAGGAGGAGGGTTTTAGTCTTATTGGAACATAATTAATTTCCAATGAAATATCCTGTAAATATTTTAGTACCACGTTTTTGAACACTTTATTGAGGCAACTTGACAACTACTCCGGTCTGTAGTTATTAGCATCGGATTTATTCTCTTTCTAATCAATGGTAACACATCAGTGAGTTTCTTTTTCATGTGAAAAACTAGAAGTCTCCAAGGTTCTGTAAATATCATGCAGATTGGTCTGTATGTAGTTTGACACGTTAAGTTTAATAACTTGCGGCTTGTGAATAAAATTATGACTGTAGGTTTGTGTTTTTTGCCCGTTGATCGCTTTTTAATGCGCCGATCTTGTTTAACTGCTTCTCTGGGAACTTGTTGTGTTTTTTCTTTTGTTCTCGGTGATACCCAGGTCTTCACATACTCGGGAAGACAAACCATAAGTCATTGTTTCATTTGCAAGGACTCGGCGAAAGCAAAAGAAAGCTCTGTGTGAACCCAAACATTATTGTCTAGGCCCTCACAAAACCGGTTAAACATACCCCATCAACATACACTCAAAACATACCTTACACACAGGTCCACATTTCTTATCATGTTCCGTAGCACTCTTTATGACAGTAGAAAAACAAAAACGAATCCTCTTTTTTAAATTATATGAAAATTATACCGCACAAAACAAGCGGAAGGGATACTTTCTTTGACGTATGTCGTTTCCCCGAGACTCGAGATTAACCCTTTACCCAACGCAGACGATATCAAAATTTATTATTTTAAATATCATTTTTTTTTAAATTTTCAAAAAAATTCAACAAAACCATATCATGTGACCCCTTGTTGGAACGAGCTCGACGAGCTCGTTCCAACGAGGGGGTCACATGATATGGTTTTGTTGAAATTTTTTGAAAAATAATATGTTTTCAACTGCTGAATTTGCATATTACGCGGGCGGATGCGGGCGATTCGTTGGTTAAAGGGTTAAATAAACATCTTCATCCATTGTTTTCCATTACTATCCTAAAAGGAAACATCTCGTCCTCTGATTTCCAATGTGTTCTATGTACCAGTAGGCTGCCAGTAGGACAGTAGGCTGCCAGTAGGCTGCCAGTAGGCCAGTAGGCTGTCAGTAGGCCAGTAAGAACAAAGAACACATTGGATCTCAGTGGACGATTTTACAAGCTATGCGTTAATACTTATCTCGGAGGACAAAGGGGTTTGATACAACCAGACATACCGCAACTTAGCATAAACAAAACAGACACACAAACTTTTATTCGCTGTATGCATTCATGATGTACCTTTTATTTTCATTTTCTCTACAGTGTTAATAAAGAAAGAAGTTTTATTCAGCCCGTAACGTGAGAAGACAGCGAAGATGAAAACTATTTTCATAGTACTCGTATGCATACTTTGTGAGTATAACTGACGGATGGGCATGATTCAAAATTCCCATATCCAGTAATCCCCTCTATTCGGTAAGCTTATAATTCTCTAGAACCATTGTTGTAAATCCAGGCGAATCTAGATTTTTCGCTCGAATCGAATCAGACAAAAGGTTCGAAACAGAGCTGCATCTCGAATCGAACCGCAGTTACTTTAGCAACGAGACTAGATTGAAACGAAAATTGACTACGTATGATCAAAGTTGTCGGTAAAGATCCTTATCCTCCTAGATAGGAACAAGGCGAGACTGCATTGTACATGGTGCATTTTCCACTCACGGAGTGATATATATTTTCAAACTAGACCTAACGCGACCCTCGCTACCACTTACTTTGACATTTTTAGGAAATTTTCGACTAAATTGCTTCATCAGTCTCGTTCTTTAGAAAACTTCAGGATGAGAAGTCATCTTCAAACAATCGATATTAAAGAAATGTATGACATTCAAAGCTCTCCGAGATTCATGTTTGTTCTATATAATCGAGATGGTTTCGAATTGAATCGAATCTCTGAAAAGATTCGAGACCGAATCGAATATCGACCGTTCGCTTTGCCCTACATTATTGTTTGCCCGGGTCACTCCTGAATAAATATACTCTGGAAAGAGTTAAATATTCACTTCCAAATCCTATATTTCAGCTCCGCCCCTTAACACTTTAACTAACACAGCATTTTTGTAAAAATAAATTAAATTTCACATTTTCCGAAAAACATTCTCATAATTGTTTAATAAAACCGTACAAATATGGATATCATTAGAACCGGCTCGACGAGCCAGTTCTAATGATATCCATATTTATTTATTTATTTATTTATTTATTTATTTATTTATTTATTTATTGGTGTTTTTTAGGTCGCATACTTATGCACAATGGCTAATCGTGACCGTGACAGTTTTACGGTTGGACGAAGCCGGAGTGCCCGGAGAGAACCACCGAGCAGCGACGAGCAACTGTCAGCTCTTCAACATTCTAACTATGTTCAAACTCCGTTCAAGTAGGGTTACTGCGATTAAAGACATGTGCACCAACGACGTGCAGTACGCCGTAGTACAGGGCGTTCTCGCCCTCCCCCTCCCCCCATGTAGGCAACCGGGATAAAGTGCCTTGCCCAAGGACACAACGCGGACCGTCCCGATTTATGCGGTTTTATTTGGACATTTGAAAGATATTTGTGGCTGTTGTAGGTTTATTATGATCAATTTACCGACCGTTTTTGGCCTCTGTGTTGGGTAAAAGGTTAATACAAGAAACTAGGGACATTTTAATGATTTTTTTTAATCTTGTGAATCATCGTTAAAGCCATCAACAATTTAAAATGTATATAAATATTATCACCATAATGGTTATTACAATTTTTTTTTTCAACGGTGTCTTTAAAGGTACACATCGATGAGTCGAAGAGGGGTCCAGATATATTATAATGAATGTATCTCACATTATCCGCACTGCGGTGTCAGTAACTTCAGTAATGTTCGTTTCCATTTAAAAGTTCAGTTTCGGACTTATAAAATCCTGATAATTTTAATCGTTACTTCTTGGACTACATTTAAAGTCGACAGACCACTTTTTCGATCCAGGAACATGATGCGCCAGAATGTCATCAGGTAGGATGAATCCTCGGTGAATAAGGAGTGCGGTGGCTTAGTGGTTACGACATATAACTCCAATCTGACAGGTCCGCAGTTCGAACCCCGCCAGAAGAACTGCGTTGTGTAATTAGGAAAGGCACTTAATCGCGATGCCAACGCGCGACACGATTGCGCTGTGTATTAACTGCACGTCGATGGTGCCCTTTCCATTAACCAACGCGAACCTTGATCGTATGGAGTTAGTACGTTACACTTCACCCCCATTGCCCACGCGGGGGCACGGCGACGTTGTGTACAGAACTGAGGCGTACTGCACGTTGATGGAGCACCTGTCTTCAACTAATCGTCGCCTGAGTGCTAGAATGTCCTATGTCCCACAGGGGACAGAGTACTCTCATAGGGGACATAGGACATTCTAGCACTCAGGCGACGGGATGCTAATCCTGCTTGTGTGGAGTTAGTATGTTGGAGAGCTGACAGTTGCTCGCCGTTGTTCGATGGTTCTCTCCGGGTACTTCGGCTTCCTCCACCCATAAAACTGTCGTGGTCATGATTAGCCATTGTGCAGAAATATGTGACCTTAAACACCAATGAATAAATAGTAAATAAATAGTTACTACGTTGGGGAGTCTGACAGTTACTCGTCATTGCTCGATGGTTCTCTCCGGGTATTCCGGCTTCTTTCACCTGTAAAACTGTCTGACACAATGTGACCCTGGTTGTCGAAAGTGTCGTTAAACTCCACAACTCAAATAAATAAATAAATGAATAAATAAATAAATAAATAAATAAATAAATAAATAAATAAATAAATGTGAATGAGTAAGGTAGACTAATGAACATTGTCAACGTGTAGCCTTAAGGCTGCACGTTGAAAATATTATTAATTGGTCTCACCTTAACTTATGGATATGGATTCTCCACTTTCTATCATTGAACTGATATGGAATATACCGACATGGTTCAAAGGGTAAACTTACCCGATTAACAGATAAAAGAAAAACACAAATCCATTCAACATCCAATTTGAAAACTCTTGGCGCTGCAGCTGGGTGTTTTTTGCAAAGTTTCAGTCCATAAGCGTGGAGGCGTGCACTAGAAAATCAGTTGTGTTAACAATTAACCCAAATCAACTGGGTTGAGTGAATATGAAATCAGCTGGGTTAATATTCAGCCAACCCAGATGATTTGGGTTGAATTTTTACACACTGACCTTAGAGTGTGTAAAATGAACTTTGCTGGTCCTTATTTTATACACAATTGTTGAGTCATTGTGTTGTGGGAGACTGCCTGCCACATTATACTTTCATTTCGTACTTCGTTACGATATAGAATTCAAAAATAGTTCAAGTAAGTAAAGTGTGAGAAATCCGCGAGTTTAAGGGTCGGGGACTTGTCGTAGGGAAATAATAAGGTGAGAGCGAGAGGCACGGGATAAACATTCATATCCCACACATACCTGTGGAAAAAACGTATCAAATTTTTTTTTTTTGTTGTTTTGACTTTGCATCAGTTTCATCTGTTTTGCTTGTCGTTTGTACAGCTTCCTTACAGAATATGGTACGCGCCAAATGTCTAACAGAGATAGCGAGTTGTCAGGTTGAAGCCGGAGTTGAGCATATCATGGTCGGTAACGATACCGACGTGGAGGAATTTTGCAAGTAAGTGATATTCTGAATTCACAAGTAAAATAATTTGCGAAGAAATATTAGACTATCGGTGTCACTGTCAACTGTTAACTCCAACAGTAGAATTGTCATTGTCTTCGATTCCCGCTGCAAGGAGTTTGTGCTGAAATGGGCAAATGCAAGACGGTTGAAAATCAAGGCTTCTTGTGAAATGTTTACTTTGACCATTCAGTTAACTTTCAAATTGGCAAGAATCATATATATTTTTGAGTAACATAAAGTCGAATTATATTTGTACGTTTAACCCTTTACCTAACATAAAAAAGCAGACGACACTTGCAAAAAGAATTCTTGAATAACTAATTTTTTCATTTTTTGTCTCAAAAACATAGGTTATGACCCCTCGTTGGAACGAGCTCGACGAGCTCGTTCCAACGAGGGGTCATAACCTATGTTTTTGAGACAAAAAATGAAAATATTTTGAAAATTAAATGGCGATTTTTGAGAATAGCGCTGGCCGGTTTTGGCCGTTACGTTGGGTAAAGGGTTAACAGAGTAGGTGTCTGCGAAGTTTTGCGATTCGATTCGTTTTCTAATCTTAAGTTAGTATTCGGTTCGATTCGAAATCGGCTGTCCGATTCGTTTTCCTACGAATCTTTTCACTGGAATTTCGCTTGGAATCAGTCCGTCATCTTAGTCGTCTCACAAACGTATCGCTAAGATAGAAATTGTACATAAATAATGTTGAACATAAAGACCGAGTGTCATTTCCGCTATACTAACATGACAAACATCTGTACCCATGTCGCCATCCATACTAAGTCCAATTTCACTATTCATTACCACTTCTGGAAGTAAAGTTAAACTTCCCAAGCAATGCCACGTGCAGAGCCCCGTAAAGTATCCTCTCTCCTGTTTCGGTTTTTGGAACAAAAATCCTTACTGGGTAATATTCCAACTACGTCATCAAGGCATGCCTTCTAACTCTAACCTAACCCTAACCCTTCTGCGACGACATGCCTTGATGATACAGTTGTAATATTTTATCAGTCGGGACTTCAAGACGCCTGTATTCGATTCGAGGTTCGATTCGATTTCGAATACTAGACTCGATTCGATTCCAGATTCGCAGGGCCCTATGACGGAGGTGGAGTGTATGCTCAGTTGGGTCATCTACGCGTTTCTTTTCCAATAACCCTTTCCATCCTGTCAGTGCTGGATATGAACAAAATTGACGGATGCAGTTTTAAGCTCCCGTGAATTCAGAGACGGGAGTAAATTGCACCCGTAAAATATTAGTATATGAATTTTCGAAGGAATACTGTCAATAAACACTAGAAACCTTAACCCTTTGAACTCTAGTGGTATCTTCCATGCCGGTTCAATGGCAGCAATTAGAAGAGTCCATATTTATTATTTGGGGTAATGCAATCAATATTTTTAACGTGCAGCCTCGAGGCTGCACGTTGAAAATATTGATTGCTCTACCCCACACATTACTGAATAGCCATATTATTTACATGTAATGCCTCTATGACGTATCATGTTCTTGGCCAGAAAAGCGACCGATCGGGTTCAAGGAGCTAAATGTATAAGGAATTGCTGGATTATGACAGTAACTTGCCACTGGCTGCTAGGGTGCTACTTTCTCAAAACAACACACATTTATATGTCCTCGCACTATATTATTAGTGCTCCACAAAATAGCACAATATTTTTCAACGAGTGCATTTTTTAGCTCCCGTAAAATAGAAAACACTGGTGCTGACGGGAGCAATTGCACTCGCACCCGTCTCATGTCCAGGACTGTCCTGTATGTGGCGAATCAATCCGTTTGCTGCGTGAAAGAGCAATTGGCAGTCGAACAGCAGACGATACAGTGAAAAGTAACTCGGAAGTAATAATGAATCACACAGCTGTACAGAGCTACATGATTAAATTATCACGGAACCTCCCTACAAATACCGAATGGATCAGCTCATTTCGCCTTAAATAGCATTTTATGCGACGATGCCATACATGGTGCCAGTGTTGAAATGGTAAAGACGTCACTATGATCTGATACAATGCATTGGTGGAAATTGTTCAACACTAGTGTGTTATCACGCAGCATGTCTTTGCCAGTGCATTCAAACGCAATGTTTAAAATCATTAGAAGAAGGACATTGGTATCGAAGAAATCACATAATGAATATGCTAGGCAAGTCGAGTGTACTTCTATGGTGATTGTCAAGCTCTCAAGACACCAGTCTAATTCTGGAACGAATCTGACGCATGGCATGGAACCAATCTAGATCTTATATAGTTCATAGACCATTATTGATTTAATTAGCTGGACTATATCAGTTCGTTGAAAAAGCGAGTCGCAGATTCCGACTAAATGAAATAATTCATCCGACTTAATAGAAATGAATTGCCATAAACATTGCGTTTTTTTTGAATTTTCACAAGAAGTGTATCTCAATCGAGACTCGAATTGGCCGAATCTTTAACGAAATTATGAATACCTTTAGACATGTTTGTTTACCAAATTTACATGAATGGAGACTCACAACAGCTAAAATGTAAATATGACGCTGCGTAGTTCCACAAATTATGTTAATGCCTTGGTGTCGTCAGGGTGAATTGAAACATTATTGACTGGAATACATAGCTGGGGGACGAAAGAAAATCTGTGTAGCTTTGTTAGTGAAGGAACACCACCCTAAATTAACGGTAGTTAGCGCGCAAACTCCACAAAAAGTGCGTAAAAAAGCAAATGTCATAACTGCGTTACGTACATTCAATTTCTGAGAAAAAAATAGCAATGCAACCGTCACCACGCCCCAGATTCGCTCTTAAAGCACTGGAATTTGCCATATTTTCTCGGGGGAAGGGGTAATCCCAACTAGAACTGCCCGTTCGTTACCCATTCATCTAACTTCCCTTCTGGGTGGTCCTAGTAGCATTAAGGGAGGCTACCGAACCCCTCACAACGGCCTTCCAAATCTATTATAAAATCTTTTGTATGCGTCCATGTCAATTAGCACGTCTCTCTCTATATATATATCACATATCCGTTAGCTCAGCAAAAAAAAAGAGGTGAATTGCAGATAAGCGGAATCCTGTTTGAATACTCATCAACACCTCTTCACTCTTCCAATCTTACAAACTACCATTGCATTATAAATAAAAGACGTCATCTTAACCCTTTACCCAACGTAACGGCAGAAACCGGCCAGCGCTATTCTCAAAAATCGCCAATTAATTTTCAAAATATTTTCATTTTTTGTCTCAAAAACATAGGTTATGACCCCTCGTTGGAACGAGCTCGTTCCAACGAGGGGACATAACCTATGTTTTTGAGACAAAAAATGAAAAAAATTAGTTATTCAAGAATTTTTTTTGCAAGTGTCGTCTGCTTTTCATGTTAGGTAAAGGGTTAAACGTGTTGTCATTATCATTACTATCATTATTTCTCTATTATAAACATAGTTTAGGACTCTCCATCGATTCCATTTCAGACGTGAACAAATGTAAAAGAAATTACTTGAATACAACTGAAATCATTTCATTATGTGTTTATCCGAAAGGAACATAGAGGAAAAAATCCCCCTTTTCCCTCTTGCAAGCGACAAACAGTTAGTGTAGATGCACGCTACAATCACTGTTTGATTTACATTATCCCTTCTCTATCTCTTTGTACATTTTCCGATTTCTTTCAAAATATTCAGGTGTCTTGCAGAGGTATAGCCCTGACTCTTGTAAGGAAAATATGCCCTATATATAGAAGTAATCTACTTCCCAATGATATCTTGTTGCGAAATTCAATATTGTTTTTCATTAAATTAAGTCACGGTTTTACAACATTCAGGACTTGATTTATAAATTTATTTATTCATTGGTGTTTAAAGTCACATACTTATGCACAATGGCTAATCGTGACCGTGACAGTTTTACAGGTGGAGGAAGCCGGAGTACCCGGAGAGAACCACTGAGCAACGACGAGCAGCTGTCAGCTCTCCAACATCATAACTCTGATCTCTGCACCGCGGCACAGGCAGGGTTAGATTGGTTGAAGACATGCGCACCATCGACGTGCAGGACGCCTTAGTACACGGCGTCATCGTGCCCCCATGTAGGCAATCGGGGTTAAGTGCCTTGCCCAAGGTCACAACGCGGGAGCACGAATCAGTCGCTGAAATTGATTTATAAAAAAATAAACAAATCAAGAACATACTTTTCAAGGTTAGAGTTCATTTATTTATCTTTCATTATTTAATGTTATTTTGGGAAATGATCACTCCCTGGCTAATATCGTCATGAAAATCGACCTTCGATAACGTTATCGCCCTTCAAATGATTGATGAAGGTACAATTAAGAAGCAAGTGAACGTCAACAAAAACATGCCACAGCAGTAAAAAATAAAGCCAAGTTTCCCTTTGTTACGTTTAATAAATGAAAACAACAGACAGCTCTGAGAGCTGTCTGTTATTTTTATTTATTATACGAGATGAAATGGTTTCACGTGCCGAAAAGGCACAGGGAAGCTGTGTGGCAATCCCCTTTCGACCCTCTTTAACTGTATAAGATCTTGTACTACATGTCTATGCGTTTTGGAAGAGGAAAAGGATCGGGTACTCGGCAGATGCCCCGGGTTATATGATCAGAAGAGTGTTGGCTTGTCTTTACGATGGTCGTTGACTGAATCCTCGGGCGAGGACCAGAGCGAGAGGGGGTCCTCTCACAAAGGTGCTACCTCTCCCCAAAAGTTCTGTGATGGTATTTTCGGGGAGAGTGAAGTCTGCCACTTATAAGGTTAATCATGATGCGTTGGAGGGCTTCCATTGTCAAGTATAGTCTGCCTCAGGCGGTTGATGGAAACTGGAGTTGGTTCGTTTTCCTGGATTTCAGTTGAGTGTATCGTTGGATCGTGAAAGAAAAATAACAACGGACCCTTTCGGGGACCACCCATAGAAAGACCCGAACTTCCCTGGTTCGGAGGCAGGCCTGTATTGAAACCTATTTGGCCGGGTCAGAATGCGCTCACCAGGCGCTTATAAAAAGGGGTGGACGCGGAGCGCAGGACCAACGCTCGCCTCCCTGTTAGTGCATGACCACTTCTAGGGATGGAGCGGAGGATGTTTGCAGTCAATAGCGGTTACTGTGTTCCATATCGGTTATAGTTTTCCATGGAGGTTATTGGGGTGCTGGAGATCTATTATTAAACGTTACAAAAGGGATGCATTTTATAGCAAGCTAATTAGAATTAACCCTTTACCCAACGAATCGCCCGAATCCGCCCGCGTAATATGCAAATTCAGCAGTTGAAAAAAATATTATTTTTCAAAAAAATTCAACAAAACCATATCATGTGACCCCTCGTTGGAACGAGCTCGACGAGCTCGTTCCAACGAGGGGTCACATGATATGGTTTTGTTGAAATTTTTTGAAAAATTTTAAAAAATTATATTTAAAATAATAAATTTTGATATCGTCTGCGTTGGGTAAAGGGTTAACAACTTAAGAGATAAATCGCCATTAAGAATGTCTATCAGTAACACACCTACCAACACAAAGTAAGCGCCCACTTTGAGTCTTTGTTTGGCGAATGCGTTTTTTACAGTAATTTGCCTGCACACTAAAAACTAAAGTGTTAAAACTGACACTTTCAAGGTGTTAAACCCATTCTAACTCTTAGGGTTTGATTTTAACACTCCAAGTGCAATGCTTTAAGCACTTAGACATTACAATCGTTAGACATTTGAAACTCGAATGGATGGCACTTCCCATGTGTCTAGCATTGGTGGTGCTTCCAGAATCGTCCATAATTTGATTTGCGCTTGGTGGGTACATAATTAAAAGGACACAACGCAGATGACGCGGATCAGGCTCGAGAGTTCGAGCCTGATCCGCGTCATCTACGTTGTTTCCTTTTAAGTGTCGCGACATTACACTTGTCAAGTGGTATCATTGTAACACCTGTCAAGTTCTGGGATATTTACACTTGAACAAAGTGCTAGTTCAGCAGTTAGTAAGTGTTAAATACAGCACTTCAAGTGTAGTTTTTAACACTTTAGTTTTTAGCGTGTGTTGTTATCCTTCCCAGGAAAAAAACAAGGAAATCTGACCGTCTACAATTTTATATTAAAGGAAAGGACAATGTCGGTATTATATGTCACGACACACACACTGTTGATTTAATCAACAGAAAAAAAAATCCAGAACATCAACAGATGTGACAACGCCGTTTTCTTATTTTTAAATGGGTTTCAGCAGAGAATAGTAATCAAACGTTCAAACTCAAAAGGAAAAGAATTGTAAAGACGCCGAACGAAATGATTTTTGCGCACCGAAGGCGCGCAGGCACGGTATGGGGAACAAGCCCCTTTCGACCCTGAATTGTAAAAAATTAGCCCCTGTATTTTTATACTATTCCACAGGAAAATGCCTGAAGTGTGTAAAATGGTGCACACACCGATGACACAAATACGCTTACATTTGGAAGTTTAAATTTTATATGAAATTCCCATATCCTTAGTGCTAAAATTACTGACAGGTTTAGAAAATTGAGGAGTGATAATTTTCCAGCAAATCTCTTCCACTGAAGAAAAGTGTCCTCCATGTATATTACTTTCCACAGGGGCGGCGGAACGATTTTCAAAGTGGGGGTGAGGCTGGATCAGGCGATGAATGGTCGTCGTACGAAAATTTTAAATTCCAGTGTCCCAAAATCCCCATTTCCATGCATCTGGGCGGATATTTTGAGATTTTTCAGGAGATGTATTTGAAAGATTTCGCACTTTGAGTGCCGTTAAAAACGTCGGTAAAGCATGCAGGTGAGGCCTATTTATCAGCCTTGGTCGTAACGACGAAAGCTGATAAATGGACCTCACCTGCATGCTTTACCAAACGTTAACAGCAATTATACTGTCTGTGGATTATCTTGTCTGGGGATGGATTTGGTACTTGTATGTCTGTAAGATTACGATCTATCTCAGTTAACCGATTTTTTAACAGACTGTATGCATTTTAGCGTTTTCTGCCACTTACTGCAAAAAATGATTCCATCGAAACTGAACCAGTACGAGAGAAACATAGCTGACGAAAATATGGGGGAGGCTCTGGATCCGCCCCTGGTTTCACCAGTCATTGGTTGTGTTAAAATATATGCATACTAAAAAATATGGCCCGGCAAAAAAGCCCCCCCCCCCCCCCCACGGTTTCCTGTTCCATGTTAAAATATAATTTGTTTGTTTATACAGGACCTTTATTTTATCAATCTATGCGTATTAGGTTTGTGAGATACGTACCAACGTCCCCCGATTATATCGGGGCAGAGACAAGCGCATGTTCTGCGTTTCACATCTGCTATTGTTTTTTTTTTCGTCCAAATTCACTCTCACAAACCCAAATTTATGACGCACATTATAAAGAAATCTAAACTTTTCATTGAATATCGAAATTATTTCAAAGATAAGGACATATTCTGACATATCTTCGTCTGTGAATTGGCAGTTCATAAAAAAATGTTGTTTTTCTGTTTTCATTTGTGACATAATTTCGATATCAACTTGAAATGTGTAAATGTATCACACGACCTATTTTTAAAAGAGCACATATACACGTACTCCGAGGGGAAGGACCTTGTGTAAAGCGTCATTTTCACACCTCACCAGTGCTACCGATATTAAACAATAGAGACATATCAAAATAAGTGGTGATGAACAAAGGTCGCAAACTTGGTTGAGTTATATTCGACTGTATTGAATAGGTTTGGGAGCTCTCAAGTGGCTAAACTGCTGTGAATTGGACCCACAGGTCATAGGGCCTACAGGGACCAATACACAACACTGCACCGTCCTTATATGGTATGTTGCACATGTCCAGGCGGCAATGGTTATCAAATAAAAAGATGCCATCTGCTTTTGTTTTCGCGTTACATCTCAAAGATTTGTTGAAGCGTTTAAACTCTGGTGGTATCTTCCATGTCAGTTCAATAGCAGCAATTGGAAGAGTCCATTATTGGTGGTAGACCAATTAATATTTTCGACGTTCGTGGCTGCACGTTGAAAATATTGATTGGTTTACCCCACACACTCAGTTAGCAAAAATCTTATTAATGACATTATTACCCGTGAGGCCGCATTTCCGGTCCACGGTCCAGTTTTCGAGGACCGGAAATGCGGCCTCACGGGTTCAAAGAGATATGGCTTTCACCATCGTATTGAAAAGTGCTTCCCTTTTAAAAATAAGTGCTACAGCCCTGTGTGTGTTTATTTGAGGCTTTAATATTAATAATCGGTTTGAAATTAGGTATGTAATATTCTTGTAATTATTTGCCCCGCGTTGAATGATTGGACATAATTAAAAATATTCCAGGCGCAGTGAAGTGGAACTAACATTGCAGTAAGAAATTACTTTATTCTCTCCTCACTGAACTGATGTAATGTACTGAAGTTTTCCAATGAAAATTGGCAAGTCCTTTTCCGATAATTGGAACGTCATTGAACGGAAACTCCAGAAATATTTAAGAATTACCTTTAATTATCTACGATAAGGCTTTTGGACTAATAAGGATTGTGAAAAGTTCGTTGCATCTCTCATCCCTTGCACACTTCCATATTGACGCCTTCAGTGGAGAGTGCCATGTTTCCGAATGTTGCTGAGGGGAGCATTAATGCATGATCGATCGCTCTCAGAGTATCTCTTTGAACACCTCTCACCTATATCGTCATGAAAATCAACTTCCGATAAGTTATCACCTCTGAAATTATTAGACGCGCGAGGATGGTCCAAATATGATTGAAGTAATATTTATTTATTTATTTATTTATTGGTGTTTAAGGTCACATACTTATGCACAATGGCTAATCGTGACCGTGACAGTTTTACAGGTGGAGAAAGCCCGAGTACCAGGAGAGAACCACCGAGCATCGACGAACAACTGCCAGCTCCTCAACATTCTAACCCTGTTCAAGCTCCGCTCAAGCAGGGTTACGGCGGTTGAAGACATGTGCACCTTCGACGTGCAGTACGCCTTAGCACACGGCGTCATCGTGCCCCCATGTAGGCAACCGGGAAAAAGTGCCTTGCCCAAGGACACAACGCGGGCCGTCCCGGACGGGGATCGAACTCGCTACCTCTAGTATAGAAGTCCAACAGTCTACCAATCAGCCACCGCGCTCCCGATTCAATTAATCGTTGAGAAAACACCAATGTTCTATGGTATCAGTAGAAAAAAAGCAAAGCCTCATTTTGTTACTTTTAATATACGAAAACAACAGACAGCTCCCGGAGCTGTCTATTGTTTTTGTTTATTAAAAGTAACAGAAGGAAACATGCGATTTTATGGAAAGCTAATTGGAAATAACTAGTTCATGGATAATCCGTCATTAAGAATATCTATCGGTAGCATGCGCACCAGCACTAGTCTACTTCGTCTCTTTGCTTAGCGATTGTGGTTTTACAGTAATATGTAAGTTTCTATTCTTCTCGGGAACATAAAATGGCAAATTTCATATTTCACTTCCTAGACTTTTATGTTAACTGGTAGAGTGTTAAATTATTTTGGGCCATCAAATCTTGTACACATGTCTTTGCCTTGCTACAATTTATGAGAGAGTGCCTATGGGCACTCTCTCATAAATTGTAGTAAGGCAAACCGTTATAGACTAAATAATATCACTTCAAAGATAATACAAAGCATGTGCACTGAATATGAGCCTTCAAGCTGTGGTGCCTTCACTTCAGAATAAAGCCTAAATATGGGCTTCCAGCACTCTACCAGTTAATGGAAAGGTAAGTCTCTGCATTATATGTCACGATGCGTACAGTGTTGGCTTAAGGAGCAGAAAAAAGTTACGAACATCATAAGATGGTGAAAACTCCGTTTTATTATTTTCGGTTTTCGACAGAGAAGAATAGTACGATCTTCATATTAATCTGGAAAATATATATACTATATATACTACTCTACAGGAAAATTCACAACGTTTTTGAAAGGATTCGCATATCGATAATACAAACTCGGAAACATTTCGAAATTAAAATCTTCAGATGAAATTTCCATACCCTTAACCCTTTACCCAAAGTAATGGCCAAAACCGGCCAGCGCTATTCTCAAAAATTGCGAATTAATTTTCATTATTTTTTTCATTTTTTGTCTCAAAACATAGGTTATAACCTATGTTTTTGAGAAACAAAATAGATATTCAAGAATATCTTTTGCAAGTGTAGTCTGCTTTTCAAGTTAGGTAAAGGGTTAAATTTACCGATTTCTTCAAAAAATAAATGGGAGCTAACTTCGCCGTAAATCTCTCCCAATAACGAACCTTGTCAGTCATGGAACCTAGTTATTTAATTTATTTATTTAATGGTGTTTAAGGTCACATATTTCTGCGCAATGGCTAATCATGACCGTGACAGTTTTACGGGTGGAGGAAGCCGGAGTACCCGGAGAGAACCACCGAGCAAGGGTGAGCAACTGTCAGCTCCCCAACAAACCAACTCCATACAAGCAGGGTTAGCATTGGTTGAAGACAGGTGCACCATCGACGTGCAGTACGCCTTAGTACACAGCGTCACCGTGCCCCCACGTGGGCAATGGAGATGAAGTGTCATCCTCAAGGACACAACGCGATTGCCGCAGGTGGGATTCGCACCGAGCACCTCTCGGCTTGCAGCCTGCACCTCTGCCAGCTGAGCTACCGCCACCCCCCCCCCCCCCCCCCCCGGGAACCTAGCGCCCTCAACGGAAGACAGCAAAATGTTTATAGTATCACAGGTCGCTAATATTAATAATTAATAAAACAACGAATATGAAGAAAAACCATTATTAACCCTTTGAACATGAGCGGTAGCTTTTCCTGCCAGGAAGCATGATACGTCATAATTTCCTTCAGTGGGATGGCTGCTGAGTGAAGGTTTGGTGTAGACCAAATGATATTTTCAACGTGCAGCGCCACAACTGCATGTTGAAAATATTAATTGGTCTACCCCCAAATAATAAATGTGGAATCTTCCATTTGCTGTCATTGAACTGACACGGAAGATACCACCATTATTCAAAAGGGTTAATCCAAAGACTTCAACTGAATTAATAATGTGAAAATTGTTGGAAAACAAAAACTATTCAACTGAATAAAAAGCAAATAGGTTTAGGAAAATGATTGTATTGATGAGGCGGATAGGATGTAACTCATTTTCGAAAACATCGGTCGGTATGATTCCATACACAGTATCAGAACCTCTCCCATAATGACACCAACGCTGTCGGTGATGTCCTGCATAAACTCTGACGACAGAATGGATTGTTGAATAATTTCCTCTCCTGTTAATGTTGGACTATTTCTCGCTCGAGGTTGTGGATTATATTATACCATTATGGACTTTTGTGGCGGTGAATATGATGTAATATGAACCTAAAAACTTATATTGACCGAGGCGTTAGACGAGGGCAATATAAGTTTTTTAGGTTCATATCACATCATATTTACAGCCACAAAAGTTCATAACTGTTTTATTATATACACCATCCTCAAAAAGCAGTCTTCTATTTGTCAATTAAAAGTTCAGTTATATCAACCAGAGATACTTTTATTCAACAATACAATAGTTATCATATGCAGAATATCATAAAAATAAACACTGTTATAGAGATTACGTCGATTGAAATAAAACTGGAGATGAGATTTCCAAAAGCTATATTTAGAAATTTGATATTCACTGGAAAGCCGGTGTAATGGATTTTTGAGTACCAGTCACGTGTATAAGATCCAGCCAATAGAAATGGTTATTTATTAAGTATATAATAATATATATTATTTTACCGACACACAAGTTGGATCCGAGTACAATACTTGAAGATTCAGAAGACTCGTTTACGAGTATGGAAACGAGCGTTTCGCTTTTGCCCGTCTCCTCGGTGTTTCCATCTGCACAGAAAGCAGGGGAAGGCTCTTATGATTGCCTTTGAAGTTCAAGTTAGGGACAGGCGAGTTTGGAGAGTTTTCTTCATTTCATCCAACAGTTTGCTGAGGAACAATAGTGGCAGTATACACTCTGCCTAGACAACATAAAATTAATCGACAAATTCCTCAAAATGTCCTATGAAGTGATGTCGGAGACCACATTACGCCCAGTTTTCACATTATATCAACTCCTTGACTGAAACAGGAGCCATATGTAATGCTAACACATTGCAGACGGCGCCTTGTTGGATTCAAGGGGCGATAAATGTCTCTTTGTTCGCCCACTGTGGTAATACCTGGTTAATTCCGTTTGAATCTAGTCCTAGCGTCGGTCATCGCTGCGCGATGTCGAATCGTTCCCTTGCTTTATCGTTAGCAAATCACCGCTGCAGCACGTCGATTAAGACGTTAAATGTGCGTCGTTGTTAAATAACAATTCATGTTTGTTTATGTTTTGGGCTAGTATTTCGATTAGTTGTTTGTACGAGTGACGGACACATTTTAACACTTATTTATTTATTTATTTATTGATGTTTAAGGTCACATATTTATGCACAATGGCTAATCATGACCGTGACAGTTTTACGGGTGGAGGAAGCCGGAGTACCCGGAGAGAACCACCGAGGAACGACGAGCAGCTGCCAGCTCCCCAACATCGTAACTCCGCACTGCAGCACAGGCAGGGTTAGAATGGTTGAAGACATGCGTACCATCGACGTGCAGTACGCCTTAGTACACGGCGTCATCGTGGCCCCATGCGGGCAATGGAGATGAAGTGTCTTGCCCAAGGACACAACGCGGTTGCCGCAGGTGGGATTCGAACCGAGGACCTCTCGGCTTGCAGCCTGCACCTTTACCTACTGAGCCACATTTTAACACTTACGCTGCCGAAAGCGACTACTGTCACCTATTTTATGATGATAATCTGTACGTTCTGGTATTCGCAGATCAAACCTACCATCTGATTAATTGTTGGAAAGGGCTCAGGGAGCCCTTTCCAACAATTAATCAGGTGATAGTGTTACAAGTATGTCATAATTTTTATTACACTTCCTCGTTTACAGGAGTTCATAGATGTCTACCATATATGGCTAAAGTGGGAGTGGCTGTAGAAGTGTTAACCCATAGTCGATATAAAAATATATTAATTTAAATATTTTTTTTTTCAAAATTTTCAATCATTTTCAACAAAACCATATCATGTCACCCCTCATTGGAACGAGCTCGTCCCAGTGAAGATTGATATGATAGGTTTTGTTGAATTTTTTGGAAAAACTGCTGAATTTGCATTCTACGCGGGCGTGCGCGGCCGATTCGTTAAATAAAGGATTAATATTACTTCTTTCTCTCTTTCCTTTAGAGCTTATTGAATGAGATCAATTCTTCACAGCCTACACGTTTGCATCATCTTTTGTACACACAAATAACAAACAACGCGTGAAAACTGCTTGGAACTGTCAGAGCTGAAATAGAGGAGCTTTGACGTGTTCACTGAAATAGCCCTGAGGCGAGCCCTAAACGGGGTTGAAAAATTTCTTGTAAAATCCTAACGAATTTGGGATTTTAACCCATAATGTGTAATTTAAACTTTTAGCCAACGTAACGACTAACGATGGCCAGCATTGTTCACAAAATCGTTCTCCAAATTTTAATTTTTTTTTAAAATTTGTCCTCAAGAATATTGCGTATGACCTATCATTCGAAGGATCTCGTCAAACCTTTCCAATGAGGGGTCGTAAGCTATGTTTTCAAGACAAAAATGAAACATTTGATTCTTCAGAAAATGTTTTCCGCAAATGCCGTTTCCCATTTATATTTTTGAGTGTTTATAATATAAAAGATGATTAAATCAACACTACATCCGAAACAAATTCACTCATTACGTTACAACGTCCAAGTTGACTTCGGACGCTGTATTTTCAGTAATCGACTATTTGATGGTGATTATGGGATAAAAAGCTATCTTCCTAACAGCCCGTTCAGTAACAGTTTAGTGATACAAGCAGAACACTGTAATCTCAGGTTTTTCGTCGCATGGGTGCTAGAATGTCCTATGTCCCATAGGGGACATAGGACATTCTAGCACTCAGGCGACGTTTTGTTAAGAGTGCAGCCATCTACCTTTCTGTTCCCTTCTTCTTACCGGCTGAGGGCTCATCACATGGAGATTTCCTTTTTTTAAATTTTAACCTTCGATCTAGGAGCGTGGAGGATCCATGGTAAGAGCATTGTATTTTAACTCTTTCAACAATGGAGCCCTGGAAGGTATCATTTCAGTCAACACTGACAACTAAACCGCGACATGGACGCAACTATCTCATCGAGCTGTTGGATTAAATTAGTATCGAGCCTCGCTTCAGACTTTTTGCTCCTCACATCGTCTACTCGTCCACTACCATTTTTTTCTTCACGTAGCAATTCATGCACCCCGTTTTGAAAGGGTTAAACAGAAAGAGCGACGGTTCTATCCTCGTCATGTGTAACTGCGTTGTGTCCCTTGATAAGATCCCTAATGCCGATTGCTCATAATGGAGCACGGAAGTGTGGTGTTCAAAGGCGTACTGCTCTCGATGGTTCACTTACCTTCAACCGCTTCTAACACTACTTGTGTGAAGATATTACGTTATAGAGTTTAACAGTTGCTCGCCGCTGCTCGGTTGTCCTGTTGAGTTCCTCCATTTGTAAAACTGTCCGACACTAAGTGACTCTGGCTGTTGAAAGTGACATTTAAACACGAATAACGAAATCAACAACACACACACACACATTTATGTTTTTAACCCTTTACCTGACATGAAAAGCAGACGACACTTGCAAAACAAATTCTTGGATAACCAATTCTTTTCATTTTTTGTCTCAAAAACATATGTTATGACCCCTCTTTGGAACGAGCTCGACGAGCTCGTTCCAAAGAGGCGTCATAACCTATGTTTTTTAGACAAAAAATGAAAAAAATGCAAATTAATTGGCGATTTTTTTAGAATAGCGCCGGCCGGTTTTGGCTATTACGTTGGGTAAAGGGATAAATAAGTTTATTTATACTTCACAGCTCCGGACAGATGCTACAAATGTCTAGATGTGTGACAGCCGCTGTTAAAACTTGTGGGGCCACGAGAACGTACTCAACAAATCTAATGGAGAAAGCCGTTAATTTGACTTGTAATAACGTAGACGGTAAGTCAACACATTTTTCTTATATCGTGTTCTTGACTTCAACAATGTGCCCCGAATGGGGTTAATGTTGTTTATATCGATTTGGCGATTCAATTTGTATTTGTTGAGAGTTTCAATAATGATAGTAGCGGGAGATATGGTAAAGTGCCCCATTGGCAGGATCTCATGTGACATCATAGTCACGTGACCCAGTGGCGCCATGTTTGGTTGTCGTGGTAACACACGTGAGCGGCCATCTTGTGAAGTCATCCCCATAGTTATACGTGGTGTTAGTAGCGCGCATGCACAGCGCGTTTTTAAGATGATATGTGTTTCCGTCGTCCATTTTGTACATTGGAGGCCGCCATCTTGGTTTCTATGGTAGCACGTGGTTGCTATGTTACCAAAAGGCTTACAACAAGACGGGGTACGATCGGTGGGAATGTTCCTTTGTACAAGAGTAATTTT
Source organism: Pictodentalium vernedei (assembly GCA_031216915.1). NCBI lineage: Eukaryota > Metazoa > Mollusca > Scaphopoda > Dentaliida > Dentaliidae > Pictodentalium > Pictodentalium vernedei. The sequence goes on from CM062288.1 coordinate 298,166,826, forward strand.
CCGATTCGTAGAATTACCACAAACAACCCGACAATTCCTCCAAATCACCAAAATCCACCCAAAACTACCGAAACGGTTTAACTGGAGTTTTCGATTCAATGGGAGCCTATCCAATTACCACAAACAACCAGATAATCCCTCCAAACCACCAAAACGCACTTAAATTTGATATGAATCCCCAGATTGGGCATATAATAGTAGCACGTAGTGTTATAGTACAGGGGTATATCCTGGCTGTATGTTCTATTTAATAGGAGTACTTTTTCTGGTTCGGATTTTCCCCAGAACCCTTTTTACGACCGCTTTGCCATGGTACCGAGAGGCCCCCAGGTACCGAGAAAGCCCCCAGGGGTAAGTTCGATTGAACTAGAGTAGTTTTTTCTCTGGTTCGGATTTCCCCAGAATCCTATTTTTTTCTGACTATTATAGATGCTACTCTAACCCTAGAAGTTCATATAGTCCACACTATCTCTGGTTCCCTCGTCCAAGTCTTTTAATCATCAGTGATTGATGTTCCGTAACCTGTATACATAGTTATCTCTCTTGTGTATAATGGAAGCCTATGTAATTCCTAAAGCCAAGAATCTATCGAGCAGTTACTGATGAGCTTTGAGGCTCGAAGCGTATGCAAAACCGAGACGCGAGGCGTCTCGGGTGAACATAAACTCTACGCCGAAAATCTCAGACCATGTTAAAGTCAATTCATCACGATCACTTATAGTAATTCTTCCTACTACAATACATTGTTTTCAAGTTGTTGTTTTTTTTTCACTCATTCCCCACTTTACCTCTTGTGTTCCTTCCTCCTTTCTCTCGTCTATATGTTCGACTTCAATTAATGTTATTTGCTGCATTTGAAACATTCCTTCACTTCCACGACAATCTTATGGATTTTGGGGGATGGATCGCATAAAGCTTAACAAGTATAGCCGAATTCTGTCTGTAATACTGCCGACTCATTTTTATTCATATTGTTACACCCCCCCCCCCCCCCCCCCTCTTCTATTGTTATATTTTAACGTCATTTTCATTTTGTTGTCTAAGTTAGATTGCAGTATATTATTCTTGCTGAATAATTTTTGTTTGAACTAAATCACTAAACGGTGGGTATCTCAATTTTAATCTCAGCATTGTGGAACTGATCGATACTAAACTGACACCGGGTCAACTTCAACATTTCAGTTACCTGTAAAACATCTCCCACTTCTAAATTTCTTTTTGTAAATGTTTACTTTAAATTCTCGAGATATGTGTATCTATAACATTTATTTAGTGTTTATTTTGTAATGAGATTTACTGACACTTTCAACAGCCAGAGTTCCATCGTGTCGGACCTATTTACCTATCACGATGGGAGTTAGCAGCAGGGCTCAAAATAAGCGGTGTCGCGTCGCTTTTTGCTATGCAAAACTTGCAAAAAGCTACACAATGTTCAATTATGTATAGCATTTTGCGATACTAGATAATCAACTGCAGCCTATTAGGCTGCAGTTGATGATCTTGTATCACGAAATGTAAATGAAAATTTGCAAACAAATTTGAAAACTAGTTCACTGATGCTTTACTTCTGATTGGAGAACATTCCAGGCAGAACTCAGATTAACTCTCCATCAAGCATCATTAGCAACTTCATATGTAAGATGAATTCTATTAGTTTAAATTCTTCCTCTTTGTACAACATTTTGCATAAAATGTCCATTAAAAATAACTTCAAGCCCATCAAATTAAAAATCCCAACTTCCATTTTGAGAACTCTATTAAGCAACCAAGACGCCAATTGAAAATATCCAAGTCCATGCAACCCTTAAAGGCAGTACAGTTAAAAAAAAACATAGTAAATGCTTCATGTGTTGCAGATCATTTGGAAATGCCCAGAAATGGATGGAAACTATTCTATCTACTTAGAAGAATTCAATACAAAACAGCATAACATAACTCTGGTATACAAAAATAGCTATGTAATTTTCACAAAATGCTATTCATTTTTTGGAAATGTGTAGCATTTTGCTACGCAAAGAAAAAAAGTTATTTTGAGCACTGGTTAGCAGTGGTTGGAGGCAACTGCACCATCGGTGTGCTGTACATTTTAGTAATCTCCGCCACAATGCCCTGACGTGGGCAAGCAGGATTAAGTGTCCTGCCCAAGTACATAGCCCAAATGGCGAGGATCAGACTCGAACCGCCGATCTTTCGCTTTAAAGACCAATGCTCTAGTGAATGAGCCAACGTAATCCTTTTTCTCATACTGTTTGTTTTTAAATAGTTTGCCTCTCAGATGTATTTATTTATTTATTTATTTATTTATTTATTTATTTATTTATTTATTTATTTATTTATTTATTTATTTATTTATTGGTGCAGTTGGGGTGAAATGTCTTGCCCAAAGATACAACGCGGTTGCCGCAGGTGAAATTCGAATTGAGGACCTCTCGGCTTGCAGCCTGCACCTCTACCTAGTGAGCCATCACACCTCTACCTCTCAGGCTGTCACTGTAACTGTAATGAACTATTTGATATCTATACGTTCTGCTCGTTTATGAGGTGGTGTGCTTGTCAGGAGCGAATTGGCGGTATGGTCCATTGGAGAAAAATTTCCTAATGAGTGGCTCCTGGCGCCCACAAAATGGAAGCAGCCCAACACTTGTTGGAGGCTGACATTTTCTGAAAACACCCAACAGATGAAATGGATCTGATTGCATAGCATACCGGTATATTGAAATGTTTTCTTTGTGGACTGTCAATATTTCGATATATCAGCAGTTCCTCCAGTCACTGATCGCTCAGATGAAAGGAAACGGCTTTCTTTTAATTTGAAAAATCGTTTTTCCCCCACTTGGTCCAAACTATGGTCGGCGCGATGGTTCCGCGTAACCCCACCCCCAGTTGATACCATTAGTGCTGAATGAGTGATAAAAATTATACAAAAATGCCATCGAAATGTCCTCTGTGTGAACTGTCATTGATCACTCAGACGCAAGGAAGCAGCGTACGTTTAGTTCGAGAAATCAACATTTTCTCGAGGTTCGAGGTGCGCCTTGGTTCATTTACTGGTAACCTTTTCGTGGTCCAGTCCGGCCCCTGATGCTTGCTGTTTAGTAGAGATGGGTGGTATTGGAATTTTGAGTTCGGTATCGGTTTCGGTATTTTTGTGTGGGCATACCGCGGTATCGGTTCGGTATTCGATATGTGACTTCAGATTCACTGATAGTACCAAAGGGGAATCCATGTCAGAAAAATACAGCATAAGTTGTTCTTGTATCATTCTATCACAGTGCTACACATGCCATTGTTGATGGGCTGAACATTGTCATTCTTTTGTCAACACAGATCATATCTACAGTAATTTGGTGACTTGTTCTAAATACGCCTTAACTTTTCAAGCTCCACTTAAGGCGTCTGTTATCATAGAATGTGTGTCCTGAAGATGTCATCTTTACGTGGGCCTGATGACAGTAGTAAAATTATCTGGTCAGTGATTTCTAGCCAAGTCTTGGCTGCCTTAACAGGCAGCCAAGACTTGGCTAGAAATCACTGCTAAGCAACTGGACATGTACAGGTCGTAGACTATTGATAATTTAGTACAACTGCCCTGGTCCTTAAGGCTTAACAAAACTGAAAAATAAAATCAGTCACTTCTTTCATGAAAATGAACACTTCAACTGGTATCAATCCTCATCAAGGCCTTATAAATAGTGAATGCACAGGGAAAATTGAAAATACCGTTGGTTTCGGTATTCAAAGATTGGGTCGGTTCGGTTTTTCGGTGTCCCCATGCTATCGGTATCGGTTCGGTTTTTCGGTATATTGCCCATCTCTACTGTTTAGTCGCATCTCTCAGCTAAACAGCAATTTACGCAAAACAATTCCAACGTACTGGTCGAACAGAAAAGTATCTTTATTTATACCATAATTACCTATTCTACAATATATGAAAAGCCTATGACATAAATTTTAGCTTTATACACCAACCGTGATGAACACGCCAGCAATGGGATTTCAATAGTCAAAATTTACACCTACAGTGGAGCTGCATCCAAGTTGACCTTTGGTGACGTCGACTTCAATGCGAACTTGTCTAAATTTATCGTACGTCGCCTCCAGAAGATTGAAATAAAAGTGGCATTTATTTATTACTTTTTTAAATGGGCTTACCCCATAAAACACCAAAAATTAAAAACATGCATTGTGTCGTGTTAATAAAGCATCCACAACTGGAAATAGTATGTTATTCTGTTATTAAAATGAAAAAGGCCTCGTTTCATTTTTCTGTTTCGTTCCGCTGATAAAAAATTGACAGCCGGAGTACCGCCCACCGATGCCAATGTAAACAAAAACAAATTCGCACGTATGTACGGCTGCTGCTCAGTAAAACCGAGAAAAATAATAGCGACTCTTAATAATCTGACGATCATGGTATAAATAAAATTTACCCAAAGTAGCTTGGTGTACCAAATGTTCACCAATCGTGGTGAAGTGGCGTTAACCGCGCGCCAAAGGCGCGCGGTTAACAACACTTCACCACGAGTAGTGAACATTTGGTACACCAAGCTACTTTGGGTATATTCCATATTGTTTCAAGGTCAGGAAGTTCCGACCGAGCAATAGCATAATAAATACTTTACATGCCATAGCCATCATATAACTGGATTGCCGAAACGTCAGCGAAAAATGTGACAACTCAATCTTGCCTCTCTACCCCATCCCCGCCAAGAAGTCGTCAAGCCAATCAATAGTGCAACCCTTCCTATTGATGACGTTTGATGGCGTGAAATCTTTTATGTTGTGACATCACAGCGCCCCAAGTTTCATTCCCATTAGACCAATTCCCTGTTGACCAACTCCCACGAGGCCAATTCACAAAAGACCAATTCCCCTTAGACCAACTGGTGTGTTCTACTTTAAAAATAATTCTATATTAATAATTTGATATATTTATAAATATTTATAAATGTATTTAATGTTATTGATATTCAAGCCTGAAGATAAGCAGTCTGTCATTTGCAGAATGAGGTCCCCAGAGGGTGAATTTTCTGATGCAATCCCATACAGTGGGCCAGTTTGTCCTCTGGGTACCTCTTATTGATTAAGTTTGAGACCTTGATTCAGATTGAGGTTCACAGGGGGTAAATTTAGTGATGCTACCCTGCCGTGCAGGGTAGCATCTCCAAATTCACCCTCTGGGGACCTCATTTTTCAGATGATAGTCTGCTCATTTTCTGGCTTGTCGATATTTTATAGATGTTGGGCAGATTTTTATAAATAATTGTTTTCCTAATTATCCTTAATCAACCCTTAATCAATAACACTATGTAGTTGGTCAAAGGGGAATTAGTCTAGTGGGAAGACACCCGCCCCAACACTAAAACTAGAAACATGATGTAAAAGTACAATCTTTACACGTGTGTTCAGTCAATAATAACACAATGTGTGCGTCGTCAACATATTCGGGTTTTTTTACTGCCATCATAGTATATTTCTTAGAGAGAATATGTCCCATGAATGACCATTTCATATGAAATTTCTCTGGTACGGCATCGGACTTCAAACTGAAAGGTCGCGGTTCGATTCCCGCCAGGGGTAACCGCGTTGTGTTGTTGGGCAATGCAGTTCATTCCGATTGCCCACTTAGGACGTGGTGGCGCTGTGTACTGAGGCATCCAACACTCGATAGTGCACTTGTCTTCGACAAATGCTAGCCCTACGTGTGCGTAGTTAGATCCTTGGGGAGTCTGACTTTTGCTGGCAACTACTCGGTGGTTCTCTCCGAGAACTCTGACTACCTCCACACGTAAAACTGTCCACCACGATATGTAACTCCGGGTGTCGAAAATGTTCTTATACCCCAGTTATTCAAAATATTTACTGCAGTTTATAAACAATGGTTGATTTTCCATGATATCAGGTACAGCAGGGTGGGTGTACTTTTCAGTCGCCACCTACAATGTGAGATCAAATATTTTGCCGTCGAACTCCACCAAAATAATTCTGCAGACGATTAAGAAACAGGCACAGCTATAACTATAGTGGCTGCTTCACACAAAATTACTCCTAAAGTATCAAATGTTATATCGTTAATCAGATCCAGTAAGGACTTATGCTCACGTGCTCAAGTGTCTATCTTGACGAAAAGACAATAAATAGCAAAATAAGAGACTGAAGCAGGTATCTCAACATCCATTTAGCGAGAATTATTTAATGCGCATTTACCAATACTCACACTGCACAACTATGGTGGCACTGGTGGTGCTGGCTCCAACATTATTTGCACACTCACATCTTTTTTGATTTGATTTATCTGGAGCAAGGAGAAGAGAGGTACTTCCTGTCCCAGTTTTTTTGTACCTGCTGCTTTTCCATTTAGAGTGCGTAATGCACGTCGATGGTGCAGGTGTCTTCAACCAGTGATTGCCCTGTTGCAGCGGAGTTAGCACATTAGGGAATATGACAGTTATTCGCCGCTTCTGGGTGGTTCTCTGAAGTTTCTTGTCAAATCGGACTGGATTTCAGATTATTTTGATCAAATAGAATGTAGTTTAACGTTTTAGTCCACATAGCGACTAAAGCTGGCTAGCTTTGTTCATAGCAAACGCCCTCTAAAGTTTAGTATTTGTTTTTCATTTTAAGATAACTTAACATAACCTAAGACACCTCATTGGATCGAGCTAGTCAAGTTCGTCCCAGTGAGGGGTAATAAACTATATTTTTGAGACGAAAACTGAAATATTTAGTTATTTATTAAGGTTTAACGTCGCATTAACAGCCAAAGTCATATTGTGTTGGTGACAGTTTTACGAGTGGGGGAAGCCAGAGTACCGGGGGAGAACCATCGAGCAACGACGAGCAGCTGCCAGATCCCCAACACCGTAACTCCGCACTCCAGCACAGGCAGGTGCAAGGATGTCTTGAAGTCTTAGACAGGGTTAGATTGGTTGAAGACATGCTCGCCATCGACGCGCAGTATGCCTTGGTACACGGCGTCATCGTGCCTCCAGGTGGACAATCAGGGTTAAGTGACTTGCCCAAGGACACAACGCGGGAGTCCGAATCGATCGCTCAGACGGTCACCCATCCAAGGACTAACCGGGCTCGACGTTGTTAACTTCGGTTATCTGACGAGAATCGGTTACCAAATATTTAGCTACTATAGAATTGTTTTCTGTAAATTTAGTTTGCTGTTTGTATTAGGTAGGCAGCTAATGAAAAATAACAGAAGATAAATTCAGTTCTACTTCCAAAACCAAATCACTGACAACGTACGACGTCGACTTTGTCATTGGACGCTATTCTCGTATTAGACGTGTTGTGAAAGACATTTTATGGAATGAGCTATTTGACGGTAATTATGTGATAAAAGGGGATCGGACTTAGCGGGGTGTCGAAAAACTGAAAACCGCGGAAATTATTTTGACTGAACAAACTTTATTGGAGAGGTGAGTCATTTTTGACCAATGGTCGTTCTTGTAATTCAGCTGAGTAGAGATTGATGGTTACATGGGATTTCAGCTGGTAATGTCTCACCTGATATGTATTCTCTTCGTCTTATTTGACACTATGTTACTCAATGAGGACCATGTAACTTAAAAGACAGAAATTTAGTGATTTGATTGGCTAACATTTACGATATACATAATGCCTCCACCCCCATCCTTTTGTATTATTAACACTTTTGTTCTGCCCTGGGTAGAAACACGAAAATATAAACAATTTATTGCTTTCAGGTTTATAAAAATACAAATGGGTTAATGGTACATGTACAAAAAATAAAAATGTTTTGTCGTCGAAAAAAAATGACTTTACTTTCTGTTTTGTCTATAGGAAAATTAGGTCAGTAATTGGATTATATTTTAATGTGGAGTTACTATCGTTCAGTTGTTCAAAGTGTAAGCTGGACAGAAACGTTTGGATTTCTTCTGTTATTTTATTATGCAATTAAAATCCAATGAGAACCCATTTAAATTATTTCGTCAAATGCCAACTAACCCGTTACCTAGCGAATCGCCCGAGTAATTTGTAAATTGAGCAGTTGAAAAAAATACATTTTTCAAACTATTTCAACAAAACCATAACCTGTGACCCCCCCCCCCCCCCCCCCCCATTGGAATGAGCTCGACCAGCTCGTTCCCATGAAGGATCACATGATATGGCTTTGTTGAGTTTTTTTTTTTAAATGTTAGATTCTGGCCTGCGTAAAAGTGAAGGAAATTAGCGAGAAAATAAATTCGCTATCCCTGTCTATGCAAGGGTGTATGGAAACTTGCATTGGTTTGAAAACAGATACACCATTCAGCTGCGCCTCAGGATGTATCAGCTTCCAAACCATTAAGACCTTCTGCACATCGTGGTACCTGAAATAGACACAGACAACTCATACCATATACTTATGGTAAATATTACTGATACTGTCGGTTTTCTTTCCACCCCATTGTTATTCGCTCACCTCTTCCATCGACTTCGCACTCTCTTTATTTTCCAATAAAGATGTATATACATACATAACTAGGTGCTAATGACGCGTTCAATTAATAGACATATATAATACGATTTGTTTATTTTCTTTTCCAGTTTTCATTCAACAGAAGTCATGCATCGAGAAAAAGCAGCCGGAAATCAATGACTGTATAGATGTTGTACACCTCAACCTCAATGCGTTTGTTGAGAGCAATGGATCACCCGGAGAAGGTGATATCATGTGCAAGTATGTATTGAAGTGTAAAACGTTTTGTTATAATCGGAACTCAGCTCTCTGGAAACTGCGCAAAATCTCTCTGAGAAGCGCGAAGTAACTCTTCAAATTTCCCACAGCAATTGGCTCTCCGTAGTAAATGTGGGGCTGCTGAAGGATACCTCGTCCCCAACCCGCCATGCATAAAATATGGCTTGTCTTCTTCAATAGCTAATACCGTCTACTTAAATGCAAACATTCGCGAGCTCCTGAGCTCGTACTTCCTACACTCATTTGTGGCCACCGACTTGGCCCTCGTCTGTTTCTACTGTAAACATGAGCTCTCCTTAAATTACAATGTGCCTATACGTTCTCTCTGAAGCGGCACCTCCTCTAACCTATAACATGGTATATCCCCAGCTCCTCGCCCACGACCCACAGTTTTACACGCCTTGCGACTGGAATGAATTTTCCTAGAAAACACCCGACTCGTATTCGTTCGCAGGACATTAATTCCCACTTTAGTTGCTTCCCCTGAACTTGGCAGCCATAGATTTGTCTTATTTTAAAATTTTCCTTCAAATTCTTTCAGGTTTGCTATACTTTGATATTTCTGATAGTACTCTGTCAAAAATTGGAGAAGTGCACACAGGGGGGAAAAGGTAAAACACGAGCGCCCAGTATGAAAAGGAGATCTTCGACAATAATGACCATATAATTAGATGACTGATTACCTTGGATGGCTAAATGAGTGTCTTTTGTTTGAAGCTTATAAGGCAAGATGGTTGTTTCAGACCAGATAAGCGCTAATTGGTATAGGCCTTCCTTTCTATTAAGGTTATCACTTTTGTCTGATTTATTTCTATTACGATACACATATGGCTTACTTGACAAATCGGTTTTTCGGGGCCCGGCACATACCTATATTTACCCTTTTACCCCAGGGAGAAGAATTATCAAAATTATATACACTTTTTAAACCGCAAAATCGCAAATTTAATGTATCACCTTGACAGTCATAGAGGTGTGTAATTAATAGAGAACGCCAAGATGTGTGAACTCGTTCATCAATACGGTACTCATGCCATCGCGGAAGGATATAACGCGATTCTGCGTCTTGAGTCCTATCCTTCCGCGCTGGCACTCGTGTCGTATTGACGAACTCATTCATACATTCTGACGTTCTATGTATTTACTGGACCTCCCTACGAATGCAGAAACAGCTTTCCTCTTTACAACACTGGAGCATAAGACGATGCCATTCATGGTTTCGAGGTTGGACATATTAAATTAATTTTCATTTCCAAACCTTTATGTTGTTACTAAGCTGCAGCGGATTTGTCGTTTAAGAACCCAATATGGTGCAGCGGGTTGAAGTGTTAAAATCACGTGCAAGAGCAGCCCTATCAAGGAACGTTCGTCTATCACATACGAATCACGATTTTTTATCTTGAATCGAATCAGGCAAATGGTTCAAAACCAAATCGAATATCTGATACAACCACCTTCCAATTCTTCCGAAATTACTTCCGTTTTATTAGTGTTGTCTACTTTAAACATATTTTATTTGCCATAACTATTGAGCAAAAAGGGATAGGAGGACAAGTGCTTTCCACTTAGTAGAAACCTCCGCTCCCATAACATGAATACAGAAAATGTTACAATGGCGAAACAAACAAGTTTTTGAAATTCATAAATGTAAAATAAACTATTTGATTGGGTTTATATATATGTGCGTATGTGTATAAATAAATATGAATATGTAGCACTAAACAAATACAGAAAAAGGAAGAAAGAAAGAAAGAAAGAAAAGCTGTTGATGTCCCTTTTGCATTCTGTATCTCTCTCGATTTGAATCAATTAATATACAAAGCCAAAGGCCCCTTGGGCGCTGATCTGATTAGGATGTGTTAAAATAATAATAAAAATAATAATAATAATAATAATAATAGTAATAATAATAATAATAATAATAATTTCTTCGCCTTCTGTACTACAGCTTAGGGACGTGTCTCATTAGATCCTTGCTGATTCACACAAAAGGTAGAGAAAACGCCGCGTCAGCGACTCGGGCCACAAACAGCACAACCGTGACTATCATCGTGACTGCACAATCTGTGTACCGATGCGCTGGCTCAACGTCACCCCGATGACGCAGATTAGTGTTGTCTGTCTCCCATGTGACCCAGTATCAATATGCGTACTGGACTATTTGGTACCATCGAACCGCAGATACAAGTACACTGGCACTTGTTTCTGAAATGGTGAGAAATGTATTCATACGACAACCAATATCATTTGGCGTAGAAATAACGCACGGACCATTGCATGAGCTTGACGTTCTATATACTTTCATTTATATGAGAACCGCATAGGATGGTGTTCTGACCCATTGCCATTTAAGTTCCACGAAGCTATCGCTTTGAATGGATTACTAACGATATTTGTTTTGATTTGTTTTCTCTTCTCAGTATTCCAGTGGTGATAACCTAGTCCGCAGTTATCTTAGCTACGGGACTACATTCAAAAGAAATTGGCAGGTATCACAAAGGTAGTCGAAAAAAGCCACATTTCGTCCCCTGAATGGACAAAGGCGTAATCCACAATGATAGCGCTTTTGGGGGGGGGGGGGGGCATATTGTTCAAACGAGACGCAACACGACCTTCGATATTGTTTCAAATGCCATCCTCGAGAATGTTTCGACAAATTTTGTGTTATCCAGTTAAAAGTGGATACTGTCAGTTTTTGTCCTCAGAAAACTGTATGATAGGTTGTGAGCTCCAGGGTATCGATTATAAAGAAGTGTATGGAATCTAAAACTCTGGGTTTCGCTTCGTTTCGTATTATTGATTAGAGGCTTGCGAACTGCTAATTTCAATCGAATCGTATACCGAATCGAATTGATGAAAACGAATCGAATTTCGATTCGAACGTCTAATCGTATCACATTCAATGGATGCATCATCAAAAGAAACGTTTCTCTTCTAAAATAATATCCCCGAATATTATAAGAAACACAGTTATATAGAGTGCATTTTTCACCTCACCACTTCCCATGCTAAAAACTGCAAGATAAACCAATATACTAGCTATTGATATAAGCTATTTGAATTGTTGACATTGTAGCTTTTAAATAAGACTGCGAAATTTCTAAAACGAAACAATAATTCAACGCCGAATGGAGTCGTTCCGCTTGAAATTTACAGCATGTTTTACATCTGTTTATATAATAATTAGGGCCATTTTGTTTTAAAAACCGTTGCTTTTGACGATGTATCCAGTAATTGTGATCGAACAGAACAATACTCTATATAAAATAATGTGATCATGTTGTGGAAGAAATCATTTATTGAGGTTGAACAGATGAATAACTTTTCAAAGTTCGAAACTTCAAATTTCGATAAATGGTCACTGGTCATAATGAACAATTAGTTGAACCGAATAGTTATAATGGTAACGGTGTTTGTAGCAATGTAGCTACAACTGTTATACAGTTGTAGCTACATCGCTACAAACACTGTTACCGCTACAAGTTTGTTACGTTTCAACTCAGAACTGTTACAAATTTATGGCAGAAGTATTTCGAAAATATTTGAATTTCCGATTTCCAATCGAATCGAATCGAATTTCGAATTTTCTCAGAAGTAGTGAAAAGATTCGAATCAGAATGAGATCGCGAGCGTTCGCCAGACCCTATCGTCACCTCTCATTCTTGGACAGTAGAGGGAATGTCCTGGTCAGCATTTTTTTCCATTCAAGATGGCATCTGAGAAAATCTACCCCTTAATTTGCTGAATCCGTCATTAAGGGTGTGGGAATTTTGAATACAACCTGATATTTCGGAAAGTTACAAAAACGTGAAACAGCAATGTGCACATTATTTCATAAATAACAGACGTGGTGTATTTTCGAATGAATCGTTTGTAATCGTGACTTAACGATGTGAGCGTACTTCTACAAGGTCATTTAACATCCTCTCTATAGATAAAACGACCAGATTTGGCAGATGGTATATGCTGTCTGTTTGAGAGATACTTCCCTTTCTCTGATCCCAACATATTAAAAAACTTTGAAACTTTTTTTTTCCAATAAGTGTCGAAGAAGTTGATGCGAATTTCCAACCCATGTGAGAGATACCCCTCTTCGATTTAAATTTTACCTTTTAACCCTTTACCTAACATGAAAAGCAGGCGACACTTAAAAACAAATTCTTGAATAACTATTTTTTTTCATTTTTTGTCTCAAAAACATAGGTTATGACCCCTCGTTGGATCGAGCTCGACGAGCTCGTTCCAATGAGGGGTCATAACCTATGTTTTTGAGACAAAAAATGAAAAAAATAATGAAAATTAATTGGCGATTTTTGAGAATAGCGCTGGCCGGTTTTGGCCGTTACGTTGGGTAAAAGGTTAAAGATTGTAATAGTTTCAACTGATTACCGGAATTGTTTAGAAGAATAATATTTTTCAAAGTGAGGGAATCTGTTATGTATTTTTTGAACGTGGCAGGGTTGTGAGGTTAAATTATTACAGCAGCTCTCCGGCAGTTTGTGTTTGTCTTGTCGTCTTATCATTCAAGTGGGGGAGGGGGCGGGGGTTCAGTGGTGCAGCATTGGAATTCCAATCTAAAGGTCACAGTTCGATCCCCGCCAGGGGTAACAGCGAAGCAAAGAACTTTATCCCGATTGCCCACTAGGAGGCACGGTGGTACTATGTATTAAGGCGTAGTGCTTCTTATGCCGAGTTAGTACGTTGGGGTGTCTGACAACTGCTCTCCGTTGCTCGGTGATTCTCTACGGGTACTCCGTCTTCCTCCACTCTTAAAACTATCCGACACGAGGTGACCCTGACTGTCGAAAGTGTCGATAAAAAAAACCTAATAAATAAATAAATATCGTTCAGGAATCAATTTTATTTCACGATACAATCCTTACGTGTCCTTGGGGTTAAAACAATAAAACAAATTTATCTATTTTTTCCGATTGTTTATTTAAATAATGATGAGCTACGGTTTTATTGATCTCTGTACTTTAACACGTGGCTAGGGGATTTATTTATTAATTTAATGGAGTTTAAGGACACATATTTCTGCACAATGGCTAATCATGACTTCGATAGTTTTACGGGTGGAGAAGCCGGAGTCCCCGGAGGGATCCGCCGAGCAACGGCGAGCAACTGACAGCTCCCCACATACGAACTACACACAAGCAGGGTTAGCATTGTTTGAAGACAGGTACATCATCGACGTGCAGTACGCCTTAATTCAAAACGTTGATGTGGCCCACGTGGGCAATGGGGTGGAGTGTCTTGCCCAAGGTGGGATACGAACCGGACCAGGGGATACTGGAGCTGATTGTGTTAAGCGCAGCAGTATGCACTATTTAGATTTCGCGTATCTCTGTTTCAGTTGGAAAAAATACATGCATTGTGGATGGTGGGTGGGTTAAATAATTGTTCATTTACTTTTGGGTTGTACAAGAACAAGTGATATGTTGAATGCGCTATTTAGTTGATTTGAGTTACGGAAATATTACACTGGAAGAAATATTTCTTTGATTTTTATAGAATCTCGATTGTTACTGGTAAACTCGTGGTAATCGATTCTCTCGGAATATGTTATGGTTGAAATGGGCAGACATGGACCGGCTTGTCGAACTGTTCGGATACAGAGCGAGCCGACTGATCCAGTCATATCCAGTGCGACATTACAACCGGAAGCAAGGAACCTGTTCATAGAAGTGTTAGCCAAGTGTTCACAGGGCAGTCGTAGTTCTCCTGAATGACTATATGTCACTTCGAATCTTCGAAATTCGATTCAATTCGAAATAGTCCACATGATTCGATTTGATTTCAGTCGCGTTGATTCGAAAATTTTCGAATCGTCGAGATGTTCTCCAAGTCTGCAAATCCTACAAAGTGACTCCTTTTGAACTCTTCTTCAAACATCAGGTCTCCGCAACTTGAAAAGCGGTGAGATTCGATTCGAGATTAGATTCGATTCGCAATTTGGTACATGATTCGATTCGAGCTTTAATGTGACCCGACTGGTTCACAGGGCCCTGATTGACTAGTGGTAGTAAACAATCGCTTAACTCTTTCATTGTTGAACTTTGTACATTGTGTTTTCTACCACAGTAATGACTGAATAGCAGGGCAAGTCAGGATCTCACAGTGTTTCGTGAGTTTTAACCTTTTGAACCTCAGTGGTATCTTCCATACCAGTTCAATGACAGCAACGGGAAGAGTCCATATTCTTTATTTTTAACAATTAATATTTTCATCGTGCAGCCAGTACGTGGAAAATATTGATTGGACTACACCACGCCTTCACTCAAAAGTCAACCTACTTAATAAAATTATGTAGCATGTTACTGGGCCGGAAAAAGGGCCTCTGGGCTTCAATGGGTTAAGATCAACTTCTGTTTAATTTTATACGAACTCTAAATGTAGAAGCCCTCTTCGCAATCTGTCTGATTCGCTTTGAAGATTATTTTAAAGTAAATATGCTTTTCTACATTTTAATTGTTTTAATACTCGTTTTCAATCTTTCTAATTAGGAAGTGTTTGGTATTTTTGCAGTGATATATAGATTAGACTACATTAGATTAGACTGGATTGAATTGGGTTGGATTGGATTGGATTGGGTTGGTTTGGATAGGATTGGGTTGGATTGGGTTGGGTTGGATTGAATTGGATTGGGTTGGGTTGGATTGGATTGGATTGGGTTGGGTTGGGTTGGATTGGATTGGATTGGGTTGGATTGGATTGGATTGGGTTGGTTTGGATTGTATTGGGTTGGATTGGATTGGATTGGGTTGGGTTGGATTGGATTGGATTGGATTGGATTGGATTGGGTTGGATTGGATTGGATTGGATTGGATTGGGTTGGGTTGGATTGGATTGGGTTGGGATGGGTTGGATTGGGTTGGGTTGGGCTGGGTTGGATTGGATTGGATTGGGTTGGGTTGGGTTGGATTGGGTTGGTTTGGATTGTATTGGGTTGGATTGGATTGGATTGGATTGGGTTGGGTTGGATTGGATTGGATTGGGTTGTATTGGGTTGGTTTGGATTGTATTGGGTTGGATTGGATTGGATTGGTTGGGTTGGATTGGATTGGATTGGATTGGGTTGGGTTGGGTTGGTTGGGTTGGGTTGGATTGGATTGGGTTGGGTTGGGTTGAGTTGGATTGGATTGGATAGGCTTGGGTTGGGTTGGTTGGTTGGGTTGGATTGGATTGGATTGAATTGGGTTGGGATGGGTTGGATTGGGTTGGATTGGATTGGATTTGGTTGGGTTAGGTTGGATTGAGTTGGGTTGGATTGGGTTGGGTTGGTTTGATTGGGTTGGATTGCATTGGATTGGGTTGGGTTGGGATGGGTTGGATTGGGTTGGATTGGGTTGGATCTGATTGTGTTGAATTGGACTGGATTGAGTTGGTTGGGTTGGGTTGGGTTGGGTTGGTTGGGCTGGGGTGGTTTGGATTGGATTAGATTGGGTTGAATTGGATTGGATTGAGTTGGTTGGGTTGGGCTGGGTTGGGTTGGGCTGGGATGGGTTGGATTGGGTTGAATTGGGTTGAATTGGATTGGATTGAGTTGGGTTGGGTTGGGTTGAATTGGATTGGATTGGATTGAGTTGGTTGGGTTAGGTTGGTTGGTTGGGTTGGATTGGATTGGGTTGGGTTGGGTTGGATTGGGTTGGGTTGGGGTGGGGTGGATTGGATTGGATTGGATTGGATTGGATTGGATTGGGATGGGATGGGTTGGGATGGGTTGGGTAGGGTTGGATTGGATGTGTTAAATTGGGTTGGTTGGGTTGGATTGGATTGGATTGGATTGGATTGGATTGGATTAGATTGGGTTGGGTTGGGTTGGGTTAGATTAGATTAGATTTTATTGGCAATTTACAACCACGAGGGGCCGATGCCGTATCAACAATACAAAATTAATATAATAATATAAATGTTTAATAATGCGTAACAAATTATTAATAATATATTTTATGTTATTTGTATGTGATGACCTGTTTTCGGTGAAACACCTGATTATGTTACAGATTATTCCACATAATTCGGGTTTCCATTTCTCACAACCAAAACAAATTTTTCATTGTCGTTTAAATGCTTAAATTTCACTTCCTTTGTTTGAATTTGCTCAAAATATAACTTGCGATCATCTTCATATTTTTTACACTTCATTATAAAGTGTTCTTCTGATTCTACCACATTATCATCACAATTCTTGCATATTACTTACTCATATGGAACCTTGGGGCACTGATGTCTCCCTATTTCTATTTCTACCTTATGATTGCTGATTCTTATCCCCCTGCACACTGATGTCAAAATATCCAGATTTGAAGTAGCCATTTTTCCCATAATGCAACTGGAAATTTAACCAATTCAATCTTGTTTGACAGAGCTCATTGAGCTCTGTCAAACACGATTGAATTGGTTAAATTTCTAGTTGCATTATGGGAAATATTTGCACCCTGAACTTTAGATATTTCGACATCAGTGTGCAGGGGGTTAATTGACTGAACATGGTCCGCAGACAATTATGTTAAACTGAGATTAAGTAAGGCTCTAAATCGTAATTTGCTTTGAATGTGCAATATGTTCTCAATCTGTCCATCCCCCTTTCTTCGCATTTCTGTCTGGAACTTTAAAATGTGGTCCTTTTTGAGATTATATTGAATAGCATTTAACTTTTCCAATGACATTGGATCTTTTAGTACTACAGAAAATTTCGGTACAACTATCCTTTCAGACCATCTTTGATTGATTGTAGAATCACTTATATGAAATTTTCCTATTCGTTGCTATCGATATACTATTGATAACGCCCGTGGAGTCTTCAGTTCCAAAATGATCTCCCTTTTTTCCAGAGGGATATTAAAACCCCGTTCTTGGATAAAATCTGTGAAGTCTCTCGAAAACATTTGTTGCAACGCAGGTCACAAATAAATGGGTTATAGTTTTCTATTCTTTTTCACGGAAACTGAATTCGGGGAATTGATTATTGATGAATTTGGAGACTTTATTTAACCTCAGAATTCAGGTAGTTTTTTTATTCTAAAAATATATTAATTTTTGGTCCATCAGGTCACAGTTAAATGGGTTTCTGTATATTGTGCCCCAGTTTAGTTTAGTTCCAAATTCCAATTCCAACGTTCGTTGTGAAGTTCTGACATGATGCTGTTTCTGCTGAATGAGTTTTCACCAGTTTGTGAACTTTTTCGTTGATAGTGTATTTTGGGATGTTCAGGTAAGACTAATATCCCCACCCTCTGATTGGATGAGAACTTGTGTCGTTTCTTCTCTGTTTACGGCTTCAGTGGCATATGTTACAATCGACGTCACCACGCGAAATATTTGAAAGGACGTCGCCCGTTTCGTAATTTCTTCATCAACGGAGTGACTTGCAGACTCCTTCATATTTCTAGATTTTTCACCCGAATGAAGTGTTGTTAAAATTGCAAACCGATTTATGATTTGAACTAATATACAATGTGTTTATCTGGTTTACTGATTATTTATTCAGTTCCGTCGTGGGGAACACGACAGTTTTATTTGCTAAACTTGTGATCGTTAAAAGTTGTTCAGTAAAAAAGCTTCTCGTGTTTCACGGCTTTGGATAGGGTCTTATTGGAACATATACGTTGACTTTCCAATAAGAGTAAAATCTTCGCCCTCTGATGACTGGATGAGAGCTGGCGTAGTTTATTTTATGTTTACGGTTCCAATAACAAATGTTACCGTCTGACATCACAATGCGATATATTTAAAATGACATGGCCCGTTTCGTAATTGTTTCGTCAACGGAGTGACTAGCAAGCCGCTTCTTTTTTCTGGATTTTCCCACGACAGCAGACAGTGTTCCGAATGAAGTGTTGTTTAAATTACAAACTATTTTATGATTTGAACTAAGGTAGAATGAGTTTATCTGATTTATTGATTATTTATTCACTGCGGTAGGGGGGTACACTAGAGGTTTATTAACTAAACTTGTGGTCGTTAAAAGTTGCCTTGAACAAGGCAACTTTTAACGATGACAAGTTCACTAAATATGCCTCTCGTGTTTCCTGGTGTAAGTTTTGGGCTGTGGATAGGGTCGTACTGGAACTTATTGACCCGTCCGTTTCGTTCACTTTAAATCATTTGATCTAAAACATTTGATATTTTGTTTTCATATTAATCAGTGATAAATAAAGCCTACCGTCAATTTCATTGGTCAATTTCAAAACTAGACAATTTGATTGGCTGAACAAAATACAACTGGGCCACATCTTCATAATTTGCTTAATTAGAGTTAGGAGCTTTCATTTTTCAATTTTGATTAATAGTTGATAGTTGTTACTTTTTCTTTTTGTATATAGTCAGCTTCAGCCGCCGAGTCTATTTATGTATACGCCACGCGTGTACTCGATATTGTAAAGCCCGCGAGCACATTGTGGAACCGAGGCTATAAACTTCATTATTATTATTATAATAATGTATTTTTAATTTTTTCAATTTATTTTGTTTTCTGAAATTTTCGGAGAAATGTGATATTTTCGATAGTTCTCTTAAGAATAATGATGTAATGTTATCCTCAGTAAGGGACATTTTACCCCAGAGACGTTCATGAGATAAACAGGTCTTTCCAAGTCTACCATCTTTAGCACCCACCCCAGCCCCCATCCCCTGATAAAGTGACAGAAAATCATGTTTATTATTTTACTGTTGCTGGGATTTAGTGGTTTATTTAGATAATAAAAAAGTCTTTATTATGGTAATTCGTCTTTTGTTCTATACTTTAATTATGTATCCTAGATTGATTAGTTTCTCATTATAGCTTGATTCATCTTCTATCATTATCAAACTTACGACCTAAAAATGGGAACACATGCCCGACAGTACTATGCATTGGAAGAGGTTTACAAGAAATTTAGCCTTCGGTTAATTTCCTAAAGCTCCCACTAAATAGTTTCATGTCGACCACAATAACAGCCCTCGATAACTTTACACCAGCCTTCGACCTTAGGTCCCAGGCTGATCTGAAGTTACCTCGGGCTGATATGAAACTAAGCAAGTAATAATCTATAATTACCGTCGGCGATAGTGTTTTATCAATAATCACAGAGTGTTTTTTGAATAATCAGTCATACTGAATGATTCTGGAATTTTCAATATGGCCACCACTGCGGCCATATTGAATTTGTTTGTGATTTTTGATTGTCTGTGCAAAAACATATTCTTGCAGTGAATTGATTTGCATTTGAAAAGAACGAGATATAGTTCGTCCCATCACATTAACCCTTTGACACTTTTTTTACGCCTTATGGCGTACGAAATCAAACAGCGCCTTGATACTTTTGTACGTCTTATGGCGTACGAAATCAAACAGCGCCTTGATACTTTTGTACGTCTTATGGCGTACGAAATCAAACAGCGCCTTGATACTTTTGTACGTCTTATGGCGTACGAAATCAAACAGCGCCTTGATACTTTTGTACGTCTTATGGCGTACGAAATCAAACAGCGCCTTTATACTTTTGTACGTCTTATGGCGTACGAAATCAAACAGCGCCTTGATACTTTTGTACGTCTTATGGCGTACGAAATCAAACAGCGCCTTGATACTTTTGTACGTCTTATGGCGTACGAAATCAAACAGCGCCTTGATACTTTTGTACGTCTTATGGCGTACGAAATCAAACAGCGCCTTGATACTGTTGTACGTCTTATGACGTACGAAATCAAACAGCGCCTTGATACTGTTGTACGTCTTATGACGTACGAATTTAAACAGCGCCTTGATACTTTGTGGTCATTTGTTTTATTATTATTTTTCGATTTTTTAAAGTTTTAACCTCAATTCCTATTTTCTCCCGAATAGTGCTCAGTGACAACCGTTGAGCAAAAACGTTATCGCAGCTTAAAATACTAATATAATCCTGCTGTCAAGACTTCTTACCTGGTTGAGTGATAGAAGCCACTATCAGGGCTTTCAAAAAAATGATGATACCAGAGCAAAAGCCAACACTTCCCGTGTTATATCTCATATTCAATCAAACACAAATAATATTTTGTTTAAATAATTTTGTTTTATTACAAATTATTGGAGAGTGCCTGTAGGCACTCTCCAATAATTTGTAATGAAACAAGTATTGAATAACAAATTTAGACCACCAAAATAATTTAGCCCTCAACCAGATAATCATAAATGAGAAAAATATCTTGTTATTTGTTCCTTCCGATGTTTGACGTCGCATTCTGAAAAACGTTGAAGAAACTGAATTCCAAGTGACGTTTGAACGTCACAATAATTAAAGTCTCAAAGGGTTAAGCGGCCGTATGATGAATTTTATGAAACGGAGGAAACTGTGAAACAATTGGATAATGTGCTTAGAATACGCACAGAAGCAACGTGGATAGACTTCAGATAGAAAGACAGTTTTGCAAAAATGCAAGCCTGTAAAAGTACTACTTTTGAACTAAACACATGAACACGTTGACCACATGACCGTATTTACAACAGTACGTTCTTACCCTCACATACCTCCGACCCGTATTCCGATTTATGGATTCCCACATTCTATTAAAAGACTACAATTTCTTCGATAATATATCTGATAGGATTCCGTTCCAATCGAACAACCCAGCAATTACCGATGTGTACTACTTTTTAAAACCAAGATAGTGTCCCCTATTAACCCTTTACCCAACGAATCGCCCGCGTAATAGGCAAATTCAGCAGTTGAAAAAAAATATTTTTCGAAAAATTTCAACAAAACCATATCATGTGGCCCCTCGTTGGAACGAGCTCGTCGAGCTCGTTCCAACGAGGGGCCACATGATATGGTTTTGTTGAATTTTTTTTTTAAATTTGAAAAAATGATATTTAAAATAATAAATTTTGATATCGTCTGCATTGGGTAAATGGTTAAGGACACAAAGTAGATATTTTGTTTCACGGTCCGTTTATTATTAAAATTGCATGTGGGTGGCTTTTTGTTTTATTTTCTATTTTTGTAATTATTTCTTTGCCATCAAAAGGTCATGTTCCTGCTTTGTTTTATGGTTTAGGCCTCATAGTCTACAGAATAGCAAGGGTGGTGGTGTATTCTTCCCCTGAGTGCAATAAGCTTTGGCATGCTAAAGCATTGCAAAGCCTTGTTGCACTCAAGAGACAAATTTATTAATTTTATTAACTTGCGTAAAATATCTGACACGAGTCATTTAATTTTTCACTTTTTTAAGTTTGCATCACTAACAAAAACGAGAGCATGCGGCAGCCAAAAAGGCCCCGCAAGGGGGCCTGAGAAACATAATTTTAACTTTTTTTTAGACCTAACCAAAACAAATTATCCTTGTTATGGAAATGATGCACTCTTGTGCTATCGGTTGAGTCATCTGGTCTGATTTGAGTGAATACGTCTTCAAAATGGTTGTTTTTGTATATTATTCACTGCCAACATTAAGCTTTGCGCTACTATAGTTGCGTATTGAGTTGGATACAAATTTTAATATTCTGTGCTGTAATTCCGTACAGAGTACGGAGATACCGCATCGAAGGAAAGTATACCCCAGCACATTGTTATTCTAAATATAAGGCACAAGTTGTAATAAATGTTTGCGACAGACGATATGACTTTGTCATCTTATTCCATTATTCTTTGCTTTTTCACGGAAAACCCGAAATAAGGCAACTACATCCCCAATGCCAAAGGACGGCAAAACCCTCAAAATAGTTATATAACGGCATGTTGCACTATGTGTTAAGCTACCAATCAGAGTTAGCTTTGTTTGTTTTGGAAACGGAGATATGACTGAAACAGTACTTGTAAGAGTTACCTTTCGTGGTGTTCTCCAAACGGTTGTGTGAATCGAAAAATTCAGTCCAACAGGAGCTTACTTCAGGTGCTAAGAGACTTGGATCAAGTCTCTTGCCACCTGATGTTAGCTTCTATTGGAGTGACTTTTTCTGGACATCCAAACGTCTTTTCTTATGATATGTTTGGAGTGTGGATGCTGGGGTGGGTGGTGATATTTATGTAAACATGTAACGGCATTACTTAATCCTTTCAACGCTGTGTTTCTTATGAGATTGCTGCATAATGTTGAAATATGTACTGACAATTTTAATGTTACATGTAAGAGTAGATTCCAGGCGTTTTCAATTTTTTCGTTTTAACGCACTTCTGTAAATATGGTTTAGCGGAGGATATCATCAAATTGCGCATCAGTGAAGTGGTTAAGTTGAAAGTGTGTGGATCGAGGTTAGTGACTGTGAGACACAGAAAATGTTTTGGTTTCATTTCGTCTTCAAATAAATTGTTTTCTTCTTGCAGTACTTTCGGGGGAATCAAGAAATGCTTTAAAGACAACGTTGATTCATGCCATAAGGTGGTGTCAGCAATCTATTTTGATCTTCTTGAAGCTTTTGCTCCGAAGGCTTGTCACAGTTATACATCGTGTGTGAGATGCGGGGCAGAGAGGCTGGCGGAAATATCAATCCTGTGGTTGGTTGCTGCATATTCTTTCCTGAGAGTACTGTAGCTGCACAATTGTGAAATGAAATGATTTTATGAGTAAACTAATTTATTGATTATGTAATTATAGCAGCAAAATATAACACATTGTGTATTTTCCGGCCAATTTTGAACTGCAAACAAGTGTTTTACAGATCTTCATCTCAAATGAGATCTAATAATCAGTTTTATTATACGCTAAACGATAGATTATCGATGAAATTGCGGAAAGATAGAAATCATATCCCCCACTGTGAAGATATTGACATTTTCACTTTCACGGTATCAATCAAAATGGCGGCTTTCAAAGCATCACTTCAAGGTGAATATGAGTCATATTATCACTGGAAATGATCAATTTGTTCTCAAAACGTATAATAAAAAGGAAATCTAGTGTTTGTGAGTGGATACCGATCATATCCAGCAATAATTCAACACGTATTCGCCTTGAATTGATGCACGAAACCCGCTAGTCCGAGCATGGTCTGAAAGTCCGTAATATAAGTTTTTGGTTTGGTACGTCCTTTCAAAGGACGTACCAAACCAAAAACTTATTTTACGGACTTTCAGGTCATGTTTGGACTAGAAACCCGCCAGCTGAATCAGATCGCAAAATGCTGCCTGTTCCGATTATCGATCAAATCACTTCCTCGTATCAATGATTCAATGCACTGTTTAATTTCATGCATCAATTCAAGGTTGAAACGAGTGGAATTATCAGATTCCAATGAAAAACGTATAATAAAAAGAAAATCCATTTTGTTTTGAGTGGGCACCGAAAATTATCTCACTAGTGACAGAGACAAACGAATATTTAGGAGTCACCTTTCGAAAGGCTAGCAATTACGTTACCGACAACAGTTAGCTGGTTGTCGTTGTCGCATCCGTCTGAGGCACGAAACTTCTTTCGCAAAAACAACGAACGCGAAATAGGAGTTTTCGTACTCTCAATATCCAGTACAGATGTGTCTGCTATGGATGTGACCGATGTAGTCACACATTTTTATAAGAAATGACAAGGTCACCTCTGTATTAAGCAAAATAATCTCGTGCGTAGTGCACACAGGGAAGGGGGAACCACAGAGTTTTTTCCCCAAGCTATCATGCTGTGATTAGGATAACAGTTGGCCTTAATTCAGTACTGGGCAAGGTGTTGACTCTCTTATTCAAGTCCGTGGCGGAGCATACAGAAGAGAGAATACAGAACACATTCCGGGTATCGCAACTTGAATGGATTCAACGTCCCCTATAAGACATACAAGGCACGAGTTTATGAATGGGTTAATTAATATGGCACGAGTGCCAGTGCGGAAGAATACAGCGAGAGGCCGCAGGCCTTGTGTTTTATCCTTCCGCGATAGCATCTTGATTAACACATGTGCACGGAACGGATTTTCATTTCAGTTCTGGGCAAGGTGTTGTCTCTCTTATTCAAGTCCGTGGCGGAGCATACAGAAGAGAGAATACAGAACACACCGGGTATCTCAACTTGAATGGCTTCAAAGTCCCGTATAAGACATACACGGCACGAGTGTGTGAATGGGTTAATCAATATGGCACGAGTGCCAGTGCGGAAGAATACAGCGAGAGGCCGCAGGCCTCGTGTTTTATCCTTCCACGATGGCATCTTGATTAACACGTGTGCGGAACGGATTTTCATTTTCCGTATTGTTTAGTGTTGCTGTAGATTGGAATTGTAATAAAATGAAATTATGTCTTCAGTGCGCCCTTTGTATTGACTCTTTACTAAACACAACTAGGAAGTTACATTCGCAAGCATAATTCTCAAATAACTAGACATTTCAAATAAACATTTTTATTTCAAACCAGGCTTATGATCCCCCATTGGAACGAGCTCGAAGAGTTCGTTCCAATGAGGAGTCATAGTTTATGTTGTGGAAGAGAAAACTGAAAAAAATGCTAAACTTGAATAGCTTTTGAATATAGTTCTTCCGGATATGGCTTTTAGGCGTGGAGGCACGGTGGCGCTGTGTACTAAGGCGTAATGAACGTCGATGGCGCACCTGTCTTCAACCAATGCTAACCCTGCTTGTGTGAAGTTAGTACGTTGGGGAGTTTGACAGTTGCTCGGTGGTTCTCTCCGGGTATCCCGGCTTCCTCCACTCGTAAAACTGTCTGACACGAAGTGACTCTGGCTGTCGAAAGTGTCGTTAAACTTCAATAGATAAATAAATAAATATGGCCTCTTGTTTATGTAAAAGGTTAAAGGTTCCAAAGAAGACTAAAGTGGAACCTCGAATAATATGAAGAGTAGGACCATACACTTTCCGACAAAAATTAGATACCCTTAGTTTCTGTGCAGAACCGTGCTATAGTTTACGATACGTCTATTTTACTCTTGCCTTCAGCTAATGCTTGTGATACCCGTGGCGGGTTTGGTAAGAAGGAGAGCCGCTGCTCGGTGGTCCGCTCTGCGTGAGCCGGTCCGCCCACCCGTAAAACTATCCGACTCGATATGACGTTCTCTGTTGAATGTTCGTGAAATCCCAATTCACAAATAAACAAACGTTAACATTAACATTTTTGACTTTGAAGTCCAGAAAGTCTTGTTTTATTCACAGCATCTTTTTTTGGATCTAGATCAGAGGCGGCGTAATCGGAGATGGGCGGGAGTGTTTTGACAGACGGGAACATTCCGTGCGTTCACACATACATATTGAAGACAACATGTGAAATCGCCATTGCGCGATGATCCAAATTTAACCCTTTACCTAACATGAAAAGCAGACGACACTTGCCAAAAAAATTCTTGAATAACTAATTTTTTTCATTTTTTGTCTCAAAAACATAGGTTATGACCCCTCGTTGGAACGAGCTCGACGAGCTCGTTCCAACGAGGGGTCATAACCTATGTTTTTGAGACAAAAAATGAAAAAATAATAAAAATTCATTGGCGATTTTTGAGAATCGCGCTGGCCGGTTTTGACGGTTACGTTGGGTAAAGGGTTAATATGAAACCGGTGTCCATGTTTTCAATACCGTATAATGCATAAATTAGCGTTGAGTTACTCCCCTTTGGGTGTGTTTGGAAGTATTTGAGTGCATGCAAAATCCAGGTTTTTGATGATCTATCAATCCCACCCCGACCTTCTCAAATCACACTGCATATGTGAGAGCCGATAATATAGCACTATACTGTACTGAAATTCACACGCATCAACATCACGATGATAACCGATTGGTAATATATCCTGCTTCATAAATTTAACAGAAATAATACCACAACCTGTTGCACGTCTGCTGTTTATATGCGTAATTGCGTTATACAATCTATCACCAAAGAAGGCTGCGTAATATTGTTCTTCGAAGAAATAATATCGTAGGACATACTGGTCTACTACGCGGGGTAATTAAACAGAATAATTATGGCAAAGCTGGGGTTGCTACCCATGAACTTTTAAGGTTTGAGTATTCTAGAAAAGCTAACTGGCGTCTGTCGGTGGGCGGGGAATTGGAAATTCATTTATTCTCCATTTTTTAAACAAAGACGGACGTGACAAATTACGGCCTGTCCTTTCAATTTTGTGTTGAGTGTAAAAAAAACGTGTTTAATTTATCAACAAGACGGACTGGGGTCCGTTATTTTTATTACTGAGGTTTGACGACACTTTCGACAGCCATGGTCTCGCGTGTCGGACAATTTTACGGGTATGGGAAACGGAAGCGCATA
This sequence comes from Pictodentalium vernedei, assembly GCA_031216915.1. NCBI lineage: Eukaryota > Metazoa > Mollusca > Scaphopoda > Dentaliida > Dentaliidae > Pictodentalium > Pictodentalium vernedei. Next base: position 298,193,695 of record CM062288.1, read on the forward strand.
GAGAGAACCACGTAACTGACAAACTTTCCAATGTACCAAGTTTGCACAAGCGGGGTTTGCATTGGTTGAAGGCAAGTGCACCATTGAGGTGCAGTACGCTTTATCGCACATCATCACCGTGTCCCCGAATTGGGAATCAGGATATTAACTGCCTGCCCAATGACACAACGCAATTGCCTCTGGCCAGGATCGAATCGTGGACCTTTCGGTTTGAAGTTCACCGATCCCCACCACCCTCCTCCGAAATCCGCGAAGAATATGTATCTCTGCAACATTCCTACACGCAATGTAACATACCAACTCCGTATACCAGGAGGTGTATAATATAAGCTACGGGAAGCTATGGTGTGATGTGAGCGAAGTGAGATCAATATTTGGCGAGGCATTAGCCGAGCCTAATAATGAACTCACTGAGCGTCACGTGACACCATATCCGTCCATTAAACGTCCTGTAACGTATTTATTATTTCAGCGGACAAAATTCAGAATGTCCCTTTAATTTATCGGCTCGGTAATTTATTTTCTCATTGTGTTGACTTGTAAAATGTAAACAAGCAGACGAAAGTTTACAATGTAAGGAGAGTAACTCTATCTAGCAATCGTTTCGTGCTGAAGTGATTATCGATCGGTGCGATTAATCTGTTGTGAATGTTGGGCGTGTTTCGATTTACATTGGGCTATCGGATGGGGGTTTCTCAATTTGGGATACATATTTTAAACAGATTATTTCTTTTTGTTCAAGTGACTTTATTGGAACTTTAATCACATTCAACGGATGATTCAGAATGTTTACTGCAAGATTGCCATTTTTGAGACGAGGTGGTTATATTTTATTTCTAAAAACAATATAGTGGACACACACCTAATATTGATTTCAGGTGGGGGTCACCGGTGGCGTCATCATGGATCTGATAATGCCACATAGGCCGCCAACATTTATCCATGCTGATTGGTTGATCCCAAGAGCTGACATAATATATGATATGTGTACCAGACTATTGCGTACCGTCAATCGCCCGTACGCCAAGTTGTTAACTTCATATGGACGTTTGACGGCACGCAGTAGCCAATTATACATATTCTGTAGGAGATACAGCCTGATATATTTGGAAAATAGTATAAGTTACAGGAAGTTTACTTGCCAGGTATGCATGCAACCAAACGAATTAAATAATAAATTAAAAGATCCGAATCGCTTCATTTTGAATATTTATCAGGAAACTCTATTTTATTTGCACGAAAATAGATGAAAACCTGAGGTGGGGGATATAAATAAGGAAACAAAATGGCGCCCAGAAGAGGAGGTGTATGGGATCATACACGTTCACTGGCAGTGTATGGACTCAATCCGATAGCCGATTCCCCGTTGAATAATAACCTAATATCTTATAGTCCACCGATGCTATTAGAGCACGTTGATTGGTCAAATTAAACAGGTGGCATGATAATATACCATACGGGACGCTTAGGTGTCGGATAAGGTATCGCACAGTGTTCACGTTCTTGGGTGCCAATTTAGCAAATTACATGAAAACTTTTGATTTGGCACAAAAATATCTTTATCAGCTAATTTAATTGGTACCAAAAAATTCTTTCACATGTGGAGGAAATCCATTGAGGTGGTGAAAATCGCGATTAATGACGAAGCAAACAAAAAAAAACACACTCTCGAACCCGGTTATTTTATGAATAGGGTGTTAGATATAGTGTTTGGACAATCAACGTTAATTGTCAATGAGTGGTAATGGGGCATTGTTTTTGTTTTTTTCCTCTTTAATTAACCATTGTAGGTTATAAGCTTTATAAAGAGACAGAACTCAATTTGCTAAATACGTCGTACCGTCGCGAGTCCCTCACGACAGTATGACCGTCGCGAGTCACTCGCGACGGTATGAAGTATTCTTCTAATTAAAAGTAGTCTTTTGTAAAAACTCGAGGTGTCTATAACCGGATTAACAGTGACTACTTGATTAACCCTTTACCCAACGAATCGAGCGCATCCGCCCGCGTAATATGCAAATTCAGTAGTAGAAAAAATATTATTTTTCAAAACATTGCAACAAGACCATACCATGTGACACCTCGATGGAACGAGCTCGTCGCGCTCGTTCCAACGAGGGGTCACCTGATATGGTTTTGTTGAAATTTTTTGAAAAATTTGAAAAAAATTATATTTAAAATAATAAATTTTGATATCGTCTGCGTTGGGTAAAGGGTTAATCTGTTATTATCTAAGTGCACCAACTGTTGTACGTACGACATCGTTCAACCTGGTTAATTAATTCAATCAATGGAACAGATATATCTTAAGCGAACTCCCGTTTTGACAACCTAGGATTTTGTCAGAACCTTCGAGTTCTGTCGGAATTGTTTTTTTTTCTCCTGCAATATAATTACCAGTTCAATTTTCAAAAGTCGACCAGCTTCTTTCGATTATATAGCGAAGAAACGCCCACTTTGGCACCAGACCACTTTGTTTGAAAGAAAAACTGCCCAGAATGGTTTAACATTTGGCATCAGACAATTCGGAACAGCGACACAGCGTGGACACTGGTGATGCATGAGGCGAAATGATTATAATATTAAGTGAAGCTTTATTCGAGCCTAATATTATGTTTCCATTTTTTCCATTAGTTTCATTACTGCACATTCTACAAGGCAAGTATTGGGTCCATTCTGGAATGAAATGCTGCATGGCCTCCGTTACATTTAAGCTATATGCTTAGTACCATCTTTCCATAATTTTTCCCTCAACTCCAGCGACTTTGAACAACAGTGATCTCCACAGGATTTATCTGGGTACTCCTTAACAACCGGAGCGCGTATTTTGTGCATAGCCCATCTAACGATCTTTGGTCATAACTCTATCTCGCCAATTTGCATTTCAAACTTTTAGCACACTTTCCGGTGGGGGGGGGGGGGAGAGTAGAAAATCTGCTGATGTCATGTCCCATTTTTCGATTTAGCCCTTTTTTACACCCACCCACCACCTTGTGCAATTTTTCTACTGCCATTTTAAGACACCCACCCCCGCTTTCCCATTGAAATTACGAATTGCTTTGATAAACATCATAATATGTATGGAAAGAAGTACAGTTCGCTGATGAGTTTGATTCTAGCAGTGATTCCCGGTACTTGTTACAACCTTTAATTTCCAGAAAGGTTAGTTTTACTTCCTGTTTGCAAAATGGGGCGTCAGAAATCTTTACAAACTCCCCCAGAACAGCTCAATGTCCATGAAAGTATGCATGATGGCCTAAGGTATGCCCAGCCCCATTTTCCCCTGATTTGGCGTTAATAAATGTGTTTAAATTATTTCCCTGATTTTGTGCCATAGGAGTAAGCTAAAAATGACAAAAAAATTCAATCCATTCTGATCCATTTATTTATTTTTTCCTTGATTCTGGCTGGAGTCTGCATGTTTGATTCCATAAGTGACTCCAAGTACTAACCTTGTTAGAATGGTGTTTTTATTATTTGCATATTTTTGCCTAATTCTCAATTAAAAATCAGTTGAAAATGATATTTGTCAATTTTCCAAAATCTCAAGTTACCAATGATACATGTGATATAGTCTTAACCCTTTACCCAACGAATCGCCCGCATCCGCCCGCGTAATATGCAAATTCAGCAGTTGAAAAAATATTATTTTTCAAAAAATTTCAACAAAACCATATCATGTGACCCCTCGTTGGAACGAGCTCGTCGAGCTCGTTCCAACGAGGGGTCACATGATATGGTTTTGTTGAAATTTTTTGAAAAAATTAAAAAAATTATATTTAAAATAATAAATTTTGATATCGTCTGCGTTGGGTAAAGGGTTAATGCACAATAATAGTAAGTTAAACTCCACTCATATTACATTGTGACCTGGTCATGCAACAATATTAGAAATTTGAAAGCGTGTTGGAACTGTTAACCAAGTTGAGAACAGGGCAGTTGTCACGATCAATTTACGAGCGCTCCTTTTCCGTTAGTGTTCTAAAGCAATGACGAGTAAACAACAGAAAATATTCTCAAATATCCTTTTTACATGTGAGTGAATAAATAAAGCCCTTGAAGTGAATGGAATACCAGTTGATACCAGCACATTTTTGCATTAATTTATGTTGTATCTGATGCAATATAAAGCACTTTTCCCCAAGAAATGCCCGGCATATTTTCTACATCGAGAACCAGACACCCATCCCTCCACCAAGATGTATTATTTATGACATTTATAGAGATTTCACCTCGTATTAACCCTTTACCCAACGCAGACGATTTCAAAATTTATTATTTTAAATATCATTTTTTAAATTTTTTCAAAAAGTTTCAACAAAACCATATCATGTGACCCCTCTTTGGAACGAGCTCGACGAGCTCGTTCCAGCGAGGGGTCACATGATATGGTTTTGTTGAAATTTTTCGAAAAATAATATTTTTTCAGCTGCTGAATTTGCATATTACGCGGGCGGATGCGGGCGATTCGTTGGGTAAAGGGTTAACTCTTGTAAAGGCCCCTTGTGTTGCAGTTAACGTATTAGGATTGATTTACAGCATTATCTCAGCGGTTTGGAACATAAATAATGGTGTATTGCAGAAAATTATGAAAATTTGGATAATTTGAGAACGCATGTTTTTAGCGCCCCCGTGAAACCCGCCCACCCTACACATAAAGTCTCGCAAATTGTGGGTGCCCCCCCCCCCCTCCCCCCATGAACTTTCGACGAGGAAACTGCTTCCCTGCTTATGCCTCACCTTCTAGATGATTCTATCTCAATGGAGATTAGATCCTGACTTGTCTTGTCCAACCTGTCCGAATGTTAGTGTCCCATACACAGTTAAACCCCAATTTACACCATGTAATGTTTCTCTTTCTGGGTGTAGATAAATATTTGTGGAAACAGCCTCGTATAAGCGGTAAGCTTGCTGCTGAATTCATTTCCGATTAATTTAACTTATGTATGTGCCTATGCATATTTATTTAGTTCAATACTTGGATTATTCGAAATAAATATTGTTTAAACTAGATACATTTTTAAAATACCGGTAAACAAAAAACACCCTTGTAAAATAGTTTAATTGTTTACCCAACAGAAATAGTAGGCGATAGTTTCAAACAAAATACTGAACAACTAAAATGTATGCCTATAAAATAGCTTATGTTCCCTCATTGGGACAGTCCAACATCTTCGTTCTTGTGAGAGACCCTAAACTATGCCATGGCGTCAAAACTATATGACATAGAAAATGTGAAAGACGACCCTTCTAAATAACGTTGTCCTGATATTACCGCTGCGTTCGGGTTAAATAATAGTATGAAAAAGTGACCCGTGTTTTCCGAGCCCACAAAATAAATAGTGAGGGCCTAACTGAAATACCCTACGTTGAGCATGCTCGAATATTACTTTTCGTTTCTGGGGAGTAATATACACTTTTCATCATATAAACACCATAAAATAGCTCTCTATAAAAACGAGTCTTATAAAAGGTGACATCAGAAGTCAATACCGACGTCGTAGCATTGTGAGTGAGTTGGTTTCGGAAAATAGAACTGAATTAATCTTCTATATTTCATTAACTGTTCATCTAATATGTACAGCGGAAGACATGCCACAGGCTACGTTTTTGAGGCAAAAATTGAAAAAAATAGTTAAATTTTACTGGCATTTTTTTGTGAACAACGCTGGCCAGTTTTAGCCATTACGTTAGGTTAAGTATTAAATTACACGCTGTGTGATAAAAAAAATATCAAATACTTTACGATTTATTTTGGAATTTCTGTATCTCGATCAGAAAAATCGATCTGAGACTTGGTAAACCTCGGCTCAGATCGATTTTAATGAACTCGGTTCAGAAATTTCATAACTTCTGGAGTTTTAACCCTTTACCCAACGAATCGGCCGCATCCGCCCGCGCAATATGCAAATTCTGTAGTTGAAAAAATAGTATTTTTCAAAAAATGTCAACAAAACCATATCATGTGACCCCTCGTTGGAACGAGCTCGTTCCTACGAGGGGTCACATGATATGGTTTTGTTGAAATTTTCTGAAAAATTTGAAAAAATTATATTTAAAATAATAAATTTTGATATCGTCTGCGCTGGGTAAAGGGTTAATAGAGGTACTATAGGACTCCATATTTCTGAGCAGTCAAAACGAGATGAAAGAGTGTTTATCTTGTGACAACCCATGGAATGAGTACAGTTCGGTTTCTCACAATTTGAAATCGTAAATGTCTACATTTGAATATAGAATTACATGTAAATGTTCGAATTGTTTGCTTTGCAAAATGCATTTATCTATTGACTAAAGTGAATTTTTTGATTTGATTGGTTGATAGATACGTGGTATGAGACCATATTCATTGAAACCCACGATACGTCCGCCCAGCCACTGACAAATTCCCCATACCCAGTGGAAGCCTAATACCGAAATCTACAAATTGTCCATACCCCGTAGAAGACCTTCCAATGTGGGGGTTCATAAGCTATGTTTTTGAGACAAAAAAGACAAAAAGAAATTCAATAATTTTTTATACTAGTCATATCGGCATATTTTCACCAAAACTCTTTTGCACAAAAATTCCACAGAAACCTGTATGGCTCAAGAATGGAAGATAAAAGATCTCATGCTGTGTGTGTTCACACATGAAATAGATTGTACCTCTAAAACGGAAAGTCAATAGATAAAGGCCTCATGGGATACGGCTGGCTTCGGGTTGGTAAAAACCCGTACCACGTGATCAGACACGGGGTAACTAATAATATCACCTGTAATAGAAAAGTGACATTTAAATGTTCAGTGTATGTCGAGTTAATATCTGTGACTACATATAATATATATCAACAGATAATGGGTATATATAATGTGATTTGTTCTCTTAGTTGAACGATTAACTCTAACATTGCCGTAATTCGCATTTAACATACAAAATATTAACCAGCTGTGAAAGTTTATTACCGACTGCTACGTATTCTTACCATAAAAAGACAAGTTATCAGAACGTTTTGTGTCCAGTATGGCTTCTCTTCTTTCCTCACATCTTTCCCCGTTCAATTTTATACCTCGTTATTTAACAAAGCATGACTTGACCAATTACCTGCTAACACTTACTGCCAAAACTCGCAATTTCTTTGAATTTCACGTGCATAACGGCAACGACCCCAACCTCCCAGATTTGGCTTGATCCGTCTTAACGGAATCAAAATTTCCATTTCCAACTGACGGCCGGCCAAAACTTACTGGCGCACTGTAAATCATTCTGAAGCTCCGATTCTTATAGGGTGAGGCAAACTGCAAGCAATCTTGTTACCCAATGTCTCAAAACATTTGCTTGTTGGATGTGTTGAAATAGCTGTACATTCCTGATTCGGCCGGAGATAGATTACACTCATCAATGAGGGTTGCGAACAGACCAACACAAATCACCAAAGTGGCTGACTTAATTTGACCAAAAATCAGCGAAAGTTACCATTTCCAGAACTACAACGGAATCTACAAGCCGGAGACAGGCTGTACTTTTCAATGAGGGCCTTGAGGCGTTTCATGTTTTATCACCAGCAAAATCAATGTGGCAGATTATACATACCTAAAGACAAACATATTTCAGCAGACCTCCAGGCAGCACTGTGGACTGGGTCTTGGCGGCATCTTTGACTCCATTGCTTCGTCCCACTTTTCTGTTTGCAGAAGTTGCGTGGTGGAAGGTTCGATTGTACTGATAAATAGGTCACAAGGAGTCAACGGACCGGACCCTACGTTGTACCTGCTTCCTTTGACACGCTAAAATCATTCAACTTGCTTGCCTAATAGAAAGTGATATTTATTTTTCGAACCAATTAGGATGTTTTTTTCTGCTTTTGGTTCAATAGATAAAAAAAATCTTCTGTTTAAAGAGAAATATACGAAACTTGTACAGTAAATTAGGCTTGAACCTCGCCAAAGGCTCGACCCACACCGAATATAATGAAATCCTTTCGTAATGTTTGCAATAGAGAACCTCCATTCATTTAGTTTTAACCTCCCAGTGATATTCATATAAATGTTGCGTTTGTTTATTGTATATATGCCATTGGTATTCTTACTTGAAGTAGCGTTATGTATTAGAATAAATTGTCTTCTCAGTGTTAAATATGTTATCTTGTAATTAATTTTAATAAATATAGAATAAACGTATCGTGTTTTCAAGTAAAAAAAAATGTTCTACGAGTAGGATTAAGAATGAAACGGATGATCCTCAGGCGAGTCGGCTTCCTTCTTAATCCTGCAAGTAGAATCATTTTTTTTACTTGAAAACACTATACGTTAATTGTGTTTATCCCATAAATTATTTACAGTGCAGTCGCGGCGAAATCGTGGTGTTACTCGCTACAAAACACTGCGAGAAGTGAGGAGTACACTGGTCCAATTCGATCGATAAGCAAAACTGCCAAAAATAGACAAGGCGCAGTGATACATTCCTGTCTAAAAATAATTCCCCTACAAACTTGAGCTGAAGTTGCAAAAATACTTTATTAAATGAACAATGTTTATCTTTCTTATTTTCGTTGTTTATCGTTGTTGTTGTTTTCATCGATTCAGCTTGAGTTTTATAAACAATGCAGACGTCACGTGCATTCTTTTATTAACATTTTCCTATTTTCGAAAATGAAACCTCACTCATCAAACCCCTGCTTTTCACAGTCGAACTTGTATGCTTTTCAACGCTTGGTTTAGATTGATTTACTTTGTGTTTTCTTTGTTAATTGTTCGTTTTATTGCTAGACAGAGTTCAAATGTGTATATATTCTAAAACTAAACATTTCAGCGAAGGATGGTTAACGTTTGATAAACGTCAGTTCATTATGTCTCCCACAAACGTAAAACAGGTCATGACAAGACGAATGTGGTAGAGGTCAGAGGTCGACAAGTCCGTTTCTACTATCGGAATAAATTCCCTCGGTGTTAAACCTACATTATAAATGTATCACCCTACTAGCAGCTGCTACTAGGAGAATAAAGCACAAGTTTATCTACGACTCTCAATGTTAATCATTTTATCTTGTAATTAATGTTAATAAATAACTTTAAAATATATGCACTTTAATTGAATTTTCACTTTCCAACTCAAGAATTTCCCTTGAAATAGCTGTCGTGTTCCTGAATAATTACAAAGAATAATCCCAAATTATTAGATTAGTGCGTATGGGTTAAACCCTATTCTGGGGGGAGGGGGGGTGTTATTTATCCCATACAGTGCTGCATATCACTCAGCTATTGGAAAATATTAAAACTTTGAGACAAACCAGTTATCCTATTAAACGGTAATCGATTGGCTTGCTGATTGTAACCCATTTCATAATCGTCCACTGAATAATCGCTCAGTAAGGTACAGTTTCCAGTCATATTGCGAACAGTAATATCCATTACGTGTCGCCTTTTGCAGTTCGAATTTACAGTTAACGTTACGGTAAAAACAATTTCACTTACTGCTACGGTAAATGTTACAGTAATCACTTTTACTGTTCAAAGATGCATCATATGAAAACCAGTAGAGAAGTTTTCATATATATGGTGGAGCAAACTCTTTTTTTTTTAGAACGAACGCATTTAACTTTTTTATTCCTGCTTTTGTGGAACAGCGTGGTCCACGACGAGAGGTGCCTTAATGTACCCCGTTCTCTGCCATGCCCACTTTAGCCATATATGGAGGCATCTATGTACTCCTTTATGCGAGGAAATTTAATCAAAATTATGACATACTTGAAACTCTATCATCTGATTAATTGTTGGAAAGGGCTCTCTGAGCTCTCTGAGCCCTTTCCAACAATTAATCAGATGGTAGTTTTGATCTGTGCATACCAGAACGTACAGATACTCATCCTAAAATAGGTGATAATAGTCGGTTTCGGTAGCGAAAGTGTCAAAAGTCTCAATTTATAAGGTTAATCAATTAATACCTTTAACCTGCAGCCATATGGCAGCAGGTTAAATACATTAATTTGCCTACCCTGTACAACAAACTTCCAGCCTTCTCGTGCTGCAAAGTGACATGAAATATCAGCCCCTCCATTTTTTGCTCAAGATCGAAAAAAATGGTAAGCATTGCCAAACGTATGCATATATGATATTTTAACAGTAATATGTTACGATAGAAGTACCGACAGCGGGGTTGCCAGCTGTTTTACGGTACTGCCATCAGTAATTTCTTACAGTGCTTTCTGCAAGGACGACTGTTCTCAATTGCTATGGAAATAATTCATAGTATTGCCGCATCTGGCAGTGAAAATTCCAGGTCGTGAAACCATGAGAAGACCAAAAAACGTTGGCCTGTCCAGGTGTATAAATAAGGTGCCAGGGGAAATATTATCAAATCATTTAGAGTTCAGATTCAGATTGTTTATTTGCAGCAAATAATTTAAGGATTACAATAAGTATGGTAGAATACACTGCAAGGAAAGGGCATAGGCGAACGGGCTGTCTACCTGCCCTTCCCCTTAAAGACAGCAAAAATCATTCGGGACAGCAACGCTCGTAAATTAGGCAACTTGAAGCGGGCGAGTTAAAATTCAACCGTAAACGGACAATTTAATAGATTAAATATCTTCACATATCGAAAACGGGCAATTTAATGAATTAAATATCTTGACAATGGGAATTCCGATCGGTGCACGACTGGTGCGAGCCATATCGAGGCCCAAACACAGGAAGCACCGCTTCGTGAAGCAGTGCTTCCCGTGCTCAGGCCAGCACATAGTTGTCTCATTTCCAATGGATCATACCTGTAAACATACCACACGACAATCTAGAATGAAGACGCCGGCATACACGTGAAACACATACTGGACAGACAATCACCAGTTCTTGTGATACCTTGTCCTCAACGATGGGAATTCAGAAAGCTAAGTATGTGTGTAAGATCACTCTGCGGAGTCTTTGCAGCAAATACAAAGAGTATACAACGCACTGATGTCAAAGGGAGGTCATTGAGAGATGTGGAAAGTGATATACAAACGCAAATAGCAAATAGTCCCAGTAAGCTGTGGTATTTGTCGATTGGCGGTGAATTTATAGCAATCATTCATACTCAGTTATAATCTATCGCTCAGGCTATTAAGAAGGGTTAGAAGGGATGGCCGAAACGAGGTGCTCCGATTGCATTGCAAGAAGTGGTTCAACTTGCTTTCACGATGGGATAGGGTGGCAACACGCGCCTAGAGTTTCATTCGCCATTTATAACCCAATAAAAGTGTTCTCGTTCTCAAATCATAGGTGTGTCTAGATTCAAACGTTAGAGGTAATCCTCTTTCGCATAATGTCAGGCAAAATGAAATAGAAATGATGGGCTGGAACCTTGTTCGTTTATCGGCAAAGTCTATAGATATGAGCACAAGGACCCCATGCACCTTGGACATGTGATACTATTTTTAACCATTTGAACCTGAGGGACCGCATTTCCGGCCAAGGGACATGTTAAGTAATAATTTCATTCAGTAGAGTGGCTTTAAAGTAAATGTGGAGTAGACCAATCAATATTTCCAACGTGCAGCCTGGGGCTGCACGTTGGAGATATTAATTGGTCAGACCGCGAAATTATGAATATGGACTCTTCCAATTGTTGCCATTGAACTGACGTGAAAGATACCATCAGTGTTCAAAGGGTTAAACCTTTATCTAACGCAAAAGTTCTAAATGGCGAACGTTATTCACAAAAATGTCGATTACTTTTTTCCATGATGAAAATTGTTGGGGGCGCGGTGGCTCAGTAGGTAGAGGTGCAGGCTGCAAGCCGAGAGGTCCTCGGTTCGAATCCCACCTGCGGCAACCGCGTTGTGTCCTTGGGCACGACACTTCACCCCCATTGCCCATGTGGGGGCACGATGACGCCGTGTATTAAGGCGTACTGCACGTCGATGGTACGCATGTCTTCAACCAATCTAACCCTGCCTGTGCTGCAGTGCGGAGTTACGATGTTGGGGAGCTGGCAGCTGCGCGTCGTTGCTCGGTGGTTCCCTCCGGGTACTCCGGCTTCTTCCACCCGTAAAACTGTCACGGTCATGATTAGCCATTGTGCATAAATATGTGACCTTAAACATCAATAAATAAATATGATGAAAATTGTTAGTTATTAAAGAAATGTTTTTCGAGTGTCGTCTTCTATTCGTTTTTGGTAAAAGTGTAATGAGAACTAATTCGCCGTCACCGAAGTCTTCATCTCTCGTAAGCGTGGTGAAAAGATAGCAGCGGGTTAACCACCAAAAAGTTCTAGCCATGTCTAATAAGCAGGAATATTCTTCTGCAATGTTTTTTTCCAAAAATGTAGTGCTCGAAAAAAATATTTCAGATCCCATTTTCAAGCACGACGTGGTGTTACTATTTTAATTTGGCGCCAAAGAATTGATAAAAACAATTCCCGAAACTCAATAAATTGGGGAATTTATACCCGACAGCTAGGCGATATTACGGCGCAGTCGCAATTTATCTGAGAAGTATTAACGAGCAACCACAATTGTCACAGAAAATAGTTACACTTGTACATTATGCTTTTCTAACCGGGGATTTCTTTTTCTGTCCTTCCACCAAAACAGTAAGGTTGGCCTGGTCACAGTTAAAGGGGAAATATTGACCCTAAATATTTCCCTCACTGTTTTTTTACGAACACTATTTTTTAAATATATTTTGTTTTGTCACCTTTATAAATGTTCCGCCTCTTTTTTTTGGGAGGGCGAGAGTTTTAACCCTTTACCCAACGTAACGACCAAAACCGGCCAGCGCTGTCTCAAAAATCGCCACCTAATTTTCATTATTTTTTTTTTATTTTTTGTCTCAAAAACATAGGTTATGACCCATCATTAATCTACGCCTTCAGTTGCCAATGAGGGGTCATAACCTATGTTTTTGAGACAAAAATGAAAAGAAATAGTTATTCAAGAAATTCAAGTGTCGTCTGCTTTTCATGTTGGGTAAAGGGTTAATCTACGCCTTCAGTTGCCTTCAATCGCTGCTACCTCTGCTTTTGCTAGGTTAGTAGTTTGGTGTGTTTGTTGTACTGTAGGTCGCTGTTTGGTGATTCTCTATAAGTACTCCACCGATAAACGTATCCTACCTTGGCCGTTAAAGTCTCATTAAAGCCAAAAAATTGAAACAATTTTGTATGTTTTTTTCTGTTGGGGGGATTACAATAGCTCTGCAGTCATCTATAGTATACATCAGATGCATTTGCTGGAACTCTTTATTTGTTTTAACCCTTTACCCAACTTAACGTCAAAACCGACCAACTCTATTTTCAAAAATCGCCAATTAATTATCATTATATTTTCATTTTTTGTCTCAAAAACAAAAGTTATGACCCCTCTTTGGAACGAGCTCGACGAGCTCGTTCCAAAGAGGGGTCATAACATATGTTTTTGATACAAAAGATAAAAAAAACATTGTTATTCAAAAAATGTTTTTGCAAGTGTCGTCTGCTTTTCAAGTTAGGTAAAGGGTTAAAGAATCATGAATATCGATGGTTGGTGAAATCTGATTCTATATCTTACAATGAGAAAATATTCCCCCTCCCCCTCCCCCTCCCCCCCCCCCCTTTCCACAAGTAAAAACGTCTAGACAAAATACAAATTTGTTCCGAGGATTTCAACCGAACATGCACCAAGTTATTGGAGTCAGAAGGAGTTTTGTACCTGTACTCAATTGGCATCGAGTTGTTCCACAAGTCGAGGCTACCATTTCCGATAATAGAAGTTAAATGATAAATAAATCACCAGATGACTTTGGCCATTGATATTTTTATATAGGCCTACCATGCGTTAAACATGAAAAGTAAAGCAAAGAAACACAGAGCTGAAACAATACTATAAACTTCAGTGATAATTGTACGAGTAGAAATACGACTGGGGATTACGTCATGCACGTTGCTAGAACGCAACACTATGACATCATGATCGCCATTCATAAAAATTCAATTCATAGACGTTGAATGATTGTCAAAAAGACGTCGTTAAAAATCTGTACATAAAACCTTCATCGGGCGAATAAGTCAAGAAAGCAAGGATATTGTAAGATAAGCTGGTCATTACCACCCTGTGAGGTTCCGAGACACGAGATCTCGACTTTAATACTGTAAAAGCAGAAAATTTCGTGGGGTTAAATTTTCGTGGTTTTGTGAATTCAGGCAACTTCATGGGGATTTAATTTCGTGGTCAGCCGTTTTTAAAACATCAGTATGATGTCGCCGCTTCTGTGCATAATGCTACACAAAAATCGTATCAGAACTGTTTTCGTTCCGGAATGCAACACAGAGGAACTTCAACCTTGTGATAGAACGGTGAACGGGAAATTAAAAGGCGTGGTCAAACAACACTTTATCAACTGGTACACCAATGAAGTGTCAGTGCATGTGTCGAAGAGGGAGCCAATCGAGGATGTCAAAATAGACTTACGTATAAGCCACATAAAACCTATTCATGCTAACTGGGTATTATTGGCTTTTGATCAAGTGTCAAAAGACAAAGACTGTATTGTGAATGGTTTTCATCTTGCGGGCATAGCGGAAGTTTTAGATAAATAAATATTCCATTGCGCTCATTGACGCTAATTAAATGATGTGTTGACAGTTTGTGATAAAATGAAATCTATTGTGTAGTCCATGTGTTCATTTAATCGTGTTTAGTTTACGAGCAATACTATTTGTATGTATGTTCATTTTCTTTCATAAATAAAATTTTTGTGTGATTAATTTGTTCTGGTTATTAAAATGTAGTTGGTCAGCAATTTCATCATTCTGAAATACCATTTTTCATCACCGTGGATTGAGATATTTTCGTCATAGATGGAGGTGTTGTGGGCATAAATTTCGTTGGGATTTAATTTCGTGGCTTTTTCTCACCCACGAAAACCACGAAATTAAATTCCGAACGAACTTTTCTGCTTTTACAGCACACCATCTTGGAACCAGCATGCTGGTAATAAACTAATTTTCATCATTGCAATCTGAGGTCAACTACCGCATCCATCATGATCTCTGACCTTTCCCTATTTAGCGGTCATGAGATAAGCACGGCTGTGCAGAACAATCTTGAAGACCAATAAACATTACACAACGAACAGGACACCTCGTGTTGACTTCTATAAAGTCCAAACTCTTTGTGACTTAATGTTACTCCTCGCATACAATTACTACAACTGTAGTGGAAAACCTCATTAGATACGTCTCACATTGTTGATAATAAAAGAAAGTTAACTGCTGAGAGAGCCAAGGGTAAAGGTCATGACATTAGTAAATCGTCTGATGCAAACAATTGTAGTTTTTAATTTGTATATTGGGAATGGTAGAAAGACAGACAATCTCGCGATGCTGTCCCCAAAGAATGTACCCTTTAATCTTTAAATTTCCGTGTTTCTGTTTGTAGCTGTTAACCCTTTGAACCCCAGTGGCCCTTTTGCCGACCCAGAAGCATGATACATCAAAATTCCATTAAGTAGGATGGCTGCTGGGTGAATGTGTGAGGTAGACCAATTAATATTTTCAACGTGCAGCCAGGGGGCTGCACGTTGAAAATATCAATTGGTCTACCCCCAACTAATGAATGTGGACTCTTCCAACTGGTGCAATTGAACTGACATGGACGATACCACCAGGGTTCAAAGGGTTAATAGGCAAGTTGATAAATGAATATTTAGATTCAGATCACCAGACTCCCATGTGTGTACAGTAACATATGGTCTACAGTCGCAACAGCGTAACGAGGGGTGTGAGAGGTGCTAACATCTCGCCCCCCTCCCCCACCCCTATAATTTTCATTTCATTTGGGTTTTACATATGGACGTTGTCTTACTAATAACATTGTATTTTTTAACGAGTCACCCTCTACACACTGTGGTCAGAATATCAAAATTTCAAACAGAAAATGTCTCTCATAATGCAACAAGAAACTTAATGAATTCAATCTCGTTTGGGAAAGCTCACTGAGAGCTGTCAAACCAGATAAGACTGGTTAACCCTTTGAACACGAGCGGCAGCTTTACGGCCCAGGAACAATATAGGTCGTAACTTCATTAAGTAGGATGGTGCAAAGTGAATTAACTTTTGGGGTAGACCAATCAATATTTTCCTAAGGGCTGCACGTTGAAAATATTAATGGATCTTTCCCAAAATAATAAATATGGACTCTTCCAATTGCTGTGGGTGAACTGACATGGCGTATACCACTGGGGTTTAAAGGGTTAAATTCCTAGTTACATAGGTGATATTGAAACTCTAACGACAGAATTAAAACTTTTTTAAGGAATAAAAGGGCCCAGGGAAAGCTACTTAGGGCAAAAACACGATGGAAAGTTGAAGGCGAAAAACCAATTAACTATTTTTGCAATTTGGAAAAACGTCATTACGCAGAAAATATTATACCTAAACTGATTCGGAATGCTCAAACAGAATGTACAGACATAAAGAATATCATTCTAGAACAAAAAAAACTTTTACCAATCTCTATATGCTTCAAAGCTTACATCCGAACTCCACAACACCAATAACACCCTTTTCGACCACAGTAACCCATACTTAACCCTTTACCAAAATTCTTGAATAACTTATTTTGTTTCATTTGTTGTCTCAAAAACATAGGTTATGACTCCTCATTGGGATGATTTCGTTCCAAAGAGGTGTCATAACCTATGTTTTTGAGACAAAAAAAAAGAAAATTAATTGGCGATTTTCGAGAATAGCTCTGGCCGGTTTCGATCGCTACGTTGGGTAAGGGGTTAAACAAATTAGAACCAGACGAAACACTTCAGCTAGGCGGCATTTTCTCAAAGGAAAAATGCTATTCGGCCTTCAAAAATATGAGTAGTATATAACTTGGGGTCACCAGGACAGACGCCCCGTATTTCGTCTCCAAGGGCTATTAGGATGGATTCCCATAAACATTACCATGGGAAAAAGGTTTGGTTGTTTCTTTGTTATTTTTTACTACCAATGATTATTTATTTCATATGAGTTTAATTATCACATGGCTGAGAACACTAGTGCTCCCCAGCTTTGTAAGAAATGTGATTTGTAAATAATACTGATAAGACAGCTACATTGTAGACTATGCGTCACACCACACTGACGCACTAACTGACCTGCAGAAAAGCCCGATTTATACCTCAGACCCTTTGCGGGGTACCAGGACAGACCCCCAGATCCCCGTATGCCACCTCAAAAACAACTCTAGTTGCCTCCAGACTGAGAGTCATAGCACCCCAACCCTCCAGACATCTCCCAAATGATAAGGACCCCAACCTTTCTTAAACGACTTCAGCAGCATAATACTCTATTAACCCTTTCCGACTACGGTCATTGTGACGTTTTAACGTCACGACGAATCGGGTTTTGGCGACGTTAAACGCAATCGCTAGCCCTTTGAACCCTGGTGGTAGCTTCCATATCAGTTCAATGACAGCAGCAGGTAGAGTCCATACTCAATATTTGTGGGTAGACCAATTAATATTTGCAACGTGCAGCCTTGTGGCTGCACGTTGAAAATATTAATTGGTCTACCACACACATGCACTTAGCATCCATCCTATGTAATGAAATTATAAAGTAAGGTGTTCCTGGACGAGAAAGCGCCCGCTCGGGTTCAAAGTCCGAGTACGTAATATTACGTACCGGAGCCGCAACGCACGGCAATTTTCGTACGTAATATTACGTACCGTAGTCGCAAAGGGTTAAAAAGTACAGGCTAGAGTGGATTCCCGATGTAGTGACCACAAACGAAAGTGCCCATCCCGTGGTAACTCCCTCGCTGGTCTCATAATATCAAGAAATTGAACCACCCACCTTGCTCTTTTAGCAACCAAATGATTTGAGTTAGTTTTATCCTTTCACTGAGTTTTTTGGCCAGCTGTACACGAATTTGACATTTAGAAAAATTTGTTTCTTTCGCAACCTGTTCCGAGAATGAGAAAACTCGCTTTCGTGGTCCGTTCATATAGCTAAAAAAAAATTTTTTTAACGCGTACGTGGATTGGGCGAAAACAGTCAACAACTTATTTTTAAACATACCAAAGCGTGACATACATTCCGACCATCCGAGAAATTCCAATGCGGCTTGATTTTATTTTGTGAACGTTTCAGATAAAAGTTTTTACCTGTTGATACAACACAGGCTATATGAGTTTGAGATAAGAAATTTGTTCGTTTCTGTACTTTGAACTGAGTGTATTCTCTAATCTTTTTATTTTTAAAAATAGAGATGACAATATACATAGATACAAAGTTAAAACAGTCGATATGTTTACCCCAGATAAGAGATAATGCTTGCTTGGTTAACTCTTTGCATATTAAGGATACTAACATAGTCCTCCCCAAGGGCCCTCAAATCGCTACAAGACAACCTCCTCATCAGTTCCAACACTCTTCAACTTCTGTATTATTCAAGTTGGAATCTTCTTCACATGTATGGCGGCGGTGGCTGCCTGGTATACGTCTTTGTAAATTTTACTGAAATTTCCCACTTTCTAACATACTCCGGAGGGCATCCTGCACAATTTGTTTTATTTTTTGTGCCCCAGTCAACTTTGCAGGTACAGCCTTTTTCTGTGTTGCTTTCTCCATTTCCAGATGCTTCTTTTGTTCATTAGTGATGTTTCTAAATTCCTCGTCTGTTGTGCACCCATCCTCGAAAGCGCTAGCAACCTTCGCAGCTATTGTACTGAGTTTTGCTTTTGCCAAGACTCTTATTTCATCGTGTTTTCTAATCTTAGAACTAATCTTCCTCTCTGCTACCTTCCCAATCACACCTAACACACCCGTAGAAATACCAACACCCTGCAGCGGTAAAGCAAGAAGGGCCCCCACTCCATGGGTTAGAAAAGCAAGACTACCAGCGGTAGCTCCAACGCCGATACTGAGGCATACCCCATCCACAGCCTGTAAAATATTCAAACACTTTTTGTATTTTTTATACAATCCTTCTCTAATATTTACCTCATTTTTCAACAGCTGTTCAATCTCGCTAATTTTCTGAAGCTTGTAATTATCAGCACTCAATGGGGCACTTGGGATTTCAGGATATAATCTCGGTTTTTCTTCCATACTCATCGGTATATAATAAGACAGACTAAATCTACACGTTCAGTTCTATAAAGGCAGATGCTATAGTGATTAGGCTAAACTGACTATCACTTCTACTATAGAAGTTTATACTATCACCGACATCAACCGACAAAGAACTGTTGTCTTGTCACCCTCTTGGGTTGTTGTCGTGTACCGAGAATCAGTATTTGCAGTACCGTTAATCGCTATAGCAAAACTAAGACCTTTGTGTTTTTTAATATAATTACCCCTGCTATCGATTGTACATATCGTGAAATATTTAATTTTACCAGATGCAGGCATCACCACTCCATTTTTACTATTGTCTGTATTATTTGAAGATGCATGACGAGCTGATGAGGCACCGAAGGAAAACCTTAATGTTTTAGCATTAATTTGTCCAACAGCTTCAGCTGTTATGCAAATCATTTGGTCTAGGAAGAGACCGTTGGCGGTATTCCTTACTGACCACAGCTTTAGGTTCCTCGGGGGTAGCAATATTAGTTATTTTATTGTCGCCCAGTTTTAAGGGGCCTGACATAGCACCACCCGACTTCAAAAGGGCTTCAGCATCTACATAGTTCTTCGGTACCGCATCTCCATCCTGAGTTGGTTGTGGGAGATTCAGTAATTTGTTATGATTCATATTTATAACACCATTCATAATGCTACCACCTTCTTTTGCTACTCTCCTGTAAGCTTCCAGTCCACATATTTTCTATTTGTTGCATCTTCAGGTTTGGCAGGCCCTGCTAATACAGACAGCCTCTTACCCCCCAGATCAACTGAACCATCAGACTCTTTTTGCACATAGTTAAGCAGTTCTGACTTGCTAGCAAATTGAGTTGAATCAACTTTTTCATTAGTTTCCCACTCTTGCGGTATAAACACAATTATAGACATTATACATACACATTAATCCTTGTTAAATTTAGACAACTCCTCTTTGTAGAATGAACCCTGCACAACATCCCCATTAGCATCTACTATCCTATAAATTGGTGGGGCTGTTGAAAGTACGTGTGCAATAGTGAAGACCTCATCTGTAAAATTCGCAGTAAAACCCCTCTTGAACTTACCTCTCAGTTTGAAGATTCTTACTTGGTCCCCAACTTTCAGCAAACCTTGAGATGCTGGATGCATGTCTCCGTATAAATTTTCCCAAACCGTAGCCTCATTTTTCTTTGTGCTGGCTGTAGTTCTCAATACGTTTAGGTAATACACCAAGCCAGTGCTTAGTCTTATTAGCTTATTAGTGAAATACCTGAACATTCTGTCTTTTAAAGTTCTATTAAACCTCTCAACAATCTGAGCTTTGGTTTCATTTTTGGTAGCAAACCAGTGAATACCAACCTTTTTTGGTGAGTCTCTTTATTAATAAACTCTGTACCGTTGTCTGTCTGCAACTTTTTGGGCTTCCATTGTTTAAATATTTTGTTGAATGCTTGTGATATCTCTTTTCCAGTCTTCCTTTTGATAAGGAGTGTCCATGCATATTTGCTAAATACGTCTATAACTGTCCGAATGTATTTGTGTTCTTGTTAGCAACTGAAAGATTTCTCATATCAACCAAGTCGGCCTGAAATTGTTCATCAACACCCCTCACCATCACTCTTCTAGTGGGATACTTGCCTTTATAAGGCTTGTGCTTGGTATAAGTCTGCTGTTCCTGCAACCAGCTAAGAACATCCCCATGTTTTATGCCAGTTCTTCGGGATAGTTCAGGTATTGAAGAAAAGCCCTGTGCTGGATCGTAATAAATCTTATTCAGCATAATTCTATCTGTTCTTTTTAGACCTTGACCGAACTGAATCTTCTTTTCAAAGGATTTATAAACAGCAGCTGCGAGTGTTCTCTGATAGCCATCTAAACCGGTGTCATTAGAAATTTTAATAGTCTAATCCATTAGTTTTTTATCAGCAATGAGTCTGTTAGCTACATCCTTATATTCACCGTAAGCGGCATCATGGTAAAAGCAAGTTGTATCTAATTCATTCTTGAATATGTGGTTTGTGTCCCCTGTTTGTAAATACCTTCCAATGCGAGTCTTATTCTTAATGCCTGTACCAGCCGCCGAATATGTCCCTATGACTGAGTCCCATAAATGCATTTCAAATGGGAGATTATTCACAAACCTATTGATTACAGAATCATTCATCATATAGTATAATTAGTATTAAAACAGTGTACCAAACAAAGAAATATCACCCAAGATAGGTACTTTACCAATTCCCAAAGTTTTTCCTAGCAGTCCATGACCTTCTTTGAGCGACACAAACTTGCTTTTTCTGCTACCAAACACACTACACATACCTTTGGCGAGACACTTTCTTAGTTGTTAAAACTTGAACGTCACCAGTATATGTGGGTCGATTACACTTAATACAGTATGAGTTCATTTTTTATATATATATGTGCTGATTAATTTATCGTTTTTCTTGTAACCACTTGGGCTGAAGTCGGTTAGTATATCAATAAACTGACTTTCGTTGAGTGCCAATGAACCGCCAGAGGCTCGCCAAAACGGAAAATTCTTAGACTCGTTTCATAAATATTATATGAGAAAAACACTCATTTCTTATCCTCTATTTCCGTAATTCACCAACTTGTCTGATACAGTCTTACAGTTATAGTTGATAGCATCAGTCAAGCCATTTCCATTATCGCCAGTAACATTCTGAGTGGAGTGTATTTTGATCCACCTTTTGTGACAATATTTCGGTAAGCTGATTTCTTCGTCAAACAATTAGCAAGCTCTTGGTAGTCCATACTTGTTTATTTATATAGTTCTGACTAAACTAGGATTTTGATTCTCTTACCTTTCATCATTTTTCTTCCAAACTCGTATTGGTCGGGGCTTGGTACATGCTGATCAGAGTTTGTAGTCAACTTCAAATTTTTTAAGATCGCATTTCTGTCTGCCTGTTTTGAAGATTGTTTCTTTGGAGCAATTCCGTTGGCTAATTGGCTACCGATTCTATCACCAGCAGCTGTGATTCCCTGTGAGGCAATACTTGTGGCTGCTTTTTTGTCGCCGCTGTTAACGATGGCGGCAACTGACTGATACCTGTTCTAAGAAGTCTAATCACATCGCGGATACCTTTGCCTGTCTGGTAAACATATCCATAGTTACTGTAATATCTTGCTTGTCGCATCCTTAGCCTATAATAGTTCTAAAGACTAAATCCTTGCAACGTCTTTGTTCGTCACTTGTAAAACTACACCCCAGTTATCCTCCAGGGATAGCAATTTCCCATTTTGATCAGTAAGCCACACCTCCAAATCATTCGCCGTTGCATTTCTCGTGTTCCTTCACTGGGGGTATCTTGGTGTGATTGTTAGAAGAGAACCGAATGAATTATTAGTTGAAAACCTATAGAGGAGACATGAGTTGGTTTGATATTCATTATAAATCAAATTACAATGTACTTGAACACTGGTCACATTTTCCTGCTGAGGTACATTGGCAAAGTTTTCTGTTTGGTTGTAGAACGTATTTACACTAGCACCCAACACTCTACTCAGACCTTCACCGAAACTTATTGTATACCCAGATCCAATTGTAAGAGTTATTCGGTTATAGGCAGCATTTTCATAAAGATGAATCGCATACCTCTCACCTGATTGTTTGCTCTTTGTGTTATCAAAATGTCCATTGTTTTTTGTTTTCCATTGTATGTTGCAGGAAGGTGTTGATAGACTTTACTGTGTATGACCCATCAGGGAGACTGACTTGATATGAGTTACCCTCGGGCGTTTTATATGGTAAAGCATTATCGTTCAGTTGCTGAGTAATATTCCGCCAGTTATACCACATATTTATATTGCTCAGAGCTATATAGCTGTTAAGATTCATAGGGTTATTGAGAACACACCTAAGCCGACTGTTTGATTCAGTCATGGCATTAACTGTTGAGATTTGAAGAGTATTCATGTTTATATCTATATTCTAATTAAATGCCGAGGTTTGCAAGCATTAACTTGTAGTGGTCCTTCTTAATTTGTCTATGTTTGAAGAGTGAAGCAAGTCAGCCAGTTGATTCTTTAGTTGGATTGATGTGTTACCCGCTGCTAGTTCACCCAGAAGCACTTGAATCCTCTCTATAATCTCCTGCACTGAAGTAACGACCCCAGAACCCCTGATTGATTTGGCCTGAGAAGAGGATAGCCTTTGCCCTGTATTCATGTAGATTTTGTCCAGAAATTCCTTCTCACCAGCTGTCAGGTTTGGATGTTGCTTAACAGTTGCTTTTAGCACTACATTTTTTCGTTGTTCGTCACCATTGAAGCTCCAAAAGCAGGCACCATTTTATTGGGCTCCTTAGCATATCTCACAGATAACAAATTGTGTTAATCTTTTTAGTGGGATAGTGTAATTTTCAATGGGTAGTCCTTTCCCTGTTGTCTGTAGTCTCTTCAATATGTTCCTGTATTTACCTATAGATGCCAATTCTGCTCAATACTGGCAAGTCTCCCTATGTCTTGCTCTGCAGGGTGATGTCTTCGTTTGATTCCACTCTTCTGAGCACCTAAGATCTTTGAAAGTCTTGAGAGTCGCTGAAGGGATTCCTGAACACTGTTTTGGTCATTTTCTCTAGCTAAATCATTTAAATTTCTAAGACTCTTCTCATCGTAATAGTCTTTATCACTCTCAGTTATATCGAAGCGCTCATAAAGGTCTATTCCTGGTTCTGGTCCATCTATTGCCTGTGTGGCTGTTGATGGGGTCAATAGTAATTTATGTTGATCTTCCAAAACTGTAGTTTGATTGTTGATTTTGTCTTTCAAAGCATTTATATCAGCTATTACCGGAGCTAGACTCTTCACAGTCTTTTGTTGATCAGCTGATTGATTGGATGAACTTTTGGCAGAAGTTTCTTACCTGTAACTAGCTCAACCGTGGCTATTTTGTCACTAGGTTTCAAGGTAGAGTCTATAGACTTAATACTCACTGCTATCCTTCTCTTTAGCGCTCACTCCAGCTCTCTAGATTGGTTGAGCTTTTTATAGTAAATGTCTTTGAAAGGCATAATTATGCTATACTGTATACTTCGACTAAAAAACATGTGTATTTTTACCTACTGGGTAGTTTTTACACAAGGTCTATTGTTTAGCTCACCAGTAATTTCTTTTATATATAATTTTACTCACTGGGTAGTATCACACAGGGAATCGAAGACTGTGTTGCTTTTTAGCTCTCGGTGTGTTTTTGTGTATAACCTTGCCCACTGGGTAATATAACACAGGAGACCAAACCTGGGTAAACTTTCTCCTGAACTTATCCTCCGGCTGTGTATAGTCAATTACTAGAACAGATTGATCAGCAGTAGCTTCTCGAAACATACCTTTAAAGGTGTCAAAGTCCATTCCCTCGCTAGATCTTGGTGAATCTGCTGCAAATCTTTTTTTCTGGTGTGTTCCTGGTGAATACGGAGAGATTACAGTTCCTTCTGATGGGTTTCGGTGTTTGGAAATCGTCCTGTCCAATGAAGGCAAGAGAGCAATTTTTCTTTCTCATTTTACTGAAATAGGCAGAGATTTTCTTCAAGCGTTTGGTATCTTCATCTAACATGTCATCAAACACCTCGGGAATGTCATTCAAATCACAACTATATTCTATTAGAATGGGCTTATCATGTCTTTCTTCAAAAGCTTGAAGCTTGGGCACTAGCAT
Organism: Pictodentalium vernedei; assembly: GCA_031216915.1. Classification (NCBI taxonomy): domain Eukaryota; kingdom Metazoa; phylum Mollusca; class Scaphopoda; order Dentaliida; family Dentaliidae; genus Pictodentalium; species Pictodentalium vernedei. The sequence continues at coordinate 298,218,408 of CM062288.1, forward strand.
CTCATCATATAAAGGATCACAACCCATCAACTTAAGGAATAAGTAAAATCGTTCAAAACAGTTCAACTTGTCAATTAGATTGAGCAAAGCATTGGTTTTACTACCTCCTGAAGCTCCACTGATGAGACACCGAAAGGGGTGTTTAATTAAATACTTATCATTATTTGGGTTATTATAAGAGATTCCAACCCCATGGACATGCTTGCAGAAATCAGTTAGTGCAGACATCCTTCAATTTGTTGTGTATATCATTAGTCAGTTTAAATGGGGTGTATATGAATGGTTCCATGTAGCTTAGAGCTTCGCAGCAATCAACCACCACTTTCAAAATAAGTAAAGCACAACGTCTTTTTCTCTGTAGGTCATTATAGCAAATGGAAAACATTCTCTTTATCATTTCTTTATGACACAACTCAATGAATAGTTTCTTACCAGTCAGCTTAAAATATAGGTAGGTGAGATATTTTTGATCTTTGTTGGGAAGGTGTTTCTGAATGTTAGGTGAAGTAAAATCACCATTCAACTTGGCTTTCAGATTCTCCATATAACCATCATCAAATCGTGAACATGCTTTGCTCTCTGTAGCTTGTATCCGTTTCAGAACAGCTTCAAAGTGTTCGCATGGATTGTATTTTGGTTTTATAGTGTAGTTCTCACTATATCCTAGGGCTACATCTTGATAATCAGTGTCTATACACCCACACCCCTTACATACCCTCTGATAGTCACCGATAATCATCTCATCACCACATTCTGTACATTTATCACCCCTCGCTATTGAGCAGTCTTCGACTTGCAAACTTTTCTTCCAATTCTTAATAAACTCTGAAAACTCTGAAAGCAGGACAGGGTCCATTGTATATATACACATATCTCTAGTAATGGATTAGATACACCTATAATGTTCATAAGCCAGTATGCTCACCCCATCGTCCAGTATGTATCGTTTGTCATCAAAGCAGCTCAGGCTGGTCTTGTTGATATCATATGGATGAAGCTGATGCTTTTGAGATTGAATAGTTTTCATCTTGTGGTGGAGCTGAAGCTGTTGGAATAGCGTTTCCTTGTAGTTCTCGTGTGTGATATCTTTTTGGTAACACATTTCGTCACACCCTTGGCCTTCTTATCACGGCCTCCATCAACCATAGTGCAGCTATACATCTTGGATCTCAGTCCCACGTGCTCAGTGAGTGGCACGCCTCCAGCCTCATCTTTCAGTTTGCCTATGACCTTCTTGTTGGTGGGGTCATAGAAAGGAGAAGGTGGTGAGTATCCTGAGTTGTCAAAGAGATGCTTATCCTTCCACAGGTCAGCATACACATCTTCTGGTCGTATCTCATACGTCAGGCTGTCAGTGTCTGTGAATACTGGATTGGCTTTGTACTCGTATTTCTTCTTGATGTAGTTGTAATGGAAGTCATACATCAGTGTCTTTCTCAAGTCTAGGATGCTCATTCCGACATATGCTGGCTTATTCAGAAGGATACACGACTTGACCTTATGTACTACAAGATCCTCATTGATAATCTTTGATGAGACGAAGTCGGCTTGCTGACTAGATTTCTCATCTTTTCTTCACTCACAACAAGTTTCACATCAACCATCTTCCTGAGATTCTCCATAGTCTTACCGAACACACTGTTGTTCATCAGTAGAAGAAGTCTTTTTCAAAGTCATTCTTTGCAGCAGTTCTCTTTGAAGTGTTGAAGTCAATATACTCCTTAAGCCATGGAGGTTGGTCAAACTCAAGGATTCTATGGATTTTTGTGAGCTTCATCCCCAAGGAGATATACAGTTGTGAGTTCCTATAGTGGGGTACATACTTCCTCTTAGTAGCCAGAGTTGCTATCAGCTTGTGAACCCCGTCTACTTTAATATTGAACTTCTTCTTGAGGGACTTACAGTAAGGCGATAGCATATCCTGCTTTATCTCAATCTGCTCTGGTGACAGTGGATAGTCATTATGCAGATCGTGGATTCCCTCTGGATATTCCAGATCAACTTCAAGTATACAGCCTCGCTCTGAATTTTGTCTGTAGTCTGCCAAGTTGAAGCTGAGTGGATCTACCCACATGAATTTGCCGGTGGGAAGAGGCTGGCTCATTGCCCATCCATACAGGTTATTTGTATCTAGATACATTATGTATTTCGAAGGTTGAGATGGGTCATAGTCTGATAGATACCTGTTGTTTGCTTTGGTATATCTGTTAGCAATATAGCTTACACCGCCCCTCATGCCTTTCTCAATGAATTGATACATATCAACGTCACTCATCAGGTCCAGTTCTATGCCTGTCATCTTGAGTGCAGCATCTCAAGCAAGCCCGTGGCTGGTGAATCAGTGGGCTGGATCTAGCTTGTAATACTGGAGGCAGGTTTTTGTGAAACTTTCAAACACATCCGCAAGGAGGAGCACGTCAGCTGTGAGGTACAGGTCATGATACTGACCCATGTTTTCAGTGCTGCACTTGCTCCAAACATTCTCTGCCCTGAGGTAGTCTGCATCTGAAATATCTTCATCATTTACCTGACTGTAAAAATTTCTCCCAACAGTTCATGAAGTCATAGGGGTAGACACCTTTCTTAGTAAGCAGTTCATAATGTTTGGACACTCCTTCTGGAGAATAGGGAAGTTGGTAAGGTTGGCGGCAAGATTTTCTAAGGATGAACTCATGAACTGGAAGCTGTCTACGAACACAAGATGCTGACCAATCATGCGTGCGATGTATTTGTCCATGTTGTTAGGGATAGCATTTAGATTAATTTCTTTGTGGGCGATCTTTCCACCTTTATTTACCACATATGGATTCTCCTTTACAAACTTATCCATCTCCTGAACTAATATATGGCTGTCGTAACCCCTCAAATTGAGGAACACCACTGGAATTTTATCAGTCAGCCCGTACTTGAAATTGCATACATTGTGAGCAGCTCCTCTGAACTTGCCTGTGACGTGACAATGGTCTCTTACAGGCTTCTCATCGTCTGAGGTGCCTAATTTACCACAGCATATGTGGCAGTGTTTAGCTGCTTGAATGAGTTGCTCTTCTTCAACTGACATTTTAAGAGGTTTGTTGAAGTGAGTGTTTCTAATCCCACTGCAGTAACTGGCTTCTTGAACCAGTGCCTAGGGAAACCTGTATACAGCGTTTTTTCCTCTATAGATTCCTGTTGGCTTGCTGAAACTACCATCATAACAGCAGACAACCTTGTAGCCATAGCCACATGGTGTATGTTTCTGTAAAGCTTTAGTGTACGACTTCTTATCATTGGGACAACAGACATCAATCTTCTCGATCTTCTCGATGAGGGACTCGAAATCTGCATAGATGATGAATGGCGCTTCCAACTGCTTCTAGAAGGTAGCAACTTTCACTATGGAGTTCTCTGGAGGCATTTTTACAGCCTGTCTTCCATTGATCTCCAGACACAAGGGCATGTATATCTGATGAACTTCTTGTGATGAGAAGCACTGTAGGCAATACCTGTAGAAATGCTCCCTCTCTCTATGTTTGGTTTGTTTGAACATGAAACTGTTGAAATCATTGATTAAGCAATAGTGTTAGTTTTCACCGTGGGTTATGAGAAGCAAATTCATGCAGTCCTAGAATTGTTCATTGCTTACATAGATAGGATAGGGTTGCCCCTTCTTATACCCAAACACACTGATACAGATTTTGTTTTGTAGTTCAACTCTTTTGTAATCCTTAATATTTTGAAAATACGTTAAATGTTGAATACGTTGAAAGTATTAATTGTCTGCACCAAGCTTTAACTTAGCAGCCATCCTACAGACGGAAAGTATGATGTATCATGGTTGTAGACCGAAAAAGCGATATTCCGGGCAGTGGAGGCGCTACAGGGGTGCCTCGGGAGGGGGGGGGGGGGGGCCTTGCCTCACCACTTTTCCCTCGGGCACCAAAATCAAACTTCAAAATTACTATCTGACCGTGGTTTTCCAGCCCAATATCACAAACTCAAACGGCACAAGACAATACACATCATGTCAGGTGTTGTAGAAATGATCCGATATCGCTACCAGGACATCCAAGTATGAAAGATATCCCTGGGGAGATTCCACAGACTGCCTACAAATGGGAAGGGGGTCACCCTCCTCCCTAGTTCAGTGGTCTGAACGTAGAGGCTACCCCCTGACAGGTGGTAGTCACTACGTTTAGATCGCTGATCTACTTCCTCCGTATCCTCCTCTACCTCAGGCCTGCGACGTTCGGAAGATGCCCTCGGCATCTCGACCTTTCCTCCCCTTATATTTTACTTAGCTCCCACCCATAAATTGAAATCCTGGCGCCGCCACTGATTTTGGGTTGAAAGGGTTAACACAGTTGATGTTAACTGACCCCGTTTATATATGTAGTGAATCAATTGAGGACTGGCAAGTTTATCAGTGTCACGAGGCTTGTGTCTGACTTAAATATCGCGACATACCAACTGTCGCATATTTTTTTCCTCTACCGTGTTATCAACTTCTCCCTTTCGGTTTGTTTTCAAGAATTTGGGCACAGCAAAAGAAAATTCTAACATTTAAATACAATTAAGTATTATATCTAGGTAAGTGCTATTAGAAATTAGTTCTTTGGGACCAATATTATAAAACCTTTGCAATTGTATTTTCTAAAATTGTATTTTCTGCAAGTGAATATAAATGACGGAAAATAATCATTAGCATTTAAGGAGATTTGTCAGATTGTCAACTGGCAAATTGTCATATCTTTGAAATGCATATGGTTCATTTCAATTAGTTATTTCTATAAACAAAAAATACAATTCAGAAAAATATAGTGGTAAAAGTTTTAGAGTAATGGACTGATTTTTTGATTTTGTATCAAGGTTACGAGATTTTCCGTATTTCGCCGGGCTTGTAAATTAATGGGCCATCAAGTAATCAACCGATACAGGAGGAACTGAGCTGGTGGGATGGGAGGGAGGGACACGTTTCTCAAAGCGATGTTGTGTGTAATGATTACACACCATATTTAACCCTTCACCCATGGAATCGGCCACATCGTTCCGCGTAATTTATCTCGCCGGGGCTAGCACATCAAAGAGCAAGCAAACATACCACCTCGACATCGGCTCAATGACATTTTGTTCCAGAAGTTGGCTGGGATTGGGGGGCATTTTTCGCTCAGAATTGTTGCGCTATTACACACTGTAAATTAACCCATCACCCAACAAATAGGCCACACCCTCCCGCGTAATTTACAAATTTGAAAAAAGAAAAACTTAACCCTTTGAGACTTTAATTATCCTGACGTTCAAACGTCACTGGGAATTCAGTTTCTTCAACGTTTTTCAAAAGGCGACGTCAAACGTCGGAAAGTACAAATAACCAGATATTTTTCACATTAATGATTAACTTGGCTGAGGACTAGATTATTTTTGGTGGTCTGAATTTGTTATTCAAAACTTATTTTATTACAAATTATTGTAGAATGTCCACAGGCACTATCCAATAATTTGTAATAAAACAAATTTATATAAACAAAATATTATTTGTGTTTGACTGAACATGAAATAAAGTAAGAAAAGTGTTGGCTTTCGCTCTGGAATCCTCATTTTTAAGAAGTCCTGACAGCAGGATTATATTAGTATTTTAAGCTGCGATAACATTTGGCTCAACGATTGTCACTGAGCACTAATCGGGAGAAAATAAGAATTGAAGTTAAAACTTTAAAAAATCGGAAAATAATAACAAAACAAATGACCACAAAGTATCAACGCGATGTTTGATTTCATTCGCCATAAGACGTACAAACTTATCAAAGGGTTAAAAAAAAGCCCTCAGCAAAACCATATCATTGAAATGATCTCGTCAAGTGTGTTCCGCCGAGGGCTCGCATGATGATTGAAAATATTTTGTCCCTATATCCCGATAAATTCTGTCTTTTGATCGGTCAGAATGCCTTGCACAAATACCCATGACAAAGGGTGCACCCAACATCCAACGTATATGAGAGCGTGCAACATCCAGGGTATAAGCGAACGCGAAACATCGGGGGTATGGTTTAAACGAAAGCTTTCCATAAAAATCGAACCAAAAATCCTGAAAATAGACACAAATATCATCAGATTTCCGACAATTCAATCATAAAATAAAATAAGAACAAATAATTCGTCCCCCGAGTACCAATGTGTTCTATGTGCCAGTAGGCACATAGAACACTTTGGAACTCATGGGACGATATGTCAACAAAAAACTCTATCTGTTGTCTTCTGTGATTAAAAAACAAAACAATCATCACGAATTTGGTTCAAGTGACTGTGGAGCTGAGAAATGTGTCCACAAATTTATTTCCACTATGTTTTTATTGTGTTTCAAACGGGACAAAAACGTTATTTCCGCCAACATGTATGGTATATGGTGATTTAATACCTGGATGTCTCATTTGAAAACCTCGCCTGCGGCTCGGTGTTTCAAAACCGACATCCAGTTGTCAAACCTCCATATACCATACATGTGGGGGAGATAACTTATATTATTTCTGGGGACGTAACAACAGCTACTTATTCCCTTCCTTATTCAAAATTCGTTATCAGCCGATAGAATCTGTTGATAACGAATGTCGAATAAGGAACTGGGAATAAGTAAGGACTGCCGAGTCAGTTTATTTCCTAAAAGTATATAGAGATACAGATTACGCTGGTAAAACAAAAATGGATAAAATAGATCCAGCAGGATGCTGATTTAAGCTGTTTCCATATCAGAAAAAGATGTTTGAATTGGCAAGACGAAATATCACATTTTTAAAAAAACAAAACAGCAAGATAGAAATCGATGGAATGTTGCATTACTGAATTAGGCATAACAGAATTTGGGATATTTAAATGGTGAATATTGTACTTAGAAGAAAGGGTTGGGGTGGATTGATTGGTTGAGTGCTAGCTGGCAACATGGCTCACATGGCAGGCACGTGGCTCACTTGAAATGAACCGGTTGAAGGCCAATTATTAGCACAATGTGTCCACTGAGCCCATGTTTTCCCATGTAGAAGGAAAAAATAGATATCATCCGTTCAGTGCAACAGTGTGCCACCAACTTGAAGCTCTTGAGAGTCGTCTCCTTTATATATGATGGATTTACACCCAATTGGTGGCTTAAATCAGTTTTGAGAAAAGCCTGTTTAAACTAAAATGGAGATAAAAGAAGTTGAGGCAGTCAGGGGCGTAGTCAGTAATTGTCAGGTTTTTTAAGCTACAACAGAATAGAGGTACACGTAGTATCCTCTTCATGGTGCCTGGAATATTGGTCAGGCTAGATTATAGTAAAACAAACTCTGGACGTCATTTAGTACTTGTCCCATTTAATTAGGGAACAGGTAGGGCACCGATCGGAACCTGCACTCTAAACAGCTCATGATGGGCCACCAAAAGCCCGAGTGGAGTACTACAAGCCTCTATTTGTATTCTTTTTATTATTCTTAAAGGCGTTTAACCCTTTACCTAGCATGCAAAGCAGACGACACCTGCAAACAAAATTCTTGTATAACTAAATATTTTCATTTTTTGTCTGAAAAACATAGCTTATGACCCCTCATTGGAACGGGCTCATCGAGCTCGTTCCAATGAGGGTCATAAGCTATGTTTTTCAGACAAAAACTTTAAAAAAATAATGAAAATTGAATGGTGATTTTTGCAAATACCGCTGGCCGGTTTTGGCCGTTACGTTGGGTAAAGAGTTAACGACACATTTCGACAGCCAAAGTCACCTCGTGTCGGACTGTTTTACGGGAGGAGGAAGCCGGAGCAGTTGGAGAGAACCACTGAGCACCGGCAAGCAACTTCCAGATACCCCGACGTACCAACTCCGCACAAGTAGCGTTCGTATTGGTTGAAGCCGAGTGCCCCATCGATGTTCACTACGCCTCAGTAAGCCCCCAGAGGACCCCCACGTGGGCAATCAATATTAAGTCGATTATCATTTTAAAAGATGTTCTAATCTTCTCAATGACAGTTTTTCGAATGAGTTCCTGTATATATTTAAATGGCACCTTTATACTTTCAAGGACGGAATCGTTGTTCATGGGTAGGACATAAATGGTGCATGAAACGTAGGAATACGTATGTCTGTTCAACACTTTACCCAACGAATCGGCCGCACCCCCCGCGTAATATGCAACTTCAGCAGTTGAAAAATATTATTTTTCAAAAACTTTCAACAAAATCATCCAACGAGGGGTCACATGATATGCTTTTGTTGAAAGTTTTTGAAAACTTTGAAAAAATGATATTTAAAATAATAAATTTTGATATCGTCTGCGTTGGGTAAAGGGTTAAAAATACTTGGAAATGGACACACGGTTGGCTAAAATGACTGCTGCAGTACCTTTCCACGGTCTACCGTATGTCGACTTTAGTCGCCTGTGACGCCAAAAGAGTTAATGTCTAATTTTATTGTATTATAAGTTATAATACACCAGAAGAGACGACGGTCAGTCGCGTTTGTTTAATTAAATTTATAGACAGTAACTAGAAAACGTCCGTTGAGTTAAATTCGTTTTCGTACAACAAGATTCGTGAGGATACGGAAAACTGAACATTGTCTGAAACCTGCGTCCAAGGTTCGTCTGTAAGAAAATCCTAATTGCCACGGGCTGGTGGAATTTTGCGGTTCTATCAGCTAGACAACATAAAAGTCCTAACCTACGGTCGTAGGTCCATAGGTACTTCGTTGCAACGGTACAAATCACCATATAGTGTACGGTTGTGGACTGGTGGATAGTACTAAAGGGCTAAAGTACTAAATATGGAACAGAACGCAATGGGTATAGACTATCAGTACTATGTCACAAATGTACTTCACTTCAGTTAAGCAAATCCACTTATCGGGTGACGAAGTCGTATAAAGATTAAATTAATCAACAGTGTTAACAGACCTTCCTGAGGATGATAGTGTATCCAGCTGGATGAAGACCGTGGCCGCAATATACACATGCTGCGTCCGTGGTAGCTGCAACAGCCATAAAACAGGAGATCATGCTGTTGAAGACCTTTTTTACACCCCCAACCCATCTATAACCTGACAGCATTTTCTCGAATGCTCGCGAAATGAGTCTCCAACAGTCTTAGTCAAAAAGGAATAAGGAGGGAGGGGGAGGCGGAGTTCTCACCAGTAATCTCTAAGTTATTTTGGTTGATTATATTTTCAAAGATTGATTAATGCTTACATTATTTTGTACTAGTACTATACTTCACCAGTTTGTTTTCTGGTTCTGTCAATATGAAAGCAAAATAATATCCTTGTATAAACAGAAATACTAGCAAAAATCGTTAATTAGTCATTTAAAAATACACATCAATCTGTGTCTGGAAAATATAGTCATATTGTCTATGTTTTAAATATTCTAATAATTATTTTTGAATTTCATGGAAGTCATCTAAAAAAATTGACAATACAGTGCATTCATTAGACCTCATGCATTTACCACCCCTTCCCTCTTAGTGGTCTCATTCCCACCCTACTCGAGACTTTTCAGAATTCCAGTAGTGGGTAGCTGTTAACATTTTTTAATTTCCCCAGTACAAACTCCAGAAAGTCATATTTTAGCAATACTACAGTCTACATTCCCCTAAAAAATCCCCCTCCCTGCCCCCACAAAAAAGTAAATAAAATAAACCTGTTGCCCCAACACCCACTAGCACGTAAAAAAACATTGGTTCCACAAATGTAAACTACTGGGTTTTTCTTATAAACCAGGCTTTTCATTCTTCCGAATTTATTTTCTTTATTCGACTAGTGTGGGCGGGGGGGGGGGGGGGCATCTAGTAAGGGTGGAATTGGTTGGTGATAGTTAATCAGTAACTGCATGTACTAGCTATCAAACATCTGCAGGCGATGTCGGCGTGTTGCCGTCTGTTTTTCCGCTTCATGGCAACCAGTTTGCAAGATTAATTTAGTCTTGCTTCCTGTGAACTACTTCAACTTAGCATGCTCTTCAAGGTATGTTTGCGTTGGCAAACATGCTGCTTCATTGCCGAAGTGTGAATCGAATAGGATTGCACAGTAGACCTGTATCGACTCGTCGGCAGCATGTAGCGGTGAGGTCAACATTGTAACAAAATTTTATAGGAACTGCACTAGTGGCTGGCTGCAATATCGAACCACTGGACTTTTTTGCCCTACAATTAATTAAGTTTTCCTCGGTTTTCAAAAACGAAAGCAAAGGTTGAGTTTCACTGTTCAATTTCTTGGCAGAGATCATGTGTCTTTCATGACTTTCAATAGTTTTTAGCATAGTTGTGCATCAAACATTTTGTAATGAGAATCGGTAATTCCGACAGATAAATATATAGCTGATGGTTCTCATTGGTTATATTCCACTGAACGCCGCAAACTATAAGAACCAGTCTAACGAGAGAACTTGTGCACGCGAAGGGTACTTTTTATCGGATCGCACTAGAGTTTTCTGGTTAAAATTAACGCATGCCCCTAAAATCCACGTGATCGTGACAAATACAGTTACGGGTGTGTAATAAATCATTTAACAAAACGGACGCTAAAAACTGAGGTTTAATCCCTGGAACAGGAATGTCACGACACTATAGCTCCCGCTTCTGAAAGTCAATCACGATACCCTGGAAATGCATAGACCATGGTATCAATGATTGCCTGTTATATACCACTAAGTGCCCCGTGGAGATGCTCAATTTGTTTATATACTACTCAAAGTTTGCTAAGCGCCAAGTATATCCAACTACCCGTTTTACATTTTAGTTGAAATATTGTAATGAAAAGTGTATATATTTTTTGTTTAATTATATTTTTAATGATTTAAGTACAGAAATTAAGATTTTGTTTGTGTTTGACATTATTTTTTAGCTTTTGAATACGATAACCATGGAAAATGGATATTATTGGTAAAAGAGGAAATTTTCCAAATATGCCAAAAAGTTGACGGAGTGAACTGATATGGCTTCAATATCGAGTATGAGACTCATTACTGTTAATTACAGCTTTATAACGCCTTCTTATGCTCCCAATCAAATTCCTGGTGGTCATTTGTGGGATATTATTCCATTCTTGGACCAGCATGGCACCAAGCTCCTGGTCACTTCTTGACTGGACAGGCTGAAATTGCAAGCTGCAACTCATTCCAGACATGTTCGATTGGATTGAGGTCAGGGGATCTTGCTGGCCAATCCATATGCTCAATCCCCTCCCTCTACCGGTACTCCCCGACAGCATGGGCAACATGAGGATGGGCATTATCGTCCATCAGAATGAATCTATCACCCAATGCACCTGCATATAATTTGACGTGAACATCCAGGATCTCATCAATATACCGTTGTGCAGTCAATGTACCACGTTCAAGGACACAGAGCTCTGTACGTTCATCCCAGTTGATGCCGCCCAGAGCATGTTTGACCCACCACCATGGCATTCATGCTCAGCAATGTTGGTTGCATGGAATCATTCTCCTGGTCTTCTCCATACCCTAGAACGCCTACCTGTGTGGTCTTGGCAGTACCTTGACTCATCTGTAAAAAGGACAGGTCGAGAATCTTCTCTGGTCCATCCAACGTGGTCAATGGCTCATTCATATCGTGCCTGGTGGTGGTTCTGGAACAGCGAAATCCGAATACATGATCTTCTCGATCTCGATCAGAGATCACCTTAGAGCAGCCTTACCCGGAAGGCCTGCGTCGAAACATTTACCCCGGATGCATTCTGAAGGTCTCTGCGAAGCTGGGATGCTGTGGTAAAGTGGTTCCTACGGGCCTGAATGATCAAACACCGGTCTTCAGTTGCAGATGTTGCCCTGTCTCTGACACCACCATGCCATCTTACTGGTGTGCCAAACTGCTGAAATCTTGCTCAGGCTCTGGTGATCACCGTATGGTGCACACCAAGGGCTTCACCAGCCTGACGATGGGTAGCCCCTTACTCCACCATCCCTACAGCCCGCCACGTTTCTGCTTCAGACAAATGTCTTCTTACATTTGCATTTGCTATATTCAATCATTAAATCGCAACGGTTTGTGTTGAAATGAAGACTGAATGCTCTACACATGTCATGTACATGTAGACAGTACACGTAATCATCATGAAAGTCAAGTGGTACATGTTTTTCATGACTGTCACGAAAAGTCTGCCTTTCAAGAGAGCTAAAGTAAACACTGGGGACCATCTCAATACATTCCTCAATCATATCCACCAAAAATATCGCAAATATGTCACCAGCAAATTTCACAATGATGTGTCAAATATTTGGTGCTTAGCAAACTTTGAGTAGTATATCATTTATAAGATTACGGTGAATATCAACTTCGTCGGAGACAAGCATCTCATCTGGGGGTATTGTGTAATCTCGTGAATGGGAATTTCCTGATTTCCGGGGAACCGTTTCTGAAAACCAGTGCTCGTGGACGGGAAATTTATAGACTAGAATCTGGAATCAAAGGTTACGGAACACAACCTTCCTGGTTCTGTCCAATGAATTCCCCGAGTACGGGGACTGAAATTGAGAAACGAGAACCGGAATAAAATTCTCAGTATGGTGTCTGACTTTCAAAAACGAGAACATGAAAATTCCCGATCCCGGGATTAAACCCTACTGAAAAGCGTGTGACTGTCACTGTCGCTTTGTATCACCATAGTATCTCTCTCGCTCGTACATTCATTCATTTGTTCTTTTATTCAGTCGTTCATCTGTTTATTCATCTACACATTAATTTATTATTTGGAAATCCGGCTTACAGCTTAAATGGCCAGAGCAACTTGTTTTCTGACGGAAGTTTCTATTTACCACCTGTCAAAATCTACCCCAATATACTCGTTTACCTCAAGCCCTCTCCACCCCCACCCATATCCCCTTCATTCACTCATTGGAAATACAGCTGACCACCCAAATGACCGGCACAAACTGTTTCGGAACGGTATTTTCTACACTCATACTCACCATGCCCCTCAGTATGCACCAATTTGACCCCTTCCCCCATGCCCCATTATACCCTTTTACCTCAAGCCCTCTCCACCCCAACCCCACCCCTTATTTCACTCATTGGAAATACAGCTGACCACCCAAATGACCGGCATAAACTGTTTCTAGGCGGTATGTTCTACACTCATACTCGCCATGCCCCTCAGTACGCACTAATTTGACCCCTTCCCCTATGCTGCGGGCAGGGCTGGGCAGTCTTGTTCGCAAAAATTCTCATTCAAATTTTACTGTTTTACTGTTTCACCGCCACAAAATATATTTTTGTGACAATTCCCCCCCCCCCCCCCCCCCTTATCGAGCTCGTTCCAATGGGAGCTATGAGCCATGTTTTCGATAAAAAAAATAGAGAGCCATGAGCTATGTCTTCGAAAAAAAGTAGATATGTCTAGCTAGTTGTTTAAGTAATCGCTTTAGGGTATACCGAAACCCATAAGAATAGGAGGTGTTAGGAATTGACTAATTGGCTCACTCGTCAAATCTTAATCCAGTTTATTGTACAGTTTATTGTATTGTTTCTTTTTTCCCAATTATTGACACTTTATATGCTAATATCGTACAGAACCTTTACTTGGATACACCCGTTTACCTCATAACCACCCCGCCCCTCCTTAGTCTGTTACTAAGAATCACTTTGGTCTGTATGGAAACCCCTCAAAAAGGTGGTGTTACATCCACCCCCCCCCCCCCCCGCCACCATCCGTTTGCATTAAATTGACCTTTACCCCATGTAACGGCCATAACCGCTATTGAAACCTCTCAAATAAGGCGGTGTTATATCCCCCCACCCTACCCACCCCCACCCTAGTATGCATCAAATTGACCTTTATCCTATGTAACGGCTTTTACCTGCCTGCATTGTTGCCTTGGTTTTTTTTTTTTTTTTTTTTTTTTTTTTGTTTCCAACTATTGCCACTAATAACATATCTCATGTCCCCTCATTGGAGGGAGCTCACCATGCTTGTCCCGAAGGGGGAATGAATTATGAGCTATGTTCTCGACAAAATCATCTACAAAAGGTAGTGTCCTTAAATGATTCATCCAACGGCAAATCCGTTCATTCCATCGCTCATTCATTCAGTCTACCCTCATATACTCATAATCCCTATGCCTCTGAGTACGCATCTATTTGACCCTATCCTCAATGCTGCGGACATAACTGGGCAGCTCCATCCGCAAAATTCTCCATTCGAATTTTGTTTCTTTTCAATTACCGCCACAAAAGATATCACATGACCCTTCACTGGGACGAGCTTGTTGGGGTCGTTCCAATGGGAGCTTGAGCTATGTTTTGATAAAAAAAATTGGATATGCTTAGTTAGCTGTTTCAGCAATCGCTATAGGTAGCACTGAAACACACCAGAATGGGATGTGTAATGAATTGACTAATTGGTCCACTTATGAAATTCTAATCAACGTGTTTTCTTTCCATCTTATTGACCCTTCTTATGCTAATACCGTAAAATCCTTTTAACATATACCCGAATACTCCATAACCCCTCCCCACCCCTCTCTCTCTCTCTCTCCCCCCGTATGCATCTATTTGGCCTTTATCTAATGTTACGACCATAATCTGGAAGCGCAGTTTAAAACAAAATCCCTTTCAAATTGAACTGTTCAATTGCTTTTTGTTTCTTTCGTTCGTTTCTCCATTCCAGCTATTGCCACCATGCAGAGGCATATTTTATGACCCCCCCCCCCCCCCCCCCCATTGGTACGGGCTCATCGAGCTTGTTCCAATGGGGAGTTGTGAGCTGTGTCCTCGGCAAACGTGGAAATGTTTGGCTATTTATTTACAAAATCGCAAAGATTTCTACTGAAACCAACAACAAAATGTAGTTTTATGAATGAATCCATTGCTCGGCCCATTTGTTTGTTTGTCTGTTCGCTGCTCGTTCATTCATCCATTTATTTATTCATTCGCTCATCCACAAGTTTATTTATTCATTGTTGTTTTCAATACACATTCATGCAATATCTATTCATCCATTCATCCACTTATCCATTTATTCGTCATTTGTTCACTCATTTATTCAGTTACCTATTCGTTATTCTCATTGCTCGTTCATTCACCCAACATGCACTTGACAGTTAATCGCTAATCTATCTCTGATTTGTTTCCTATCAGTATTATCTTCACATGAAGTTTTCATGTTATCATCCGCTGGATGTGACTTCTAGATAGCGTACATTTCTTATCAAGATTTGCCTTGTTACGGTCGACTGGAGAAGGGATTATATTCCGTCTCCAGTGGACAATAACAAGGCAAATAATTAACGTGTATTGACTAGCACCTCGCCCAGTGATATTCTAACAAAACGTCTGTTTTCCGACGGAAGTTGCTACCACCATCAAGTTATTCGTTCCCCCATTCATGTAATATCTATTCATCCATTCATTCACTGATTCATTTATTCGTCATTTGTTCATTCATTTATTCAGTTACTTATTCGTTATTCTCATTGCTCGTTCATTGACCCAACATGCACTTGACTGTTAATCGCTAATCTATCTCTGATTTGTTTCCTATCAGTATTATCTTCACATGAAGTTTTCATGCTATCATCCGCTGGATGTGACCTCTTGTTAACGTACATTTTTTATCAAGATTTGCCTTGTTACAGTCGACTGGAGAAGGGATTATATTCCGTCTCCAGTGGACAATAACAAGGCAAATAATTGATAATTAATGTGTAATAATTAATGTGTTTTGACAAGCACCTCGCCCAGTGATATTCTAACAAAACGTCTGTTTCATGAACAGTATGATATTCTTCCCTCTATACCAATTTGGCTTACAGTCACTCCTTTTATCAAGTCTACATTTATCTTTCTATATCTTGGCCCATAAATTTGCCCACGCACTTGACCATGGTATTTAAGGTTTGTCTTAAATACCTTATCCATTACTTTTATCTTTTTTATTTTTTCATTATTTTTGTATTTCTCGCGCTGAACAGCGGATTCCGAAGACCATTTAGCAACTGTAAATTTTCACAAAACAGTGACATATATCCTAAAAAGTACCCCCAAAGTGTTATTGTAGGTTTATTCACCTTTCTCAATAATGGATAATAAGTTATCCCTAGATGAGATCCAGAATGAAGATGCCTTTGACTTCGTTACTGTATTTAATAACGAAATCTCGCCCATGTCTGAAGATGATCCAATTACACCATTGACTGTTGACAAAGATAACTGTAAATATCATACACCGGAAACTTTCTCGACCACAATAGTTACCAAAAAGAAGTCAATAGCATTGCTTAATATTAATTGTCGTAGCTTAAACGCTAACTTTGATCAATTCAAATCGCTCATTTCCGACCTCCAGTTAGACCAAACTTTCTTTGACATCATCGGCATAACGGAGACATTCAGCATTAACAAAGACATTTCATATACTTTAGAAGGTTATCAACCGCTCTTATTACGAACACGACCGATAGACGATGACGGTAGAGGCGGAGTTGGTATGTTTGTTAAAGAAAGGACAGCCTATAAAATAAGACACGATCTAAGTATATTCATTCCCCATGTATTTGAATCCCTGTTCATAGAGCTTACCGACACCGGTAAATCCATAGTAGGGGTCATATACAGACCAAATACAGCTCCAAAAGGTGACATAGACTTGTTTTTGTCCAAATTTACCAACTTACTTGACCAAGTAAATTCCGAAAATAAAAACATATATTTAATGGGCGACTTTAATTTAGATCTACTTAATTTTAATCAACATAATAAAACCAACCTGTACCTAGATTTATTATTTAGTGCTGGATTCACTCCAACTATTACCAAACCTACAAGAGTGACAGATCATTCGGCTACCATAATTGACCATATATTTTGCAATAACTTAAATCAATTTACCTCAGGAATAATCATAACAGACGTAAGTGACCACTTCGCAACATTTTACATCGATAGAACAAACATATCAAGACCCAACATCCCCACGGAATACAAACGAATTTTCAGTACTAGGAATGTCGCTTCATTTAAACGCCTACTTTCCGAATCAGATTTCTCTAACATATCTTCAGAGATTTGTCCGAATGACGCCTATGAAAAATTTCTTTTGATTTTATCAGATTCATTTGAGAAGTCATTTCCCATGCAAAGGGTTAGTACTAAGAATAAATATGTGAAACGAGAGCGATGGATGACCGCAGGTCTAATGCAGTCATCCCGAAACAAACATAAACTCCTAGTTAAAAAATTAAAACACCCATCTAATGACAACATTTCCCGATACAAAGTCTATTGCAATGTCTTTAACCGTCTTAAACGCAAACACAAACAAACTTATTACAAGCAAGTATTAGAAACAAACAAAGGAAATGTCAAGAAAACCTGGGATATCCTTCGAAAAGTAATCAATAAGTCAAACAATTCACCACCTCTACCGTCATCATTCTCAGATGGCAACCTAACACTAGAAAGTCCGACAGCAATCGCTGATAAATTCAACAATTATTTTGTTAACATTGGAAAAGGTATAGCTAATAATATGACAGAACCTACCAATCATTTCACTGACTACCTAAAAAACGGAGTGTCTGATTCTTTCTTTGTATCGCCTACTAGCGTCCAAGAGGTTATCCTCTGTACAAAAAGCCTATCTCCAAAGTCATCATTAGACTGTCATAATATCTCCTCGAAAATATTGAAAGAAATCATACAGGAGATAGCAGTACCCCTTACGCATATAATAAACCTGTCATTCGCCACTGGTATTGTACCTCAGAAAATGAAAACTGCAAAAGTAATACCCATTTTCAAGTCAGGAGATAAACACTTATTCAATAACTATCGACCCATAAGTATCTTGCCATCTTTTTCCAAAATTTTGGAAAAAATAATGCACAAAAGACTAACAGGCTTTCTGGATGAACATAAACTTATTTCTAATTACCAATTTGGCTTTAGAAAAGGACACTCTACTATTCACCCCATTCTACATCTTATTAATCATGTTGCCAAAATGAATGACACACCTTCAAAAGACTGTACATTATCTATATTTTTGGATTTTTCCAAAGCATTTGATACAATTGACCATAGTATTCTGATTAAAAAACTGGAGCACTATGGTATACGAGGTATAGCAAACTCATGGTTTAAAAGTTATCTCTGCCAACGAACCCAATTTGTTCAATTCATGACCAGTTCTTCGGATGCGCAAACTATCACAACAGGTGTTCCTCAAGGTTCTGTCCTGGGTCCCCTCTTATTTCTTTTGTATGTGAACGATATTTGTGAGTCCACAAGTTTGAAAGTATTATTATTTGCTGACGATACTACTGCTCATACATCTGGGAATAACCTAAACAAAATAAGTAGGGAAGCCAATTATGAACTATCAAAAATTAGTGACTGGTGTCTAGCCAATAAACTGGCACTGAACGCGAGCAAAACTAAGGCCATTCTACTGCACCCCCAACATGACAATTATAATTTTGACCAAAATATCTCACCTATATCATTAAACAGTACTGAGGTTGAGGTCACAGGAAATAACAGGAAAATTAAATTCATACAATTTCTTGGAATCAACATGGATGAAAACCTAAAATTTAAGCATCACATATCGACGGTCGCCACAAAAGTGGCCAGGGCAGTTTACGTGTTGAATAGAGTCAAACGTTTGTTACCCATCGAATCGCTAAAACAATTATATTTCACCTTGATCCAAAGTCACCTAATCTATGGTGTCCAAATCTGGGGCAATTCGTCTTCTACCAAAAGGCTATTAAATCTTCAAAAAAAGGCTATACGGATTATAACCAACAAAAAATTTAATTCTCACACTGACCCACTTTTCAAACGGTTAGAAATTTTGAAAATATACGACTTGTACAAGTTATATTCCCTCTTATTCATGCATGACTGGTCGAGCAATAACTTACCAAGAAGTTTCGACGACTGTTTCCAGATTCATACAAACCCTTCTGGAAGGGTAACCAGACAAACCGGAAATCTAGCAATACATAAACCACGAACCCAATTCTCAATGGCCCTGCCACATTTCAACTTTCCGAAAATGTGGAACGAACTCGACTCGTTCACAAAAGCCCTTACCCGGTCAGCATTTAAGAAAATACAAACAAAGAAATATCTTGATTCATACCAATCCACTATCCACTGTACTAATCCATCTTGCACTGACTGCTTGGCTATTTCTGGATCACTATCATCTACCTAGTTTCCTAACACAAGTGCCCCATCTTTCCCGTAATGATTATCATTATCTTTCTGATCGTTTTTGCGTACACTCACTTCGTTCGTAAAGATATCTTAATTTCGGAATTCCTAATGGGGCAAACAACAATTGCTGCTTTGCATTCAGATCTGGTAACATATGTGGGGAAAAAAAAAAAAAAAAAAAAAAAAAAACAAAACAAAACAAAAAAAGGGGTCAAGAAATAAAAAGTAAATAAACAATATAAATATACATATACAATTAAAAAGAGAAATAATCTTTAAAAAAAATACAACAATAAAAAAAAATACTAAAAATAAAATTCTGTAAAATCGGATTCTGCTGTTCAAAAAAAAAAAAAATAAAATGAATAAATAAATAAAATAAGATAAGGATCAAATAAAATAAAATAATTCATTTTCATTTCTATTTTTATTTATTTTTTTTCTGTTCTTTCAGGTTTTATCTATTTACCTTAATATTTATTTTATCTTAATATTTCACCATATACCATTTTCTCTGCATGTTTCAATATTGTATATATGTACATATTTTACCCTGGGAATGACGGGAAGACAGTCACTAGACTATGTCATTTCCCAGCAGTATACATATAAACACTTTTTAAAAAAATTCTGTTATGCACTATTATTGTAAAAATATTTGTATACTGCGAATAAATTTCAAATTTAAAATTTAAATTTAAATTTAGCACTGCTCATGAATTTTGCTATCATGTTACCATGATGTCCAATGTGAAAGAGATCCCCCGAAGTAGTTATTTGACATCACAAGAGATCGACGTGCGACCACGCAGATGAGGACTTTTTAGGTCTTCATTTGCTGAAATGAATGTTAGGCAAAATTTCAAGTTATGGTTCTATCTGTCTGCTTCTCAATTTTCTTCGATGTTCTAAACACATTACTTTTTTCTTTGTTTTCAGATTTGCAAGAAAAAAACATATTTACCTTTTTAATTAAACACATTGTTTATGACAACAGATATGATTAGGAGAATTGCTTTACTCTGGATAATCTGTAAGTGTAAAACAAATTCCTTATCCCTTGTAACCCTTTACCCAACGCAAACGATATCAAAATTTATTATTTTAAATATCATTTTTTCAACTTTTTCAAAAAATGTCAACAAAACCATATCATGTGACCCCCTCGTCGGAACGAGCTCCATGAGCTCGTTCCAACGAGGGGGGTCACATGATATGGTTTTGTTGAAATTTTTTGAAAAATAATATTTTTTCAACTGCTGAATTTGCATATTACGCGACCGGATGCGGGCGATTCGTTGGGTAAAGGGTTAACCCCGCATGCATACGTTTTTGACACAGACAAAGGTTGATGACGCGTGCGATTTAGTCAACACCAGAAATCATAATTAGACTAAGCGATCCATACATACACAGAACTACACGCGTTTGTTAATGGGTTAATCGATATGGCACAAGTGCCAGTGTGAATGGATAGAAAGAGAGGCAGCAGGCCTCGAGTTTTCTTCTTCCGCGATGGCACAAGTACCATATCGATTAATCCATTCACTCACACGTGTCGTTCTGTGTTTATTACACGCCTTCGCGTCTATAAAACCAATTATTAGAAGGACACTCAGCAATTCATTTAAAAACTATCAACAAAAAGAATACATTTTATCACTATCCAAATTTGAGAGGGAAACCCGTGTTTATATTTCGTCCCCTGAGTTCCAATGTGTTCTCTTGGAACTCGTGCGACGATTTTCAGCTATCGCTAGAGATTAAATTGTAATTGCGTTGCACGATTTGTAGAAAATTACAGTGAAATATTGCTTCTGTTTAAAAATAGTCCGTCAATGATTTCCGTTCCGCACATATGTGCGGAAAAGATTGACATTTTCCGCATCGTTTATTGTTGCTGTAGATGGGGATTACATAGAACAGACGTGTAATAATAATGTATTCCTCCATTCCTACAGGGCTGTAAGATTAATTTTTCACTAAGCATACCCACTAATGCAAGTACCATACTCCTCCATTTCTCTGCATACAGTTGGGGGTAAGACGATACTATTCAGTGAGATTGGACTGAAATAGTTAATCACAAAAAATTTATGTCAAGAAATATTTTCCCTCGCATGAATTCCCGTTGTCCTCTTTGGTTTACAACAAAAACTTTATTTCGTGTTGTATCGTTTGTAATCGTTAGCCGGGCATTATACTTATGGTTGGAGAACTACGTCACCAAATTTCCCCTGAGTGGGCCGCATTAATTTTATATTTTTAGTACAAAACGCCCTGGATTTCCGGCGTCTAAACGCATAAAAACAAGTGGTGGGCGTAAATGAGGCATGTAGTTGGAAGCCATTATGATTTTACTCAGTCTTTCGAAAAAAATTAGTGAATCGGTGGACATTGTCCATTGAAAAGACTTTATGAAACAGCGAAGCCGCTTGAAAACTTTACGGCATATAAACTGGGACGTGGCAACAGGGGGCGATGGGTGTCAGTTGTAAATTTCATCTGGATTTTAGAGCATCTTTGGCGATGCTGATCTCTTCGTTACTTCTCAAAATCCCAACTCGGATTTAAATCGGCAAAACTTCTAACTGTTCCTATTTCCAACTACAGTGTACGCAATATCGAGCTTCACAGGTGTGCATAGTGCGAATCGGTACGAGATTTTTATTCTACGTGTACTTATCGTAATAAAAATATCCTCGAAATGCACGTCAAGAAAATCTCATCATGTAAAATCGTTATCCGCAGTTAATTCCATCATTCACAGTTATAAAATGATAAAACATCGAAAACTGATCATTCCTGCATAAGATCTGATTTAATGTTAGGACAGTGTGAATTGTTCAAAGTTCTCAGCTTGGGCATTTGTTTAGCACATATTCAATTCCCAGAAGAATACCAAATAATAATAACCTGATAATTCTATCATACCCGACCCTCCCCCCCCCCCCCTAGTTAGAAATTCACTACCCTACAGCCCCCTCCCCCTCCAACCGGAAACCTCTAGCCACGTCCCTGAATATAAAGTTTCCCGGTTGGCTATCTGTAGGACAGTTTGTTTCATGAGTGTTCTCTTCAGCCTTCACTAAACAAATCAGCTAGTTGAAGGGTGTTCGATATAGGTATCACAGAACTAAATATTTTCCCACAGGCGACTATTATAACGTTCAGATGGAAAAAAATATGATCGCATCACATTAATTTTGGCATTCAAATATCTCAGTCAAGTATAGCCCTTCAGACAACTTTTTCTGAACTGAAAACAGGGGGTCATGCAACAAATAAGAGAGAAAAACTGACACAAAGGGAAGTACCGGTCACGTGCACATATTTTTCAGGGAATTCCTTACGAAAACACACAAAAAGTAAATTGTATTTTTTAGGTCCAAAAGTCATCAAATCACCCTCTTTTTTATCAGGAATATTCAACAATAATGCAAGATGTCAATAGAATGGTTCAAAGTTTTATTGAAACAATGGATTTTCCCAAGGCTGTTTATTTTTAGAGATTGCGTCATTTCCGAGTGCAACATTTTAAGGCGGCTCACTCTAATTTCAATATTTAGTTCCGCGATACCTAATATCATCCCCATCCCCACCAAAGAGACATTTTACTACTTCCGTGAGATAAAAGATTCATTTCTGCATTAGAATCCAACTTTTGGCTTTGGCTGAGTCAAAAACATGGAAAATTTGCTCTTTTAAGGAAAAGGGTCCAAACTTTGTCTAGTGGGCTTGAAAACTGGTATTGCCCCCAAAAGATTTTTCTATCCTGTTACTTTATAAATTAACTGAGAAGGATGAGAATTTACAGCTTTCTTTAAAAAACTACTCTGATCCCAAAATAAAACTAACATCTGCATCAACACAAAATATTTTTAGAAAACATCTGTCTCACTTAACCATACTGCAAGCAAAACAGTGGAACAATATGGATGTCAATTTTGTTTCCAAAATTGGGGGTGCAGCTCTATATTTCACCAATATGAAAGGACTCTACCAGTTTATCCTAACAACTGATGTCAAATTTTATTCCACCATCTGATGTAGTAAAATTTTGCCCTGAATAGGACCCCCCGGTATGCCCCTTTTTCATCAAAATATGTGATATAATTCATAATTTAATTGATATTGACCCAAAACAAACCTACTGTGATATGAACTTTCCCATCTGTAATAGTTTTTAAATCACAGTCTGGCTTCTGAAGACATTTCATATTGTATTTGATGAACATATTGCAATTTTTGTAAAGGAAAAGCCTCAGATTTCTCATTATAGGCACATAGGGTCATTGGTATGGCACTGACAAAACATAAAACAGTGCTTTTTCCAAAAGAATGACCAGTACCTGCTACTGTGATATCTTATAACACTGGTAAGATGCCTCAAACCATCAGATATTGATTCTATAGTGCTATGCTTGTGCTGCAAGTTCCCATAAGTGCACTTTCGTAACCTTTGTTTTAGTCCCCACAGACTCCCAATCTGGCAAAAAGATTGAAATTGTTGAAAACATGTTTCCAAAGAGGATGAATCCGACATTTGCTTCAAGAATATAGTGGTATTTAATGTTTAATATACTTGTGTGTGGGGGGTGAAAGTTAGTCAGCTGCCAGTTATTGAAAATGTAGATGCAGGCAAGTGAAAAGCAAAGAAACACCATGTCTGATGAAGAGACAGACACACAGACAGGCAGACAGATAGGCCTGCAGCCACACATGTAGGAGGTCTACATGAGAGTACTGAATGGCACACAATGAAAAATATAGTGGAAGCCAGGGCAAGGTTGTTAAATTGAAAAATAACTCAGTGGACCATGAGTGCTGAAGCCTCAAAGTAAATCGTAAGAACCTGAAAGTGTATGATACTAACTTCAGTCTCTAAAAACATGCTGTTCAGTCTTTCCAAATGTTGATCATCAGCAGAAGGGTTAAATATGTGTGGGAGAGAGGACTTGGTTCAGGGAAAGAGAAATATTTCACAACTGTCACTGTAAATTTATGCTGTATCAGGGGAACCATGACAGCACTAGTACTAGACAACTATATTGGTACCTATGCACAAATGCCATTCACTCACATTTGTAATTTTATTATGTTATTTTCCACTGTAGCCCCACCCCTTCCTCAAATTTGTGTTCCAGGATACTCTTTCAATGACGGAATTGTTTTCCAACAGTTTGAAGAGCATAATATAGAAGAGAAAAACTTCTAAATAATAGTGAATAGAAGGGCAGAGTAGGTTTTCTGTCTGTGTTTGAATGGTGATTTGGAAGGGGGTTGGAAGATTTGGAATCCTCCCTGCCCCTAGTAATATGAGGAGAAACGATGGTTTAAATAAATATGTTAATAGGGTAAGATAGGCTGTTAGTTAGCAGCTGCCAGAGGTTATAGTGTGCTCCTGGGGAATACACGTCCTCAAGATGTGAATTTTCTTGCATGAACAGCCTAAGTTTTGGAAATATATAGTTTTAATTGCTGACTGTGACAAAAATGTAACTTCTCAAAACAATAAAATGGTTTGGTAAGGTGTATGGTCCCCAAATAAATATTTAAATGTGAAATAATCCCCAAAAATAATAACTGAATCTGGTCTGGAAGCCAAAAAACATATTTCCTATAGGTATCACAGAACTAAATATTTTCCCATAGGCGACCATTATAACGTTCAGGTGGAACAAAATATGATCGCATCACTTTAATTTTGGCATTCAAATATCTCAGTCAAGTATAGCCCTTCAGACAACTTTTTCTGAACTGAAAACAGGGAGTCATGCAACAAATAAGAGAGAAAAACTGACACAAAGGGAAGTACTGGTCACGTTCACATATTTTTCAGGGAATTCTCAACGAAAACACACAAAAATTAAATTGTATTTTTTAGGTCCAAAAGTCATCAAATCACACTCTTTTTTATCAGGAATATTCAACAATAATGCAAGATGTCAATAGAATGGTTCAAACTTTTATTGAAACGATGGATTTTTCCAAGGCTGTTTATTTTTAGAGATTGCGTCATTTCCGAGTGCAACATTTTAAGGCGGTTCACTCTAATTTCAATATTTAGTTCCGCGATACCTATAATATACGGATTAGTGCATGTTTTGTCGCGTCGGGAACTACACCAATTCAAAGATCACACACTGGGCGTAATCAACACCAAACCATGTACTATTTCTTAAATAGATTCTCTTCACCTAATTCGGCGATCTCTTCTGACTAATATGAATCATTAGCAGTTTAACCTTTTACCTAACATGAAAAGCAGACGACAATAGCAAACAAAATTATTGAATAACTATTTTTTTCATTTTTTGTCTCAAAAACAAACATTAACCTTATGAAGCCGCGAGTTTTTTTTCCGGCCCAGGAACATACGTCATAATCTCGTTAAGTGGATGGATGTTAAGTGAATGTGTGAAGTAAACTTATTAATATTTTCAACGTTTACCCCAAATAATTAATATGGACTTTTTCAACTACTGCCATTGAACTCTCATGGAAGATACCATCAGGGTTCAAAGGGTTAAAAATGTTCACTGTATCAAGTACATTGCTTAATCTAGATTCCTCAAGCGTCTGCCAATCTTTTGGATTCAAACTGGAGCCGAGACTGAAAATCCTAGAAGTCGTATAAGAATTCTGGAGACAAAACAGTTCATTCTTCAGTTTCCTTCACTGAAAAATGAGAAAGTCGGCTATAGTTCATCGGCCTTTTTGTCGTCTCGCTATTTGGTGCACGTACGCGTTGTTCGCGTTCGCAAATTGAACTTCTGCGTTTGTGGGTCGGTACAAGACTAAAGCTTTATCGTTTGAGGATACATTTGGGACAGTTTATCGCATTTATTGAAACTCGCATTATTTCTGTGGTAGGTGGCAGGATACAAATGTTATCGGCCAACATTCAGGATGCATGGAGATTTAATACCCGAATGTCTCCTTTTAAATCCTCCAGCTTTCAGTCTCAGGACTTAAAACCGATATCCGGGTATTAAATCTCCCGGAATCCTGGATGTTGCACGAGATAACTTGTAATACACAGCAGTAGGGCTGCACAATATTCAAAACTGAATACCGGTATCGGTATTAAAAAATATATCGCGGTATACCTGTATATCGAAAACTGTTCAGATATATGAACACAAGTACCACAAGACTCGAGGCATCACAGTCGGAACGAATTAGCATGCCTTGATGATGCGGTTCGAAACACCTTTACCCAACGCAGACGATCTCAAAATTGATTATTTTCAAAATAAATTTATCTGATTTTCCCCAAAGATTTCAACTAAACTATATCATGTGACCCCCATTGGAACGAGCTCAATGAGCTCGTTCCAATGAGGGGGTCACATCATAGAGTTTTGTTGAAATTTTTAAAAATTATTTTTTCAACTGCTGAATTTGTATTTTACGAGGGCACAAGCAGACGATTTCTTGGATAAAGGGATAATATTATTCTTTCGGGGCCACAGTTAAAAAACTCAAGACATCTTGAAAATTAAATTGTGGGTAAATAAATAATGACGATAAACCGATATTTTTTAAATTACACCGGTATTCAATTGATATTGGTTTGAATACCGGTATATATCGGTTTATCGATACATCGTGCAGCCCTACACAGCAGTAACACTATCAAATGCAACTTTGCACAAGTAAATGATACATACCAGCTGTCCTATGCAATTGTTACTAAATAAGTGGTGCATGCTGCTTGTGTTTGTGGCATTGGGCCTCAAACCAAAAAGTCCATGGCTTGATCCACACCAGGGTTGACTGTTTTGTGTCCATGGGTGAGGCACTTCCCGGTGATAACACAGTGGCACAGTGTTCTAAGGCGTCGATGTGCATTTGTCTTCAAATAGTGCTAATCCTGAATGTGTGGAGTTAGTTGGGTTGGGTTGGGGAGTCTGACAGTTGCTCGCTGCTGTTTGGTGGTTTTCTCTGTCTTCTTTCCCCAGTAAAAATGTCCGACAGGAGGTGACCCTGTCTGGCAGTCGAAAGTGTCGTTAAACTCCAAAAGAAAAAAAATCAAAAACAGTGTTTATGATTCCCTGTTGGGACGATCTCATCGAACTGGGTCCGTTGCGGACTAATAATCTAATTTATAGAAAAATAAACTTGCTGAATTATTAGTTCTTTTGGTCAAAATATTGTTGATTTGGTCAGTAGCGGCTGCTACGTTAATTATAGAGTATTTCGTACTAAATGTTCCCATATATAATTCTTGCACCATTAAACCGAGAACACATTGGTTCCCTGCAGTGGCGGCGCCATGGGAGGGGGAGGGGGTATGGGGACTACTTTTTTCGCCAACCGTAGTAACAAAATTTTAATTTTTGTATTGAACGTTGCGATGTAATGGTGGGTATGCTTAATTCCATATTCCCAAGTGCACTAAATCAGAGAAGTTTTTAAATTATGGTTGTGCGTGCCAGCCCCCCCCCCCCCCCACCACCACCCCCCCCCCCCCCCCCCCCACTTCCCCACACACACACATTAGCTGCAAACAACAAACAAGAGTCGAGGTCCCAAATTGCAACATGGCGTGCCGCGTTCAAACGGTCTGAAACAATCCGCTTTAGAGTATTCGAGGAATGCTAGAATCGACAGCGTGCAACGCATCCGTTTGGAATGCAGCCTACTTTCATTTTCGATTTGAGTGTCGTTTGGTGCTTTGTGCTCGCACTTTACACCAGCGTTCTTAAAATGTCACCATGTATGACGTTTTCTATAACTGAATGACCTAAACAAGTAAGTTTCAAAAGGATAAAACTGTTTTAATTAAATTGTCTGAGAATGCTCCAGAGAACACCATTTACAACGTAAGTTTTAAATTTTTTTAAAATTTACGCGCGGCGGGCAATACCCAACTGTACCCCCCTCACTTCTGTAACTCTGGCGCCGCCACTGGTTCCCTGTAATTTTCTGACACAAACAGAACTGTAAGCAAACATGTGAGTAGTGATGGAAAGAGCCATTCACACAGTTTTGAGTTTTGAAAGCTTTTTGCAGACCACTGGCCATCATTCCATGGAAATGTACACGAAGAAGTTGCAAACGAGGCTCGCACACGGCATTTTTTGTAATGATCTTGAGATCCGGTAAATAATGCATTTCACGTATTTCTCTAGATGCTCTCTCCTCCGTTGCATTTGCACTTTCTTCTACCCATTACATACACAGAACGACACACGCGTGAGAATAAGTTAATCGATATTGCACGAGTGCCAGCACGGAAGAATAAAACGAGAGGCCGCAGGGTGAAACGACATGCATGTGTCGTTCAGTGTTTATTACACGTCTTCGTGTCTATAAAATCAATTATTTGAAGGACACTCGGCAATTCAGTTGACAACTCATCTCATGAGTTACAATGTGTTCTATGTGCCAGTAGGCACATATAACACATTGGAACTCGGTGGCTCGAACTATCAACAAAAAGAGCACATTTTATCGCCAACCAAATTTGCGAGGGGAACCCGTGTTTCTACTTTTAGCTATCGCCAACGATTCAAATTATAATTGCCGTGATTCATTTGTAGACAATTCCAGTGGAATTTCGCTTCTATTTAGAAACAGTTCGTCTACGATTTTCGTTCCACACATATGTACGGAACAAAAAATTTTTGCGACCTACTCGGATAATGTTTCCTGCTCCAACCCCTACTGTCCAGATTGTGCCTTCTAGTATACCGTTGAACCTAAAATAATGCCTCTTACTATTCCCGGTTACTACTCACAATGCATTTGTAAACTGTTGACTCAACAAGGAATATCCGGATATTAAAGGCATTGCAATGTACCACCTGTACCAAACAGTCTTCGGTCAGTACATGATCTATCTTCAATGGGAACAGTCGTCTGGCAACTCCTCCTATTTGGTCTCCCGGCTTGGTCTCTATTACTTCAAAATATGGAGTTGTTACTTTTGTAAAATCAGCGCTTTTCTGTTCTAATTAACCGCAATAACTCTAGAGACCAATCGGAGAGTACTGTGTTATAACCTACGCTGACCACCTAACATATTTTGCACAAAAGCCATGATTTATTAGAAGAACTTTGGATTTGTAGACAGAGAAAACAATGTTGCTTCCACATACCCCTTTTGGGTTATTTCCGCCATTCTAGGGATTCTTTGGTTTTATTTCCCCTACTATAGGGAAGGACAGGAAGACAGCCAATCTGGCTATTCCTTTCCCTACTGGTATACAAAAAGAAAATGTGTCGTATCATTGTATGGGTATTGAAAATATCTTATTGTACAACGAATTTTGTTATGCTTGTAAAACTATTATGTATATATCTATACTTTTTGTATACTGGTGAATAAATACATATCTAACATATCTATCTAACAGATTTTCATTTTCCGCATGGTTTAGGGTTGCTGTAGATTTATATTTCATAGAACAGGCGTGTAATAATTATTTACTTTCAACAGCTTCTATAACGGAAGTGACGGTCAGTGGTTCGACCTTGGAAGGCTGTCTGACGCAAATAGGCCAATGTCAAAGTGCAGGTGGAGTCAGTGATCTTATGTCCGGAACAGGGACAGCAGATTTGCAGAAAATTTGTAGGTAAGATATTTCATAAAATAGTTTTCAAAATACCGCAGCTGAAACTTTTCAGTTCTAACACGTCGCAGGTGGCTGAAACATGGCCAGTAATTTTGTCTGATAGACTGGGGTAAATGAACTATTGTTGACTGGAATACAATTGCAGGGTGTGGAGGAGTGTTACGTGACGCATTTTCTATGCCCTTACAAATACGGAAAATTTAGAAAACGTGTAACATACAGAAGGAAATGGGTTACTTAATACATTTTCCACAAAAAGTTCTTTTTCTACGCAATGTGTAAACGTGACCGCCATATTCTTGTACAAAAGTATGGCGATCACGATTAGTGATTATGCAAAAAATGTATAACATTAAAAATCAATAAATATATAGAATATGCCCATAGCAGCTGGGTGTATCAAATGTTCACCCCTAGTGGTGGAGTGGTGTTAACCGCGAACCTTTGGCGAACGGTTAACACCACTTCACCATGAGGGATGAAGGTTTGGCACTTTGGGTACATTTTATTTATACCATGATCGTCAGATTAACCCTTTACCCAACGTAACGGCCAAAACCGGCCAGCGCTATTCTTAAAAATCGCCAGTTAATTTTCATTATTTTTTCATTTTTTGTCTCAAAAACATAGGTTATGACCCCTCATTGGAACGAGCTCGTCGAGCTCGTTCCAATGAGGGGTCATAGCCTATGTTTTTGAGACAAAAAATGAAAAAAAATTAGTTATTCAAGAATTTTTTTTGCAAGTGTCGTCTGCTTTTCATGTTAGGTAAAGGGTTAATAATGGTTTAAATGTTAAATAAATCAATATTCACACATGCGAATTTGTTTTTGTTTACATGAGAACCGGTGGGCGGTACTTCCCCTGGCAATTTTATCGCCGAAACGAAATAGAAAACGAAACCCGCAATTACTGGGCCCTTTTCATTTTAATAATATAATAACATACTATTTCAGAGGCACGGTGGCGTTGCGATAACCCGTTCTCGTGAGATAACCGAAGGTAAGGAACGTCGAGCCCGGTGGGTCCTTGGATGGGTGACAGTCTGAGCGGTCGATTCGGACTCCCGCGTTGTGCCCTTGGGCAAGGCACTTAGCCCCGATTGTCCACATGGGGGCGCGATGACGCCGTGTACTATGGCGTACTGTACGTCGATGGAGCGCATGTCTCCAACCAGTCTAACCCTGTCTGTGCTGGAGCGCGGAGTAACGATGTCGGGGAGATGGCTGCTGTTCGTCGTAGCTCAGTGGTTCTCTCCGGGTACTTAGTCTTGCTCCACCCGTAAAACTGTCACCGACACGATATGACCTTGGCTGTTAAGGTGTCGTTAAACCTTAATAAATAAATGCATTCTATTTCGAGCTATGGATGCTTTATTAACATGGGACACCGTATGTTTGTTACTTGTGAGGTAACCTTATTTAAAAACATAATAAATAATTGCCGGTTTCATTTCATTATTCATGAGGCGACGGGTGATAAATGTAGACAAGTTTGCATTCAAAGCGAGGTCACTAAAGGTTGGCTTGGATGTAGTTTCACTGTAGGTGTAAATTTTTACTATTGAAATCTCACTGCTGGTGTGTTCACCCCGGTTGGTGTGTAAAGCTAAAATGTATGTCACAGGCTTTTTTATATATAGTAGAACAGGTAACCGTGGTATAAAAACAAATACACGGAAGTATAACAATCAGATTTAGGATCAGATATCTCTGGTTTGTTTTAGCTGAGGCGCCAAACAACTTCCATTTCACAGCATCGGCCATTCCGCTGTACATGTAAGAACGCAGTCATGATGTGTACTACATGCACATGTGGAAGAAACTGCCTGAAATAATTTAATCAAGAAAAAGTTTGCTGAAGAACGAAACGGTTGATGCAGCTTACATGCACTTAAAAATCCGTTAGCCTCAAAATCAACCCACATCAACCGGTTGAGTGAATATGAACCTAATCGGGTTTATATTCACTAAACCCAGTTGATATAGGTTTCATCTTATTTTAGAGTATTGAATTCTAGTGCCCTGGTGACATGTATGAAAGCAAGAGCCCACTCGACATCCCGACCATCCAAAATATTTTGTATAATGATAATAACACTTCGGCTGGCCGCTTGTTAGTCACGATTTTCAGATGAGAAACACTTGATTAACCCTGTGTTCCCAAACGCGTCCCTGTTGCCACGCATCTCCTCTCCGCCAACAGCTAGAAACGAAC
Source organism: Pictodentalium vernedei (assembly GCA_031216915.1). Classification (NCBI taxonomy): domain Eukaryota; kingdom Metazoa; phylum Mollusca; class Scaphopoda; order Dentaliida; family Dentaliidae; genus Pictodentalium; species Pictodentalium vernedei. The sequence continues at coordinate 298,250,384 of CM062288.1, forward strand.
TGCTTGATGACATCGGCACCATATTCTCCCCAATCTCAAATTCTCCTACACTATCCTTTGTATCACTCACTAACCACATATCGTCGCCTGTGTGCTAGCATGTTCTATGTCCCCTATGGGAGTACTCTGTCCCCTATGGGAGTAATCTGTCCCCTATGGGACATAGAGCATTCTAGCACTCAGGCGACGATATCCTGGTGAGTCAGTGGGTTATTCATTCTATACAAATTCCAAAGCGAACGGGAACATTAGGGAAAGTGATGGCAGACAATTAAGATTAAAAGGTTTTTGTTTTTGTTTTTTTTTTTTTCATCCCTCATTGCGGCACTATTTTTGAGAGCAAAAAATCTTGAATAACTAGCTGCACTGAGTCACTCGGTAACTGGATCACACACTCCACATTTATGTTGTTTTAAGATAATGCATTCCTGGAATGGCTGTACCATTTTGCATTGCGTCATGCACTCCCAGACGATCTACCTAATCATAAAACATATTTATAAAAGAATTATATCGTGCCGGGCTATTTTTCGTGTAGGAGCAGTCAGAAAAAAAATACACAGAGTAATGACAAGTAACTGCTGATATACAAATCCGACAAAGACCTTGGTTGAAGCCAAGTATACTTTCGACGGGTACTTATGTTACTGCAGAAAGCCTCCGAGTTTGTACTTGGAAAATCGGTATTCTCTAAAATTATCTGATTTAAAATATTATCTAAACCAACTTGTTTGTGTGAATATGAACCCAATTGGGTTCATATTTACTCTATCCACTTGATTTTGGGTTATTGTTCAACCGGAGAATATTACACAACACGTCACTTACTACACAGGTCACTGACGACCCGTTGACCTTTCTATCTCAACTCAACTCAACTCTATCTCAACTCAAATTCTCAATGCGTTGTTGTATAAATTGCCATGTGTTGTTATTCTGTCGCTCTCAAAATCTTATTTCGTCTTCCTTTTAAATTAATAATGCTGGAATTTCCATTGACACCGTCACAATCTTAGAAAAAACAAAACAAATTTCTTCCAAGCTGAGCAACTCCTAATCCGCACATTCAAATTATTTGTGATAACACACTCATGTGCCCTACTGCAAATCCTTTACCTAACGTAACGTCCAAACCGACCAGCGCTATTCACAAAAATCGGCAATTAATTTACATTATTTATTTCATTTTTTTGTCTCTAAAACATAGAATATTACCCCTCTTTGGAACGAGCTCGTTCCAAAGAGAGGTCATAACCTATGTTTTGGAGACAGAAAAAGAATTAGTTATTCAAGAATTTGCAAGAGTCGTCTGCTTTTCACGTTAGATGAAGGGTTTCGATCAAGTATTAAAATATCATTTATGGATGAAGGATAAAAATGTCCTTCTGGCTTTCTCCAAAACTGTGAATGGATGATTGTGACAATTTAAAAAAACGGAAGGCACACAGGACTTCTCCATAGTAAGATTCTCCAAAATTATATAACGAAGTAAACCCTTTTAGAGGTAACAGAGGTCGGTTATTTTGCAAAATTTCGCAGACGTTCTACGTACAGTTGTCGCTTAAATATCAAAGTAAAATGGACGCAAAGGATTAAATATCTGGCAAATAGAATAATCATACGTAAGGAAAGTAATGTTAAATTTTCTGACCAGATGTGGGATGTATGGATTTTTTTAAAGGATTTCAGAAAATAAACGTTTTAAAAAATCTACGTAGGCCAAATGTCAGACTATAGAACATAGTTTCTGATTACTGAAGTCAAAATGTGAGAGAAGGTAATTCCGATTTTTATTTTATTTTCTCAGCACCGGGGCATTGGATAAAATAGTAACCTGCATGCAAGGAGTTCTTCAAGGATGTGATGCATTGTCCAGTATGTACAACGTCGCCGACCTGTCAACGCTCGTTAAAACGATTTGTGATAACATACATGGTAAGTGATTTCATGCAACTACAAGCTCTCTGGTCAGCCTCAAAACCAACCCACATCAACCAGTTTGAGTGAATATGAACCTAATTGGGTTGATATTCACTAAACTCAGTTGAGATGGGTTTCAACTGACGTTAGAGTATTGAATTCTAGTGTCCAGGAGGCATGTATGAAACCAAGAGCCCACTCGACATCCCGACCATACAAAATATTTGGTATGATGATAATAACACTTCGGCTGGCCGCTTGTTTGTCACACTTTTCAGATGAGAAAGACTTGATTAACCTTCTTCTCCCAAATGCCTCCTTGTCGCCACGCCTCCCCTCTCCCCCAACACCTAGAAACGAACAGCTTGATGACAAGCATATCAACACTATCCTTTGTGTCACCCACTAACCACAGTAGTATGTCTCGTATGTTTCACATCTTTTCTGGATGCCTCGGTGGATGACCTCGAAGGTGACTTCATGTCACGTGACTCAGAGTCTCCAAGTTGTGTTTTTATAGTAACCTGCGTAAGCAGCCATGTTGTGGCGTCATCCCCATAGTGATACGTGGTGTTAGTGCGCATGTGCAGCGCGTGTTGTTAGGGTGATACGTGTTTCCGTATTCCATTTTGTATACTGGAGGCTGCCATCTTGCTTTTTATTGTAGAACATGGTTGCTTTGTTACCTAAAACCTTCTTATAGGGCAGGGAAATGTTGCGAGGGTACGTTCGATTGAACTAGAGCAAATCTAATTACCACGAACAACCCGACAATCCCTCCATATCACAAAAATCCACTTTTATTTACTACGGATTCTTCAAGAATCCTATTTAGGACCACCATACCGTAGATTTTACTTATAGCACGTAGTGCTATAGTACAGAGGAGGCCCCCAATTGCATGTTCGATTGAATTAGAGTAGTTTTTTTTTTCTGGTTCTGATCCCCACCCCCCCCCCCCACCCCCCAGAATCCCTTTTTGTGACGTCTTTGTTCTAGTTATGCCGACTTCCCTAAACATGTTTATGTTCTATTGTACACATTACAGGCAGCCCATAGGCACATGTTGGATGTGCCAATATGTTCTTATGTGAAAAGGCACAATGTGACACAATGTGCACTAGCATATAGGCACATGCTGGATGTGCCGATATATGCGTATGTGAAAAGGCACAATGTGACACATTGTGCACTAGCACATGGGCACATACGGGTATTTGAGGATACCTATGGCCTAATATTTTATTATTTTAGGATACCTATCGAGGATACTTGGCCTTCGGCACCCCTTTTTCGGAAATGAGGCGAAGAGTCATATGTGCAAGTTACTCGATCGCACAGTTATTCTAAAGCTCATTTTCTCGATGGGCTTCGAGTCGTTCGAGCAGTATGTGCGAACCACTCGACGTGAGACGGACGTAATCTCACTTATGGAATCCCTTTTTGGAATCCCATTTGTGGAATCCCTTTTTCGAAAACATATGGCGTTCGGCACCCCTTTTTCTGAAATGAGGGTAAGAGTCGTATGTGCGAAAAAAAAACTGAAAATAGTCACAAATATCATTAGATATCCGACAATTCAATCATAATAAAATTTGAGCAAATATTTCGTCTCCTGAGTACTAATGTTTCTATGTGCCAGTAGGCACATAGAACACATTGGAACTCAGGGGACGATATGTCAACAAGATACTGTTCACTCGTTTCCTTAACGACCCAAGGGATGTAACTCTAGCTGTTGTCTTCTGTAATTATAAAAACAAAATAATAAGCCTTTTTCGAAACAGCCATCTTGGACTTTAATCTATGTAAGGTCACAGGTCGCGAGGTGTAAACACTTCAAGAAAACACGTTGTGAGCAATGGGAGAAGAGAGCGGGTGAAGTGCTTCGGATCCCATTACGTTCATTAGAGAGAATTCAAAAACATTTAGCCAAGGTTACCATTTGTTTAAGGCAATATCAATATTGTATGAGAACTTTCATTATTTCGAATTGAGATCCTATCCACATAAATGGTGTTTGAATGCACGCTGACCATTACCCCGTGGCCATGGGCACAGTTCTCAACAACTTCCCTGGATTTTCAAGCCGAGAAACTACGCGCAATACGTGTCATTGTTGCCATTCAAAACAAGGCTTCACCTCCGTAAAAAAAACTTTGTAAACCTGCGATGTTCCATCGTTTAACATCGTCTAGAATTGCCCCTTCAGTTAATTCAAATGACGACATCGGTTTTACGAATTTAAACTTGATATTTCACAAAACTTGTTGATTTGGCTGACACAGAACTCAACGCATTGAACAAGGAAATCGCTTTGTTTACACCCCGCGACCTGTGACCTTGCATAGATTAACGTCCAAGATGGCAGTTTCGAAAAAGGCTTATTTTCACGAATTTGATCCAAATGATTGTGGAGCTGAGAAATGCGTCCACAAATTTATTTCCGCTATGTTTGTATTGTATTTCAAACGGGACAAAAGCGTTATTTCCGCCAACATGCATGGTGTATAGAGATTTAATACCTGGATGTCTCATTTAAACACCAACATCTAGGTATTAGATCTCCATATACCAACATGTAGGGGGAGATAACTTATAATAGCTGACTTTGGATTGTTGTAGTTAACGTCATTTTTCACATTTTTACGTCATATCAAATTTTGCTTCCGGGCAAATGTACACTTTCTTATGACTCATAGAACACAGAAAATATAAAATACACCACTTCTGTGTTTCTGTCAATCGACAGTTGAAAAGGTGCCGCTTTAATTGTTGCTTCCATTGAAAATACATATTCAACGCTGAAACGTCACAAATGACCGGGTTTTCAAAAACATCATAAATTAAATTTAAGTTACTGGATAAAGGTTAAATCACGTAACATTTCTGTTCATTCTTGTTCCAGTCATACCTTGGTATGCATTATTCATGGGAGATAAGATGGCGGCAGATTGGCAACACGGTTAATTTGTCGCTCCCGGTATCTTGGATGATTTTGATTTGATTCATCTATTTTCATCATTTGGAAATTTGATAATTTGTGATCCTTGGGGTGGAGAAGAGATAAATGAGTTTTGTTATCTCCGTTTGCATTCGTTGAAGGATTTTAGAAGGATATTTTCTTGTGACTTCTGAAAGTTAGTGTCTGAAGAAGCGAATCAAGGTGATTGTCTTTTCATCGAATTGAACATCAGTCGTGGTGAACTCTGTTCAGTTATTCAACAACCTTCACAATGAGTGGCAACAGAAGACAGAGTGTGAACAAAGGGACAAACAGACCAGCCGCAAGTCTCTCTACACCTTCGGGTTTAAAGCGAACTTCTGACAACATATCACCTATTGACTCAAGAGCTCCCAAGAAGATGAATGACCTGTCAAGCTCAAAATCAATAAGTAAACTACATACTGACACAGATACTACAGGAGGTGAAGTGAGGTGTGCGCAAGCTGCAGTCTCAGATTTAAGCAGGGAATCTAGGGGGCCTATTATAGACATGTCTGATGCCATTCTCTCAACTATCTGCCAAAAACCCTTCCTGGAGAAACTGACTTCTCAACTCGCAGAAGTGACTACGTCAAACGACAAAATGGACGCTCTTTATGATCTTTTCAAAATGGAATTAAAGGCACAAATGGAAGAGTTATCTCAGACGACAATCCTAAACGCTGTTCAAATGGGGCTAGAGACATTCATGAGCAAACATATCGCTCCACTTAAGCAAGAGATTAAGGACCTGAAAATTGAGAACGCCGAGCTGAGAGAAAAAATCCTAAAAGTTGATGAAAAACTCGAAGCACGATTGGAAGAACAAGAACAATACAGTAGAAGAAATTGTCTAGTTTTCCGCAATATTCCAGTCGCCACGACCAATCTTAAGGAAATTAACCAGACCACAGACACAAAAGTTCTGGAGATTTGTAATGACAAACTCGGTGTGCCACTTACAGAGAGAGACATCAGCAGGAGCCACGTTATTGGGAAAGTGAAAGCCATTCAAAATAGCTCCAAAAAAAAGGGCTCTAAAAAATAACACTGACAATATCTTCATTACTGAATCATTAACAACCTGGAGATCATCAATAGTTGGGCAACTCTCGGAACTGAAAAAGAACCGGACAATTAGTTCATTCTGGACCAGCGATGGACGTATATTCGTTATAACAACTGCCAGTGACAGGCCCTTGCTCATCAAATCAGAGGCTGATGTACGCAGACTTTCCTCATAGGACTGCTCTACAGGTATAATAGCACTAGAAGATCAGGCACAGTTTTTTCCACTTAGGATTTATTCTTTCATTGCTCATTAAATCAGAGGCTGATGTACGCAGACTTTCCTCCTCATAGAACTGTTCTACATGTATAATAGAACAAGAATAACAGACACAGGTTTTTCCACTTACGATTTATTCTTTCATTCACTCACAGACTCCCCTCACAGGACATTTCCCATAGGTATAATTCATTCATCCATTTAGGAGTTTAGGACTTATTCCTTCACTGCTCTTCAAGTCGGAGGCTGATGTATGCAGATTTTCCCCATAGGACTGTTCTACACGTGGAATGGAACTAGAATGACAGATACAGTTTTTCCATTTAGGAATTATTCTTTCCTTCACTCACAGACTTTCCTCACAGGACATTTCTCATAGGTATAATTAATCCATCCATCCATCCATCCATCCATCCATCCATCCATCCATCCATCCATCCATCCATCCATCATCCATCCATCCACGAGTGAGTGGGTGGGTGGGTGGATGCCTGGGTTGGCGGGTGGGTGGGTGGGTGGGTGGGTTTTGCCTGAATGTATGCATATTTGTCTTCTCGTTAGGATTTATTCTTTCATTCACTCACAGACTTTCCTCACCGGACATTTCTCATAGGTATAATCCATCCATCCATCCATCCATCCATCCATCCATCCATCCATCCATCCATCCATCCATCCATCCATCCATCCATCCATCCATCCATCCATCCACGAGTGGGTGGGTGGGTGGATGCCTGGGTTGGCGGGTGAGTGGGTGTGAGGGTTGTACATGAATGTATGCATATTTGTCTTCTCGTTAGGATTTATTCTCAATCTGCTATTGCGTTACACCTGATGCTTAAACGGAATTTACAACCAGAAAGACATGTTCTTCCTGGTCACAATTTCTACACTCTCACTAATTCCCTCCATAGTGTGATAAATTCACCAATAATAATCACTAGTTATGAACATTTTTATTAACCGGACTAAACTAATGTATACCACTCTCAGTCAAAATTAACCCCCCCCCCCTTACAGTCTTTATGTCAGTCAAACAGGGAAAGAAATATTTTTCTAAAAGACCCCCCCCCCCCCCCCCCCTTCCTTATAACTGCCATGGTGTAGTGCCAGACAAGACTCATTGTCAAAATTCATCAGTCAAAATTACGATAAGCTGTTTATTAATGTGTTCGGGAAACTGATACAAATTACAAAAGCTGTTTATTCCCATCCTCAATCACAGGGACAGGAGGTTCAGTTAAACAAAGAAAGAAATAGTATTCTCAAAATATATAAGGAACAGAGAGAGCTGTCAAGTTTCAGCCACAGTTTTACCGAAACATCGGTTTTCTTTCGTGGTTTCGTGATGGATTTTCGAATATAGTATTCAAAATAACTGAGTTCTGTGTTCGGGAATCTGGTACAGTTCTGTGTTCGGGAATCTGGTACGTAACTACGAAGGGTAGTTTATTAATGTGTTCGGGTACCTGACACAAAATTGCAAAAAAACTATTTATTCCCATTCCCAAACGCATTGACAGAAGTGTTAGATTTTTTAAGTGTTGTTTGATCAACACATGTTTCCTGCTTTGTTGTATATTTTTGCCAAATGACCCCTCCCCCACCCCTACAGTCTTCATGTCAGCCAAACAGGGAAAGAAATATTTTTCTAAAAGCCTCCCCTGCCTTATAACTGTTATGGTGAAGTGCCAGACTATACTCATTAGAATTAACACCCAACATACCATTTAACAATGCCATTGTAGTTTAAAGGAGTATATTTGCATTGAATTCGTATTTCCATGCAGGACATTTGAAAACGGTGGTCGCGAGAGCCGTGTTGGAATGTCTAAAATGAGAACTTGAATAAAAAGTCGTTCGGTTAATCTGTGCAATGAAACTTCTTCAACCGTTCATTAATTTATTGTAAATTAAAGGTATGAGTTCATCGGAGAATATCAGTAGCCAAACCCGGCACCGCGAACCAAAATTCTCTTATTCATCAATTCAACCGCTACTTATCCACTTACAAATTGGGAAGTTGATTCTTAAATTTACCTTACCAAATTTCATTAATTTATTGTTGCACCGCGAACCAAAATTCTCTTATTCATCCGCTACTTATTCACTCACATATTCACTCATTCTCCTATTCAATTACTAGAAGGAGTGAAGTGGGAAGCTGATTCTTAAATTCACCTTATCAAATTCGCAAAATATTCCACAGCTCTCATAGGACTGTTCTACATGTGAAATAGAACTAGAATAACAGATACAGTTTTTCCATTTAGGATTTATTCTTTCATTCACTCATAGACTTTCCTCACTTGACATTTCTCATAGGTATAATCCATCCATCCATCCGTCCATCCGTCCATCCATCCATCCATCCATCCATCCATCCATCCATCCATCCATCCATCCATCCACGAGTGGGTGGGTGGGTGGGGATTTGGGTGGGTGGGTGGGTGGGTGGGTGGGTTGGCGGGTGGGTGGGTGGGTGGGTGCATGAATGCATGCATATTTGTCTTCTCGTTAGGATTTATTCTCTCATTGACTCACATACATGTACTTTCCATCCATCCATCCATCCATCCATATCCATCCATCCATCCATCCATCCATCCATCCATCCATCCATCCATCCATCCATCCATCCATCCACGAGTGGGTGGGTGTATGCCTGGGTGGGTGGATGTATGAATGTATGCATATTCGTCTTCTCGTTCACTTAGTCTTATTTGCATACTCGTCCATTCAATTTGCTATTTCGTTACACCTGGTGCTTAAACGGAATTTACAACCAGAAAGACATGTTCTACCTGGTCACAGTTTCTACACACTCACTAAGTCCCTCCATAGTGTGATAAATTCACCAATAACAATCACTAGTTATGAACATTTCTATTAACAAGACTAAATAAATGTATACCACTCTCAGTCAAAATCCCCCAACAGTCTTCATGTGAGTCAAACAGGGAAAGAAATATTTTTCTAAAAGCCCCACCCCGCTGCCTTATAACTGCAATGGTGAAGTGCCAGACAATTCTCATTGTCAAAATTCATCAGTCAAATCACGATAAGTTGTTTATTAATGTGTTAGGGAAACTGACACAAATCACAAAAAGCTGTTTATTTACATCCTCAACCACAGGGACAGGAGGGTCAGTTAAACAAAAAAAGAAATATTATTCTCAAAATATATAAGGAACAGAGATAGCTGTCAAGTTTCAGCCACTGTTTTACCAAAACATCGGTTTTCTTTCGTGGTTTCGTGATGGATTTTCGAATATAGTGCTCAAATTAACTGAGTTCTGTGTTCGGGAATCTGGTACGAAACTACGAAGGGTAGTTTATTAATGTGTTCGGGAACCTGACACAAAATTGCGAAAAACTATTTATTCCCATCCCCAATCGCATTGACAGAAGTGTTAGATTTTTTAAGTGATGTTTGATCAACACATGTTTCCTGCTTTGTTGTATATTTTTGCCAAATGACCCCCCTCCCCGACCCCCCCCCCCCCCCACCCCTACAGTCTACATAGGTCACAGGGAAAGAAATATTTTTCTAAAAGCCTCCCCTGCCTTATAACTGTTATGGTGAAGTGCCAGACTATACTCATTAGAATTAACACCCAACATACCATTTAACAATGCCATTGTAGTTTAAAGGAGTATTTTTGTGATGGATTGTCGAATATAGTACTCAAAATAACTGAGTTCTGTGTTCGGGAATCTGGTACGAAACTACGAAGGGTAGTTTGTTTATTAATGTGTTCGGGAACCTGACACAAAATTGCGAAAAACTATTTATTTCCATCCCCAATCGCATTGACAGAAGTGTTAGATTTTTCAAGTGTTGTTTGATCAACACATGTTTTCTGCTTTGTTGTATATTTTTGCCAAATGACCCCCCCCCCCCCACCCCCTACAGTCTTCCTGTCAGTCAAACAGGGAAAGAAATATTTTTCTAAAAGCCTCCCCTGCCTTATAACTGTTATGGTGAAGTGCCAGATTATACTCATTAGAACTAACACCCAACATACCATTTAACAATGCCATTGTAGTTTAAAGGAGTATATTTGCATTGAATTCGTATTTTCATGCAGGACATTTGAAAACGGTGGTCGCGAGAGCCGTGTTGGAATGTCTAAAATGAGAACTCGAATAAAAAGTCGTTCGGTTAATCTGTGCAATGAAACTTCTTCAACCGTTCATTAATTTATTGTAAATTAAAGGTATGAGTTCATCGGAGAATATCAGTAGCCAAACCCGGCACCGCGAACCAAAATTCTCTTATTCATCAATTCAACCGCTACTTATCCACTTACACATTCACTCATTCTCCTGATCAGTCACTAGAAGGAGTGAATTGGGAAGTTGATTCTTAAATTTACCTTGCCAAATTTCATTAATTTATTGTTGCACCGCGAACCAAAATTCCCTTATTCATCCGCTACTTATTCACTCACATATTCACTCATTCTCCTATTCAGTTACTAGAAGGAGTGAAGTGGGAAGTTGATTCTTAAATTCACCTTATCAAATTAGCAAAATCTTCCACAGCCCTCATAGGACTGTTTTACATGTGAAATAGAACTAGAATAACAGATACAGTTTTTTTTCCATTTAGGATTTATTCTTTCACTCACTCATAGACTTTCCTCACATGACATTTCTCATAGGTATAATCCATCCATCCATCCATCCATCCGTCCATCCATCCATCCATCCATCCATCCATCCATCCATCCATCCATCCATCCATCCATCCATCCATCCATCCATCCATCCATCCATCTACATCCATCCATCCATCCATCCATCCACGAGTGGGTGGGTGGGTGAGTGGGTGGATGCCTGGGTTGGCGGGTGGGTGGGTCGGTGGGTGCATGAATGCATGCATATTTGTCTTCTCGTTAGGATTTATTCTCTCATTCACTCACATATATGTACTTTCCTCATCCATCCATCCATCCATCCATCCATCCACGAGTGGGTGGGTGGGTGGGTGAGTGTGTGGATGCCTGGGTGAAATACATGTGGTAATCAGAGACTCTCATTAGTCACGGTTTCTGGTAATTCCGTTTAAATTCTAAACTCGTCTGCTGAAGTGCCAGTCAGTAACGGAACAGAATGATTTGTCGCAGTCCAAACTCCACTAAGTTAATAACTATTGTTATGAGTTGTTGTGTAACACATATTATTACTATTGATATAACACAATTATGTACGACCAGAAGTATACCTGATGTTTACCAACCAAACATTCTACAACCCATTTTTTGGATAACTTCAAGTTTCTATTCACCAATCCACTAATCGCATTTTTCACTGGCGTAATAATCCATTGATCTAACCACCCCCCCCCCCCCCCCCCCCGCCCCCATCGTCAGTACTGCATCACTGTAGTCCAAACTTTGCCCAAACTTACAACTATTGATGTGGTGTGAATTGCTGTCAATCAATCATTAGTGCTTCCAATGAAAAAAAAGACCCACTTAACAAGGCATCAGAGAGTACAAAAGAATTCGTTATTTGTACCCAATGTACATCGCGTACGAACACATTTATCTCGAGTTTCAATGCATGATATTTAAATACGGTACTAGTAAAAACCGTTATAGAATATGCGAAAACTCAATAAATAAATAAAAGTTGTTCACAAATTTCCCCATCGGAATTTGTTCAATTGCGAAAAAATTTATTAAGTTATATGTACTTGTTAATAAGAGACTATCAGCGAGATTACATACTTTGTTTTCTCCAGTAATGTATCAATCATTCACCGACTTGGCACCTAACGACCCGTGTTCTGTCACTCATCCATTCACCTGGTCAGGGTGAATTGTAAGGCTTCCATTTAAAGTCTAGTTTTTTCCTCCTATCCTCACATTATCCACTAAGTTCTCCAGTTAAGCTTCATACCCATCCAAGATACCAAATGACGTGATGCTGAATTCAGCAAATTTATGTACGTATTTTAGTGTTTTTACCATATTTGTACAGAATTATTGTGTTCCCAATCTGACACCAAATCATATGCTTAAACCGAAACAGACTGTGACTACAAAAATAAAAACATTTTCGTCTACCAATTCAACCCTCATTAAACATTGACATAGTGTCCGGATCTTGAACTCCTACTATATTCACCTTGGATTAATTCTTGAATTAAAACATCCAAAGAAATGACGGTATTCTTATCCAGCGGGAAGGTACGGTGACATGTCGACACATAATGGCGGGTAGCATTGCGCTCGACGAGGTGCAGATGGAAGCGGAGTACGACTTTATCCGACTTTACAATGAAAAAGTATGTTCCCTACCAGAAAATAATGAATCCCCATTCAAACACCACATAAACGATTGTAAATACTTTTCGCCTAGTGACTTTCGGTCTAAGACTAGCAATTTAGATGCCGGATTCTCACTATTTCACATCAACTGCCAAAGTCTAAAAGCTCACTGGGATTCCTTCCAACACTTGTTATGCAATTTACAAACAGAAAAAAATTCTTTCGACATAATAGTACTTACCGAAATATTCCGTATTCCTCCAGACACTTCGTTTAAACTTGAAGGTTATGCCCCTATTATAAAATGTATGAGACCCGATGATGATGATGGCCGGGGAGGAGTTGGGCTATACATTAAAGAAGGGATAACATATAAAGTCAGAAGAGACATCTCAGTCTTCATTCCTCATGTCTTCGAATCCCTATTTATAGAAATAAAAGATAAACATAACTCCAAAATTATTGGCATCACATATCGACCCAACACCCCACCTAAAGCCGACATCAACCTCTTCTTATCAAAATTAACTGAAATAACGGATGTTTTGAATTCCGAAAATAAAAAAGTTTATATTATGGGAGACCTGAACCTCGACCTTTTAAAGGCATCAACACACTCCAAGACAGAAGAATTTATTAATCTCATGTTTAGCCAGGGATTTTTACCTTATATTACTAAGCCGACGAGAGTTTCTAGACATTCTGCTAGTTTGATAGACCATATCTTTACAAACAATACTTCACAAACAGCACTACCGGGAATAAGTTTATCGGATGTATCAGACCATTTTGGGGTTTTTTACGTTGAAGTTACACCCAAAATATGTAATGCACCACTGTTCACTCTGAAACAAATTATAAACGCAGAAAGAATCGCCGAATTCAAAACACTTCTCTCAGAGAGTGATTTTAACCCGGTAATGGAGTCGAATTGTCCCAACGAGTCATACGAAACTTTTCTTAGCATCTATATGAAAGCCTACGATAAAGCTTTTCCGTACAAATGTGTTCGTAAGAATAAGAAATTTATTAAGAAGCAGCCTTGGATGACAAGGGGGCTTATCATATCCTCTATCAATAAAGAAAAATTCTACAACAAAAAACTTAAGACCCCCAACGAACAGAACGTATTAAATTACAAAAACTACTGTAGAATCTTCAACAAGGTAAAAAAGCAGTGCAAAACCATTTATTACAGAGACATCTTAAACGAAAATAGAAACAATATGCGAAGAACATGGCAAATCTTAAATGAAGCTATAAATAAGGGAATACGCGAAAGGGGGTTGCCATCGTTTTTTATACAGGATGATATAGAAATAAAAGAAGCAAATAACATAGCAAACGAATTCAACAAATTTTTTATCAGCATTGGAAAGGCTGTAGCCGACCAGATTCAGAAACCAAACAAGACGTATTTAGACTACATGAACACTAATATCTCCAATAACTTTTATCTGTTACCCACAGATCCCACAGAAGTCAGCCGAATAGTAAATAAAATGAAGCCCAAATTATCAAAAGACTGCGATGGTATAACTAGTAGTCTTCTTAAACAAACAATAAACGAAAAATTGGGTCCCCTCACACATGTTATTAATAATTCTTTTATTAATGGCAAAGTACCTGATAGGATGAAGATTGCAAAAGTGATACCTATATTCAAAATAGGCGACGAGCATAGATTTACCAATTACAGACCTGTTAGTATACTTCCCGCGTTTTCAAAAGTACTGGAAAAGCTAATGGAAACGAGACTTACAAATTTTCTAAATAGATTCAATATTTTATACCCCCACCAGTACGGATTTAGAAAACGCCATAGCACCATTCACCCAATCCTCCAACTTCTGAAAAGCACCGCAACAGAAAACAATAAACAGGATAAAAACAGCACTTTAGCACTGTTCTTGGATTTGTCAAAGGCCTTCGACACGATAAATCACGAAATTCTATTATGTAAACTCGAAAAGTATGGTATCCGAGGCCTCGCGAATAATTGGTTCAGAAGTTACCTGTCTGACAGGCTTCAGTATGTTATGTACGAAGAACATAAATCAGATTCAGCGAAACAAAGCTGTGGAGTCCCACAGGGCTCAATTCTGGGCCCTGTACTCTTCCTTCTATATATCAACGATATTAGTAAATCAACATCACTCGATCTATTGTCGTTTGCGGATGATACCACGGTACACTGCTCCGGTTCAGACGGGAATGCCATAACTCACTATTTCAACAACGAAGTTCAAAAAATATTTGAATGGTGCTCGGCGAACCAACTGCTGTTGAATGCTAAAAAAAACACTTATATTATACTTAACCCAAATAAAGGCAAGAATAATAATTTCTGTCAAGAGATAAAAATAAATAATCAAAAGATAAGCAAAGTCGGGGGAAGTGAGACAGAAAAATCTCTAAAATTTCTTGGAATAAGCATTGATGAACACTTAACCTACAAAGCTCATATATCTGGGCTATGCTCGAAAATAGCTCACGCAAATTATAACCTCAACAAAGTAAAACACATTCTCCCACGCAAAGTCCTGAAAACATTGTACTACGCTCTGGTTCATAGTCATCTGGTGTACGGGATTTTAGCATGGGGCAATTCAAGAGCTGTTAATAAACTAGTTATCATGCAAAAGCGCTCATTAAGAATAATAAATAACAAAAAGTACAATTCCCATACAGACCCCTTATTTAAGGAAAATAAAATACTCAAAGTAGAAGATTTGTTCAAATTGCATGCATTACTGTTCGCGCATGACTGGCAAAATGGCAGATTACCGGCTTCTTTTAACATTACTTTCAAGGTTACTGACAACCCACTCGGTAGGACAACCCGGCAGTCGGGACATTTATACATAGAAAAAACACGTACACGAACCCTAGATAAACTTCATCTATACGCCACCCCGAAACTATGGAACGCTTTAGACGACACAGTTCGAAATATCAGTAACAGGGCTACATTTAAGAAAACATTGACCACAACATTCCTTTCGTCATATTCGACGTATGTCCGTTGCGATAATCCCTACTGCCCAGACTGTACTTAGTAAATATTGATCATAGTGACACTTTAGCAAATTAAACAAATCCGCAATAGAAACATACTAGTCGTGCGACATGTCTTAATTTTGCACCCTCGTCCAATGCAACCTGCAGAGTTTTCCCCTCTAGTTGCCCCACTAACCTCGCGTAGAGACACACACGGTTAAGAAGCTCCAAACAATACTCTTGAGGAACAAATTTGCGTTCCGGAACACGTATTTAAGCAAGTGCTTGGTCAAGTCGGTCGGCTAATCATGGGAAGTCGCATGCGGTGAACTGACCGACACCTAAATGCTGTCAGCTAGTTTACGGCATTCGCTTCCCATGGTGCGCCCACCGACATTGACCCCTCGTCCAATTATAAAGATCATGATCTTTCTAGTTGGAACGATATTATCCACTCGATTTGACTAATTGTGTCTCTTGAATTTAATGCGGAGCAATGATGGTAATTTAGCAAGCAGGTTGCTCTCTGCGGCCTCTGCCTAAACAGAAACACCACCCTCCCGCTGGCTTCTTATCCTAGCCTCTCACACTTGAACGTAATTTCGACCCAAGGAACGGAAGAACCAGCATCCCTATCATAGACCGGACAAATCGCCCTATGTTTACTCATCTAGTCACAGTCTGTTCGTGAGTTATGTTTCCTTTAGGGGGTGGCAGGTAGACAGCCAATCTGGCTATGCCACTTCCCACGGTGTGCTATTTGTTACTCATGCATAATCTTTATTTTTGTTTACATCATACATATATGTATATCGTGAATAAAGAATCTGAATCTGAATCTGAATCTTACTCCAATTGCCAATTGACTAAACTTTGAAAATTCGGCTTCAAACAGCCAAGGTATGACGTTAATACCACCCGGTCTATTATTTCATCATTTCAGCCATTTTGGGGAGTTTACATTATAAAATGTCATCTTCTGATTCACGTAGCTAAAGCCCTGTATTTATAATTATTATATACTTTATAAATAACCGCATTTCTATTGGCTGGATCTTATACACGTGACTGGTACACAAAGATCCATATACACCGGTTTTTCAGTGAATATCAACTTTCTAAATATATCTTTTGGAAACCCCCTCTCTAGTTCTATTTCAGTTGATGTAATCTCTATTACATTTTTTAGTTTTCCGTTATTCTGCGGATGATAACTATTTTATTGTTAAATAAAAGTATTTCTGGTTGATATAATTGAACTTTTAATTGACAAATAGAAAATTGTTTTTGAGGATGGGATGTGTATACAATAAAACAGTTATGGACTTTTGTGGTGATAAATATGTTGTGATATGAACCTAT
This sequence comes from Pictodentalium vernedei, assembly GCA_031216915.1. Classification (NCBI taxonomy): domain Eukaryota; kingdom Metazoa; phylum Mollusca; class Scaphopoda; order Dentaliida; family Dentaliidae; genus Pictodentalium; species Pictodentalium vernedei. The sequence goes on from CM062288.1 coordinate 298,267,221, forward strand.
AAAACTTATATTTGACTTCGGCTAACGCCTCTGTAAATATAAGTTTTCCAGGTTCATATCACATCATATTCACCACCACGCAAGTCCATGATTGTATAATGACCAAACTATCAAGCCTCACACACTCTTTTCCTGGTTATTTGAAATTGTGCATTTTTTTTAAATTTCAAATTTTGTAAGTAGCTGCAACATCGATGCGCAGTACACCAAGGCGTACTGCACATCGATGTTGCAACTACTTACGTCGTGTCTATAGTTCCCTTCAAAGTTCACGTCATCAAATATAAAATGAAATCTCCTAGCACGAAAGCTAGTAATACGGTATCAAGTTGAACTAGTACAGAAATAGTGAACCGGATAACAGGTTTGAAACCAGTTACCTACCTAACCGATTAGAAAACATGTCAACCGTTTATCTGAAATATCGGCAGCGATCCTCATTCCAAGGCTTAAACATAGTAAATCGTGCGCTTCCCCTTTGGGATAGATTACACCACGAAGCTGTGTTTTATATATTGAGAAATAATCGACTCGGGCATTTAAGACTTCGTTAATGATCGATAATTTCCGTAAGTACTGAGCAATCGCAGAGACTATTCCGCAGGATGTATACAAATGAGTGTTGTCGAGTACGCGACAACATTCGTTTGTATACACACTACGGAATAGTTTCTGCGAATACTGCTTTCCACTAGTTTCGATCCTATCTTTAGGGAAATAATTGCCACTGATAACCGGATATTATCTGGTTATAGCTCTCGGTTAGTTGGTTGTGAAAATGAGCCAACTGTTTCAGCCCGAGTATCAACTTTCCTTTCTCTACACTGGTGTTGTTTTCAATAATACGTCTTGTAAATATCTAGTTTGCATTTTCGCGAAAAATGTGCACCTTTTCCACATATAATATTCATCTTTAGCATATATCAAAGTACGGTCTTGAAAGGGCGGTCAACTATCGCAAAGCATCGAAAATTGAAAACTTTTGAAAAAAGTTCGTTCTCAAGCCTTGTTTATTTATTGGCGCAATTGCCGTTCAATACAATTGCCATCCCCACCAACCAAAATGGCAACACGTGAGACACTTTGTTACATCCGAGCATTGATCGTTCCACAAAACCAGTTGTAAAGAGATAAGCGGGACAGCGAAAGTTGGATGTTCTGTCCTTACATCATTGAGGTGATGGGGTTGGCTGGCGATAATTCGTTGTCATTATGATATCAATATATCGATATACCGCTCATCGCCAAATTATAAACAACCCTATGCATTGAATCCACTACGTGGAAAGTAAACAAAACGATAATTATTCCATCGTTAATCAATCTTTTAACCCTCAGCACGTTGATGTCAGCATACCTAAATTTCAAGTAGCAAATGTTTCCCATAATGCAACTAGTAATTTAAGTAATCCAATCTTGTTTGGCAGAGCTCGATGAGCTCTGTCAAACAAATTAAATTGGTTAAATTTAGAGTTGCATAATGGGATAAAACTTGCATTTGACATTTTGATATTTTGGCATCAGTGTGCAGAGCGATACATTAAATAATACCACAATCAGTAAAGCCGAAAAGAATGAAGATAAAACGGCCAAAATATTTCTGTGGGTCTTCACGGTTTTTAAAATGGGGAATCCGTAGTAAATAATGTCAATTTCGGTGATTTTGAGGGATTGTCGGGTTTGTTTGGGTAATTCTACGAATCGGAAAATTACTCTTCTACAAAGGAACATACCCTCCGAACATACCCCTGTCTTGTTAGAAGGTTTGGGGTCAATTTCACGGGCTACCATAGAAACCAAGATGGCGGCTTCCAGTATAAAAAATGGCCAACGGAAACACGTATCACCCTAACAACACGCGCTGCGCATGCGCAATCACACCACGTATCACAATGGAGATGACGTCACAAGAAGGCCGCTCACGCGGGTTACCATCACAACACAACATGGCGAAACCAGGTCACGTGACATGACGTCACTTCCGGGGTTCCCTGCGGAGTCCCCCCAATATGGCACGTCCGGGTACATGCTATACTACTTATATATATCTGTCCATGTGAATATAGGAGCGCATTAGCTAGTACGTAATATAATTAGGAGATAATTATGATTCCCAATGAGTCTGAAGGTGGGATGGGGAAATCTCACCCGAGGGGCAAGGTATCGCCTCGGGTCTGGTTCAAATATCTTGCCCCGAAGGTGAGATTTCCCCATTCCCACCTTCAGACTCATCGAGGATGATTTTTCTCCCCCATCATGCAGCGATTACGTTGGCCAGAGATAATCGGGAGTCACGTGCTGATTCAATCAACTCATTTCGTATTCGTTGTTTTGAGAAACTGGTGACACAATCGGAAAGAGCATGCACAAGTTATGTATATACCAAAGGTATATACCACGAAATCGATTAGGAATGGTGGCAGCTTGGGGGTTGAAGAGTTTTAGAGCATCGAACTTTGATCACACTGCATTCCGATGACATCAATATCAATTAGTTGGTAGCAAGAAACTGATACGATATGCATAACGTCATAATAACGTTATAAATGTATAACGTCACGTGGGTGGGGTGGGACACATCTGTCTCTCCCTGCTATCTCACCCAGGACACACGTATGTTACACATGCAGTGAGGGGAGAAAAACATCTCTTGTTGAATTAGACACTCGGAAATGTGACTGTGGAAAACCATTTGTTAACTCGCCCATTCGGGGCTCGTTAACAATGATTTTCTACAACCACATTCCAGAATGTCTAACAACACAAGAGATATTTATCTCCATTGTAATTCCTGTTATCGTTAGAAGTGAAACAATTCTCCAAACCCATTTTATTTGAAGAAAAACAACCAAAACAATGTCATTTTCGATCTTGGTCTATTTGCCATGATCGAATTTACATGGTGTTTTTGATCTATGATAGGAGCGGTTTGTCGCCGTTGCTCGTACGTAGCGTGGATACAGAAATGTTCCAAGTAACCCTCCTCCGGCAATTAGAGCACGGCAAGAGTGAATTTACCTGGGGTTAGGGCTCGAAGCCGACCGGCTCTCAACCAATCAAATTACAAGTCAACCAATAAAATTGCGGGTTCAGAAAGAACAACGAAGACGAATTTTACTGATGATTTATAATCCAGAATTATATCTGGTCATGTGAATGTAATTGTGTTTAAGCTTGGATGCACGGTAGTGCAGGATTATATCTGGTAATGTGAATATAATAGCTTTTAAGTTGGGATGCCCTGCAGTTCAGGATTGTGTATGATCATGCGAATGGGGTATAAGACTCTTCTTTCGGCACGCGCAAAACGATCGCGAATTGATTAATCCAGTTTAGCTAACTCGAGGGCTTTCCAGTGAATGAGCTTAAACGCTCGTATTATTCTGTTAAAATTGGTTACCTCAATATACTAAACATGACGTTGACAAACGTGCACAAACAGACTTTCCCCAAGCATTTCCTAGAAACTGCTTTTGGGGACTATCCCGAAAATAAGAACAGACGTTCGTATCACCAGGTTAGAATTATTCTAATGCAAATTGTTTTTTCCAAAGTACTGGGTTAATTTCATGAACCCGTCGAGAGCTCTGATCGAAGGTCAATCAGGACAGATATTGTCACTAATCACGTTAACCCTTTACCCAACGTAACAGCCAAAACGGGCCAGAGCTATTTACAAAAATCGCCAATTAATTTTCATTATTTTTTATTGTCTTGAAAGCATTGGTTATGACCCTTCTTTGGAACGAGCTCGTCGAGCTCGTTCCAAAAAGGGGTCATAACCATTGTTTTTGAGACAAAAAAATAAAAAAAATAGTTATTCAAGAATTGTGTTTGCATGTGTCGTCTGCTTTTCTTGTGTGGTAAAAGGTTAATATAATGTTTATGCATAAACTTGATTACGTTCAATGGATGATGAATCGTGAGAATTGATGAATTTTTCTGCGCTTGTTTTGTAAATCGTTTAGGAGGTGATTATATAGACTGATGGTCGATGGAAGGGTAGTGAGGCAGGAGAGGGTGGAGACATCCTTCAACATATTTTAACCGCAGCCACGCTATGTCAGCAACTAATGAGTTTGAAATTTTGAGACGAGCAGATGAATCAATATCCAACCGTTTCCACAATAAAATGAAGGCAAATATGTCAACAATGTTGGTTAACCTTTGCCAGTGTGTTAGACCTTGAATGTTTATCGACTGGCAGATAGTTTTTACATGCCTGTTCAACGATATCACCATCTACAGCAACACTAAACCATGCAGAACATGAATATCTGTTCCTCAAAGATGTGCGGAACGGAAATCGTTGACGGACTATTTTTATAAAGAAGTGAAATTTCACAAGAATTTTCTACAAATCGTGCAACGCAATTACAATTTGAATCGCTAGCGATAGCTGAAAATCTTCCCCTGGGTTCCAATATTTCCTATGTGCCAGTAGGCTGTCAGTAGGCACATAGAACACATTGGAACGCAGGGGACGAAATCGCAATACGGATTCCCCTCGCAAATTTCGTTGGCGATACAATGTGTTCTTTTCATTGATAGTTGTCAAATGAATTTTTGAGTGTCCTTCTAATAATTGTTATTATTGACGTGAGGTGGGTAATAAACAAAGAACGACACGCGTGTGAATGGGTTAATCGGTATGACACTTATATAATGAGGCCAGTGGCCTCTCGTTTTATTCTTCCGCGCTCGCACTCGTTCCATATCGGGTAACCCATTCACACGCATGTGACGTTCTGTGTATATATTCACTTTGTGACTCCAACGCCGCAGCCTGAAAAAAAATAACTGGTTTACTTATACACCATATAGGCTACCACCACTCCAAGTTATTATATTATTTTTAAAAACTTTTCCATGGTGTTGGACTCAAAAATAGAATGCAATAATGAAGGAGATAGAAAATACAATACATGTTTTTGTTCCAGTTTTGGTTGACCATGAAAGCTGCATGACTGGCCACGAGACGACATTTACAAGCTGTGGAACCTCAATTTTGACTGGATTCAAGGCATACGTCACGAACAACAGAGGGACCGACTTCACCGAATTAATGTGCAGGTATGTTGAGTAAATAATTTATCCTCCACTTAACGTAATGCCAAACAAGAGTGCATTAAGGGCATTTTTTGAATTTATTATTTTTGGATACCTTTTGGGAATGGTTTTCATGTAAGACGCTCGAATTATTAATTAACATAGTAATCTCAATTAATGGAAGATCCGTGAAGATTCAACTACTCGAATTTAATTTTATATTGCCAACGTCAAGCCGGAATTCCACCGGGCATAGTCCTGGCACCTCACCACTGGATTGAAAGCTGTAAAGTTTTTTCGGAAGATGGCCCTGACGAGAGTCGATCTCGGGTCTACGGCAAACAATCCCCTAGCCAAAACTGCTCTGCCACCGTAGCAACTGAGCATCAGGACTATGCCTCGTGGTACTCCTGCTTGACATGGGCGAGATAAAATTGAATTCAAGCAGTTCCATCTTCACAGATTTTCCATTGACTTAGATCCCTGTGTATAAAAGCTGGAACAATAGGCATTATAACAGTAATCAGTTCCAGTTGCATTGGATGCTAAGGCAAACGATCTACGGGTAAATCTCACAATAAAATGCAGATTTCTTGCAGACAATTACGAATCAACAAAAAAACAATTTCAACAAATCAGTAATTTTCAATTCTCGAATATCGGTCTCGGGACTGGTTGTAAATGCGAACTAACATACATGCTGAGTTAGTTATAACCTTTTTGGGGGTTTGATGTCGGCTCAGTTGGTATGGTGGCATGGCAGTTAAAACAAGGTAATTGGGAGTCTTAAACCTGGGATCGATTCCCTCAGGGGCACCTTCCGAAAAACGTTACAGTTTTCAATCCTGTGCCGCGGCGCCAGGACTACGTCTGGTTGAATTCCATGTAATAGTCTATGGTCAGCTTTTAAACACAGGGATCTCAATTAATGGAAAATATGTGAAGACGCAACTTCTTGAGTTTAATTTTATATTGCCTATGTCAAGCAGGAATGCCACCACGACTATTTGTGATACATATATATACAATGGCAAGGCGGGGCTTCGAAGCCACATCGAAAGAGTTTCCTACGGCACCAACCACTTGGCGAAACTGCACTGAACCACGCACAACACTCGACCACCGACAGAACCCCCCCCCCTCCCCCCCCCCCCAAAAAAAGGTATGCTAGTTAACCAAGTATGCAGGAGATCAGTACCGATCACACGGAATTCTCTCTCAGTAACTTTTTTAAGTTAAGTTATTATTATTTTTTGTATCAAGTATATATATATCAGAGGTTTTTGAATAAAACCTTGTGCTGGTAGTAATAGGAAAGATCATTAAAGTTCAAAATAAATACATCGAAATTATTAAATTCCTACTACAGTTAAATCGAGAAGTCCTGTCACGAACTGTGCGCTTATCGAGGCTTAATTGCGCGTAGGAATTGCGCGCAATTGCCATATCGAATGACATCCAAAGCACAGCATGTTCTCCTGGTAACTCATAGTAAACACAGGCAATGTTTCTGCCAATGAACCTCCGGGTTACCCGGAGGTCCATTGGCTGAAAGAGTGCTTGTGCACAAGTCATATGTACAGAAATTGATGGCCTTACTATGGTCATAACGCGTAGATTAAAGCGCAGATTGACGTGCTATTTGTGCGCATTTTATGACAGGACTTCTACTTTTAACTGTACCTCTTTCGCCACTCTCCATGCGGATCTATTAACACTTTACCTAACATGAAATGCAGACGACACTTGCAAAAATAATTCTTGAATAACTATTTTTTTTTTTTTTGTTTGTCTCAAAAACATAGGTTATGACGCCTCGTTGGAACGAGCTCGACGAGCTCGTTCCAACGAGGGGTATAACCTATGTTTTTGAGACACAAAATGAAAAAAATAATGAAAATTAATAGGCGATTTTAGAGAATAGCGCTGGCCGGTTTTGGCCGTTACGTTAGGAAAAGGGTTAATACAGTACAGTCGTCAAAGATAATTTCACTTGAAATATTTAAGAACTGAATGCAATTTTTATAATCTTTATTGGTGTATGAACGTGTGGGAATGGGTACAAATTATGTATGAATCCCGAAATTATTATAAAAATTGCATTCAAGTCTTCTAATTACATTCCGTAACTGTTTAAACTACTTTTTACCAAAAAAACAAGGCAGAAAGACGAAATAAAACATGTACGAACGAGGCGAAAAACCACCCTCATACAAAAGACAAAGCGCACATCTCTGAGTTGAGCGCCGGTTCCGTCTAAATGATATCCCAAAGGCAAATAAGCTTTAATTTTCACAACTTTAGAAATGAAAACGAGTATTTTAGTAATGGGCTTTATGCCACAGATGGGAAATGTCATCAAAGAAACAGCGGCGAAGTTGATAACTGCGAGAGGCGTTCAAAGTTAAAAACCCGCCCAAACACCGCCTGGATTACATTCTGTCAACTGAACTCTACCGTAAATGCGGGTCAGAGTTCGACCAAATGTATTTATTGGAAAACGAATTACATTTGATCATGACGTTTTCATCCTGCTGACCAATGGAAACTGAGTATTTGGACCCAAAACGTATAACTACATTAACAATGTAATTATTTCAATGTATTCATCTCTTCAGAAATAAAACTATCTACAAGTGATCGTTCTTTTATACATCTGTAAAATAAAGTACTGGATTAAAAATATTTACGAGCCATTATATATATATGTCCCAACAAGAGTAAAATCCTCGCCCTCTGATTGGATGAGAGCTAGCGTAGTTTATTATATGTTTACGGCTCCAGTGGCATATGTTATCGTCTGACGTCACCACGCGAAATATTTGAAATGACGTAGCCCGTTTCGTAATTGCTTCATCAACGGAGTGACTAGCAAGCCGCTTCGTTTTTTTCTGGATTTTTCACACGTGAGGCAGATGGTGTACCGGGTGATGTGTTGTTTAAATTACAAACCGATTTACGATTTGAAATGAGATGGGATGGGATTATCTGGTTTATTGGTTATTTATCAAGTGCCGTCGTGGGGTACACGAGAGGTTTATTTTCTAAACCCATGGTCGTTAAAAGTTACTAAGTGGAAAGCACTCGTCCTCCTATTCCTTTTTTGCTTAATAGTTATGGCAAATAAAAATATGTTTAAAGTAGTTAATAAGCCTCTCATGTTTCACGATGTGGGTTTTGGGATATGGGTAGTATCTTATTGGAAAATATACGTTACTGTTGTGAGATGACGGTAACATAGTCTGAGGTTTGCGACTCGGAGCGAATGTTCAACCTCGACGCTTCTTGGCGTCGAGGTTGAACATTCGCTCCGAGTCGCAAACCTCAGACCGTGTTACCGTCAATTCATCACAAAAAGTTAAAATTTTACAGTAAAGCTACGAATTCAGTCAATACGCATATTAACTTAACATTTAAATCAATAAGCGTATTATCGGTTTCACGTAGGGAATTCCAGATTGACTAAAAACTCCAGTGAATACCAGTATTAACTGAACTTTTAGGTCACTTAATACACGAATTTACTAAACAACCAAGACATAAGTACAGAGAACAGAGAGATCTTTGACATAGTCTTTACAAAGCACTAATAATCGAGGAAGCAATCGTCTAACATAGTCTTATCAATATTATAAAATATTATTGCCACTTTAGCGGGCGTTCTCTAGTACATTAACAAAGTTTAATAAGGCAAGAACGTACTGCTCTACCTCAAAAAGTCACGTGACGTGTCGGGCCGTTAATGGATTAAAAATCTCATTAAGAGCCCTTACGTCACGTGTCTTTTGTTCCGCGCTGATGTCCACTCGGAAATGGAAATGGTTTCCAGAAATGTTTTCAACTAGTAAACAGTGTGATTTTAATTTAAATTATTAAATATGTAAAATGTTCAGCAAAGCTAGCCACATGAGAACAAGCAGCCCTCCAAAGTCATTTTATAGTTATATTAAGATATTACAATTTATCTTACAATCAATATGTATTTTGTCTGTATTAACTTCTCAACTGTCGTGTATCCGACCCCTGATACAGATGTTTGTATCAGGGGGTCGGATACCAGCACGTTCCTTTCGCGTGAGTTGCATTCTTTTTCTTTTTGTTCATCGTATGAATAAATAGTTCGTTATATATTCGTCTATATTCTTGACTTGTCCCCAATATATTGTAAGATGAAATGATTGTTACCATTATGTGGATGTACAAAATATGTATCCGAGTCGAGCTCCGGGTTCTAAGGGCAGATCACGAGGAGTCGAATGGAGTGATCTACCCTTAGAACACGGAGCGAAACTAATGGTAATAATCTCTATTTATTACTATATCAGAAATATTAATACATGCAGGGGAACACTTAATCCCAGAGCGGTGAACAGTATTATTCTGAAACTGAACAAACCTGATCCCAACAGTCTAATCTGAGGTGTTGTTGTCTGCCATCAATGCTACCTGCATTTTTTTATGTCTCCATTCAACCCTCGCTTTGCGGATGGCGGTGTTTTCCATGAACTAAAATCTGGTCAGACCACAAGTTCTTTAATTCCTTGATATCAATATCATGGGCTGTAAACACAGAGCAATTGTCACTCTGAAGAATGACAGGTGCCCCCATTAATACAAAAAAATGTGCATGTGATGATAAGCGACCTCACCAGCACGTTTGGAAGAAAATGTTCCCGGGACACAAAATTTGGGTAGATGGTCCTGGTATGCCGTGATCCATTTATAATTTGAAGAAGAGATGGACCGTTTGTCAATTAGGTCAACCTGGCCTCTGGATGAAAACTCCTTTGTCAAAATAGGATTGACAACAACTAGGTCTGAACGGTATATCGATAAACCGATATATACCGGTATTCAAACCAATATCGATTGAATAACGGTGTAATTACAAAAAAAATATCGATTTATCGTCATTATTTATTTACCCACCATTTAATTTTCAAGATATTTTGAGTTTTTTAACTGTAGCTCAGAATGAATAATATTATCGCTTTATCCAAGCATCTGCCCACGTAATATACAAATTTAGCAGTTGAAAAAATACTCGTTCCAATGAGGGGTCACAGGATATTGTTTTGTAGACATTTTTGGAAAAAATTGATAAACTAATATTTAAAATAATAAATAAATTTTTGATATCGTCTGCGTTGGATAAAGGTTTCTCGAACCGCATCATCAAGGCATGGTGATTCGCACCGACTGTGATGTCTCAAGACTCGATTGTGGTACTAATGTTCAGATATCTGAACAGTTTTCGATATCCCCTTATACCGCGGAATTTTTTTGAATACCAACACCGGTATTCTGTTTTGAATATCGTGCAGCCCTAACAACAACTCCTTTCATTCGGGATCGCTTACTTCTCTTCTGGCATTCTTCGCAATAAGACTTGAGGAACTCAAATGTCTTGATTGTGATGTTAGCATACTTCTTTCCCAGTTCCTTGACCATCCTATCGCGTCTACCGTGCCCAGAGTTTGAGTGTCAACTCTCTTTATGATGTAACGGGTATCCTTTAGTATAGGGGAACATCAGAGGGGTCCTTGCGTCTCCTGATGAGCTTCTCCACATCACCGCACGGAAGGATCTCATATGTGAAACAATTAAAATAAATAACATAAAGTAAGTTTAGGTAAATTTAGAAATCAGTATAACCCAGGAAGGAATAATAAAGCCCTTATGAAAATAAACTAAACTCAAAGACGGAAACATATGCTTTAACCCTTTTAGCCTGGGCGGTTTGCAATTCACTGAGTTGACGACAGAATTACGAAACGGACGTCATCATTTCAAATATTCCGCGTGGTGACGTCAGACGGGAACTATGCTACTGGAGCTGAAAACATGGAATAAATTACGCGAGCTCTCATCCATTCAGAGGGCGGGGATTTCATTCTTATTGGAACATTCCAAACTATACTCTCAGTAAAAGGTCACAGAATGATGAAAACCCATTCAACATAAAAAGTCTTCAAGTGTAAGTCACAACTAGAATAGGAACGGGATTTTGGAACTGAGTTAAACTGGGACGCAATATACAGAAAGTTATTTAACTGTGGCATGATGGACCCAAAATTAAAATATTTTCAGTTTAAACTAACTGACCGAATTTCACGATTAAATAAATCTGTCTCCGAATTCACCAATGATCAATTTTCGGAATTCAGTTTCTTTGAAAAAAAAGAGAAAACTATAACCCATTTATTTGTCACCTGTGATCCGGCAAATATTTTTCGAGAGACTTCACAGATTGTATCCAAGAACGGGGTTTTAATATCCTTTTTAGAACTGAAGACACAACGGACATTTCTGTTTATAATAATAATCAGGTGTATTCTTTTAGAAAACCGTTGCTATTGACGATGTATCTAGTAACTGTGACCGAGCACAGAACAATACTCAATGTAAAATAATGTGATCATGTTGTGAAACAAATCATTAACTGAAGTTGAACAACTGAATAACTTTTCAAAGTTTGAAACTCAAAATATTCATAAATGGTCATTAGTCAATAACTTGAAACGAACAGTTGTAGTGGTAACAATGTTTGTATCGATGTAGCTACAACTCTTATACAGTTGTAGCTACATCGCTACAAACACTGTTACTGCTACAAGTCAGTTCCGTTTCTACTTAGAACTTTCACAAACTTATGACCGAAGTGTATTCGAGGAACTCATTCTGCAAATGTTAGACTGCTTATTTACCATTGTTCTTGCTTTGCTTGTCCTCACACTTCAAGTGAAGGACACATTGAACGCTGGTTCATTAACCCCTTCAACCCTAGAGGACGTTTTCTGGCCAGGTCACAAGCTACGCCATACTGTCATTAAGTGGGGTGTCTACAAGGTAAATGTGCGATGTAGCCCAATCAATACTTTCAACGTCATAAAAGATGATGGATGTTCAGTAAATGTATGATGAAGACCAATCAATATTTTCAACGTGCAGCCAACAGGCTGCACGTTGAAAATATTAATTAGGCTACCCCCAAATAATGAATATGACTCTTCCTACTGCTGTCGTGGAACTGACATGGAAGATACTACCAGGGTTCAAAGGGTTAAACCCGGACGCCCATGTTGATAGTGGTAGCATTTAGATATCCATCAAGTGCCAGCAGAGTCCCACTTCTGGCAGTGGTAGTACCTTTCGCCCCCTCTCCCGCACCGGTCCACACCAGAGGAAAGGTAAGAATACGATAACCTCCAAACCACCATCGTATCCACAACATCCATGGGTTAGAAAAGGAAAAAAAGTCACCATCAACCAAACGCCAAGACTCCAGGCGTGTGGAGAAATGGCTTGAGAGGAGGAGGGTGAGAAAAAGAGATACTAGAAGGAGAGGAAGACCAACATCAAATCATCTCCATCACCAACACCACCCTTACCTAGTCGGTGGGTAGGGACGCGTCGTGGGAGGAGACTGTGGAGATGGCGGTCAACCAACCCAACCATGGCTCTCCTATCAACCAGGACCAATGTGGCAATGACTCCTTATTGTCTTCGGCGTCGGAGTCAGTCGAGAGACCGCCACACCACATGGAGACACTTGGAGATTTCACGGATTGACTGTTCAACATACATCAGTACGGACAACTCAAACTAGACTTTACTGGTACTATCGAAGATTACATCAAATTCATCCAAGAGGATATTCTGAAGAAGTCGTCAACGTCATGATCAACGAACTTAGCTACAAAAACTGACAAACATAGAGGCACAGAAACCAAGGTTTCCATAAATGAATTTCAGAGAAGCAAACACCAACTTCTACAATCTCACCGACACAGCCTCCTCCTTCCAAAAAGAACTAAAGGCGACTCAAGTGCCATTGAACCCCCCCCCCCCCCCCCCCCCCCAGCGAGTCTTTCCTTCTATCCCGCATCTATGCCTGATACAAAATTTAACAACATACTGTTAGAGAGTTTCAAGGGGGATTTCCTCCCAACGTTCTTGCGCGCCTTCGGCGTGAGAAACCATTTGATCATCATCATCACATCAAGAATAAAAGAAAATTCACATACTTATTATGATGCTTAAAAAAAAACTTTCTGAGAGAGCTACAACCAAGGGTAACACTACTTGTGAGGAGTTAGTACGGAGGGCGTCTGGCAATTATTCACCGTTGCGCGATGGTTCTATCCAGGTACTCCGGCTTTCTCTATCCGTAAAACTGTCCGACACGAGGTGGCCCTGGTGTCGAATGTGTCGTTAAACCCAAATAAATAAATAAATAAATAAATAAATAAATAAATAAATAAATAAATAAATAAATAAATAAATAAATAAATAAATAAATAAATAATGGGGTAAGCGGATAAAGGGATGATGCGGATAAAGGGATGAATAGTAATTATGTGTCTCTTGTGTTTTTTTTTTTCAGTCCCGTGGGTGGAATAAAGAAGTGTTACAAAGATGCATTCTCCTCATGTGGTCAACAAGTGGTAAATGTCTTTACAACACTGATAAATAGTTTGGCGCCAAAAGCTTGTCGCAGTTACACATCATGCAGTATTTGTGGTGCAGAGAGAATAGCAGGAGTATCGGTCTTGATGTTGTTTGCAATAGTTTTCTTACAAAGAGTACTATAGATATACATTATTACTAAACCTAACTACTGTACACGGATAGTGTATTATTACTAAATCACTCTGGGAGTGCAGTTTTCAGCCAGAGAAAAACTTCTTGTTTAGACAAGAGCATTAGAACAAGCAGAGTTTTAGCCATAGGACCTCCGGGTTCCAGTGGAACCGGGAGGTCCATTGCCTAAAACTCTGCTTGTACTTTTCATGCATAACTACATGGAATAGCTGTTATTGCAGTGGGAATCCCACTTTACGAGTGTTTTAGTGTAATTCACGATCTACTCTGTTGACACAATAGGACTGAGCAAACATTTAACTCTGTGCTAGCCCGGTGATTGTACAAGTGCTTCCAATTTCTAATCATCCATTAATAATAATACTTGCCCATCTCAGCAAAAAATGTATTGTTTTGAAATACAATAAATTTTAAAAGTATACATTTTCTGCGTGTGTTCTTTTGTTTATTAATCACTACCAGGTTGGCTATTGTTATTTTGCTGTTATTCACTTACCACTGTCTGTGGACATGGCATGTGGAAGTACTGACGCTACCAGCATAACCGGTACCGGGGCGGGACAGAACCTGTCTCGCCGAAACCGGTCCCAGTACCGGGTCAAATCAACAATTAGATGGCAGAAATTCGCATCCAAGCCGCCCCAGTCCAAACGATCGCAAGACAAACATGGCACCGTGCCAAATATTCTGCGGTACCTTCAAAGTAATCATAAAGCACGAAGATTGTGCTTTATGATTACTTTGATGTCACCGCAGAATAATTTCTTTGAATTAGCTGATGACGGCTCTATCTTTGTCTTTGATACGACGTTTGAAAAGGCAAAATGGTCGGCCTGATTGAGGTCGTGGTGCAGATAGAACATGCACCTGTAGAGTGTTCTCATATGTTCATTCACAAATAAGTTAGACGTATGTCGTGCAAGTGTACCATACACGTTTATCAACCTGTTTACTCTTGTTCAATTAGGAATTTCCTCATAAAATAATTTTGTCCCGGTACCGGCGGGACAAAAGCTTAAGTATAGGTACCGGTTGAAGCATGAGGAAACCGGTGGTACCGGTACCGGTATTGGCATCGTTTGACATGCCTACTCTGGACGTTTTGCTGTCTCATTAGTGATGGTAATGGGGACATAAGGCGCGCATTTGAGTTAACACTGAAATGCCCATAAACAACCATAGGCAACGCGCTCAAGTGCATGCATAGTGCACACATGGTTGTCTCAGGGCTCATTCAAAAGTGCGTCCATTGCCCCTCCATCCAAAAAATTACTCGCAAATTCTTTTCCTGATCGTGAATGAGCCAGTCAGTGTTAAGTGTAGGGGACAAATTTTACGCCATACTACCCACAGGATATATTGTTTCTACTCTGCATTTTGGAGAAGCAATGCAGAAAAAAAATACAAAATGACAACACAAAAAACACTTTCAAGGAAATCCCACTTTTGAATGAACTCTCCGTTACGTTTGTTTTATGTAAAAAATATTTTCTTTTATATGATTGTCTATTAACTTTCATATTTTTAAAAAAAGTTTTTTTTTTCTCGCATTTCATATTTTTGGAACAAGTCAGTACTCGTCTTATGATTAATCCTTGGAAATGTTGGTATCTTCCAATTCCGTTCAATGGCAGCAATTGGAAGAGGCCACATTCATTATGATTGTAGGATAAAATACCCTCGGACAAAATACCCTTAGGACATAATACCCTAAAAAAAATACCCTTAGGACATAATATCCTCAATGGGTAGGACAAAATACCCTCGGACAAAATACCCTCATATTTGTTTCATGTTCTGTGCTATCTGCCATTTATATTGTGCTTCATATTCAATTGCCATCTGCCATTGGTATTGTGCTTCATATCTATTTAGTTTAACCCTTTACCTAACCTGAAAAGCAGACGACACTTGCAAAAATAATTCTTGAATAACTAATTTTTTGTCTCAAAAACATAGGTTATGACCCCTCGTTGGAACGAGCTCGATGAGCTCGTTCCAACGAGGGGTCATAACCTATGTTTTTGTGACAAAAAATGAAAAAGCAGTGAAAATTAATTGGCTATTTTTGAGAATAACGCTGGCCGGTTTTGGCCGTTACGTTAGGTAAAGGGTTAATAAAAAAAATTAAAAATATTGGTACTTGTCTTGTTATTTCAAACAAAACACCGGCTAGTGCCTTAGATGCAATTATCCCCCCCCCCCCCAACACCAAAAATCCAACTTTGTATACATTTGGTCTGAGGGTATTTTGTCCGAGGGTATTTTGTCCTACCCATTGAGGGTATTATGTCCTAAGGGTATTTTTTTGAGGGTATTTTGTCCTAAGGGTATTTTGTCCGAGGGTATTTTGTCCGGATACCTTCATTATGTGGGGGTGAACCATTTAATATTTTTAACGTGCAGCCGTGGGGCTGCACGTTGAAAATATTAATTGGTCTACTCCCACACATTCGCGCAGCATCCATCCTACTTAAGGAATTTTCAACGTATCATGCTCATGGGCCGGGAAAACGGTCGCTCGATTTCGAAGGGTTAACGATTGAGTTGTGTTTAGTGAATAGTTGAATTGTTTATAAAACCTGACACTCTCAGTAAAAAAAAAATATGTGCATGGCATGTAATGTATGTGTGATGAAACTGTGTCTCTCTTTCTGAGGCATTGCGTTTAGAAAATCACTTTTTTAATATTTTGAGGTACATCCGGGAAAGGGCTGTTATTTCTGTCATGGTCAGTGTAATTAGTTATCCATTCACTTCGAATATCTTCCAATTCCGTTGAAATGTACGCGTTCCATGATGTATTGAGAAGTGTGTGACTTTTCCATCTGATCCGATTTCTCGTCTTCTAATATCTCAGTTTGTGTTGCAATGGCAGCATGTCGTTCGCGTGGTTTTCTTCCCGGTTTTCAGCTCTGACTGAATTATGATATTAGCATCACTGCCGTTGATTAAATTAAGTTTCTTTCGTCTTGGCCACCTCATGTCTGTTGCGACTGGTGCTGTCAAAGACGAACTGACAGCCATGCCATGCTTCGCCTACAGCACGCAAGAATAGGAATAGATGCACTTCTTTTATCGCCATATTGTCTACATGTCTGACGACCATCGGATGCCTTTATTGTGTGATTTTGTTCTAGGATAATCAGTTCTGATTTTACTATTTAATTTCCATGATATAGTTAGATGCAAAAATAAGTGTATCGAATGCAGTATTTACAGACGTTCTTTTTTACAGAGAACGGTTGCGAAACTGGACCGAACTGACATTTTGTTGTATTGAATATTTATTCTCTAAAATCAGTTGGGATAAAAATCAAACAAGACAGCTGAATTGAGTAAATATGAACCCAATTATGTTCATATTTACTCATCCCATTTGACCTGGGTTAATTGTCAGCCCAGCTGATATTAAAGTGTGCGTCACATGAAGTGCTGCCCTTTACAACGATGTCATTATCGATTTTCTGCTTATGTTCGAACAAAGGCAGTTTAGAAAACTTCCGCCCTAAAATCTAGGCGCGAAATATATGCTATAGCCGAGACATGAGTTAATTGTGTGTTGATCCACGAGAGTCTACTCATCCGTATCTCACAGACTGTCGTGGGCGAAGGAAACTTGATCTACCGTTAACCACTTACCTAACATGAAAAGCAGACGACACTTGCAGAAAAATTCTTGAACAACTTATTTTTTCATTTTTTGTCTCAAAAACATAGGTTATGACCCCTCATTGGAACGAGCTCGGCGAGCTCGTTCCAATGAGGGGTCATAAGCTATGTTTCTGAGACAAAAAATGAAAATTAACTGACGATTTTTGAGAATAGCGCTGACTGGGTTTTGCCGTTACGTTGTATAAAGGGTTAATATAACACAAGTCTGGTGAAATATGTCTATAGTCTATAAATAGCCATGTTTTTAAGTTCGAAATCAGAGTGCATGAAACGTTTCGAGAATATTGGAGTGAGAAAAAGACAGAGACCATCCGTGAGCGTTATTCAACAGAGCGAGGTTATAAATTGGGCTAATTTATATTACTATTCAACAAGACTAAAATCCCCCTCTCTGATTGGACGAGAGATCGCTAAGTTGTTTCTATGTTCACGGCCCCAGAACCATATGTTATCGTCTGACGTCATCAAGCAAAATATTTGAAACGTAGCCCGTTTTCGCAATCTCATTGATCATTCGCGTCTCTGACTCCAGAGTGTGAACACCTTGATTAGCCATCATGGAAAAACTTGAATGACCAGCAAGACTTACAAAGACCATTTCAGCTCTGAGCGTCTTTTTCCCCGTTACCTATACTGCCCAGGAGACAGTAAAGAGCGTCCACCTGGCCTTGCAGTTCATAGTAGAAGACACCACACCTCCTTCCCCGGGTAGAGGTAGTACCTTGCGGGATAGGAACCTCTCTCTCACTGGTCCTCACCCGAAGGAGTCTGGAGGCCCTGAGAAGAGGCCAAAGAGAAAAAAGAACAACCCGTTTACTAAGCGGAGGAACACCCGACGCCTGGGGGCGTTTCTGGAAAGGAATAGAGAGAAGAGGAAAGGAAAGGAAAGAGCAAGAGGCGGGCGCCACTTCCCCTCTCACTCCCACAATAATACCTAACCAACTTCCTGCTCCCCAGTCGGAACTGTTGGATGCGGACAGTCCTGTGGAGACTGAGATGGAATTGGAAATTGTCCTCTCGCCACTTCTAGATCCCCAGTCGCCATTCCCTTCAGCACCAAAAAGCCTGGACCTGGACGCTATACGAGACGAGGCCGAACAGCACAGAATCACAAGGGAACGGCAGGCCGAACAGCACTGAATCACAAGGGAACGACAGGAAGAAAAAATAAGGCTGAAATAATGGACGACGGATACCTCAGGCCATGTTACCCTCAATTCATCACAATTACTTATATTATACTGGGAATGAGATTAGAAAATCAAGGCGTTTAGAACATATTACAACAGCTGTATGTCAAATGCGTTATACGAGTCTCTTGTAGAGTAAATAGCCACATGTACCCAGTAATAAACATCTGACACCGGTTTAACTAAAGGAATTTGAAGATAGAGTATCAGGACGCTTATATTTTGAAACATTTATGGACTCTCATTTTTGTTCCCTACAGAGCGATCGTGTAATGTTTCTGAACCAAGTGTGTTGACGTGGCTCCTGCAGTCCCCAGCCCCAGTTCCGATGCATCTGAATGTGATCTTTTGCAGAGTATATGTCCCTAGCCTTCATTTTCAGCAAGTGAGGAGAAAATCATGAACACAGAAAATGCTTCTTTGTATTTTTTAAGCGTCTCGTGTTGAAATATTTATAAAATGTTTCACAACCATGGAAAACAAATCGGGTGTGTTAACACTAAAATGAAAAGAAAATAGAAACCCAAAGTCGAGCTTTCAATATCATCAGGAAGTGGCCGATACAAAGATAACACGTGGTTACCTAGTTTACTCAGCTTCGCAACTTACGCAACAGGTAGAGACTGAAGCATTGCGTCTTAGATAAACAAGTCGATTGAATTTCTATCATTTTACTGTCGATGACGGATCGGTTCAGTCACATAACCCACCACTATTCTGTGAGTTATAAGATTTGAAATTCAGGAAAAACAGAAAGTTCTTTTGTAAGTTTTACAAAATATTTTAGCTTTTGTTTTGAAATATTCATTAGATTTTTGATAGTATTCATTTGTTCTGGGCCAATGGCGGTCAGATTTCTCGAAGTTACTAGACTTGCCTTTATAGCTTACAGATCAGGGGATCAGTAAAGTTAACCCTTTACCGAACGAATCGCCCGCATCCGCCCGCGTAATATGCAAATTCAGCAGCTGCAAAAATATTATTTTTCAAAAATTTTTAACAAAACCATATCATATGACCCCTCGTTGGCTCGTTCCAACGAGGGGTCATATGGTATGGTTTTGTTAAAAATTTTTGAAAAATTTGAAAAAATGATATTTAAAATAATAAGTTTTGATATCGTCTGCGTTGGGTAAAGGGTTAACCGCTCAGTGGAATAGTCTTCTCCTGACAGTGCTATACCAAAGTTCTCAGTTTGGGTTGTTGTTTATTCTAAAGACTTCTTCTTTCTAACGGCTAAATAAAATTAAAAGTTATGATTGTAAAAGTGTTTCTGGTAAAAAGTTAAATCTGCAGTTAAATTATACAGATTTGTTGACGGTTGTTTTATCACGACTTACAGTATCTGAAATTTTACTGCTGCTGATTTTTATTACCTAGTAAACGCATGCGTAGAAATCACTGCCCATGCGTGGATTACGATCAGTACACTGCGACTGCACTGTATTCTTGTTTCCAGGAGTAGCGTAGCTGACGTAGGAGGGGGCAACACACTTACAGATATGTTGTGTGATAATACTCTGTGTTTAATTAACCCTTCACCCAATGTAACGAGCAAAAACCGATCAGCGCTATTTACAAAAATAACCATACAATTTCATTATTTTTTTCATTTTTGTCTCAAAAAAATAGCTTATGTCCCCTCATTGGAACGAGCTCAACGAACTCGTTCCAATGAGGGGGTCATAAGCTATGTTTTTGAGACAAAAAATGGAAATATGTAGTTTGTTAAGTATTTTGTTTTGCAAGTGTCGTCTGATTTTTTGTGTTAGGTAAAGGGTTAATACTTTATCTGACGAATCTGAAACATTCTCCCTTGTAATTAACAAAATGGGTAGTTGAAATTCTTGTTTCTTCAATTTCAACTAAACCATATCAATTGAACCCACATTTGGGTGAGCTGGCCAAGCACGCTCCAATGAAGGGTGCAGATGATATGGTTTTGTTGATTTTTTTTTAAATTTGGAAAAACAATAATTCAATCGCGTTGGTTGCTCAGAGTGGTAAAAAATGAGAGAATGCAAATGTGCCATTATACAGTCATTGTTGTAATATATAACTTGCGAATGTGATTATGATGCTTTGCTCCAGCGAATTCCACTTTCGACAGTCACTTGTTTCTACCAAAAGTGTCCCCAACATGGTCCTCTCTTCTCTCTCTCTCTCTCTCTCTCTCTCTCTCTCTCTCTCAATCTCTCTCTCTCTCTCTCTCTCTCTCTCTCTCTCTCTCTCTCTCTCTCTCTCTCTCTTGGAGAAACAACCAGGTGCGCAAAATATATTTTCTACATTTCAAAAGATTTAATATTATTTTAAATGTGTCTTAAAATAAAAATTTCGGTTCAGAGCTGCACTTCCTTGAAATCGAACATGTTATCGTGTCACGCTCGGTTTATAGAATAGAAGGTCAGTATAACTAACATGTATTTATTGGAAGAAAACAGCGATGTATAAAGAAAGATATCACAGGAAGTTTGTACAATACCTTTTTTCTGCTAAAGTATTGCAGATGGCGCCTTTCTCCACTCAGGGACCATTCTGATCTGGCTGGAAATGTCTCTTGTCACTCACCGAGTCTAGTCAATATATATCGGTGCGACATATCTCAGATGCAGAAATGAGTGTTGCCTTTTTTATATCACATTCGATGGGAGTAAAAGGTGATGTTTAGAACTAATAGTAGATTATGTTTACTATAACTTGCGATAATCGTATGCCTATACGCTATTCTGAGGACATTAATCAACAATCCAAGCTGTTGAGCTACTTTTTAAAATACTCTATACTCTGGGAACCAGGGCGGACTGTGCCTTCCACGTGGTTGTCCAGTATTTTGTGTATAAACTTAGTGGTTGCTGATACGGTGTTTTGAAATTATACCTGTTTTCCCCAGAAAGAAGAATGCAGATGCATTCCTCAAATTCCGCTACAAAGCTCGATGTCAAACTGAATGTGGTTGTACGCAGTGGCGACGCTACGGGGGGTGGGGGAGGGGCGGGGCAGGGGGGGGGGGGGGGGGGGGGGCATTTGCCCCCCTAAACGAAGGTTTTGCCCCCCCCCCCCCAGTTGCCCCCCCCCCCAACCATCTCGCATGCATTTCCATCCATCCACCCTCACACACAAACACATTCAGTCACTCTCTCTCACACACACACACACACCCCTCTCTTTTTTTATTCCCAATAATTCCCCATACACACTTAGCCCAAAGCCTCAGGCTAGCTGATGAACACATCCAGGCAGTAGAGATTTAACGACTCGGATGCAGATACTTATAAGTTATAATTAAGTTATGAGCTAACAAAGGCATGTCTATCCATATCCCTTGTCTAAAAAAATTCATGGATTTCGCATTATGACAGACGGGCATTATGAGTCTCTCTCTCTCTCTCTCTCTCTCTCTCTCTCTCTCTCTCTCTCTCTCTCTCTCTCTCTCACGCACAGACCCACCAGACGCGGGTCCAGGATTTTTTGAAAGGAGGACCGCTAATTACCATTACATTTAGTCGAAACTTGGACCCAAAGTCCGTAATATAATTTTTTGGTTTGGTACGTCCACAGGACGTACCAAACCAAAAAAAATATATTACGGACTTTGGGTCCAAGTTTGGACTACCTCATAACAAAGTAATGATATGATCCTTTACGTATTTGCCCCCCTTCATGGGAGTCTGCCCCCCTAGTTGCCCCCCACAAAAAAATTTCTGGCGCCGCCACTGGTTGTACGTAGTATACCGCAGACTGTCCATCATTCAAGTTCATATCTAAAGCATTTGCGACGAGTGTCAAAGACACTTGCATGTTCAACGTCACCACTCGAGTTTCGAATTCGTCGACAGTCGGAACAATACTCAGGATCTAACCTGCAACGGCGACTCATTCAACTCAAGTAAAAAATTGGAATATTCCCGAACGGAATCAATGTAATTTGGGAAGCGGAATATTCTTGAACTCTTCTTCTGACATCAGGTCTCCTATACAGGACACCCCCACCCCTACCCCCTGTACAGGAGACCTGATGATAGAAGAAGAGTTCAAGTGGAGACACATTGTAGGATTTTGAGAATATCTCGACGATTCGATTGTTTTCGAATCGGCATGATTGAAATCGAATCGAATCGAATCAAGGGACTATTTCGAATCGAAATCGAATTTTGAAGCTTCGCATGGCCTTATTCTCGATTCTCTGGGTACTTGCCTATTTATACAATCCGTCGTGTCTGGGGAACCAATGTATCTTCTTCCCTTCCCATAGCAAAACACAGTTCATTCGGAAGGCGCCATATATCCTCACCCCTTCCCGAACAAAAAGTAAGTTTATTTGTGAGGTATTACGATGATGGGGTTTGACTTTTCAACTCAAAACGCATGACAAGGTGTGCAATAAACGGCAATCAACGTTTAATGTAAACTGTATTTATTTCCGAAAGAATTGACAGGTACAGTGAATGAACATCAATATAGAGTAGATGTTTACAGAAGTAGATCTAACAGCAAGTCTTTAACTAATACACATCCGTTGATACAGTGAGGCAGTTATTGACATTTTCTTCCATACTACATGATCAAATCAGCAATAAATATAGATTAGTATGACAGAAAAGTGATCTGGTTTGTCGCGTTTCGTCAAGGTGTCGAGGTCGGATCTGATGTCGTCAACGAGACGGAACGCTGCAAACCAAGACACTTTGCTGTTGTAATGATCTGTTCATTATTTTCCATTCTAGAAATTCATCTTTCACACAAGAAATCAATATAAAATTGTTTATGAAAGGTAATAGAAATTCGGGATATTCTATAGTGTTTATTTACACAAATGAAGCGTACCTGGTAACGGTTGGTAATCTGGACGGACTCGATTGGCGTTGTCCAGTTCCGCCCTCGGTCTTAGACCATCCATCTGATGAGGAATGCTAAAACCACTCAGTGTGATCCAGCGATCGATTCTATGGGCGAAGGCGTGTCATTGATAGCTATATGATAAATATACATTATCATGACCATATGCATGTCCTGTAATTTGTATTAGATTCGAGGTCGTGTTTACAATCAGATCGCAACGAGCCCGTCAGGGCGAGTTGTGATCCGATTGTAAACACGACCGAGAATCTGATACAAATTACAGGACATGCATTTGGTCGTGATAATACATTTATCTAACAATCCCGTTACATAAAGCCTGTGTTTACGTTCTTCAGTTTAAATTGGGTTGGAATTGGTCAAAATTTTGAATTTCATATTTTACCGCGTAATAACAATGCATATAATGTTATTATTTGTCATAACGCGGTGTTTACAGGAAGTTGAATATATGTGATACGGAATCAGAATGAGTCGTCTATATGATACGGAATCGGAACACATTAGATGATTCGTACCGTTTCTCGTGGTTTTCAGGCCAAAATCTATATGATTGTTAGATAAATATAAATACCGTTCTTGCATTGGAAAGTGTTGTTGCATGAGCGAATTTCATTGGGCCAAGAAGGTTTTTTTATCCGATTGTGGCTGTGCGCTTTTAACCAAGTAATTTACGTATGAGCAGCTTAGGTTATCTCTAGAGGAATAGTACATATTCAGATGTCTAACACAGAAGGTACGATCACTCGCCCTGTAGAGTTCCAAGCTGAATGCTTACCGGTAGTATGTCAGATTCAAGACGACCCTCAATAGGATGACATCGGTGGGTGACTCGGTTAGTAAAGTCATGCTGCGGTGCGTTGTGAGTGTCACAGAGGTTGTGGTAGTGGCCCATTTGAGCGACCACGTTGTTATGTCATTGTCATGGTGATAAATGGTGTTAGTGTGCATGATGAGTGCATGTTGACTGAGTGACAGGTGCTACCGTCGTCCATTTCGTTTACTGGAGGGCGCCAACTTGGTTTCGATCATAACATGTGGTTGCTTTGAGCCTGGAAGGCTTCTAATATAGTAGGGTGTATGTTTGGATGGAGTATTACATTCAAGGGTGTAAATGGAATTATCCAAATGGACCGGACAATTGTATACTGTTGACAACAACTCGTTCTCTGAGTTCCAATTTGTTCTATGTGCCAGCAGGCACACAGAACACATTGGAACTCAGGGGACGAACTCTCTGTGCTAGAGTCTCTCACCTTTACTACCCGTATGATAAAATACCTCACATCAAGTACTCTCTACAAAACACCATCACGATCAATCAAGTCTCAGAATCTACTACCAATAATTGCCCTATAGCTCATTTGCGAGATATAATTCCAGTCGTCCGATCTATGCTTTGGCTCATTGAAGAAATCATTCACACTTCTAGAATCCTTTAAGATATAGAATCATTTTCCGAGAGTTGAATGGGCGTAAGAGCACGCAGTCTGTACTCAAAATAGACACTGTTTGAACGATTCATGAAATGCGATGAACTGATAGCTGAAGAGTATATTGTCGATTTACATGGTGAACCAAATGCTCTTATCAGGCCATGCCACGATAACCACAAATATATGACCGGTATCATTGAGTAAACATATATGCAGTTATTTTCTTCATGCGAGGGAGGGGGGGGGGGACTTTCCCGTTCTGGGTCTTCCATTGCATAAAATCCATCTTGAATAGGCGCCGCGCCGCAGTGACGGGTGCACGAATATTAGTTATCAGTGTAGATCAAATTGTCACTTCAGACATATTCTTTGTTCAGATTTGAGAAACGACACGTCGAAAATTAAAGAAAAAAAACATTGTTGTCACTAGCGCCGAGGGGTGGGAGGGGGGCAAGAGGGGGCAACTGCCACAACTGCCACAGGGAAAGGGTCCCGTTGAGGGCCCGTGATGTCTGGTGTTTTAAAAGAAAGTAGGTTGATCTGTCGATAGGTCATAGCAGAAAGTCGTGGGAAGGCTTTTGATAAGGGCCCCCGACGCTTGTGGAGCCGGGAAGAGTACAGTTAAAACTAGAAGTCCTGTCATAAAATGCGCACAAATAGCACGTTGATATGCGCGTTAATGTACGCGTTATGGCCCAAGTAAAGCTATCAAATTCTGCACATTTGATAGCGTACTGATAGCTGAAGAGTTTCTGCCAATGGACCTCCGGGGTAACCCGGAGGTCCATTGGCAGAAACATTGCATGTGTTTGCTATGAGTAACCAAGAGAATCTGCCGTGCTTTGGATGCCATTCGATATGGCAATTGCGCGCAATTCCAACGCGCAATTAAGCCTATATAAGCGCACTATTCGTGACAGGACTTCTAGTTTTAACTGTAGGTAGTTGCATTCCTCCCCAGGTTCCTTTCATACAAAAAACCAACTTGATCCAGTTGGTTGGTTTTCTGTCGGTCTTTCATGCATCACGGCCACGATTATCTTTAGAGAGAATAATGCATCATACATACGGAAATACAGGTAATAAATTACCCAAAGTGTAAGGAAATAATTGAGTAGATGATGTCCCGAGGAGGAGGACAAACAGCCCCCCCCCCCCCCATCTCCTTCGGCGTTCGTAGGGTCTCTAACGCATGTTCTACACATTTCCCGGGAGCCAGTCTCCGCTCTCGGCGACCCTGATTGTTGTTCAGTTGATATATCCACAATCTTCTACAGCAATATTGTGTTTTTAGATATAAACAGACTGCACATGGTCATTTCGACATATTAACTGGTAGAGTGCTAGAAGTCACTATCAGGGATTTAATATGAAGAGAGGTACCCCAGTCTAAAGGTGTCATATTCTGTGGATGTGCTTCATATTGTCTTAGAAGTGAAATTTCTTTGTATATATGGGTTTGCCTTGTTACAATTTATGGGAGAGTGCCTCATAAATTGTAACAAGGCAAAGATGCAGGAACAAATTTTTATGACCAAAAATAACTTAGCACTCTACCAGTTAAAGGTATGACAATATGCAAGATTTTGACGTTTATTACAGGTAGAAGTCAAATCCACGGATATTCATGTTGAACGTACGTTTAACTTCACTTATTAACCCTTTCAACCCGAGTGGCCGCTTTTCCGGCCAGGAGCATGATACGTCATAACATCATTAAATAGGATGGCTGTTCAGTAAATATGTGGGGTAGATCAAACAGTATTTCAACGTGCAGCCCCGAGGCTGCACGTTGAAAATGCTGATTGTCTACCCCAAATAATGAATATGGACTGTTCCAATTGCTGCCATTGAACCGGCATGGAAGATACCACTAGAGTTCAAAGGGATAAATCGAAATGAACTATTTCACCAAACTAAAAATATCAAACATAAGAGTACTTTGATGAATAGAATTTATTAATTATTTAACACGATAACATAAAAATTTATAAATTTACTGCAAGCTCTCTCGTAAATCACGAAAATGAAAAAATCGAATATCGAGGATTCTCCTTTTTTCACCCAGTTGTAACATAACGATAGGATTTTTTTATGTTTTTTACACGATAACATAAAATGTATATATTTGCTGCAAGTTGTCTCTTACAGTTTTGCAGGCGCGTGGCCCGGATTCTATAATAGGGGTTCCTAGTCTGTTGTGAATAGGGAGGGGGGGGGGGCGGGGGGAGGGGGCAAAGATGATATTTGAAAAGCAGTTGCGTGGGATTTTGGGGCCTCCTCCAGTCATAACTAGGACTCTCAAATCGTTGCCCCTTCCAGTCGTTGCCTCCTCTTCCCATTTCCCTAGATACATCTAGCCACACACACGCCCGAGATAATTTTGCGAAACTTATTGCTTTCAAAGCGAATCTTTAGCATGTGTAGCCCCCTTTTTGGCGACCATTTTGAGACTCTACGTCGTGTGAGACTTGCATTGGGCCAATGTTTTTGGAGGAGCCAGCAAAAAATGGGGGCAGCAGGCACCCCGAAGCTACGCCACTCGTCTCCTAAACCACGAAAATGAAAAATCGAAAAACGAGGGATTCAAAGTTAAATGTTTCAGACGAAAGGCCTCTCCCGTTTTTTATCCAGACATATTTCCTCATCGGTATTCTAATAGACCGTTGCCAAGTTTTCTTGTTGTTACCAGCCCCCTTTAGTTTATTCTACATACTATCGCACACATATTAATGTAAAACACGGGATTTCCACTGTTCTGCCTGTTCGATAAAAATAACGTTGTATCGCACAAGTGGTGAAACAAAACACGTTCGATTTCGTTTCCAACGTAGAAAGAACCCGTGTAAATAAACACGTCAATCATTGGTCGAATGCACTGGAGTCCAGGTCGCTTGGAAATTCCAAGTTCCTCATTTAGATTTGCTTACTCGATCTTTTAGAATTTGATTCACACTATAAGCTATGTAAACTTAATGTTTAGTCAGGGTTTTCTACCACGTATCACTAGACCCACAAGAATAACTACGCATTCTGCAACATTAATAGATCATCTTGTGTTCTCGAATAATATTGAATGTAATACCATATCCGTCTTTACTGTAACTGATGTATCGGACCACTTCGGTACATTCTCAATCGAAAAGAAACCCAACAGAGCAATCATACCGAACACAAGAGTAAAACGCAAGATTAACGAGCAGACTATCGAAAATTTTAATAACTTATTGTTGCATTGCGATTTTGCACCGGTTCTTACCTCACAGTGCCCGAACACATCTTTTGAAACATTGTTGTGGTTATCCAATGACGCGTATGAACGAGCATTTCCACTTCAACAGATTTAACTGAAGAAACAATTTATCAAACGACAACCTTGGATGTCCAAAGGTCTCTTAATTTCTTCAAATAACAAGGAGAAATTTTACCACCGAAAACTGAAGTCGCCAACCGAAAATAATATTAGCAATTATAAAAGGTATTGCAAGATATTTAATAAAGTCAAAAAGCAAAAAAAGCCATACATTATAATCAGATACTCCAAAAAAATCAAAGCAATATGCGAAATACGTGGAAAATGTTAAATGAGGCAATAAAAAAGTCTAGAAATAATGTCACACTGCCATCTCATATTCGTATAGATGAAAAGGACATAACGGATTAAAATACCATTGCCCAAGAATTTAACAACTTTTTTGTCAACACAGACACCCGAACTAGAGATCAAATAACTAGTAACAATACTTCTTTCACAGACTCTATGTTGGGAAATGTTCCCAATATTTTTTTCTTAAATCCCACCTTGGACCTCGAAATAATAAATGTAGTTAAAAAAAATGAAAGAAAAAGGTAAAGATTGTGATAATATTTCAACGTTTTTAGGTAAGCATGTAATTGATAAAATAGCAACACCATTGGTTCATATTGCTAACATTTCATTCAGTAAAGGCATTTTTCCAGACGGAACGAAAATCGCAAAAGTGGTTCCTATACATAAATCTGGTGATCGGTATAATCTGAATAATTACAGACCCGTTAGCATTCTACCTTCTTTCTCGGAAGAATTAGAGAAACTGATGTGTAATCGGCTCCTAAGTTTTCTGGATAAATTTAAAATTCTAACGTCTAACCAGTACGGCTTCCGTAAAGAAAACACTCTACAATCCACCCCGTTATGCAACTTCTGAAGCATGTTGCAAACGAAAACAATAAAGAAAGTAAAAATAACACATTAGCTGTATTTCTTGGTCTATCAAAGGCATTCTACACTATAAACTATACACTACTATTAAGAAAATTAGAGCATTATGGCATTCGTGGCGTTAGCCAGGGATGGTTCAAGGATTATCTATATAATAGGGTACAGTACGTGGCATATAATGGCCACGAGTCAGATTCGACTTCAATCTCGTGTGGTGTACCTTAAGGCTCAATTCTTGGACCTACATTGTTTTTGATATACGTAAACGATCTCCGCCACAGCACGTCCTTAAATATAGTACCAGTTTCAGATGACACCACAACATATTCAACTGAAACTGATCCTAATATACTTGTAAACAATATTAATATAGAATTGGAAAAAATTCTTCTTTGGTGCTCTGCTAATCAACTTCTCCTCAACACATCTAAAACTAAATACATCATTATCAATCCCAGCAATAAAAGAGTGAATATACCTCACCTAGATGCCATCATCAACAGTAACAAAATAGATAGAGTAGCGTCGGATCTAACAGAGGATTCAATAAAAATTTTGGGGATAAAAATCGATGAACATCTTTCGTACAAAGCGCATATAACATACATTTGTTCTAAAATAGCTCACGCAAACTATGCCTTAAATAAACTAAAAAATATTCTGCCACATGCGGGTGTGAAAACTCTGTATTTTACCTCAGTTCAGAGTCACTTGCTCTATGGAATTCACGTATGGGGAAATTCCAGAGCGATAAATAAATTATTTCTTATGCAAAAACGTTCCATTAGAATAATATGCAATACGCAACATAACTCCCATACAGATCCTTTGTTTTTGAAAGAGAAAATTCTAAAAATCGGTGACCTTTTTAAGCTTCATGCATCTCTATTTTTATTTGATTGGAAAAGTGACAATCTTCCCTCAACTTTTAAAGTTTTTTCAGTCATAATATAATTGGACGATCCACCAGACAAACCGGTACGCTGCAAAACGTAAGAACACGAACAAAATCTCTAGATGCATTACCAATATACGCTTATCCAAAAATATGGAATAACTTAGATGAAAGTCTGCGCAACATTACGGCTATGCGGACATTCAAGAAGAGTCTGGCTGATAAAATATTTATGACGTAGGCCGATAACATAGATTGCAATAATCCGTTCTGTCCTGATTGTTTTATTTAAGGCTCAAATTCCAGCATTACTAAATTAGAGTATATTATGTTAAATTATATTAAACCGTATTATATAATATACAACACTTCAGTTGGTACAGTTTCAAACTATATCTGCATTCCCTAATTCGTTCAGTTCTGCATCTCGACTAAGGGTTCCCGAGTTGGGTTAGTATTAATGACCCTCACGGGAAACTCTATTGGATAGTCGACAGGTTCTGTACACGTCTCATATATGTGTATGCGTATGTATACGTATGTATGTGTGTGTATGCAAGTGTACATGTGTGTGTGTATATACATATATATATATGCGTGCATCCTGACGAACATTCCTGAATGTGTTTTCTTATAGATTGATGGTCTGACACAGAACAGTGCTTGATAGTCCTTGGTGGATGACAGGTAGACAGCCAATCTGGCTATGTCATCTCTTACGATATACATACTTATTTAGGTATTGTTTTATTTCTATGATCAATTTGTGATTGTCTTTTATTCTGAAAAGATGCCTTTATTACATCTTGATGTGCAATTTATTATGTGTGCATACCGTAAATGGGGCACGGTGGCTCAGTCGATAGAGGTGCAGGCTGCAAGCCGAGAGGTCCTGCGACAACCGCGTTGTGTCCTTGGGCATGACACTTCACCCCATTGCCCACGTAGGGGCCCGGTGACGTCGTGTACTAAGGCGTACTGCACGTTGATGGTTCACTTGTCTTCAACCAATGCTAACCCTGCTTGTGTTGAGTTAGTATGTTGGGGAGCTGAAAGTTGCTCGCCGTTGCTCGGTGGTTCTCTCCGGGTACTCCGGCTTCCTCCACCCGTAAAACTGTCGCGGTCATGATTAGCCATCGTGCAAAAATATGTGACCTTAAACCCAAATAAATAAATAATAAATAATACCGTAAATGAACTATTCATTCATTCATTTATTCATTCCCGGGGTATTTAAACAATCAGATTCGAGTAAAAAATTTACAAAATCAAAATAATATTCTGACTGCTTCTTCCTTGACTAATACTTTCCATAACTGGTCATATAATGATGGAGTTTGCTAATCGTATTAGCTATTTAAAAACATTTTGTTGTATTATTCCCCGCAGTATTTGAAGTTCGATCATCGTGACCGTACGTGACACTGATCGCTGTCAATTAGTTTCGACCAAGTGGATGCCGTAAAAATTAAAAAGCAAATTTGGGTTGGTACCCCGCCCATTAACTGTGATGTTCTTGGCAACGAAGGAAAGCACCAATTATCAACTCAGAAAGTGCTTTTAGTTCAATTTTCGTGCTGACTGGTTGTTACATGGGAGATGGCTCTAGTGATATCCTGTGCCAAAACAATCTCGTGCGATAATCCTTAACCCATTCAAACCTTTCTGCGGTTCAGTATTTATCGGCTCTCGTGATATCCTGGGCCAAAGCAATCTTGTGCGATAAGTCTTAACCCATTCAAGCGTATGTAAGGTTCTGCATATTTATCAACTATTACATTTTAATGATCAAAGTTATTGGTTGTAGTTGACACGATGCGACGTAATTATCATGGTTTTGTTTGGTATTGTGATACATAGAGTGACAAGAGTTACCCTGTCCATTGTGTCACAGGACAGCTATCATCCTGAATTTCCATGGTAGAATGGTGCTGCGCTTGAATATGATCCTCACTCTGGACCCGATTGCCTGCGTGGGGGCACGGTGGCGATGTGCATTAAGGCCAACTGCATGTCGATGGTGCACTTGTCTTCAACCAATGCTAACCCTGCTTGTGTGGTATTAGTACCTTGGGGAGTCTGGCTGTTGCTCGCCGTTACTCGATGCTTCTCTCTGAGTACTCTAGCTTCGTCCACTCGTACAACTGTCTGACGAGAAGTGACCCGTGCCGTCGAAAGTGTCGTTAAATCCCAATAGATAAATCAGTCTGTCTCCTCGGATAATGACAAGGATGGGAACTGATGTGAGAAATTACATCTTAATGGCTGTTCGAACCCGGATGAGAAATCTGATTGGTTCATTCAGTCAGCTGGGGTGGATGAGGGTATTCGGGCAGGTCAGAAATGTTTATGGACGCTCCTTGATAAATTACATAAGTCGAGCAAGGAGATTATTGAAAGAATATGGTCGTTGGTGGACAGAATGCGGCCTTTAAACGGTAGGGAAGACACGGAGGTGTTATGGATAGTTAGAAACCGAGGCACGTGACTGAAAAGAAATAGTAGAATCGGAATAGATGAAATAGACAGATCTTGTCGAAACACTCTAAATATATAATGAACGTATAGTGTTTTCAAGCAAAAAAAAATATACTACGAGTAGGATTAAGAATGAAACGGACGAGCCTCTGGCGAGTCGATTTCATTCTTAATCCTACGAATAGAATATTTGTTTTACTTGAAAACACTATACGTTTATTTTGTTTATCCGATAAATAATTTACATGGCAGTCGAGGCGAAATCGTTCTGTTACTCGCAGTAAAATACAGCGAGAAGTGAGGAGCACATTGTTCCAATTCGATCGACAAGCAAAACTGCCAAAAATAAACAAGGCGCAGTGATACATTTCTGTTTAAAAATAATTCCCCTACAATCTTGAATAAAGTTGCAAAAATACTTTATCAAATGAACAATGTTTATCTTTCTTAATTTCGTTGTTTATTGTTGTTGTTTTGGGGGTTTTGGGGGGGTTTTTTGTCGTCGATTCAACTTGAGTTTTATAAACAAAGCAGACGACACGCGCCTTTGTTTATTTACACTTTCCTAATTTGGAAAATGAAACGTCACTCATCATGCCCCTGCTTTTGAGAATCGAACTTGTATGCTTTTCAACGTTTGATTTCGATTGATTTACTTTTTGTTTTCTTTGTTAATTGTTTTTTGTTTTATTGTTAGACAGAGCATATTATATTCTAAAACTAAACATTTCAACGTTTAATAAACGTCGGTTCATTTTGTCTCCCACAAACGTAAAACAGATCATGACAACACAAATGTGGTAGAGGTCAGAGATCAACAAATCCGTCTCTACTACAGGAGTAAATTATTTCAGTGTTAAACCTACGGGTCAAATTTATCACCCTACTAGGAGTTGCTACTAGGTGAATAAAGCAAAAATTTATCCAAGACTTTTATTGTTAGAATAAACTTCCATTTATGGGATAAAAGGTAACAATTTCCGATTCAGTTGCAAGTCGATTTACAGGAACTCATACCAAATATTACCACTGCAGCAGAACGCCATGTCACTGCATAGTGTAGGGTCGGAGACGGATAGTTACTGTACTGATAGGCGTTATAAAACTATAAAATAGAACAGAACGTTATGGGTACCGACTACCACTACTTCGCCACGAGTGTAGTTTTCTTCAATCACGCACACCCACGTAACATGTGATAAGGTTGCATAAAGATTTTGGCTACTCACTTAACCCTTTACCTAACATGAAAAGCAGACGACACTTGCAAAAAAAATTCTTGAATAACTAAATTTTTTCATTTTTTGTCTCAAAAACATAGGTTATGACCCCTCGTTGGAACGAGCTCGACGAGCTCGTTCCAACGAGGGGTCATAACCTATGTTTTTGAGACAAAAAATGAAAATATTTTGAAAATTAATTGGCGTTTTTTGAGAATAGCGCTGGCCGGTTTTGGCCGTTACGTTGGGTAAAGGGTTAACCCTTTACCCAACGTAACGGCCAAAACCGAACAGCGCTATTCTCAAAAATCGCCAATTAATTTTCATTATTTTTTCATTTTTGTCTCGAAAACATGGGTTAGGTCCCCTTTTTGGAAAGAGCTCGTCGTCAAGCTCGTTCCAACGAGGGGTCATAGGCATGTTTTTGAGACAAAAATGAAAAAATTAGCTATTCAAGAATTTTTATCGTCTTCTTTTCGTTTAGGTGAAGGGATAAGGAGTTCCCGAATGTAAAAGTATACCAAATGGGGATAGACTGTGAGCACTATATAATGCTTATCCCACAACTGGAATTTTCTTTAATAAACACTGCATTGTCAGTGGATTCACAGGTGATTTTATTTTCACTTGAATACCAGTTAAGCATATGATTTATACCACGAATACCAGTTGCTCATGTGACATTTGAACACCGCGCATTGATATTACGCGCTACATTCGATTTTCAACTGTCTATATTCACATTATTTAATTTTTGTTAACGTTCTATAAATAGACGGTTTCCTTCGGGTTCATGGAATTTGCAAGTGATCTCTTTGTTTCATCACCTCATGGATTTCGAATAGGCATGATTCAGTTCTTAAATAATACTACGCCCGCGGTTACAACAATAACCAATGAAAACAGTTTTGTAGAATACTGATCACGTACCGAAAATGGAGCTTCTTGATGGCGGCCTCAAATAGATTGTAAAAACTCCGGTTACTTAAATTTTGTGCTGCGATGGTAATTTCTTTTGTTTTACCATAACATCCAATGTGACAGCGAACGACCACTGTGACAACACATGAGATCAACCATGAGGTGACAAAGAACAGGGCTTTCGAAGTTCTTAACCCTTTGAACCCCAGCGGCCATTTTTCCGGCCAGGAACATGATACGTCATAGCGTCATTATATAGGATGGATGTTCAGTAAATATTGTGTGGTAGACCAATCAGTATTTACAACGTGCATCCCGAGGCTGCACGCTGAAACTACTAATTGGTCCACACCAAATAATGAATATGAACTCTTCTAATTGCTGCCATTGAACTGGGGTGGAAGATACCACAAGAGTTCAAAGGGTTAATATGTTATTTAAATTTTGCAGTGACGGATCTGTGAGTGTCTGTTTCCTCCATCATTTGTTATGTTCTAATCATATTGTTTTCTTTGTCTTCAGGGTTGAAAGAGAAAACTGAACTGATTTGTTTACTTGGGTGCATTCTTAGAGACAGCAATTATGATTAAGACAATTGCTTTACTCTGGATGATTTGTAAGTGTAAAATCAATTCCTTAACCCATTTAATTCGACATGCATAATTTTCTTGCGAAAGGCCAACATTGGTAGTCCGTGAGAAGACAACGCAAAATACACATACCCGAACAGATGAATTTGTAATAATTCCAACTTACTTCCCCTTCCTTGCTCTATACGAGTGTCATGACTTCTCCCCCGCCCCGGGAAAGACATTGAATCTTCACCTGTGAAGCATACACACTATTTGCCTTGCAAAAGAGTTTTTGTGAAAATATGCCGATATGACTAGTATAACAAAATTATTATGTATGGACAATCTGTATATTTCGGAACGAGGCTTCCACTGGGTATGGGAAATTTGTCAGTGGCTGGGCGGACGTATCGTGGGTTTCAATGAATATGGTCTCATACCACGTATCTATCAACCAATCAAACCAAAAAATTCACTTTAGTCAATAGATAATATGTCGCCCAAAACGTCGGTGGTGTTGCCTGTAGCTTATGTTGGGAGTAGCTGAGTTGTGAATTTATTTTGTAAATGTTTGAATATAAAAATGGTACTCCATTCCTATCAGAAAGCATAAGTTCCATGCCATTTGCACACACAAATATCACCGTAACACCGCGTGTGTGTGTGGGGGGGGGGGGAGTTCTCTCCGTTTCGACTAGTAAATTGTTTTGTAGACCACGGAAAATAATTGAATGAAAACGTATATACGTACGAAAATCGTTAAAATTGTTACAAACGAGCATGAAGTTATTTGGTTTGATTTTTAATAAACAGGGTGTACATCCGGATGCACAAAAAGCTGAGGCCGTCAAAGCTGTCTACCCACCGACAAATGTAAAAGAATTACAAACATTTCTTGGAATGGCAACATACATGTCTCCATTTATACTAAACTTGTCTAATTTGACAGAACCATTACGAAATCTAACCAAACGGGCTATGCTCTTTGTTTGGTCCGCGAACCAAAATCGATCATTTGAAAAGTGAAAGTGGCAACCTGCAATTCATCAACATTAGCCAATTTTGATCCAAATTAGAAACTCTTTCAGAAGTTGATGCTTCAGGACATGAATAGGGAGCAGCCTTTATCCAAGATAAACAACCAATCGCATTTGCAGCTAAAGCTCTAACCGACACAGAGGAAGGATATGCAAATACTGAAAGGAAAATATTGGTTGTTCTATTAGCATGCCGGAATTTTATAGATATATCTACTGCAAAAGTTTCACAATTCAATTTCACTGTAATTTTCTTCAAAACGTGTACCGTAATTACAATTTGAACCACTTACGATAGCTAAATCGTCCCCTGATTTCCAATGCCAGTAGGCACATAGAAAACATTGAAACTCAGGGGACGAAATAGTAAAACGGGTTCCCCTCGTCAATTTGGTTGCCGATAAAATGTGTTCTTTTTGTTGATAGTTGTCAAATAAATTGCTGAGCATCCTTCCAGTAATTGTTTTTATACATGTGAAGACGTTCAGTAAACACAGAGCGGCGCGCATGTGTCAGGTGGCCTCTCGTTCTATCATTCCACGCTGGCACTCGTGTCATATCGATTAACCCACCCACACAAGCCTTCGTTCTGTGTATTTATGTATGCGATGTTCCAGGACCAGCCATAATAGGACTTCTCTCATCACAAAAAACTATCACTTGTTAAACTGTTGTGTGCTGTAGAAAAGACGTGTACAAAAATAAATAACAAAGTAGTTTTACAACTTCTTTACCCTGATAGGTTTGAAGGAATTGGAAACTTTGAAGGTGAATACCACATTATTGTAGATAAATCGATTCCACCAGTTATACACCCCCGCATACATGTAGTGTGCATATTATGAACGAAATAAAACGAGAGCAAGATGAAATGACAGATTTAGGCGTAATCCTTCTTGTAACATAACCTACTGACTGGGTAAACAGCTTCGGACCACAAACCGTTGGAGATAATATCGCTAAGGAATCTTCATGCAGCACCACATCGACTACAGAGAATGTCTCTTGGAATTCAGTGTTATTGTTATACATAGAGATCATTACAATTAGGTGGATGTACAAAATATGTATCCGAGTCGAGCTCCGGGTTAGAACCCGGAGCTGGACTGGAATGCATATTTTGTACATCCACATACTGGTAATAATCATTTTATCTTACGATATATTGGGGATAAGTCAAGAAATGCAGACGAATATATAACGAACTGTTTATTCGTACGGATGAACAAAAAGAAAAAATTGGAACTCACGCGAAAGGAACGTGCTTGTATCCGACCCCTGATACAAACATCTGTATCAGGGGGTCGGATACACGACAGTTGCGGAGCTAATACAGACAAAATACACGTTGATTGTAAGATAAATACAGAATATCATGATTATGTGCATGTCCCGTGATTTGTATCAGGTTCGATGTGGTGTCCAGAGTGGGATCTGAACGAGCCGGCTTTTAAACACAGGAGTCTCAATTAATGGAAGATCCGTGAAGATGCAGCTGCTTGGATTTAATTTATATAACCAATGTCAAGCAGGAATTCCACCAGGCATCGTCCGAACACCGCGCCACTGGATTGAAAAATGTAAATAAAGTTTTTCGGAAGGTGATCTCGACTGGATTCGATCCTGGGTATACGGCACCCAATCGCCCAGCCACAAATTCTCGGCTATTATACCAGCTGAGCCACGGACCCCCCCCCCCCCCCCGCCCCCCCAAAGGTTGCAATTGACTCAGCCAGTATGTTAGTTTACATTTACAACTCGGCTCGAGACCGTTATTCGAGAATTGGCATTTACTGAATTGTTGGAATTGTTTTCTCTGATGATTCGTAATTGTCTACAAGTAGCCTGTATTTTATTGTGAGATTACTGTTATATAATTTAATTGTACATCCCGTAATCGTACTGTTGTTGATCTCGTACTTTTGTCTCGTCAATCTCCTATAGACCATCGGTCGAGGACAGTCGCTCCTAACATCTTCTTCCCTATCGATTGGTAGGTCAGCTTGTGGTTTGAATGTCAGTATGTAACAAACTAACATTCGCTTTCATTTTTTCAGAGTTTCGGAGAGGTGAGTTGGTTGGCAAACAGCTCAAAGGCAGTACTTTCGATCTGGGGTGCACGGTTTGTATGACCTTCCTGGCATGAGGACGGCAGTGGGAGAGTTTTGCAACAAATCAGCAGGTAGGTGCTAATAGTTAACTAACTGCATATGTAATGGCTCTTGGAAGAGTTCGTTAGTGGCTGCAATACAGATGGCTAGTATCTTCAAAAACGCTATTTTCAGTGAATCTTTTGTGGAACCTGAGATACATGAAAATAAATTTGCGGACGCGTTTCCCAAGCTCCGCAGTCAGTTGGACCAAATTAGTGAATAATTGTTTTGTATTTACAAACGCAGAAACAACAGACAGAGTTACATCCATTGGGTCGGTAAGGAATCGAGTGAAAGGTAGTTAGATGACATATCGTACACTGAGATCCAATGTGTTCTATTTGCCTACCTAACTCAGGGGACGATATTTGCTTGTATTTTATTTTTCTTAAGTTGTTTCATATGAATACTCGACTATTTATTTTAAAACAGCAAAATATCATCAAATTGTCGGAAATTTGATGATATTTGTGACTATCTTCAGTTTTTTTGGTTCGATTTTTATAACGAGGCGACCTACATCGAAAAACGTTTATTTAAACCATATACCCCCGATGTTTCGCTTGCCCATATACCCTTGATGTTGCACACTCTCATATACCTTGGATGTTTGGTGCATCGTTTGCCATGGCTATTTGTCCAAGGCATTCTGACCAATCAAAAAGACAAAATTTATCGGATATAGGGGCAAGGAGGTTTAAACTTTATTTACATATTTTTTCAGTTTTAATAGCAAACAGACCTACATTACTGGTCAAGCCATACATTTTGAAAACTGCACGGTGTCCATAGAGAGTGCACTCCAGAAGAATAACCCGAAACATGCTATAACGGACGACTTCGAATTAAAGTGCAGGTATGTGAAATAGACAGTTGACCGATTATCATTTTCTTCATTACATTAGCGCTAGCTGCTGATATTGTCTACGCACGCTCTCATAAATGGTAACGACCAGTGATAAGTCCAACGTAGTCCCGGATTTCTCCCACATATGTACCAATTCAGACTCCAATTAAAGATCGTATTTTTGCGACCTATTTGTATTTTCTCATGCATTTTCACAGGGTTTTACTCCGGAACTGGATGCGTTTTAACAATAAGAGTTTTATCTGAGTTTTGAAGGCTCTCTGACTGCGTAACTGTAATCACATAGTTTCCACTTGGTAGAAAAAACATGAAGACCAGCCTTCGTGGTAGAAGATGGTTGAGTACAGGGCTGCATAAATAAACGATAAACCGATATATACCGATATTCAAACCAATACCGGTGCTATTACAAAAATATCTGTTTATCGTCATTATTTATTTTCCTCACAATTTAATTTTCAAGATGTCTTGAGATTTTTAACTTTAGCCCCGAATAAATATTATTATCCCTTTCCTAAAGGATCGTCTGCATGTGCTCACGTAATATACAATTTCAGAAGTTGAAAAAATAATTTTCAAAAATTTCAACAAAACTATATCATGTGACCCCTCATTGGAACGAGCTCGTTGAGCTCGTTCCAATGAGGGGTCACATGATATGGTTTTGTAGAATTTTTTTTGAAAATCTAAGAAACTTTTTTTTAAAAATATTTTGATATCGTCTGCCTTGGGTAAAGGTTTTGCGAACCGCATCATCAAGGCATACTAATTAGACCGGTGGCTTGCGATCTTGCATGCAGACCAGCCTTCGTGTAAGAAGATGGTTGAGTAAGAAGTAATAGACCTAACCGGGAGCAAGGTGGCTAAGTAGTTAGAGCACTGAACTTTATCCCATAAATGGACGTTTATTCGAACAATAAAAGTCTTGGATAAATGTTTGCTTTATTCACCAAGTAGCAGCTGCCGGTAGCGGTGATTACTTTTTCTCGTAGGTTTAACCCTTTACCTAACATGAAAAGCAGACGACACTTGCAAAAAAAATTCTTGAATAATTAATTTTTTTCATTTTTTGTCTCAAAAACATAGGTTATGACCCCTCATTGGAACGAGCTCGACGTGCTCGTTCCAACGAGGGGTCATAACCTATGTTTTTGAGACAAAAAATGAAAAAAATAATGAAAATTATTTGTCGATTTTTGAGAATAGCGCTGGCCGTTTTTGGACGTTACGTTGGGTAAAGGGTTAACACTGAAAGAATTTATTCAAAAAATAGAGACGGACCTGTTAACCTCTGGCGTCTACCGCATTCGTGTTGTCATGGCCTGTTTTTTGTTAGTTGGAGACATAATAAACCGACGTTTATCAAACGTTGACCGTCGCTGAAATGTTTAGTTTTAGAATATATGACACATTTCAACTCTGTTTAACAATAAACGAACAACAATTAACAAAGAAATCACAAAGTAAATTAATCGAAACCAAGCGTTAAGAAGCATACAAGTTCGATTGGGAAAGGCGGTGACATAATGAGTGATGTTTCTTTTTCCAAATTTGGAATGTGTAAATAAAATAATGTACGTATCGTTTGCTTTATTTATAAAACTCAAGTTGAATCGACGACGAAAAGAAAACAACAATAAACAAGGAAAATATGAAAGATAAACATTATTCATTTAATAAAGTATTTTTGCACATTTAGCTCAAGTTTGTAGGGGAATTAATTTTAGACGGAAACGTATCACTGCGCATTGTTTATTTTTGGCAGTTTTGCCTGTCGATCGAACTGGACAAATGTGCTCCTTACTTCTCGCAGTGTTTTGTAGCGTGTAACCGCACGATTTCGCCGCGACTGCCCTGTAAATGATTTATGGAATAAACAAAATAAACGTATACTGTTTTCAAGTAAAAGGCTCGTCGGTTTCACTCTTAATCCTTCTCGTATAATTTTTCTTTATTTAAAACACTATACGTTTATTATATATATATCCATCCTAGGTTTATAACGATTTGTTTAGTTGGGAATATGGGATGACAATAGGTGCATAGCCAGAGGAGGAGCGATTTGAGGTCACATTGTGCGACTATCCCCCAATTGTGATTTGAAATTTTTTATAAAATGAGACAACTGCACTTACCATATCGTATTTTCCGTGACTCAGCCCCGGAAATTAAAATATGTCGAGTAAGTTGTTTTAACCCTTTACCTAACATGAAAAGCAGACGACACTTGAAAATTCTTGAATAACTATTTTTGTTTTCATTTTTGTCTCAAAAACATAGGTTATGACCCCTCGTTGGAACGAGCTCGACGAGCTCGTTCCAATGGGGGGTCATAACATATGTTTTTGAGGCAAAAAATAATAAAAATTAATTGGCGGTTTTTGATAATAGCTCTGGCAGGTTTTGGCCGTTACGTTGGGTAAAGGGTTAAAATATAAATGTTTTTATTTGAATTGTAGTTTCTGTGAAACGCAAAGACACTAATTTGATACTTTCCTGTAGCCTATACCATAAAAGTATTAAAGTGCCCAGGAGTGTCACAGAAACTAGTTGTAATATCCTGGTGTTACGGGCCATGTATGTTACACTGAGCTTATTGCTGTTTAATTTCTGCCTGGATCACATATTAACAGAACTACATTTATAACATATATGGAAAATAAAATTTGCCGATCAACTTCATCCATCCATTTTGTGTGTGTTTTTTGCCCATAATACTGCAAAACATTATTACAGTTTATATCCTAAATTTCACATATTTTCCCATATGCAACCAAGGCGTTCTATTTGGTATTTATTATTTCAAGACATTTTTCGCCGGGGCAAAGCATGAACTACTATCGCCAATTAGCGTACCTACCAAACAAAATTCTGGGCTACGCAACTGCCCCTACAGTGCCATGCTCTTATGGACACTAATTTATGCTTAATGGTACATTAACCAATGACTATAAAATTAACAAAAATAGTCTTGCGCATCGGAAGTGTTACGGTAAAAGCCATGGCATTTGGATTACCAAAGTCATTACCGCTTTCTGTTGCCAACCTTAGGGCTGGTCTGACCCCTATATCGCCACACTAACTCTTGGGGCCGGGGACTTATAAGCTTTCGCTTGAATCGAATCTCGGATGGAATCAGACGAGAAACTCGAAACCATTTCGACTCTCGAATCGAATCCACTAACTAATTGTTATGATGGAACGACTCTACAGTTGAAACTAGATGTCCTATGGTTGTTCGTGCACTATTTTGTGTCATAGCGCGCTTTGAACGTGTACCTGTCAAACTGCTCCGTTAGCGGAACTCAGTTCCGGCAGAAAAACAGAGTGTTCAACTTTGCACAATTCTATTCAAGTAAATAGAGATCATTGGCATCATTTCTAAACTCTACTGTGATGCATGTAGATGTAATGACGTAAATAGATATTAAAATGCGACTGCGTATACAGAATGAAGAAAGTGGATTATTACTTAGTCACAGAGCCATATATTCTCCATTCGCAAAGTTTTTATTAGTGCTTGCAAACTTTCATCACATGGACCGCCGGGTGATGGAAGTTTCCCACTGCTTCTTGTGTTTTGTCCTCCGAAGATATAAGTAGTTTCTAAGTGAAAAATTTATCCCATGGCGATTTAGCAGTAGTCCACCCTCAACATACTGTCGTCTCAATATTTGTGTTCTATTTTTCGATTCAGTTCTTGATTTCAATAATGACCTCGCTTCTATTTTGCATTGCACAGCGCAAACGCTCTTGTATATTTCAGACAGCTTCATTCTTCCACAGTAAGGAATGCATAAACTAACGACCATGCTCTGCGTTAATTGTGGCAGGACTTGTAGTTTCAACTGTAGTAGTTCTGTCTATCTCTCACGTGAACCCAGTAACAATGTGCATATAGAACGAATTGATATGATTCAACCGCAAAAGTAAATGCTAGAGCCCGGCGAATCACATATTTTCGACTCGAATCGAATCCAGTCCATCATTCCAAACCGAATCGAACCTC
This sequence comes from Pictodentalium vernedei, assembly GCA_031216915.1. NCBI lineage: Eukaryota > Metazoa > Mollusca > Scaphopoda > Dentaliida > Dentaliidae > Pictodentalium > Pictodentalium vernedei. Next base: position 298,310,386 of record CM062288.1, read on the forward strand.
GAATCGAATACAGGTGTCTTGGAGTCCCGACTGATAAAATGTTCCAACTACATCACTAAAGCATGGCTTCGTCGAAGGCGTCTTTGGTGATCTTGTTGGAAAATTATTCAGTAAGGATTTGTGTTCAACAACAGAAATGAAACATGTGCGAGAAGTCTGTACTGGACAGTTCACAGGGGTTAGCCACTAGCAGCCGTGACCTCATCATTGATATTGCTTGATAACGTTAAAATTGCTTTCAGCAGTGGTAGTGACTTGTTAAATTTGAATTATCATGCAGGATGGCATTGGTACACATGCTTTTTATGCTAATATAGCGGTAATTGCGCTCAGTCTTTCTTTCAACATTATTTTTATTATGTACATAGACAGAACGCGATGTGTGTTTGAATCGGTGGGTGTTTTACTCATAACAAGTTGGAATGGCGTAGTCATATTGCGCGAGAGCGTACGGCTCTCGCGCAATATGACTACGCCATTCCAACGAGTTATGTAAAACACCCACCGATTCAAACACACATCGAGTTCTGTGTTGATTACAAAACCCATGCATTAAATTTCATTTAAATAAACACAGTTTAATTCCGATGTTTAAACCCAAACGTGAAGAGTCCGTTTGTTTTGTTTGAAGCTGTACAGATCAAATGGATGGATAAAAAATCAAAACAACCTTCTGGGAACAAGTCTAAATTATATTCGTTATCTTTTCTATTGGGCGTGTTTGTTGAAATTCGTATCGCTGTTTCTCTTCAGCCGGTGTCCATTCACGCCTAACCATTTGGTGGCTATTACTGTTACTAAAAATATAAGTTACAGATTTAGGCAGCTTTGCAAAACAGCTGGGAGAAACGTTTTTAAAAGAAATTCGAAGTATGTCAAGATGTCCAAAGATTTACCGAAATAAAGTTGACCAATTTAGATATAACAGGATCCGCAGACGAGTCGGACACGGGGCTGGGTTAATGCTGTGGTTGAAAATGATTTGTTTTAATATTATCTCATTTTAACTATATTTTATGTGAACCGACTTTATTTTGCTTCGGACATTTTTATTTTACACCACGCGACAGACGACCGATAATTTTATAACGAAACTACCGAAGCGTAACTTATGACGCGACGCGAAAGGAACTAATATAAATGGGGCTGGTAAAAACGTTCCGGATTTTACATCACTAATTGAATACACATACATTTATGTCATAGCCGCGAGTCCATAAAATACAAGGGTTTAAAGTTTAATCGATGTGTTATAAAATTTCAATCTCAGCTATACGTTTTGTGAGAGGATAATGCCATAACTTGTAGTATCGTCGACTTTTTGTTGTTATTGACTGAATCGGACTGGCGTTAAATTCACAAGCTGCAAAAAATGAGGACTAAATTTTGCATCGGTCGTCTTACTAGAGCTGTCTGCCTCCCGTGTGAAACTAGAATCAATATGTGTACTCGACTATTTGGTACCATCGAATCGCAAGTGCAAGTAGATTGATCTTTATTACCCTTTTAAGATTATACACGCTTCCTGATTGGTCAGTAACCAATGCATCCAGTGCGGTGCATTAAACTCCAACGGGATGCACGAAGTTCAACGGGATGTATGAGAATATCACGTGACTTCTGAACAGGGTGTACATACATTCTACTGTACACTTCACCGATTTCCCTTTCACCCATCACATCAGACATTTTCGTCAGTTATAATAAACATTTGTACTCACAAACAAAATTATAACAATATTGTTTCATGAGAATATTCCGAAAACTTGAAATAAAATATGTGTACATTCTATCAACGTCCCATTTTACTGTCGAGAAGAGGGATTCTGTTGCGGTGTTTCTACACCACGATTCGTTGTGGATTCGAAAAGCATGCAATCTCGTTTTATGAATTGTCTCTTTCCAGAAACTTATTAAAGCACTTGTACAAGTTTGAATATAGTTTCCCCGATTTTTCAAGACGCACAATGCACTACTGCGCCGAATAAAACACCAGTAATCAACTTGTGTCCCACAATAATAACGACGCGTCATTTACAATGTCCTTGAATTGACGACAAACGTTTGAGTTCAAACGAAGAGAAATAACTCCAAATAAAATAAAATTCCGTCGTCTGCTTATCCACATCATTTGTCAGCAGAAGTTGACTGTTTCAGTTTACCGGTTGACACGTTCAAGTTGTTTGAGGCTTCGATTATTCCTTTCCAGTTTACCGGTTGACATGTTCAAGTTGTTTTAGATTTCAACTATTCCTTTTGGAAGTTTTATCTCTCTTGTTAAATAATACAGAAACATGTGTTTCGTTCAGTTTCTCAATTTTTTATCAAGGTTTTCGTCACTGCAATGCCCTTTGTGCATTATATAACAAAACAAAACTCGACACACTAAAGAGGCGGGGTAATAAATTCGTCATACAGTGTTTCAGCAGGATGTACGGGACTGTACTACCCTTCTGAGATTCGTATTGCATTCGGCTTTCAGCCTCATGAAATAAGGATCTCAAAATGATAGTACAGTCCAATACACCCTGCTGAGAAGGAAATACGAATCGTAGAAGAGATGTACAATCCCGTACATCCTTCTGAGACACAGAGTAACTAATAATCTCATCCAAACGAGGTCAGTAACCAACAGCGGAGTAATATTTGACATTCATTAGATGACAGTGAAAAGTCACAATCGAAGGACTAACAAACACTGCTACTCGATTTTCCAATAAATGTTCGTAGGGCATTATACGGTGAGTTCAAGTAAAAATCATGAAATTAAACTATACCAAATGAATGGAAAAATCCATTTCACCCAATACACTAATCAACTATGTGAATTTTGGTCATGACGCACTCGATCCTAATCTGGCTTTCACAAAACCATTCAAATCAGAAACACAAGCCCTACATGTAACAGAAATATACAGAACTGCACATACGTTTGAATAGCTTAAGAATTATCGCATGAGATTGATTTGGCCCGGGATGTCACGAGAGCCGAAAGCTCTCGTGACATCCTGGGTCAAATCAATCTCATTCGATAAATCTTAACCCATTCAAAAAGGCTCGAGTGATATCCTGGGCCAAAGCAATCGAGTGCGATAAATCTTAACCCCTACACGAAAACTGAACTAAAAGCACCGTCAGCTGTATAACTGTTGCGTTTTCTTCGTTGCCAGTGAGACATCACTGTTAGTTGACCGTGTACCAACCCTAATTTGTTGTTTTAATTTTTACGGCATTCAGTTCGTGGAAACTAATAGATACCGATCAGTGTCACAGTCACGATGATATCCTGGGCCAAAGCCAAATCATTACTTTTATCAAGGTTTTCGTCACTAGAATGCCGTCTGTGCATTATGTTACAAAACAAAACTCGACACACTGAAGGGACAGGGTAATAAATTCACCACACGGAAATACGGATCTCAGGAGGGTAGTATAGTCCCGTGGTGCATCCTGCTGAAACATCGTGTAACCTTTTGTTTTTGAAGTGTTGCGCAACCAATGGTATTCGAGCAGAAAATTATACACTCTTCTTAATATCAGAGCCGTAATGGACGGGGTTCTGACCCATTAACAATCACGTTACTCGAAGCTATCTCTTTGAATGAATCACTAACGCAGTGAGTTAGGACTCTTTCTGTTCTGAATATTCCAGTGCTGAAATCTCATTTTGCAGTTATCTCAGCAATGGTACAAGCTTCAAACGAAATCTGGCCAGTTATCACAACGGTGGTCGAAAAGGATGATATACATGTATCGTCGCTTATAAGACTTCTGGCTGTTAATCGGATATATATAAAGAACTGAGACGTAATATTGTATCTTTTGTGTGCTTTTTTCAGTTTCTATGATGAAGCAAAGAAGTGTTACAGAGATGTATATTCGACGTGTGGTCAAAAAGTGGTAAATGTCCAGAGAAAAATGATTGATGGTTTCTCGCCAAAAGCTTGTCAGACCGGACAGACCCACCATTCTTGCAGTACTTGTGGTGCAGATAGTATGGCAAAAGTATCAGTCTTGACATTGTTTATAATAGTTTTTTTCCCAAAAAGCACTATAGATATTTAGTGAGAAAGAATATTGTGTTTCTGGGAAAAACTTCTTGAGTGCATTTAAACCAATCAGACAAGTATGAACATTTCTGTGTGAAAAAACAACTTGCAGTTTATCTGAGAAGTCATCAAATTGCACACTGAACTGTTAGAGAGAGTCCGTAATAATTTAGGCATGTATAATTACATTATTACTGTACCTATCTACAGTACGCGGAGAGTGGATTATCAATAAATAACTCATGGAGTGGAATTTTCAGCCAGAGAAAAGCACTTTGTCTGGAAAAAAGCATTAGAACGACTAGCAGGGTTTCAGTCAATGGAATTTCGGGCTGAACCCGGCGGTTCATTGAGTAAAACTGTGCTAGTACTTCTCATGCATAACTATAGAGATTGGCTGGTATTGTATGGGTGGAAATTCCACTTCACGAGTGTTTTAGTGTAATTCACTTCTCCACTCTTCCGACGAAGCACGCTTGAACAAAAGTATCAAACTACGCTATCCCGGTTGTGCAAGTGCGTCCAATTTCCAATCACCAAGAAAAAAGAATCCTTGCCCATCTTAGCAAATTTGCATTGTGTTGAAATATAATAAATTTTAAGAGTATGCTTCTCGCGTTTGTGTTCGTTTGTTTATTAATCACTTCTCTCTTAGCTATTGCTAGTTTACTGTTTTTTAACTTATCCCTGGCTGAGGATGTTTTTCGGTCTCAGTAGTAATGGTGGACGGAGGGGGTAGGGGTGGGAAGCAGTTTTGACTTAACACTGAAATTCACATAGCAACCATGGGTGCACTTGAGCATACATGATTATCTATGAGAATTTCAGTGTTAAGTCAAAAGTGCGCCCAATGTCCCTCCATCCAAACAATCTACGTCCATTGTCTTCCTGGATGTCAATGGGAAATTCAATGTTAAATATAGGAAACAAATTTTACGCCGTACTGCCCACAGGATATATTATTTCTAATTCCCTGCGTTTTTAGAAAAGGTAAGAAGAAAACAAAAATGAAAAAAAGCCTTTCTAGGAAAATCTACTTTTGAACGAACTCCCCATGACGTTTGTTTTCTGTAACAGTATGTATTATTATATAACTGGTCTATTAATTTTTCACATTTGGAAAGAGTTTTTTATGACAATTGATATTTTTGGAACAAGTCAGTACTGGACTTACGATTAACCCTTTGGTCCCTGGTGGTGTTTTCCATGTCAGTTCAATGGCAGCAATTGGAAGAGTCCACATTCATTATTTGGGGGTAGACCACTTAATATTTTTAACGTGCAGCCATGGGGCTGCACATTGAACATATTAATTCGTCTACCCCCACTCATTCACTCAGCAGCCATCCTACTTAAGGAAATTATGACGTATCATGTTTCTGAGCAAGAAAAGCGGCCGCTCGGGTTCAAAGAGTTAACAATCGAGTTGTATTTTGTGAGTAGTAGAATTATTCATAAAACTTAACACTCCCAGTAAAAAAATTGTGCATGACAAGTAATGTATGCGTGATGGAACTTGACACTCTTTGACACTCTTTCTGGGAATTTGTGTTCATAAAATCTCTTGTTTAATATTTTGAGGTAGACCAGGTAAGGGCTGTTCTTTCAGTTATAGCCAATGTAATCGTTATCCATTCTCTTCGAATACCTTCCAATTCTGTTGAAATGTACACATCTCATCAAGGATTGAGGAGTATGTGACTTTTCGATCTGTTCCGATCCTTCAGTATACACCCATTGCATTGACTACGAACTGTTAATGTTGTAGCAGCGGTTGGTGTCGATTCTGAGGTTGTATAATTGTTGTCCATCTCCTCTTGTTAGTAATGCAGGATCAATGTTTATTGCATCTCAAAAGTCTTGTAAAAATTGAACTCTGTCATATTTTTCTTGACTAAACAAATACAATGACCACTTTTTATTGTTACGTAGAATTTATAGGCAAGGCAAAAAGGCTATTCGGATCAAAATCTACCGAAAGAACGCTCGCGTGTGCAATTTGTCTAAAATGCGGTACGAAATCTTACAGCGGGGAAATTCGATCTTTTTCGACGTTCACTATCACGTTGTCGAAATCAGTAGAAGATGACCGACATGAAAAGGTAAGGTGTTTATTGATACTGAACGAACAATGAGAAGAGGGCTATTCATAGACTTCAAGATATCAAAGAGAAGAAATGGATTTGGAAGAGATTTCATGAAGCAGGAATCAACCAATATTATACCACGAAATAATTTACGACGAACTTCAAGAAGAGTTGGAGTCAACAGAATGTCACCATTAGTATTTTGCGGAATTCAACAAGATTTGACACGACTTCTGCAGAATGTGATCAGGGATACCATCCGATACACACGATTAAGAGGGTGTGGACGAGATATTGTTACAGAAGAGGATGTGAAAGGAATGGAATAAGCTGAGATAGCTATCAGAGAGATACAAGCAACGGCCCTTTTCAGGGTCATCGCGCGTTGTGAAAGGAAAACTATTGATACACATGCGTGGTAGTTTCACACTTGAGTTTGGGCGTCAGGACTTTTATTCAATCCAAGAGGTGTAAACCTCATAGTTCCCACATGTTTTTCCCAAAAAAAAATGAAATTACGTTTCTAAACATCGGCGACAAAATTTGGAAAGAGGAAAGCTCAGATGTATTACCACACAAAGACAAAGTATGTGAGTCACCTCATACTAATTTGATTTAATCACCAAATAAATCATGCACTATCAAATGATGCTCTACACAAACGCTTTCGTGTCGCCCCAAAGTTTTTGTTTTCAGAATTTGTGCAATGCACAAATTCTGAAAACCAAAACTTATGTGCAACACACATGCGTTTTGCACTGTACACCAATTTATTGAAAAAGTTTTAGACTATAGAAAGAAATTGATTTCTGTCCACACCGACCAACCACCCACCCCATCATACGTTCCTGGAAAATATACCCCTCCCGAACCCTGATATGAAACTATTTTTACTTGCACGAATAAGATTTTGTTTTTCAGAAGAAAATCAGTTCTGTTAGGAAAAAACTTTTTGTCTTACACATATGTTTATCTTTAGAATTTGCAATGCACAAATTCAGTAATATGCACATCCAGTGGATAGAAAAATTGTATTCAACCAATGATAAGCCTGCCTGCGCCGGGTTAGTAAAACGGCAGCCACTAGTTATTGCTCCCTTTGACAACTCGTACACGCAAAATCGTCCTGCACGATATAACTCTTGCATAAATGAACCCTGTGATTAGGTACCGCGTCTCGGAGCGCATGGAGTAAAGCGAAATGTAATAGTATAAAACAATACAGTCATTCCGGGAATATTTTATCTGAAAACAACATAAATGAGGAGTGTGTGATCCAATTGCCCGATGACTCGGTGCAGCTAGTTATTTAAGCGTCGATTATCTTCCTTGATGTGCAATGCAGCTTTAAATTTTCGATCGCTCGAGTGATGTCCAAACCACCTGGGATGGGTCTGCTCGCTAGTTCATAATATTTAGTAAACAAAAATATTTTTTTAGAATACGAGCAATGACTTGGATGGTGTTACTCCTCGCCCATAGGTGTGCTACTCTACATGCTTCGCTGGTGTTTTACCACATCCTTAGATGGTGCTACTCCACATGCACGATAGTATTATTCCATATCGTTGCATGGTGTTACTCCACATACTTAGATGGTGTTACTCTACATCCTTATGTGGTGTTACTCCACATCCTTAGATGGAGTTACTCCGCGTACTTCGATGGTGTTACACATCATTAGACGATATTACTCCACATCTTTAGAACGTTTTGCTCCACATTTTTGGTGGTGTTCCTCCACATCGTTATATAGTGTTACCCCACATCTTAAGGTCGGGTTACTCTGCATCTTTAGATAATGTTACTCCCCAACCTTAGATGCCGTAACTCCACATCTTTAGATGCAGATACTCCACGATCGTAGGTGGTGTCAGTCTCCATCCCTAAATGGCGCTACTTCATATCATTGGATAAGCCATATATTTAGATGCTGTTACCTCACTTCTTTAGATACTGTTACCCCCATATCATTAGATGGTGTTACTTCACATCTACAGGTGATGTTACTGTACATTTTCAGATGATGTTACTCGACATACTTAAATGGTGTGACTCCACATCTTTAGATCGTCTTACTCCACACCCTTGAGGGTGTTACTCTACATATTTACATGATGCTACTCGACACTTTTAGATTATGTTGGCCCACATTCTTCGATTGTGTTGCTCCACATAGATAGAGAATGTCACGTTATATATTTAGATAATGTTATTCCGCATCTTTTGGTGGTGTTACTCCTCATTCTTTGATTGTGTTACACCACATACTTTGATGGTGTAATTCCACATCATTAGATGGTGTAACTCTACATCCTTAGATCACGTTACTTGACATTGTTCAATTGTGTTACTCCATGTAATTAGGTGGCGTTACTCAACCATCTTTAAACGATGGTACTCTTCGTCCTTTTCATCATAAATTATTGTGATGAGTTGACGGTAACATGGTCTGAGGTTTGCGGCTCGGAGTTAATGTTCAACTGAGACGCAAAGCGTCGAGGTTGAACATTCATTCCGAGCCGCAAACCTCAGACCATGTTACCGTCAACTCATCACAATAACGTATATGTTCCAATAAGACACTACACCAATAGCCCAAAACCTACATTGTAAAACACGATAGGCTTATTTACTAAGCTTGTGATCGTTAAAAGTTGCCTTGTTCACAGCAACATTTAACGATTACAGGTTTAGTAAATAAACCCCTCGTGTACCCACGACGGTAATAATCAATAAACCAGATTTATTCCGTCTCAGTTCAAATCGTGAATCGGTTTGGTATTTAAATAACACTTCATTCGAAACACCGTCTGCTGCACGTGTGAAAAATCTAGAAAAATGAAGCGGCTTGCTAATCACTTTGTTGATGAAGCAATTACGAAATGGGCGACATTTTCCCAAATATTTCGCGTGTTGACGTCAGACGGTAACATTTTCTACTGCAGCCGTAAACATAAAATAAACTACACCAGCTCTCATCCATTCAGAGGGCGAGGATTTTACTCTTAATGGAACATATTTTGATGGTGTAACTTTACATCATTAGATGATGATACTCCACATCTTTAGGCGATCTTACTTCACATTCTTACTTTCCAAAGTGTGATTTACTGGGATTTCCGGGGTTGATTATAAACGATAACTTCACAAGTGAATTATGCAATCAACAATTGTGCGCGCAAACGAAGACGCATTGCCGTGGGTGTAATGGGGACTTCATTGTTTTTGTTTTTTTAATCCTTTACCTTACATGAAAAGCAGACGACACTTGCAAAAAATAAATCTTGAATAACTATTATTCTTATTTTTTGTCTTAAAAACATAGGTTGTGACCCCTCATTGGAACGAGCTCGACGAGCTCGTTCCAATGAGGGGTCATAACCTATGTTTTAGAGACAAAAAATGAAAAAAATAATGAAAATTAATTGGCGATTTTGTTAGAATAGCGCTGGACGGTTTTGGTCGTTACGTTAGGTAAAGGGTTAAATAATATAATTATCGTTAATAATGAAAAGTAATAAACAGAGTAATCATTTGATTGGACTGGTTATGTGAAATAATTTATTCGAGGCGAGGGACTATATTGTAAAACACTCGTGCACAACGCCCCTCACCTCTCATGAATTATTTCACGTTACCAGTCCAGTCAAGCGATTACTCTCTATTTCTTCGACATTCTTGAATGTCGTTTCTCCACATTCAGATGATGTAACTCCAAATCTTCAGACTGTCTTACTCCATATCCTCAGATGGTGTGACCCCATATCGATAGATGATCCAACTTTTCACCTGTAGGTGGTGTTACTCCACGTCCACATCCTTAGTTGATTTTGTTTGTTATTGTTTAAACATATTTGATTTGTCACTATTGACAGCAAAAAGCATTGTAGAACAAGTTATAACGAGACTCCTCTCCTCGAAAGCTACACTTATATTTATCAACAAAAATAACTTAATAAAAATAAAGAAAAGTTATTAAGTTATTTCATATCCAAGAATGGAAGGTGAATGAAGGTGAATGAAAAGGTGACACTATCTAAGCTATCCTGTTAACAATGGGGTATTTTTTTCACCGCCATCATTGAATCAAATAACACCACTTCATTCCCTACGTATTATATATATTGTCATGAGTATGGACTGTCACAAGATTGAGTTCTGGTTGAAATTACTCAAATCGCCCAAACAAGAAAATAAATGACTGGACTTACCTAAATTTAATTTCCTACTGCTTTATGGTGAAGTCGAGTTTACCATAAAGTAGTTCATTCATATTTGTGATGTCGTACCTAACGAGAGAATTTAGCAGTGTGTTTTATGATACTATGAGCATTGAAGAAAGAAACGGTTTGCATCTTCTTGGGAGCAACCACAAATACAATATGGGGTGGGAGAAATATAATTATTGAATTTGTCGTGGTTTAAATCACTGCAGCAATTTTACAGTTTATAATGGAGAATATTTCCTATGTAAAATATGGCTAATGGGAATTATATGGCTGGGATGTTTTTAAATACCGTAAGTGTTGAGGCCATTTTAATAATGTTCAGAAGCTTGTTCCAGAATTTGGCGGTTGAAGAGAAGAATGTATGAGAGAATCATTTCATCCTTGTTTGATACATTTATAAGTTGTCAGGATACCGCAAATGGTAAGTTGATAATTCACGTGTGGTAGGCTCCAATCAATCTACAAGATAATCAGGAGCAGTTTTGTTATGTACTCTCAAAAATATCCATAGTGTGGTCTCTCGTCGAGTGAGCACCAGTCAAGCTCAAAGAGTAGACACTCAGATTAAACCGAACGTAGGCGGTCAGATAATGTTATAACCCCATTAACCCTTTACCCAACGAATCGCCCGCGTAATATGCAAATTGAGCAGTTGAAAAAATTAAATTTTTCAAAATATTTCAACAAAACCATATCATGTGACCCCTCATTGGAACGAGCTCACTGAGCTCGTTCCAATGAGGGTCACATGATATGGTTTTGTTGAAATCTTTTGAAAAATTTAAAAACATTATATTTAAATAATACATTTTGATATCGTCTACGTTGGGTAAAGGGTTAACGCGTAGTTGCTCTAGTATCTTTTATAATTATATATAACTAGACTTTATGATTCTGGAGAATCATGGAGATTCCATGTTTTTCATGACCCCAGAGTGTCCGATGAATTGTTTTTAACTGACACACTGAAGTTCCTTTATTGATGTTATGAGAAAGGTGGGTAAAGTAGTCTCAAATGACTCAGTTTGATAAACAAAATGTTTGGAAAAACCATCATTAATGGTTGAGAGGATTAATATCAATATCGTCGTCCGACAAGTTAATAACCGACAAAATGAGTTATGCTTGTGTGATACATACCCACTAAGTGCTGTGGCTATTTAAAAATGGTCCATTTTATCTCAAATGTATCCAAAATATTGATGACTAGCAGCTTGTAGAGGGTTAATAAAGGCTAAAAGGAATATTTTTCCATGCAACTTATAATGCCACACCAAGAACCGCGAATGGCCATTTTTTCTTTAAAATCTACAAGATGTTTTCAGAGAAATCCAGAGAGAACATGAATTTTAAGCTTTTGATGGGTATCATTGTTTATACAGCCCAAAACGGGTTAAGGGTTGTTTTTTGAATACCCTTATTACTTACAAAAATAATTCTCAGTGAATTCTTCTTCCACTTATGTTGATCTCTCCTCTTAACTTTGGGTGTTATGGGTACGCAAACACAGCCCATTTTATCAAAATTTTGATATCTGAGAGACTGCATAGAGTTATCCTTACTGGAATATTTTGTGCATGCAGCTTGTAATGTCACACTGTGATCTGAGAATGGCCAATTTTTCTTGAAAATCTACGAGATGTTTTTAGGGAAATCCTCAGATAACACGAATTTTTAACCTTTTGAGGGGTTTCACTCTGTAACCAGCCTTAAACGGGTTAATGCTGGGTTTTGTGAAACCTTCGTTACTTACAAAAATTATCCTTGGTGAATTCCTCTTCCAATGAAGGAGGTTATGTTCATCGCGCTGTAACAAATTGGGTGTTATGGGTGCCCAAGAACAGCCCCTTTTCCTTTTCTCAAAAAGTCTATGCTTGGCAGCCTCTGGAGGGTTAACAAAATTTAATGCTCACCGGAATATTTTGTCCATGCAACTTGTAATGTCACTCCAAGACCTGCGAACAGTCAATTTTTCTTGAAAACTTTTTTGAAGAAATCCACAGAAAACTGGAATTTTAAGCTTTTAAGGGGCATATCTCCTTAACCAGTCAAAAATGGGTTAAGACCTCGATTTTTGAATACCCTTACTATTTACAAACATATTTCCCTATCAGTTTTGCGTCCGGTAAAAGAAATTACTTTTCTCTGTGGCATTTCCATTTGATGTTGTTGGTTTCCAAAAATAGACTATTTTTTCAAAATTGTGACATTTAGCAGTCCATGGATGGTTAACAAGTGCTGGCCGAAATAATTTATCCAGGCAACTGGTAATGTGACACCAAGACCTATCATTGGCCTCTTTCTCTTGAAAACCCTACAAGATGTTTGTAAGGAAATCCAGGGAAAACATGAATGTTTTAAGCTATTGATGGGTATCACTATTAACAACCACAAAAGAGGTTAACGCTTGTTTTTTGTGAATACCCTTATTGCTCACAAAAATGATCCTCGGTAAATTCCACTTCCAACAAAGGAGATTATCTTTATTTCTCGAGTACACATTGGGTGCTGTGTGAGTCTGAAAACAGACTACTTCAACAAGATTACGATGCTTGGCAGCCTGTAGAGGGTTAACAAACGCTCACCGGAATATTTTGTCCATGTAGCTGGTAATGTCACACAAAGATCTGCGAATAGTCAATTCTTCTTTAAAACCTACAAGATGTTTTTAGAGAAATCCACAGAAAATTGGAATTTTAAGTTTTTAAGGGGTGTCTCTCTTTAGCCTGTCCAAAATGGGTTAAGACTTCGACTTTTGAATACCCTTACTACTTACAAACATGTTTCTGTATAAATCATTCGCTCAATAAAAGAAGACACTTTTCTTTAAGTCGTACTCATTGGGTGCTGTTGGTGTCCAAAAACAGCCCATTTTATCACAATTTTGACATTTAGTAGCCCGTGGATGGTTACCAATGCTCACCGGAGTATTTTGTCCATGCAACTTCTATTGTAACACCAGGACCTACGCGTGGTCAATTTTTCTTGAGCATCTACAAGAGTGGTTTACAGCCTGTGGGGGGTTAACATATGCATTGCCTAATATCTCTTGTATATGAATGGTCGTGTCACAGACCGGTCTAACAATGATGAATGTTTAAAAAAAATCTGCAAGACGTGTTTCGAGAAAGTGCCTAAACCCTAATTTTGACAGTTGTTTTTTTGCCAATTCAATATGGGTTAAATCGAAAATTCTGCTTCGGTACATTTTTAGATTTTTTGCCCCTCCATGCGTGTGCAAAATAGTGTGAAAATCGGTTCGAAAATGGCTTCTGAATCGTACGGACAAAATGTGTGGAACCCCCCCCCCCCCTCCCACCCCCTTCCCAAAAAAAATAATAATAATATAATATAATAATAATAATAATAATAATAATAATAATAATAATAATAATCGTAGAAAAACAATAGGCTTTTCCAGAGGAAAAAGCCTAATAATTATATTGCGTCACAATCCCAAATAGTATCACCATAATCCAGGAGAGGTACGATGATATTTTTTCCAGAGTTTTTCTATGGAGTTTTCCTCAGGTTTTCGGAGTTAAGACAAACGGACATTGACTTATAAATAAACCTTTTTTTTCTGTTCATGCATTTAGGCCCGCCCCAAACCAATCCCCCAACATCTGTCTTAAACATTACGTTGCACAGTGTGAATGGAAAAGAACCCCTGCACGCTCATATTGTTTCAACATGAAAAGTAATTAATATTTATCTCATCATAAAAGACTTTCAAAATGAAATTTAATAATCATGTTTTTAATTCCATTTGTTTATACGCAATAGGCGATCGTCTGCGTTCATCGTTTTACCCAAATCAAACGTAAACAATGACCGGTCATAATTATCCACAAACGAAACTCGCGCGAGGAAAACTTTCCAATTTACAAATAGCCTGAACGAAAATTTCTGAGACAAAGTTCAACCAACTTCATGTCACCTGGGTTTACATCGAACTCCACATTTACAAACTGTCGTCAATTTCTCAGGAAATTGCCAAAATCAGAATTAAAGTTTCAACTCAGTATTGCTTTGAATGACAACACCCTCCCATCAAGTGGAAAAAGGAGATTGAAGTTTTGTGTGGGCGTGGCCAACGACGTTCCTTTTAACTTACGCAATTCATTGGTCACTAAAATTGTTAATGACACAAGAATATATTTCATTGAAATGTATCGTTATTTCAAACAGAATTTTAGAAAACTCTGTCCCTTTTATTCGGTTACGATGCGACCTGATTTTTATTTTAACTCCACAAAGTAGAGAGTGTTTAAATTTATTTCTTCTCAGGTTTAATTATAAGGAATGGTCGTTTGTTTCTGATTATTTCTTGAGTTTTGAACCCTAAAAAACAAAGGCCAAACATGGTGTAAATAGGCTACGCCCATTTACACAGTTCGGCCTTTGTTTTTGGGGGCTTCGTAACTGAAGAAATAGACAAAAACAAACAATCATTCCTTGTTTGGTTGCAAATTTGCGCCATAAGGCAATCCCATGTTTAATTTGAATGCAAGATCAGACCAAGATGTTAAGGTGAATCAGAAACATAAAGAGGAGTATCATTATAAATCAAATCCGGGGGATTTATCCGAGTCCGACACATTGCCAGGTTGGTTGCACATTATGTAATAACTGAGTCATACCGCTATCTGAGTGCTTGAATAATGGCACTCTTCTTGATAGAAGACAGTTCAGTCTGTTGAGCATAAAATACATTCAAATCGGCTTCAAATAAATAGTGGAAATGCAAAGAAGACTTGCAGATTTGGTTTATTCGAAAGCGTTTAGCTTGGTCTTGTTAAGCAATCAGACTTATCTTTCGAAGCCATCAAATTGGCCTTGTTCAAAATGAGCGAGAAACAAGAAGGAAATTTGGGAGGGGGGTTGTAGATACATCTCGATTTCAAACTTTTATAAGGAAGAACGCGGAATATTTTGATTCCTTAGTTCTGCGATGTTCTATGCAGCCAGGAAGATAAATGACGCTTGAAAATTGAATCAGGAAGACGATTACGTCCAAAGAGTTATGCATATTTTGAAATGCACTGGATTGAGTAACATGAACACATTTGTGACAGCCAGAAACTGGTGCTAGGTTCTACAAAGAATAATTACAACTCTGGAACTGAATCTTTTTGTGAATATTTTGAGTGACAAAAAGCCACCCCATCATTGAACGTTATTCCACAAAGCGAGGTGATAAATAGTGCTACAATATTCTTTGTGTTTGGATTCTGGGGAGGATATTTGGAAATCAAGTCGTTTGGGAGATATTACTATCGCTTTCTGACAAATTCGTTACACGGGTTTCTTGTTCCATGAACCCTATCAGAATGTTATGCACCCTTCCACTGTGTCTCATGGCATGTACAATTCTGACAATTCTGGGTCGTGTACCATGCCAGAGATCTGAAAAACTAAAATAATTTTGCAGATAAAGTATCACAGAATGCTTTATATTGTCATATTTGCTATACCAAAGAGTGTTACAGTATCATTTGCCCGAAACAAGTCTGGGGACGTGCCACCTGCGTTCCTATCAGCTATTCCACTGCCTCTGAAGCTATAATCATTTGCAGAGCATCTGCCCAAGCCGTCGTGTTTAGCGAGCAGTGCCGCCGAGAGAAAATACGGGCCCCGGGGGGATCAATTAGATTGCACCACCTGGGCCCCCTTGTTTCAAACCCAACATACC
Organism: Pictodentalium vernedei; assembly: GCA_031216915.1. NCBI lineage: Eukaryota > Metazoa > Mollusca > Scaphopoda > Dentaliida > Dentaliidae > Pictodentalium > Pictodentalium vernedei. Next base: position 298,326,449 of record CM062288.1, read on the forward strand.
AAGGACCCATGCAAATATTCACCCTCCCCCCGACCGATATCTATTATGACTCAATTGCCTCTCAAAGACTAGATTGGGTTACACAAGAGAATAGTAAGAAGGGATATATATTATATATAACCGAATTACAGAACAGCATATTGTGGGCGGATCGACCCACGATATATCTAATAACTTAGACAGTTCTTGAAAGGAATATATGCTTACTAGTGAATTCGAGGGCCCGATGCCCGCCTGTCGATTCACACACATTGGACATTGAAAAAAGCTCGCAAACTTGCTGTCTCGGGTGGCGCGGCTTCGTCCTCGCCCCCCCCCCCCCCCGGACCGCCGGGCCCCGAGGTTACTACCCAGCCCCCCCCCCCCCCTCTCTCGACGGCCCTGTTAGCGAGTGCGACGAAACTCCTACTTTATTTTATATAATAGAAAGTGTATTTTTATGCTTTTGAACAAGTTACATGTATATATTTATAAAATATTTCACCCGTATAGAAAAAAAGGAGTGGTAACTCTAAAATAAACAAAATTAGAAATACGAAGTCGAGTTTTTTATGTTGATTTTCAGATAACAGCGATAAAGAAAAAATGTGACCTTGTCAAACTTAATCAGTGATTCAACGTATATAACAGCGACAGTAAGAGCGCTGGGGACAGATAACAAAGTTGATTGAACATTGAGCTATTCCCCCCCTTTAATGTCGACGACAGATAGGGTCAGCCGCATAACCTACCACTGTTTTGAGAGTATCGTAGTGTGAAAATCAAGTACAGTAGAATTTGTTTTTTTAATTTCATAAAATATTTTCAATTTTTATTTTTTAAATATTCATTTGACTTTTGATGGTGAATAGTTCCATTTATATCTGTAGCGAGTGAAAGACAGCAAGATTTATTGAAGTTAAGAAAGTCGCCTTTTTGGGTTAGAAATATGTAGGCCAGCAAATATAACCGCCCATTCTCATATTCTTCTCCTGTGTTAATACATTTCTCCGTTTGAGTTGTTTTTGAGAATCGGAGTACAGTAAAGACTCCTATTCTAACGTGTAAATAACATTAAATGTCATATCTATAGCAGTGATACTGGCAATTAGTTCTATCTACATTGTGGACCTGTAAATCAACGGGTTAGCAAGCATACAACCGACATATAGCCTCAACGGCACATTCCCTTTTCGGGAGTTGCGGAGCAGGGCGATGGGGGAGGCGGAGGACGAGCCCTTTTCTTGCACATATATGGTGCGTGATTACACACTCTGTCGTTTAACCTTCCGAACCCGGGCGGCCGATTTTCCGGCCAGGAACATGATACGTCATAACGTCATTACATAGGATGGCTGTGCAGTAAATATGTGCGGTCGACCAACCAATATTTCCAACGTGCAGCCACGAGGCTGCAAGTTGAAAATACTGATTGGTCTACCCCAAACAATAAATATGGACTCTTCTAATTGCTGCAATTGAACTGGCATGGACGATACCAATAGAGTTCAAAAGGGTTAACCCTTTAACTAAAGTATCGGTTGCATTTTTATGGGTGGGCAATTTACAAACGGGGCAGTTGAAAAGTCTTTTTTTTTTAATTTCTACAAAACCATATTATGTGACCGCTCATAGGAACTAACTCGTCGACCTCGCTCCAGTGAAATGGCCTCATGAATTTAAAAAAAATAAGTAAAAAGGAAAATAAAAAATGTTGATATACCATGCGTTGTGTAAATTGGTAACAATTGAACAGAATGCAAATGTGCCCTTTTTCAGACATTCTTGTAATCTGTTGCTTGCGAATGTGACTATGTGAATAAATTTACATGCTTTTGTCTAGCGGGTTCCACCTTCGACGTTTCTCTTCTTCCGCTTCAACCATCTTTACACCGATGCTTCCTTCTCTCTCTCTCTCTCTCTCTCTCTCTCTCTCTCTCTCTCTCTCTCACACACACACACACACACACACCTTATCTCTCTGTCCCTCTATCTGCCCCCACCCCCCAGTTTTGGTGAGCTCACGCTGACCTTCTATCTTCCTTTGTGTCAACATTTTCTCAGTTTGATTTCTTTTGCAAGCTTCCAGGTGCACAAAAATATTTTTCAGTGCTCAAAAAAATTAATATTATTTTAAATCTATCGACGGAAATATTTTTGTTCTCGTTGATAACGAACATGTTATCATCATATTATATGCCAGAGATTCCAGGGTCGATCCTAAGCCGGGGAAAGTGCTCGAGATGTCAGAACACCCCCTGGCAGCACAACTGTGGGACTGATGCTGTCACAGCATACCGTCCTATCGAGTGGGGACGTGAAAGGGCTGTCCTCCGTGCGGAGAGGGACACACTCCGGCCAGGCTAAAGATGCCTTCGTAGTATTCGAGAAAAGCGAGGCCGCGAGGCTGCCGGAACGAAGGTCATCCCACACATCTGTGCAACTGGGCCAAGGAGCGGCGTTAATATAAGTTTTATAACTTGCTCGCCAATCCTTGTAAAACAAATAATTTTGAAAAAAATGTTAACAAAATTAACGTTCGAGTCTTAACTCGCTCGGCTTATAGATTGGTAGGTCAGCAAAACTAAATTGTTCATCTTCAACACAACCACGATGTATAAAGAAAGAGGACACAAGAACTTTGTCTGACACCGTTTTCAGCGCCAGATATTAATCATTTGGTTAGGCGACGAGCTTTTCATTACTTGAACTGTAAAGTTCATTTGTTTCAGCATTCAACGTTTTTTCCCACACCTTTTGTGAAAGCAACCTTCGAGTTTCAGTCAGAGAAATCTGCGCAAACTTTGGTCCCAGGTAGCACCAAAACCCATCGAAGAACACGAACAAATGAGTGTTCAGGTGATCAAGAACCAGGAAATTTCCTATATATGAATGAGAGGTTTCAGTGCGCCGAAGGCGCACATGGATGATGTGGGATTTGAAATCACTTGCGACCCAATATATAGGCTGTCTGGCTTGTTTATAGAAACAAAATGCTCTTGTCTAGCAATTTTATGCGCGATAAAACAATTGAAAACGTTTTCTGGAGTTGCTTTGTCGCCATTTTAAGACTTCATCTTGTCGCAGCTTCATGTTTTACAGTTTATGGAATGTTCAGAGGCCTTGACTTTCCAGTTAATGTCGTCCCCTGAGTTCCAATGTGTTCTGTGCGCCAGTAGGCACGGAGAACACATTGAAACTCAGTGGACGATGTGAAGGATTGACGAGTCAAAACATATGTATGTTTGGTTCTATGTAACCAAATTTAGATCCCCTACTAGGACTAACTGAAGAACCAATTTGTGCACCTGTAGGAACCAACATCTCCCATTGTTGTCAATGTTCTAATCACATTTCTTTTTCTTTGTCTTTAGGGTTGAACGGGAGAAGAAAATTACTTATTTAGTTGGAAGCAACATACTTTGATACAACAAGTATGATTAAGACAGTTGCTTTACTCTGGATGATTTGTAAGTGTAAAATAATTTCCTTAACCCATTTACCACGGCATGCATAATTTTCTCCCGAAAGGTCAGCAGTGGTAGTCTGTGAGAAGACAACGCAAGATACACATAACTGTGCAGACGAATCAGTAATAATTTTATCTAACTTCCCTACATTCTCTCCATACCAATCTGTTATGAGCACATTTAACTGTATAAAAACATGACAAGACTCGTTTGAGGGCGGGGAGGTGTATAGCTAGGAGTAGCGTTTACGCTATGAGTAGCCGTACGTTCCCAAAAATGGGTCAAGGGGCGATAACAATCAAGCATAATGAGCACGTAAGACGTTTATCTACCATTCAATCAACAATCGAAATTACAATCTTCAGATGAAATTCCCTTACCCTTCACCCATCGTAACGGCCAAAATCGGTCAGCGTTATTTTCAAAGGTCGCCAGTTAACCCTTTACCTAACCTGAAAAGCAGACGACATTTGCAAAAATAATTCGTGAATAACTAATTTTTTTTTCATTTTTTGTCTCAAAAACATAGGTTATGACCCCTCGTTGGAACGAGCTCGTTCCAACGAGGGGTCATAACCTATATTTTTGAGACAAAAAATGAACAAAATAATGAAAATTAATTGGCGATTTTTGAGAATAGCGCTGGCCGGTTTTGGCCGTTACGTTGGGTAAAGGGTTTAAATATTGTCATTATTTCTTTCATTTTTCTGTCTCAAAAGCTCGTTCCAACGAGAGGTCATAATGTATGTTTTTGAGACAAAAAATAAAAAAAAATAGCTATTCAATATTTTTTTTGCAAGTGTAGTTTGCTATTTCAAAAAAAAATGGGAGCTAACCTCTCCGTAAATCTCTCACAATGACGAACCTTGTCAGTCATGGAGCATAGTGCCCCTAATGGAAGACAGCAATAGGTTTAATAGCATCACAGGTCGCTGGGAGCGCGGTGGCTCAGTCGCAGACTGTTGGACTTCAATGCTAGAGTTCGATCCCCGTCCGCGACGACCCGCGTTGTGTCCTTGGGCAAGACACTTTATCCCATTTGCCGACATGGGGGCACGATGACGCCGTGTTCTAAGGCGTCCTGCATGTCGATGGTGCACATGTCTTCAACCTCTGTAACCCTGCTTGAGCGGAGCTTGAACAGAGTTACATTGTTGAAGAGTTGACAGTTGCTCGTCGATGCTATGTGTTTCTCTCCGGGTACTCCGGCTTCCTCCACCCGTAAAACTGTCACGGTCACGATTAGCCATTGTGCGTAAGTATGTGACCTTAAACACCAATAAATAAATAAAATATAAATCAGCAGAATACACAGCCATAACTTCTCAAAACAGTAACAAGTAAACACAATAAGCAATCGACAAGAGTCAAGTCATTAAAATAATGAGTCTCCATTTTCATTATCCAATCATAACAAGACGTGAGGAAAATCCTTCAACCTGAATGAAACTGTAGTGGGTTTCCAAAAATAATCAAACTCACCCCCAAGAAAGTTTTTTACATGATGCAATGCCATTTCGAACTAAATTCAGTTCATTTCCTCAGTTTGCTCCAAGGGATAGATTGGTGGTTCTCAAGAGAATTAAATTTTTGTAGTGTGCAAGGATTTCGTTTAACCCTTTACCTAACCTGAAAAGCAGACGACACTTGCAAAAATAATTCTTGAATAACTAATTTTTTTTCATTTTTTGTCTCAAAAACATAGGTTATGACCCCTCGTTTGAACGAGCTCGACGAGCTCGTTCCAACGAGGGGTCATAACCTATGTTTTTGAGACAAAAAATGAAAAAAATAATGAAAAATTAATTGGCGATTTTTGAGAATAGCGCTGGCCGGTTTTGGCCGTTACGTTGGGTAAAGGGTTAATATATGATCTCACTTTATTCGTATTTAAAAGCGTGAACATGATAGTGAGACAGACTCAACATTTCTAAGGCTAATTGGTGCCACTTTCAAGTATTACGATGTGTTTATGAACAAACAGGTACAGCCTAAAATCAGTTAGGTTAAAAATCACCTCAAGGTAACTGAGTTGAGTGAATATGAACATAATTGCGTCATATTCTCTGAACTCGGTTGATTTGGGTTCATTTTTAGCCTAACTGATTTAAGCGTGTATTATTGATGAAAGAACCATGACACATGGTTTGTTGATGCATTATCAGTTTTTGAAAGGAATGACTAGTATTTACAGGTAACACTGAAATAGTCCGTCGTTCCTCACGACGTCATATGGATTTTATTATTACAATAGTGATATACGATCTTTTATTGCCGTATTTACGTCACTACTGATACGAATGTTTGCGATTACGTTTTTTAGGTAAATGTTAGATAAAGTATTGCAATAGATATTCATGACATCAGAGGAGAGATCGATAATAACTGTTCAGTTGAGATTCAGGGCATAGACCTCGTGTTTGTATTAACTGATAAGGGTACACCTGTAGAAGGTCAATATTGCAACCGAGAGAACAAAACTACACGTCATGCATAAACACGATAATGACGCTCGATTTACCTATTCACTTTAACACCTTGCTTACACAATCCAAGAAAACTGTAAGCCTTTATGCGACAGCCCAAGAGTTATTTTAAGCCAACAGGATGGGGCGTGTGGGTTGAAAGCATTTTACACTGAACCATTTTTATACGCAGCTTTGGTATATTAAGGAGTGGAGCTCTGTCAAACAAGACTGGCTTGGGTAAAATCCCAGTTGTGCTATGGTTACAATACAATTCGCACCTTCGAATTGGGGTATTTTGACAAAATTGTGCAGAGAGTTAAGCCAATTTTCTGAGGTTTTTTTCAGAGTAAGAAAGACAGATTTTCAAAATCGTGACGACATCCAACCATATCTCAGTTGTTTGGTAGGCTATCCTCCACAGAGTGGAGATTCCACAAAAAACAATAATTTCAAATTTTTTGCAAAGCAAAACAAGCACAAGCAAAGTTCCAGCCAATGGACCTCCGGGTTTAATCCGGAGGTCCTTTGGTTGAAACATTGCTTGGGTTTTTGTCCATATTTACATATTTGAAAGTGATAGTTTGGGTGATAACTCCACTCTACGGGTGATTTAGTTGCAATCCACTCTCCACATACTGTACTTAATTTTCGGTGAGCCAATTCACTCATTTCGAGTCAATCAACTCTTTGGGTCATCAGTTGAATTCCATCATCGATAAAGGTCTAACCTGATATTTTGGACAAAATGGAGACAGAAACCATCCGCGTACGTTGACACCTACCGGTCCCTAGAGTCAAGTGTTGTGCGCTTTCTGTGCGCTTTTTGGCCTAATTAGAATTTACTTTAACACTTTACCCAACGTAACGGCCAAAACCGGCCAGCGCTATTCTCAAAAATCGCCAGTTAATTTTCATTATTTTTTCATTTTTTGTCTCAAAAACATAGGTTATGACCCCTCGTTGGAACGAGCTCGTCGAGCTCGTTCCAACGAGGGGTCATAACCTATGTTTTTGAGACAAAAAAGGAAAAAAATTAGTTATTCAAGAAATTTTTTTGCAAGTGTCGTCTGCTTTTCATGTTAGGTAAAGGGTTAAACTAATTGTTAAGTACTTTTTCTTCAAGTGAAATAATAATAGTACGACTTTAAGTCAAGGGCAATTAGTTTAACCCTTTACCTAACATTAAGAGCAGACGACACTTGCAAAAAAAATTCTTGAATAACTAATTTTTTTAATTTTTTGTCTCAAAAACATAGGTTATGACCCCTCGTTGGAACGAGCTCGGCGAGCTCGTTCCAACGAGGGGGCATAACCTATGTTTTTGAGACAAAAAATGAAAATATTTTGAAAATTAATATGCGATTTTTGAGAATAGCGCTGGTCGGTTTTGGCCGTCACGTTGGGTAAAGGGTTAAGAATATTGATGTTGAGAATTCTTGTCACCACAAATCAATTGACATTTGCAATTATATCATAGTCATAATTGTAAGATACAGAGAATGTTTTACATACTTATCCAACTAGCACAATCTTCGGGTTCGCAGATTAACAATTTGATGCTGTAAGATTTATAACCCGTTTACCTGGAACTTGTGACAGGATATGACGTGTTGAATCGTCGTTCGGATACTCTTAGTATTCTGCATCACCGGTGCTTCGTTACAAGAGAGACAAAATATCCGTTACAACAAACAAAATAGAAATTCACTTCGAAATAATTTCTTGTCTACCATTCATAATACTGGATAATTTTTACTTTAGTGTCGGGGTCACATTATTCGGAGTCTTCTCTTCTTGAGATGGATCATGCTCCTACGCAACAAAATAATAGCAAGAAATTTGTATTAGAATATCAATTCAGCCAGATTTCAGCTAAAAACAAGTCTACAATTTAATGGAATTGCCACGCAACGCTTCCTGGTTTACAGTTGTATTTATACCATGATTACATATTCTACTATATATATAAAAGGCTTATGACATAAATTTTAGCTTTACACACCAACCGTGGTGAACACGCCAGCAATGGGATTTCAGTAGTTACAATTTACACTTACAGAGGAATTACATCCAAGTTGACATTTGGAGACCTCGTCTTGAAAGCAAATTTGTCAAAAGTTGTCACTCGTCGCGTCGTGAAGAGTGAAATAAAATCGGTAATTATTTATTACGTTTTTAAATAGGTTTACCTCATAAGATACAAAACAATTAACAGCATATTTGTCTCATGTGAATAAATCATCCATATCCCAAAATAGTATGTTAGACTGTTATTAAAATGAAAAGGCCCCGTAATTTGCGCGTTTCGATTTCTATTTTGTTTCGGACGTACAGTTCTCTGGTGCTCATGTAAAGAAAAACAGATTCGCACGTGTGAATATTGATTTATTTAACATTTAAACTCTTATTAATCTGACGATCATGATATAAATGAAATATACCGAAAGTAGCTTTGCGTACCAAATGCTCACCACTCTTGGTGAAGTGATGTTAACCGCGCGCCAAGGTCTCGCGGTTAACACAACTTCACCACGAGCGGTGAACACTTGGTACACCAAGCTACTATGGGTATATTCTATATGTATATTGCCACTACTAAGTTCGTCATACACGCTCCCGTGGCTATTAAATAGCGGCGGGCCCTTGCAGGCTGCGAGCATTGTTAACAGAAATTCTCAACCACACTTTAAATGCAAAGAGCTTTTGCAAATTATTAATATATCTTGCACAGTAGAACAATTGCATACGTGTCGTTTGTATTCATGTATGTTTAAATGTCGCCTCTCGCCTTTGTTTACGTAAAGACAAATAAACAAATTAAACTGAAGTTTATGTACAAAATACTGTATCAGAGCCTCGCTCTTGTTTCTATGGCGATGTCTCGACAAATCAAAGATTTTGTACACAAACATAATGGAGATGATAGATTTAAGTTATAATGTTCCACCGTAAAACCTTGGTTAATACTTTGTCTAATGGATCGGGGGCATCCTCTCACGTAATTTATATATTGAACAGCTGCTGAAAGATTATATTTTCGAAAAATTTTACAAAACCATATCATATTACCCATCATTGGAACGAACTCGTTCCAATGATGGGGCATGACATGTTTTTGTTGACATTGTCGGAAAATAAGTTTGTACGAGAAAACAATAATTAAAATACTAAACTGTGTGCATTGAATTAATTAATTGGTAATTAGTGTTTTAATTTCAGATTTCATGTTCAGGCTCATCAATACTTGTCGTTTCGGTTGTAGTTGTATGCGGCGACTCTGAAGATATGCGATCCTGGGATAAACTTATTGAGCACGAGGAGCGCAGTGGCTCAGTGATAGAATGTTGGACTTCTGTGCTGAGGTCCCGAGTTCGATCCCCGTCCGGGACGACCCGCGTTGTGTCCTTGGGCAAGGCACTTTATCCCGGTTGCCTACATGGGGGCACGATGACGCCGTGTACTAAAGCGTACTGCACGTCGATGGTGCACATGTCTTCAACCGCTGTACCCCTGCTTGAGCGGAGCAATTCAATTCAATTCTTTTATTTACAGTATACAAAAATACAGACACAAAGATATACAATTTAAAAACAAATTATTGTATACTGCAGGGCGTGCCATAGCCTATTTGGCTGTCTTCCTGACACTCCCTATAGGACAAGTACATAAAGAAAAAGAAAGTAGAGCTTGAAAAGAGTTAGAATGGTGAGGAGCGGAAAGCTGCCCGTCGATGCTCGATGGTTCTCTCTGGGTACTCCGGCTTCTTCCACCCGTAAAACTGTCATGGTCACGATTAGCCATTGTGCATAGGTTTGTGACCTTAAACACCAATAAATAAATAAATAAATATTGAGCGTGAACAGTTCAACTGTGCGTTGCTACAGCTCGAATGCTTTCAGTGATTCAGATATAAAAGAATAAAAGCAATGTGGTGGTTCCATTATTTCATAAGTTTACTTTTTGAGAAGTGTTTTTTTCTCATTTCACGTTAATATAAACGCACAGGAGCCCTCGCAATCGCGTTTTGAAAGGCTGCTGCGTCCTAAAAATAGCTACGAAAACAAACCGGAACCCAACAAGGCGTTGTATCCTGCAGTTGCAAGATACAAATGTTTTTTTTTCAGGAAGTCCTAATAACGCTGTCTTCGGGTAATTACGGGTCCAATAAATGCTTATTGTAAGAAAAGAAACTACGCCTTCTCCAATACATCGCGAGATTCGCAACATCCCAACCTATTTTATTGAAGACTTGCGAGCGAAATCACAATCTTTTTCATTCCTTTATGAGATTCGGCGCAAAGTGTTGACATTTGTTCTAAAGAAACTTCTGAATGAAAAGTATGTATTTTGAATCGTCTGTGCATCGGATTTTCAAGAACTTGCCTACATCTTCTGTACTTCAGGCTACTCTGAACGACACAGTTTACAAAAATAGTCATTGAATCTTGTGACATTTCACCTCATTCATCACGAGCAGACATAATGATTCTTCATTGGCACAATCTTGAGGAACTTGATCTATTGAACAGAAATAAATTATTTTCTTAACCCTTTATCCAACGAATCGGCCGCATCCGCCAGCGTAATATGCAAATTCAGCAGCTGAAAAAATTTTATTTTTCAAAAAAATTCAACAAAACCATATCATGTGACCCCTCTTTGGAACGAGCTCGTCGAGCTAGTTCCAAAGAGGGGTCGCATGATATGGTTTTGTTGAAATTTTTTAACAATTTTTATAAAATGATATTTAAAATAATAAATTTTGATATCGCCTTCGTTGGGTAAAGGGTTAGAAAAACGCATTGATAAGTCTATTATGTCCCGCAAAATATTGACAGTGTCACCTGGAGCTTGTGTTATCCAGTACGGTCGCCGTGGATTGGTCACTTTTGACAGGGTGGTCAGTATTCCCAACGACGCAGTAATATCAGATTACGAACACTAATTATAGGGATAAGCAGCAAACATTTAATTAATGAAGTACGGGATGCAACCCGGTGCTTCACTAATTAAAATTGTATTGCTGATCATTTTTATTATCTGGTAAACGCATGCGAGGACATCACTGCCCACGTGTGGATTATGACCAGATCACGGAGACTTGCATGTAGGTGAATTGCGGACATCTTGTAAATGTTTCATTAGTATACCGTTCATATGGGAAAATATAGATCCTCTGCTGTTTGTTTTTACAAATACAACTGTTGGTAACCGTGGAGAAGAGCATCTGACGTTCTCCCAGTTTTGGGTAGTAGATATTTTTGTAGGCCTCAGAAGATCATTCAATTAAAACTCCAATGAAAGCTTTTAAATGATTACAAACAAGAATGCCATATTTAGCAATCTCGATATCCCGTAATATAATGTAGTACCCGCGTTTCGTTCGAATATCTCTGTCCTCCATTATCTATGTACTTTCTGTGAATATTACATTGTTTATTCTCCACAGTAACCGCCGGTATCTTTGACTTCGCCTTGTCAGCCTGCCAGGAACAGATCAAAATTTGTCAAAAAACATTTGGACTCAATAATGTTTTATCCGGGAGAAGTTATATGCAGACAGCTTGCAGGTAAGACATTTTATATTTTGATACTGCAAAGAAAATTGTCGTATTGTGTTTGGTTACCTTGCCGTTCTGCGTATAGCTACACTGTAAAAAAAAATACCGGATTTTTTTACGATCGTGTGACCGGCAGCTAGTTTCCAGGCATATGACCGCAAGCGTTACGGCAAACCGTAAAAAAATGTCAATGTAATTTGCCGTATATTCCCGTAATTTTTTTCACGGTTTGTCGTTATTTGTACGGTACGGTCATATGCCTGGAAACTAGCTGCCGGACATATGACCGTAAAAAATGTTAACCATCATTTGCCTTATTTTCCCGTCACAATTACCATCAAAATAATAATGGTTAAAATGACCGGTGGCTGTGTTCCAGCCATATGGCTGGAACACTGCCACTGGTCATTTTTACCGTAATTTAATTCCAGCCATCATTAACCGAATTTTACCTAGAACCAATAAAAGCATACGGGTTTCGGCCGGCCTTAGCGGAGATCCGTGGCCACAAGCCATAAGATCCATCGACTATCGGTGACGCAGTTCAAACAGTCTGCTATTCTGCATGATTACCGAAACAATTATACGCATAAAAAAATGATGTTGTTTGATTTTTATGTTCAAGACTGAAATGAAAATGATTCACTTGGCCACAAACTTACAAATTGGTAGTAATACGTTGTTGTTCCGTCTTCAAAAGCATCGGGCATCCTTCTTGGAAATGACGACTTCCAGAGTGGCATATGGCAAGGCCGATCCCATAATTCACCATTTTTACTACCGTGCGATGTAATTGGACAGCGTGACAGGAGAAATACGTTCATGTGGGGTTTTCTACGGCAACGCAGTTAAAATTAATTTACGGCTTCGATACCGTTGTATTTGACAGTCAACTGCCAGCAGTTAACGGTAGAATTACGGTAATTTTTTACAGTGTACAATTTGAAGATTCTATATTTATTCTGGGGGAAGACCATTCAATATTTTCAACTTGCAGCCTCCGGGCTGTACGTTGAAAATATTGATTGGTTATTATCTATTTATTTATTTATTCATTTATTTATTGGGATTTAACGAGTTTCGACAGCCAGGGTCACCTCGTATCGGGCAGTTTCGCGGGGTAGGAGGAAGCCTTAGTACCCAGAGAGAACCACCGCCAGGCTCTCCAACGTACTAACGCCACGCAAGCAAGGCTAGCATTGGTCGAAGACAAGTGCACCATCGACATGCAGTACTTCTCAGTACACAGCGCCACCATGCCCCACGTGAGCGCCACCATGCCCCACATGGGCAAATGGGATTACGTGCCTTGCCCGAGGACACCACATAGTTACCCCTTGCGGAAGTCGAACCATAGTCCTTTCGGTTTGGAGTCAATTGAAGCAACCAATTGGAGAGCGTGACTGGGGAAATACGTTCATTGGATCAAATTCGGGGGGGGGGGGGGCTACGGCAACACCGTTAAAATTAATTAACGGCCTAGAAACCGTTGTATTTGACAGTCATCTGACAGTAGTTAACCGTAGAATTACGGTAAAGTTTTACAGTGTATGTTCGGGTTTTCTCGGGGTACATGACATCATTTGACGTTCTACGTATTCAAGGGTGATAAATATCGATTGAAAATTGAACCGTGAAGACGATAACGTCCAAAAATAAAGTTATGTGTGGTTTGACTGAAACCGCGTGAAATTAGTGCTAGCTTCCACGAAGAATAATTGTAACTCATTAAATGGAACATTTCGTGAATATTTGAGTGACAAAAACCCAAACATCATCATTGAACGTTATTGAACAGATCAAGGTGATAAACACGCCTATATGTTTGTTTTTTTTTTTTCGTTTGGAAGTTAGGAAGGAGTTTACTACACTCGCAACATATTATGATGACCTTCCAGTTTGACAAATCCGTTATACACGATTTAGGTGGGGTACGCAGCTCCTTGCACACTTTCAGGACATCCATCCTGCGGCTCAGGACACGTACAATTCTGATGTGGAACAGTTGAAGCAAGAAGTCCCGTGACTGTGCACTATTTTGAAATAGTAACGCGCTTCGTACGTGCACTTTTGTCCCTATTAAACTGAAGTTCCTGTGGAAAAGCAGCGAGCCCAACTTCTGTACAAGTAAACACAGATTATTAACGTTATTCCTATACTCTAGTGCGATACATGTACATGTAAAGACGTGAATAGATATTAAAATTCGACTACTTATACAGAATGAGAGAGTAGATTATTAGTTTATCGCAGAGCCATATATCCCTTATAAAAAAGTACCATGGTAAACCATGGTAAATCCCAAAATACCCTGGTAATACCATGGTATACCATGGTATTACCAGGGTATTTTGGGATTTACCATGGTTTACCATGGTACTTTTTGATAAGGGATTCTCCGCTCGAAAAGTATGTATAATTGTTCATAACAGCACAAGAAAGACTCAAACACGCTAAAAACTAAAGTGTTAAAACCTACACTTGAAGTGCTGTATTTAACACTTACTAAGCGCTGAACTAGCACTTTGTTCAAGTGTAGATATCCCAGAACTTGACAGGTGTTACAATAATACCACTTGACAAGTGTAATGTTGCGACACTTAAAAGGAAACAATGCAGATAACGCGGATCAGGCTCGAGCTCTCGAGCCTGAACCGCGTCATCTGCGTTGTGTCCTTTTAATTATGTACCCACCAAGCGCAGATCAAATTATGGACGATTCTGGAAGAACCACCAATGCTAGACACATGGGAAGTGCCATCCATTCAAGTTTCAGATTTCTAACGATTGTAATGTCTAAGTGCTTAAAGCATTGCACTTTGAGTGTTAAAATCAAACCCTAAGAGTTAGAATGGGTTTAACACCTTGAAAGTGTCAGTTTTAACACTTTAGTTTTTAGTGTGAACTTTCATCACATGGACCACCACCCGGTGGTCCATGGGATGAAAATTTTCAAGTGTTTCTTGTGTTTTGTCTTCTGAAGTTATACGTAATTTCCAAGTGAACAATCTAGACCACGGCGATTTAGTAGTAATCCATCCTCCACATACTGTTGTCTCAATATTTTCTTTGTTTGATCGGTTCAGTTCGTGATTTCACTATAAACCTCGCTAACAGCGCATTATATTTTGCACTGCACGACGCAACCGCTCTTGTGTATTTCAACCTACCCCATTCTTCTACCGTGAGGAGTGCATTAACTAACTGACATTTTATGTGCTAATTGTGACAGAACTTCAAGTTTCAACTGTACATGGGAATGCGTTTCCTGCCATAGGCCCTTATCACTTACGTTCGTCAAAATGTGGACTTGATCCAACGGAAAATTGACCAGGTATCATCAAGTCGGTCGCATAAAAATCTATATATCGTACCTTCAGTGAAACAGGGGGTCATGCAATACAGTCGCCGTGGACTGGTCATAATCCACACATGGACAGTGGTGTCCTCACATGCGTTTACCAGATAATAAAAAAAATAATCAGCAATACAATTTTAATTAGTGAAGCACTGGGTTTCATCCCGTACTTCATTAATTAAATGTTTGATTCTTATCCCTATAATTTAAATATGTGACCTTAAACATCAATAAATAATAAATAATCCCTATAATTAGTGTTCGTAATCTAATATTACTGCGTCGTTGGGAATACTGACCACCCTGTCAAAAGTGACCAATCCACGGCGACCGTACTGGATAACACAAGCTCCAGGCGACACTGTCAATATTTTGCAGGACATAATAGACTTATCAATGCTTTAGCACTTTCCTCTCGAAGAACGATATATTGCGCAAACTACAGTTAAAACTAGAAGTCATGTCACGAACTGTGCGCTTATCTAGGCTTAATTGCGCGTAGGACTTGCGCGCAATTGCCATATCAAATGGCATCCAAAGCACGGCAGGTTTTCCTGATTACTCATAGCAAATACGGGCAATGTTTCTGCCAATGGACCTCCGGGTTACCCGGAGGTCCATTGGCTGAAACATTGCTTGTGCACAGGCCATATTTACAGAATTTGATAGCCTCACCATGGTCATATCGCGTAGATTAACGCGCATATCGACGTGCTATTTGTGCGCATTTAAGGACAGGACGTTTAGTTTTAACTGTAGGTGCAACGCGATCCCCTCTATTGCTTCAAATGACATCTTAAGAAATTTCTGTACGAAGTTGTAATGTCCAGTTGGAGGGGATACGGTTAGAGTCTCGTCTCGGAAAAAAAACTGTAGGATAAGTTCTCATCCTCAGAAAGTCAACAATAAAAAATGTATGGAATCCTAAACTGTCTGGGATTCGAATAATCCAGATGATTTCGAGTCGAATCAGGGAAAAGTATGAGTAACTATTTTTTATTCCATGATTACATATTCTACTATATATAAAAAATCCAATTACATACATTGTAGCTTTACACACTAACCGTGGTGAACACACAAGCAATGAAATTCCATAAGTTAAAATTTACACCTACTGTGGAACTACATCCCAGTTGACCTTTGGTGACCTCGCCTTGGATGCAGACTTGTCTACATTTATCACCCATTGCCTCGTGATGAGTGAAACGAGACCGGTAATTATTTATTACGTTTTTAAATGAGTTTACCTCATAAGATGCCAAAAAGTAACAAACATACGTTATAAGTTATTGTGATGAGTTGACGGTAACATGGTCTGAGGTTTGCGGCTCGGAGCTTATGTCCAACCGAGACGCGAAGCGTCGAGGTTGAACATACGCTCCGAGCCGCAAACCTCAGACCATGTTACCGTCAACTCATCACAATAACGTATATGTTCCAATAAGGCACTACCCATAGCCCAAAATCTACATTGTGAAACACGGGAGGTTTATTTACTAAACTTGTGATCGTTAAAAGTTGCCTTCTGCAAGCCAACTTTTAACGATCACAGGTTTAGTAAATAAACCTCTCGTGTACCCACGACGGCTTTGGCTAAATAATCAATAAACCTGATAAACTCATTCCATCTTAGTTCAAATCGTAAATCGGTTTGTAATTTAAACAACACTTTATCCGGAACACCGTTTGCTGCACGTGTGAAAAATCCAGAAAAATGAAGCGACTTGCCAGTCACTCCGTTGATGAAGCAATTACGAACCGGGCGACGTCATTTGACATATTTCGCGTTGTGACGTCAGACGGTAACATTTGTCACTTGAGCCGCAAACATAGAATATACTACCCGAGCTCTCGTCCAATAAGATGAGGAGGATTTTAGTCTTGTTGGAACATTGTCTCATGTTAATAAAACATCCATAATGCGAAATAGTATGTTATGTTATTAAAAAGAAAAAAGGCCCCGTAATTTGTGTGTTTCGTTTTCTATTTCGTTTCGGCGATAAAATTGCCAGCGGAAGTACCGCCCATCGGTGCTCATGTACACAAAAACAGATTCGCACGTGTGAATATTGAATTATTCAACATTTAAACTATTATTAATCTGACGATCATGGTATAAATAAAATAATACCCATAGTAGCTTGGTGTACCAAATGTTCATCATTCGGGGTGAAGTGGTATTAACCGCGCGCCAAAGGCAAGCGGTTAACACCACTTCACCAATCGTGGTGAACATTTGGTTCACCAAGCTACTATGGGTATATTCTATACATATCCCTTGGAAAGCAAGCGCGAAAATCCGAATTGAATGAAGCTCAAAATTTACTATAGGACTTTATAGAAAGAATATTTAAAGTTGAGTTTTAAAAACAGAATGATTATTTTTTGAAATAGCCGGCATCAATTCGCGAAGCTCGGGACAAATACTTTCCAATGAGGTTTGGTTTAAATAGCACCTGTAATGTTTTGGAACTTCCATTCTGATTTGACGTTTAGCACCGTTCTTTCTTTTCTTACGCGATAAAAATTTTTTTACCGACAGCTTACTGGGGCTTCTTCAAAGTGACATTATTATATTTGCCGTCAGTGTAAAAATGAGATGGGCTCAATTTCAGAACAAACAGAGACTGAATTTTGTAAATCAAAAAGAAAATACAAAATAGGTTTTTTCCTACTTCCAGTTCACATTTCACAAAGGATTTTCTTTTTATGTCCGCTCATGTTTCAGAGATGTGTGTTAGATGGACGCATTATCGCACCTATTGAGGCGACTCCTCTTAACCCTTTTTATCGCCACGCCCACTTTAGCCATATATGGAGGACCTCTATGTATGCCTGTATACGAGGAAGTTAAATAAAATTTATGACATACTTGAAACTCTATCATCTGATTAATTGTTGGAAAGGGCTCTCTGGACCCTTTCCAACAATTAATCAGATAGTAGGTTTGATCTGTGCATACCAGAACGTACAGATAATCATCATAAAATAGGCGACCATAGTCGCTTTCGGCAGCGAAAGTGTTAATGAGTTTTTCTATCTGGCAGTAATCAGGAAAGACAAATCAAACATAATTCGTAAAAAATAGAGATTCAGAGTTTCGTTTGATTCGCAATCTAATCGAATCTCGAATGTTCACCGGGCCCTATTTATCAGTTCCTTGGTCAGCGTGTGCTTCCAAATTACTTGGCTCAAAGAATGTAAGAATGTAAGAAATATAACATTTTGTTTTCTTTTTTCACCAGTTCTGGGAAGTTGGAGGCAATGATAACATGTGTGCAAGCACTTTTAAAGTGTGGAGCGTCCAGTATGTACGATATCCGAGGCTTGTCCATTGTCGCTAATTCGACCTGTAAAAACGCACAAGGTAGGTGATTATTTTGAGGTTATTACTTGGTTAGTTTCATTCCCGAGATAACTTAAGTTCGCTGTCAGACTGATATTGAGTTACTTCGGGCCGATATCAGTTATTTATCTTACAACAAGAGCGCATTACCCCCAACACTTCGTCCACTGAGTTCCTATGTGTTCTATGTGCCTACTGTCACATAGAATACATTGGAACTCAAGGGACGACTTGTAAAACGTCTAGACAACCTACATATCTGTATTGAGTCAAAGCAACTACACGTACGATCATTCGATTCAGAAAGAGAACGCTTTTAACCGCACTGATCTAAAACTGATAACACATGTCGAGACACCCGTTTTGAATAACATTAATTATATGATAAATCCATAACCAACTCAACGAAATAAATTATTCTAGATCATTTTTTGCCATGCCTACCATGCATTGGACATGAAAAATAAAACAAAGAAACAAACAGCTGAAACACTGCTGTAAACTTCAGTGGATATAGTACAAGTAAAATAGTGAATGGGGATTACGTCACGCATAGCGCAAGAACTCAATCCCATGACATCATGATTTTCATTTATAAAAAAGTAAATTCACGGACGCTGAACGATTGTCAAAATACATGCGAACAAGTCAAGAAAGGGGGGGGGGGTATTGTAAGATAATTGGTTATTATCACCAAGTGAATCGTCGGTATATTCCCCAAAACGACGCCTCAACTTCAATACACCATCTCGGAGACCAGGATGGTGGTAAATAGAGGATATCTACGCTGTTTTAGTGAATATCGGGAAATATCTCATGAGTGATAACCTGCAAGTATTATTTTTCACGAGCGCTAATTCCCGATATTCACTAAAGCAGCGTAGATTTTCTTTATATTATATGCTACGTGACATGTTACTGCGTAATATTCAGCGCAGTTCGACTGCAAACAGTTTCAGGACAATACAAAAAGCTGCTTATCGTTTCTTCAAGTTGACGTTCAAGGCGACGTCATGTTCTGAAGCGTAACGTCAATTAGGAAGCTACTGAAAAAATTAATCGTGCGGACCTGACCTGTGCAAGCGCTCGTGAAAAATAAAACTTTCAGGTCCAAAACCCTGGAGATAATTCCCGATACTAACTAAAATAGAGTAGATTTTCTTTTTTATTATATGTTACGAAACATTTTATTGCACAATATTCGGTCCAATTTGACCCCAAATGCGTACGTTTCAAAGCAATAACAAAGATCAGCTGATCGTTCCTTCAAGGTGACGTGATGCGGCGTAGCATGACGTCATTTAGGAAGCTACTGAAGGATATTCTTCGATATCCATCGAGTCGATGGATATCGAGAATTATATTTTAGATAATTTGCGATAATTTACAGGCTAGCATATAATTTTTTTTTTCATTAAACCAAACCAAATAATTAGAAAATCTTCTCAGATCTGTTTCTAGGGAGTTCAGGTAGCTTAACTATCTATTCTCACACTTCGTGGAATCTCTGCTTCCTACACTTATTTTTAATTTTGCGTTGAATTTTCTGTATAAATCTCTACTTTCCTCTCTTCTTCCACTCAATTCTCGCTTATTTCTGTCATTAATTCCTCGTATTTCAAACACTTTGCTTCAATCCTCTCCGTTATACCCGGTAACACCACGTTTCCTGATTGCGTTCGACTAGTAACCGATAAGGGTTTTGGTGTAAACAATTTGTTTGCGCACAGTAAAAACATATCAAGGGAATAACTCCAATTTGGTTCATACCGACCGAGATCGGTGTCATATCAGCCGAGTTTGAAAAGAAATCCCCCCATATAGATAGCCATATTGATACCTTATTTAGAAGTCTATGGTACGTTCGCCTTGGACTGGTCACTTTCCACGGGTGGGCAATATTTCCACTGACTCAGTAATCTTAAATCCCAAACACTAATTACAGGAATAAGCATTAAAAATTTAACTAATGAAGCACCGGGTACAACCCGGTGCTTCATTAATTAATTTTTTCCACATGATGATTGCTATTACCTGGTAAACGATTGCGGGGAAATCTCTATGACGGCATCAAAAGTAATTCAGGGGCACGATCAGCTATATCGAACAATTTTGTTGCCCATTTCTGAAAAAAAATTATTTTCTTATCGGAAAGAGCGTACAAAAGTTCTGTATATAACACAGGTATATACTACAAAATTAAACCTCAACGTAGGCAAGATAGTGATTCAAAATTTATAGCGAAATGAACATTGACACATTCCGATGACGTCATCTTATCAGTTTGCAATGTATTCGCATATCTTTTCGACGGGATTTTCGTGCAACCCGTACCACTCATAATGACGTTCATCCATAAAGTCATATAAAAGAGTCAAGTATCCTTTGGTTTTGCTGTCTGTGTTTTTATTTCTATTTTTTTCGACAAACGTTCGTCTGCTAATATTTCCGAAACGTGACACCATGTTGTTTGTTTACAGAAGAACGTGCGGTGATTGAATAGTCCTGTGCGCATTAAACATGCTAATGCTCACGTGGGTGGGGTGAGATAGCTGTCACGTGGGTGGGATGAGGCTGCCTATCTCTCTCAGCTGTCTCACACGACTTTATATATATCCCAGGACGTTAGTGGTGGGATAATTATCATCTCACACCCTCACCCACCAGCGATAATAATAATCTCATCATTTGACAGATACATGTAACTCTCGGCCATTCATTTTAAACGATTTATTCATATCTAGATAAATATACTGTGTGTAACTTTTAGTCTTTTTAATTTTTAGATAGCACAAGAAGAACTATATATATCCATCATATATCGGCCTGAAAATAGTGTTATCCAGTTTAGGCTGCCGTAAAATTTCGATTCAACTCTATTTGAGAACCGGTCGATTCAATTCGACTCGAACTGCAAATTTGGCTATTTTGCGAATCGCCGAGCATTTCGTGTGTGACGTTGATTGATATCCACATTTCTTACGAGACGACGTGAATTGTTACAGACACAGTGATCGGTAAAACAAATGAAGGCCTGTAGTTTCAAATTTGGGTTGTTGGGATCCCAGTGTGGCACAATTTCGAGTACGGTACGTGCCAATCCATTAACAAATATATATGAGAATACAGTCTAAAGTAAATGTGGTTAAAAATCAACCCAAATCAACTGGGTTGAGTGAATATGAACCCATCTGGGTTCATATTCACTCAACCCAGTTGATTTGGATTAATTTTCAATCCCACTGGTTTTGGAGTGTAGAAGTTGGAAAGCCATGCGTCAGGGCCACAACGTGCAGCTATCCACAAATAAATGTTCAAGAACATCAGGATTTGTTTTGATGCCTTGATGAGGTAGGTGGAATAATTTATCAGTCGAAACTTTAGCCATCGCAGTACAAATCAGATGTACACCCACCCCCTCCCCACAAGTTATGTTACAGACACATTGATCAGTCATTCAAATGGAGGTCTGTGGTTCTTAATTCGGGTTGTTGAGAGCCGAGTGTGACACAATTTCGAGTATGGTGCGTGTCACTTTGTTGTTATTTATTCATTGTATCGACAATGACCGGAGTGCCATAGTTACGTCTAGCTTCCCCCACCCCTCCCCAAAAACCAGCGTTATAAAAACGCATCTTAAGAATTTTGTAGCGTGATAGCCCTAGAGATCACTTTAGGGTTCTATGCTATGTGAAAGTTGCATTGGGCAAATGGTACTTTTTATTGATTGGTTGGGCGGGGCGACAATTTTAGGGGGAAGCGCGGTATTGCCCCAGGCGCCCTCGTGGCCACGCCACTAGTTTTACATCCACCAACCCCCAGCCCCAACCACCCAATAAGCCATCTTCGCGATGTACATGAGTACACTGCGTGGGAAGAGACATACCACTAACAGTCTGACAGAGTGGAGTTTCCTCACTGGGAAAGAATTTGACGCACATGCGCTTTTTCAACCAACTGACGATACCGTGTTGAATCCAGTGATTTATCGTCTCGCTACTTGCATGCACACCTTGCGCCTTTCAGTACTATATGAGTTTTTGTTTGGGTAGAAATCTTACTCAAGTAGTATTGAGCGAATCTCTACGCGCATATACATTAGTAGGTCGAGATAAAAAAATATTACTAAATCAAAACGGAATCCCCAACAACAAGGCACTTAACCCCAATTGTCCACATGGGGCACGATGACACCATGTACTAAGGCGTACTGCACGTCGATGGTGTGCATGTCTTCAACCAATCTAATCCTGTCTGTGCTGCAGTGCGGAGTTACGATGTTGGTGAGCTGGCAGCTGCTCGTCGTTGCTCGGTGGGTTCTCTTCTGGTACTCCGGCTTTCTCCACCCTTAAAACTGTCACGGTCACGACTAGTCATTGTGCATAAGTATATGACCTTAAACACCAATAAATAAATATAATAAATGATTGAGGAGCATAAAACTTGCAAATTACAGTAAAAACACAGAGCCACAGAAGACTATTAATAAGAGTTGGTAGGTGTGACACTGACACATATTCTCAATGACGGATTTTTTGTGAAGCGATTGCTTCTGATTAGGTCACCATAAAAAGCCATGCTTCGTTTTGTAACTTTTAATAAACGAAAATACCAATCAGCTTCCAGAGCTGTCTGATGCTTTTGTTTATTAAAAGTTCCAAAAGGAAAATTAGCTCTATTTTCCACTGATGTCATAGTTTTTTGGACCTTCCTCGCTCTCCAATAATTTAAAGGGGAATAACTTAATCAAAAATCGATGTTCATGACAATTTCAGTTAGGGAAGAATAATGTCAATCAGAGTATTGTGTATATTATGACCGACAAAAATTAACCCTTTGAATCCGAGCGGCCGCTTTTTCGGCCAGGAACATGATATGTCACCACGTCATTAAATAGGATGGCTGTTCATTAAATGAGCGGGGTAGACCAATCAATATTTTCAACGTGCAGCCCCGAGGCTGCACTTTGAAAATATTGATTGGTCTACCCCAAATAATGAAGATGGACTCTTCTAATTGCTGCCATTGCACTAGCAGGGAAGATACCACAAGAATTCAAGGTGTTAAAACTCTCACTGGACTACTCTGTGAACGTTCGAGATTCGATTCTGTTTAGAATTATTTCATTGATTCGATTCGATTCGAATCCATCTCGATTAATCGTACGAAATCGATTACCAAAGAGTTTTGGATTCTATAAATTTTATTTTTTTATTGTTGAGTTTCTGATGATAACTCGTCCTGCGGTTTCTGAGGAACTAGACTGACCGTACCACTCTAAATCGTTAAAACAAATTTAGTCGAAAAATTCCCACAGATGTCATATGAAGCGATAGTGGAAATCACGTTACGATTAGTTTGCTCAATGCATTATCCATGAAGCGATGTAGATGACGCTTTGTTGCACTAAAGGGACGATGCATGGCTTTTTTCGTTGACCACTTTGGTAATACCTGGTAAATTGCCGCTTGAATCTTGTCCCGTTGCTAAGCTAACAGCGAATGAATTGCCACCACTGAAATATTAAGAACAGAAAAGGTCAAAACGCATTGCGGTGGTAACCTATTCCAAGCGATAGCTTCACGTAACTTGAATATAGTCAGAACCCCATCTTTTATGGGTCAAGTACTGTTTTAATATCAAAGAAAGTATATTTAACATTGACTCATGCACTGATCCACGTGGAATTTCTAGACTGCCGATGGCCGTCGTGTGAGCATTAAATTAAACGAATTTACTTAATATTTTAGAAACATGTGATTGGTTCATTTATTTGTACTTCCGGTTCTATGGTACGATGTCGTTAAGTGTGTATATTGATACCGAGTTCACGGCGGAAAGAGAGAGGAAAAGAGAGAAAGAGAGGGCAAAAGGGTGGTTTTGAGGTACTTTAGATATTTTATTCCAGTCTTTGATAACCAGCGGAGCTGCATGAATAGTAAAGTCACACGTTTGAGAAGCTGCAAGATATCCATGGCGCTGATCCTCACGATTAAAGCCCAGGAAAATGGTGTAACCGACGTTAATAAAGTGATGTGTAGGTATGTGGATTGGACAGTTTGCCTTTTGTCATTCAATTTTTCCTTCTATCGCTAGCTGCGATGCGACATGTCTAGGCACTCTCCCAAAAAGTGTAACAAGGAAAGTACATATGAACACAATTTCCTGACCATAAACAAAAGAACTAATCTATCATTTCTACCAATGATGCGGTGTCAGTGTTCACGGTGGTCCGACATTTTTGGTGTCAAGTGGAATTTTTCTACGATTCCAAAATGAAGTATTTGGTGCCAAATGGAATTTGTTTGTAAATGAGAACAAATTCGCTAGTTATCGAATGTCGAATGCAACAAGATAAAGCATTGCAGATGACGTCATCTTGCAGTCAAACTACGGCATTTTAATTTACTTTTATTACCTGGTTCTTTTAAATATTTACGTTTAAAAGAAACTCAAATCATGAAAATAGACATAATAAATAAAAAAACATTAATAAATAAACTATAAAGGCTATTTTTTTTTAAAATTCCATAATTCCATAAATAAACATACGGTACGGAAGTGGTACCCCTAAACCAGACGGCCGCAAAGAGCTTGGAAATCCTGCAGAATGATGCAGGCCGATGGATAACGGGATCGAGTAATGCCGCAGCGCTAGAAGCAATCAGGGGTGAGCTTGGGTGGATGAGGATCAAGGGCAGGATAGACCTGTTGAAGCTCGGTTATCTTAATTATTTGGTAAATCACCCCGACAGCCGATGGTGTAAAGTAATGTTCCTGAGAATTTTCAACTCAAATATTAAAACGGGGTGGATGGTCCAAGTGAGGGAGCTAGTAGAGAACTACTCATTGGGGATCTCGGACCTGGACGTTGGGGCAAACCAGGGTAAAAACATCGTCAGAGAAAGGGTCATGGAGGATTGTAACCGTAATTGGCGAGAGGGGGGTCAAATCAAAGAGGTCTTTGGGTGGCCTGCGTGATAAAGAGAAGCCAGGTTTTGAAGAGTACTTTGATGGCACCTTTGGGGGGGGGGGGGTCACTGTTGTTCAAGCCGAGGTCGCGATCCCTAGAGCTGAGGGGAAAAATTGGGAAAGACGGTGAAAGGGAGTGCCAGATGTGTAACTTGGACATGGTGGAGACCCTGGAACACTTTCTTCTAGAATGCCCAAAGTATCAGCCTAAAAGAATGAGATTCACTGGGAGTATAATGGGGAAGTGGGATGGGAGAATGAAGGACATGTGGTTAGGGGGAGACTCAAAGGAGAGGGTTAATATTCTAATCGGAGAGACTGGGAAGAATGGGACAAGGGATATCATAAGCAGTTCGTCTCCGAGTGTTGGGAGGAGAGGAGAAGCGTGGGAATAGGGAGGCAGTTGGGAGTACAGGGGTAACCATGGCCTTCTCGTCCGAGAACCGCGACAAATCAGCGGCTGGCCAAAGTGTTATTATTATTATTAATAGCAGCAAATAATGTATTAGCTTTCAGAAGGGTTATAAAAAAAGACTGAGCAGGAAAAACATCAAGGAGCAAAGAAATGTTTTCAAAAGAATCAGATTAAACGGATATACTGGAGAGTACAAACACGTGTGAATTCTGTCTTACCTGTGTTACCGATAGATTACATGGTAGGTGCGAATTGTATCTCGCCACACGCTAAAAACTAAAGTGTTAAAAACTACACTTGAAGTGCTGTATTTAACACTTACTAAGTGCTGAACTAGCACTTTGTTCAAGTGTAGATATCCCAGAACTTGACAGGTGTTACATTAATACCACTTGACAAGTGTAATGACGCGACACTTAAAAAGAAACAACGCAGATGACGCGGATCAGGCTCGAACTATCGAGCCTGATCCGCGTCATCTGCGTTGTGTCCTTTTAATTATGTACCCACTAAGCGCAAATCAAATTATGGACGATTCTGGAAGAACCACCAATGCTAGACACATGGGAAGTGCCATCCATTCAAGTTTCAGATGTCTGACGATTGTAATGTCTAAGTGCTTAAAGCATTGCACTTTGAGTGTTAAAATCAAACCCTAAGAGTTAGAATGGGTTTACCACCTTGAAAGTGTCAGTTTTAACACTTAAGTTTTTAGTGTGCAGACAGCGGTTTATGGAAAACGACGCGCTGAAATAATAAACCACCCCTTTGAGACCTACCAATAAAAATATTTTGGGTGTCAAAATCCGAATTATGGGAACAAAACGCCACGTAAGAACGCATCTGATTGGACGTTACAGGTGTTGGTGACGTAATGGGATGAACGACATGCTTCGACGCAAAACGGTGTGAAGCAAGTAATTAATAAGAACGTCGAAGGTGACATTTGTTTTTAAAATATCAGCTTCATTTACTTAATATAAGTTTATTCGTGGCATATACAGATTATCGACTTTGGCGTTCAAGACTTCGTTAATGATCAGCAATTTCCGTGAGTAATGAGTAATCGCAGAGACTTTTCCGTAGTGTGTATACAAACGAACGTTGTCGAGTACGTGACAACGTTCGTTTGTGTACACACTAGGAATAGTTTGAGAATACTGCTTTCCAATTCCTAAGTTTTGATCCCATATTCGGTGAAATAATGGCCGCGGATAACCGGATATTATCCGGTTATAGCTCTCAGTTAGTCGGTTACGAAAATGAGCTAACCGTTTCAGCCCTACCAAAAGTGTCGTTAAATCACAATCAATAAATAAATAAATTTATTACTTCAATTATATTCTAAAAATGCTCTTTTGATTTATATTACAATTTGGTGGAAACCTCTTACAAACTGAACTTTAATAATTTAGTTATAAAGCACTGTTTACATAATGATTCCCCAAGAATGAAGATAGTTTTATTAATCTCGGTTTATTTCCTAAACGTCCCTATAGCAAATTCACTCGACAGGAATTAGTTAGAAGGAAATCAATAGATCCAGATTATCATGATAATGTGCATATCCTGTGATTTGTATCAGATTCGAGGTGGTGTCCAGACTGGGATCTCAACGAGCCGTCGGACATTCCAAGGCCATCATCAAAATACAGCACAATATTTATGCCGTTTTCTGGGATATATTCCTAGAAAGAAACATGACGACGTAAGTTACCCTTGACCCTACTAGTCACAGCAGATAATCTGATACTGTCAAAATAAGTGACTTGAGTCAAAATCAATTCTACGGAGTCGCACAAAAAACATTTGCCTAACAACAATTGAAAAGCAAAGTACTTAAAGATATTACGGCTTCGATCCGGAGAAGACTGGTGACTCCCGATTTAGTGCCGGCGAGAGGGCACTGTTTCCTCCAGTGGCCGAACTGGTGGCAGTTGTAAAAGACAGCATATGGAGTGGTATTTTTGCTGTTTAAAGCTCCGAACAAACTTTTGCGGGAAAGACATAGAAGAAAAAGATTGACCATCCACAAAAATGCAAGAGAATGAGAAGAAGCTGTAGATGCCGAGGTGTTGAACGTCTTGTAAGGCTGTGTGCGTCGTTTATCTTTGCTGGATTTGAAAGCACGGTTTTCTGCTTCACGTAAACGTTTCTCATTCATATTCGTGAACTGTTTTCCACCCTGCAGGGGATTCGAATAAATTGATTGCGTCTTTTATCTTTCACGATTACTCCAAAAAGCACATTAACAGTAAAGGCCATTTTATACTGGAGGCGAACGCGAACGCGACCACTGCGAATTTCCGCGCGACTTTCCACGCGAATTATCGTTCATACTGAAGGCGGTGATTCGCGCGAAAATTCGCAGTGTTAACCGTGTACCTAACACGAAAAGCAGACGACACTTGCAAATAAAATTCTTGAGGCACTCATTTTTTTTCTGTCAAAAACGTAGCTTATGACTCCTCACTGGAACGAGCTCGAACGAGGGCGGTTTTGGTCGTTACCTTGGTAAAGGGTTAATAAGCAATCCTTCAGATAGGTCCGAGTACGCCTTTTGACCTCGTCATCTGATTGGCTGAATAGAATTGTTCGCGCGAACAATTCCCCAAAAAATCGCACTGGGGCAATTTCCATGGTTTTCAGCGCGAACAAAAAATGGGCTGAGTTCGCCCTTAGTATGAACGCCTCCATTAAAATTGGTGTTAATAAAACAAATGTGACTACCGCAAAAATGGCCTTAACCGCGTCCTCACTAGGAATCCTATTTTGTAGTTGTGTCAAATCCTCAAGAATATCAGAATTGAAAGAAAACTGAATTTGCTTGCCTTCGCCCCAAAGGCTAACAGAAGACTTTTCAGAAGATTTAACATACAAATCGTTGGAAAAGTCGGAGATTTAACTGCTGAAAATTTGTTATCAAATACGATCCAACTGAACTGAAAGCATCAGCTATATTGACAGCGGCAGATGATATAGTTTTAGTCGTCGGAAATGAAGAAACCACAGGAGCAGCCGGAAAATTTCCACAAGAACTGGGGTATGACATAATATTGAAGTGTCCCTGCCAGTGTGCTGACCGGGCGTCCAATAAAGAGAAGGTACTTTTCTAAACCCAGCTTGCGTTACAACACAAGCTTCACGCTTTGACCAACCATCATTGAAACAGCGAGCCACACAATACCCTCACTGATAATTATCTGAATAGCAACCATTCCACCGGACTGTTAACAACAGGTGAACATACATGTACCCGCACAAGCATGTTAACCCTCCTGTTATAAATAAATGAATTCTACATGGCGATCCTGTGCATCACTTATGCAATCACACTTTTATAGGTTGGGTGACATTTCCTCACCTTCGGAATAGTCCAACATTTTGAATAGACGTAAACATTAATCTGTAATATCATGGTCAATTCGAGTTTCACTTTGGCCATATGAACCTAGTATAATAGTTTGAGGGGATATATTGATCGAGATATTACATTTTTCCTTTTAGTGTTTCTGATGACCTCAATAAGATTGTTCTGGAGATAGAACAGTTGTGAAATAAATGCAGGACGGTTTATTTTGCTTCATTGCAAAACGTACACAGTTCTGTCTCTACCAATTTGATTTTGTACAGCTTAGAATTGTTATATAAGACCTTTGAAAAGTTTAATAGTTTATATTGGAAGGATTGCAGGTATGTGTTGTCCAAGATCTTGAATGATCTACTGTATATCAACCTCCAGTCCCCGGGCTGAAGGCTGACATTCAAGAGATTATTCCATTTTTCTTGAGCTTCATGTGGCGTTTTTTCTACAAATTCAAGAAACTTGTGATAAAACATTTTGCCTGCTTTGTTATCACTATTTAATAATTCAAAGTTTTTGTGGATGGCAATATGCAGCTTCTGGTTTTGCTTTATTACACTTTTTCCATTTTTTTGGCAGGGAATTGATAACTATCTGAAAGCCTGTAAATGGAGTACGAATGTTATATTTGTCCGAGAAGTCCTGATGAGTAAGAAATATCTTATTTTCACTCAATAGATCCTTAATGAAATAAATAGACAGAACGCGGTGTGTGTTTGTATCGGTGGGTGTTTTACATAACGAGTTGGAATGGCGTAGTCATATTTCGCTCAAGCTAAATATGATTACGCCATTCCAACGAGTTATATAAAACACCCACCGACACAAACACACATCGCGTTCTGTGTTTATTACACGCCCCATGCATTACAATACATTCAAATAAACACATTTTAATTCCGATGTTTAAACCCAAAGGTGGAGAGTCTGTTTGTTTCAACTGAAGTTGTACTGAACAAACGGATCGATAAAAAATCAAAACAACCTTTTCGGAACCAGTGTTTGTTGAAAATTCGTATTGCTGTTTCTCTTCGACTGGTGCCCATGCGCGCCTAACCATTTGGTGGCTATTACTGTTAGTGAAAATATATAAGTACAAATTTGTGCAGATTTACACAACAGTCAGGAATAACATTTTTAAAAGAAGTTGGAAGCATGTCAAGATGTACGAAGATTTACCCAAATAAAGTTGACCAATTTAGATATAACGGATTCACAAAACCAGACGGCCACGGGACTGGGTTAATGTTCTGGTTGGAAATGATTGGGTTTTTTTTTTAAATATTATCTCATTGTTGGTTAACTAATTTTTTGTGAACCGACTTTATTTTGCGTTGGACGTTTTCATTTTCACCCTATGCGACAGGCTGTCGATAATTGTATAACGAAATTTGGAAACTTTTCGAAGCGTAACTAATGACTCGATGGGAAAGGAACTCGTATGAACGGTGCTGGGAAAAAAGTTCCGGCTTGTACATCACCCATTGAATACAGAATCATTTATGTCATACCGGCTATTTCGTTAAATACAAGGGTTTAAAGTTGAATGGATGTGTAATAAACTCCCTTTCTACACCATAATTTATTAAAACAAAAAACACCTTTTTGTTGACTTTTATTTTAATGTTGTAGAAACGAGGTTGGTAGAGGATGTCCGCCTGGGTTGTGGCAGTAGCGTAATCTTTAATAATAAATGAATAAATAAATATCCACCTTATCCTTAATTATTGGCATCATTAACTGGTAGAGTGCTGGAAGCCCATATTTGGGCTTTATTCTGAAGTGCAGATACTGCAACTTAGAGGCTTCAAATTCAGTGGCTGTGCTTCATATTATCGTTGAAGTGATATTATTTAGTCTGTTAGGTTTTGCCTTGTTACAATTTATAGGAGAGTGCCCACAGGCACTCTCCTATAAATTGTAACAAGGCAAAGACATGTGAACAAATTTTGGTGACCAAAAATAATTTAGCACTCTACCAGTTAATTCCTCGCCATACAAAAACTCTACGTCAAACCGGTAACGCCAATTTTCCAGATTGCGGTCTACGAATAGTAGTGAACGATTTCGATATAAATCTACTTCGCTGCGCCTAATGAGGAATTATAAGGAATTATGGGGAATAGCTCTGGCTCAGTTCATATTAACCGAGTTTGAAGTCCAATCTGCCAAGTTTGATAACGGGAAAGAAAGTCATATTTAATAAATAACAAGGTATAACTAATATTATTACCCTTTTAAAATTATACAAGCTTCCTGATTGGTCAGTAACCAATGCATCCAGTGAGGTACATTTAACTCAAATGGGGTGTACGAAGTTCAACAGGGTGTATGAGAATATCACGTGGCATCTAAAGGGGATGTACAGACATTTTCGCCAGCAATAATAACCATTCATACTCACAAACAAAAAGAGAACAATATTGTTTCATGAGAATATTCCGAAAACTTTAAACAAAAAATATGTACATACCCCCAAAGTCCGATTTTACTGTCGAGAAGAGGGATTCTGTTGTGGTGTTTCTACATTACAGATCGTTGCGAATTCTAAAAACATGCAATCTCGTTTTATGAGTTGTCTCTTCCGTGAAACTTTCTGAAGCACTTGTACTAGTTTGAGTATAGTAGTCTCGATTCTCCAAGACGCACAATGCACCACTGTATGCATGGAATAAAACACTAATAATCAATTTGTGCCACACAATAATAACGACGCGTCATTTCCCAATGTCCATGAATAGAAGACTCCCAAATGTTTGAGTTCAATCGAAGGGAAATAACTCCAAATCAAATAAACAATTTTGGTCTGCTTGTCTGAATCATTTTTCAGCAGAAATAGTTGCAGTTTACCGGTTGACATGTTCATCTTGTTTCAGGCTTCAACTATTCCTTTCCAGTTTATCGGTTGACATTTTCAAGTTGTGTTAGGTTTCAACTATTCTTTTCCGAAGTTTTATCGTTCTTGTTGAATAATAAAGAAACGTGTTTCTTTCAGTTTCTCAATTTTTTAACAAGGTTTTCGTCACTAGAATGCCGTTTTGTGGTTTATATAACAAACCAAAACTCGATACACTCAAGAGGCAGGGTGATAAATTCTTTACATGGTGACTAAGCAGGGTGTACGGGACTGTACTACCCTTCTGAGATTCGTATTTCCTTCGGCTTTCAGCCTCAGGAAATACGGATCTCTGAAGGGTAGCACAGTACCGCCGTCCACCCTGCTGAAACGCCGTGTAACTAATAATGTATGTCTTCTATTTTTTTTTCAGTTCCTTTGGTGGAATAAAAAAGTGTTATAGAGATGTGTACAGATCATGTGATCAACAAGCGATAGATGTCATTATAACCCTGGTTGATGCTTTATCGCCAAAGGTTTGTCACAGCTACCAGTCCTGTAGTATTTGTGAAGAAAAACCCAGCAAACCTGATAAATCTCACAAACCTTACAAATTCCCAGGCTCGTTAATATCAGCAGACTGCCAGGAACAGATCGAAAGATGCCAGTCCGCGGGAGGAATCAGTGACGTAATGTCAGGATCGGGAACAATGAATGTGCAAGATGTTTGTGGGTAAGATATTTCATGTAATATATACATTATTATTCTTACGGAGATGATATACTCAACGTTTAGTCCCAATAAAGCAATTTAAACGAAAATTGAGGAAACAGCGAACCAACAGAAACACAGGGGCGAAACATTCAAAGCGAAGTTTGAAAACTGAAAAACAGACCCGATATTTACCGCCTTTAAGTCAGGAATAAAGGCTTAAAATGTCTGCAGACAGCTGCTTGTTCTTATGGGACTAACTTTGCTGGGCATTTTAAATATTTAATAATTTACATAAAGATTTACTAGTTGACTCCATTTTCTGGAAACTGTTTCCATTTTCGAGTGTACGACAGCGAGGAACAAGACGTGTGGGGTTGTTAATGAAATGTTTAACTCATTAACCGCCCGACACATCACGTGACTTTTTAAGTTGAGCGTTACGTTCTTGTAATGCCCTTGAAACTTTGTTCATGTACCAGGGAACGCCCTTTAAAGTGGTAATAATACTCTTTATTGACACCCTGGAAGCACGGTGGCGCAGTATTTACGCAATTGGACTTTAAACCGAAAAATATACCTTTCCATCCCGCCAGGGGTAACTGCGTTATGTCATTTCGGCATGGTACCTAATCCTAAATGCCCACATTGAAACACTGTTGCGCTGTGTTAAGACGTTCTGAACGTCGATGGTGCGCTTGTCTTCAACCAATGCTAAACCTGCATGTCGGGCATTTATTTATCGTTGCTAGGTAATTCTCCCCAGTTTCTCCGGCTTCTCTCACACGTGAAACAGTCCGACACAAGGTGACCCTGGCTGTCAAAAGTGTCGTTAAGACCCACGAGAAATACAGACACTCTTTCGTGCGTTTCTCGAATTTGAGATCTACCGATCACCGATTCATTCCTGGTTTCAAATTTCTTGAATCAAACATTCGTTTTTATTTTTCCTCAGAAATGGAAAGTTCAACACAATGATAACGTGCATGAAAAGAGTATTACGACAATGTGATTTGTCCAGTATGTACGACATCCCCGGCATGGCGAGAGCCGCTAAATCGTTCTGTGACAACAAACATGGTAAGCGTTTATTGTAAGCTTCTCTTAGATGCATTTTGCAATGCCACTTAAATGCGATGTTAAGAGACGACAGCCAAGATGGAAAGTGTGACCACCCCCACCCCTCCAAAATAAGTTTTCAGTCGAGAAATTTTTACCCGGATTGGAGTCTTAGTTATCTATTCGATCTCGCTAGTAATCGTGTTCTTTCTTACAAGTATACTTATGGGAGTCCGAAGTACCCGCAAAAATGTGTAACACCCCCACCTTCCCAGTTTTTTCTCCAATCTGGACATTTTTATTTGGATTGGAGGAGAGGATATTGAGCTGCTCTAGCTAATAACCATTTCTTACAAGATTTATTTATTTATTTATTTATTTATTTATTTATTTATTTATTTATATTTATTTAATTATTTATATATTTATTTATTTATTTATTGTGGTTTTAACGACACTTTTGACAGCCAGGGTCACCTCGTGTTGGACAGTTTTACAGGTGGTGGAAGCTGGAGTACCATGAGAGAACCACCGAGCAATGGCGAGCAACTGTCAGACTCCCCAACGTACTAACTTCACACAAGCAGGATAAGCATTGGTTGAAGATAAGTGCACCATCGACGTGCATTACGCTTTAGTACACAACATCACCGTGCCCCCACGTGGACAGTCTGGATTAAGTGTCTTGCCCAAAGACACAACGCGATTGTCGTAGGCGGGATACGAACAGAGGGCCTATCGGCTTGCATCTTTACCTACTGGACCATTGCGCCCCCTTCTTACAAGATTACAATATCGGTGAAGCCCTGAGCCCCGTTTAAAAGGTTAACTTGGTTCTGGCTTGTGAATACAACTATGGCCCATCCCGGCCATTTTCATTTTCAGAGATATAGACCTCCCAATGATAGCCCGATTCGCTCACTTTCTTAGTTTACGGGGTAAAAAATGAATGGTAGAATCGGGAAGTTCCAAACAAATTGCTATGCGGCAAGTTCAGATGTTTTGAATTATAGTTCGTTCCGTTAACTTTGTAGATATTGCGACAACTTATAGTAAGTTCAGGATTTTACCGTCAGGATAATAAACAATTACATTACATGGAGGGCCAGTTCGTTCCATGTCAATGTGTTCTATGTGCCAGTAGGCTGCCCGTAGGCACATAGAACACATTGGAACTCGGTGGACGAGTCGTTCTTAGCTTAACACGCCCACTGGTGTCCATATCACTGGATTGCTAGACCGGTAGCGACAATTGTGGCAACGGAATATACCCCCTCCTCCATCAAGATGGCGTCGGGTCAATCAGCAATAATTTCTCCTATCTATGGCGTTTGATGTCACAAAAGTTGAAACGCGGTGACTGTGGTCACAACGAAATGACGCTGACGTCATCAAGCATCAAGGAGAGCCTAGAAATTAAAGATAATTGAAAATTATAATTACAAGAAACTAAATTGAAATTTCAAATTAATAAAATGTAATTACAATTTAGTTAATTGTATGACAATTTAGTAAACTGTAGCTACATTATAAATTAGTACATTGTAGTAATAAGTTAGTGAACTGAAATTACAAGTTACAGTAAAGTAGCCGTGGAATGGTCAAAATCCTAAAGATTTTTTACATTAAAAGGTGAGTGATAAAAGACCAGGGGGTAAGATTTTCTAATTTTTGAAAGAATGAAAACTTGCAAATTACTGTAAAAACACTGCTTTATTAGTTTTTGACCTACTCTATTCAACTTTGATCTGTTTTATTCATCTTTGATCTGCTCTAATCGACTTTGACTGGAGAAATAATGAATTACCCTCGTCCTTCGACGATATCATTAGAATTGCGAAAAATCCCTCCGGTATGACTTTTCGACAAAAGGGTCTCCTTCGTGTAGAGAAAACACGAACAAAAGCTTTAGATAATTTCCCGGTACACAATCTTCCGACAATCTGGAATGCGCTAGACATTGAAACAAGGAAAATATATAACAGAAAACTTTTATGAATACATTGGCCACCACCTTTGTTTCGTCATACCTAGTGATTGCTAGTTGTAATAATCATTACTGCCCCGATTGTGTACCATGAAAGTCGTATAATTGACAATAGCACTATATTTCCACAAAAGGAAAACCCGATCTTTTACTTGTTGGGGTCATGACATAGCCATAGTTGTTGAAAGTAGCATTAAGCACCAAAAATAAGTAAATAAGCTCATGACCACGCCTCCAATCACACTTAACCCTTTGAACTATAGTGTTATCTTCCATGCCAGTTCCACGCCAGTTCAATGGCAGCAATTAGAAGAATCCATATTCATTAGTTGGAGTAGACCAATCAATCAAGGCCGCACGTTGAAAATATTGACTGGTCTACCCCACACATTTATTGAACAACCATCCTATTCAGTGACTTTATGACGTGTTAAGTTCCTGGCCAGACAGCGATCGCAGGGATCCAAAGGGTTAAGAACACATTTCTCTTTATTAATATGCAAAATGAAGCAGTGTACATGGGCACAGCTTTGAAACCATCTGACCACTCGCTGATATTTCCAAGGATAGACAGTAACAACTGACCCATTCACAAAAGTGGCTTTTCTCACCCCCACCCCGACCTCACGGTTGTCCTATTCCATGTTATTGAATATTCCCTACAGTTATTTTCAATTTCTTGTATTGATTTCACATATCTTTCTGCTCTAGGGGTTGACAGGTAGACAGCCAATCTGACTATGTCATCCCCTACAGTATACTTCTCTTATTTCTGCATTATGTTAAAATTTGTATTATGAAATGATGTGATATATTTTGTATACTGTAAATTAAAAATCAATCAATCAATCAAACAATCAGTCAATCAATCAGTCAATCAATCAATCAATCAATCAATCAATCATTAGTCAATCATTCAATCAATCAAACAACAATTTTCTAAAGAAAAAGTTAAAGTGGACAGCTAGTATTGGTAGGTGTGAAACTGATAGGTTTTCTTAAAGATGGATTGCAACTTCTATTTAGCTTGCCATAGAAAGCCAAGTTTCTTTTTGTTACTTCTAGTAACCCAAAACAACCGTCATCTCCGATAGCTGTCTGTTGTTTTTTGTTTATTAAGAATAACAAACATAAACTTTACTTTATTTACTACAGATGCCGTGGATGTTTCGTCTGCCATTACTTGCTTCTTATTTACATCCTCGTCACTCGTTTAATAACTTGAAGGGAGATAACTTTAGCGAAGGTCGATTTTCGTGATGATAAAAGTCAGCAATGCTTTATGCATTCCACTCCCAACGCTCTTCATTTGGTAGATGAGTTATTCTGTTCACCTTTTATCTTCATAGCCACATGTTTAAAAAAATAACCCAGTTTTCCTAACAAACCCTCCAGGCTACCACCCCAAGTTATTATTTTTTATACTTGAGATGCAATGATGAAAAAATAAACAGAGAAGGCGGAAGCTCTAAAAAAAGTGTGTGTGGAGGGTCAACCTTTCTGGGTACAGGAAGGGTGTAGGATGGAAAAAATTTTTTTTTTCGGAGGGGAGGGGGGCTGTCATTGGCGGTGGGACGGTGCATTCATGTGCAAAAATATATAACTTATATACGCTATTCCTCACCCTTGAACTCACTCTATTTAACCCTTTACCCAACGTAACGGCCAAAACCGGCCAGCGCTATTCTCAAAAATCGCCTATTAATTTTAATTATTTTTTCATTTTTTGTCTCAAAAACATAGGTTATGACCCCTCATTGGAACGAGCTCGTCGAGCTCGTTCCAATGAGGGGTCATAACCTATGTTTTTGAGACAAAAAATAAAAACAAATAGTTATTCAAGAATTTTTTTGCAAGTGTCGTCTGCTTTTCATGTTAGGTAAAGGGTTAAGACACTAACCTCAGCGTATTTATTTTGTTTTGTTTTTACTTAACCCTTAGAACTCTGGTGGTATCTTCCATATCAATTCAATGGCAGCAATTGGAAGAGTCCATATTCATTATTTGTGGGCAGACCAATTAATATTTTGAACGTGCAGCCTCATGGCTGCACGTTGAAAATATTGATTGGTCTTCCCCACACATTCGTTACCAGCTATCATACTTAATGAATTTATAAAGTATCATGTTTCTGAAACGGAAAAGTGACCTCTCGGGTTGAAAGGGTTAACCCTTTACCTAACATGAAAAGCAGACGACACTTGCCAAAAAAATTCTTGAATAACTATTTTTTTTCATTTTTTGTCTCAAAAACATAGGTTATGACCCCTCATTGGAACGAGCTCGACGAGCTCGTTCCAATGAGGGGTCATAACCTATGTTTTTGAGACAAAAAATGAAAAAATAATTAAAATTAATAGGCGATTTTTGAGAATAGCGCTGGCCGGTTTTGGCCGTTACGTTGGGTAAAGGGTTAATCATAACTTTGAAACCGTCCTTTGAAATATTAAGCTCTATTGTGAGCTTTCTATTTTTATTCAATAAAATCTTGAAAATCATTGTGGTCATATATGTATAGGTGATGTGTAATGACCATAGGGGTTGTGCACCTTATGTCGGAAAATGCCGTTTGGTTACCTATAATTGGTGAAAAAGTGTAGGGCACTTGACCTGTGCGCCCCCCCCCCCCCCCCACCTCTGGCTCCGCCGCCCCTGAAAATATAAAATACAATACACGTTTCTGTTGCAGTTTTTATTGACCAAGAAGGTTGCATTACAAATACAACGACGACTTTTACGAACTGTTCAATGTCCACGATGACTGATTTCCGGGAGTATGTCGAGAACCATGACGATGTCGACGACAAGGAAGTAATGTGCAGGTATGTAAAGTAAAGCATTTAGCCCTTAACTTAAGGCTAAATTCAAGTGCGCCCATCTTAAAGACAACATTCATGTTTTACTTTTTTTTCTTTGTCTCAGAAACATAGCTTTTTGTCCTTCATTGATAAGAACTCGTCCCAAAGAAGGGTCAAAAGCTATCTTTTTTTAGGCAAAACCATGGAAAGTTTTAGATTTTTAAGAATGTTTTTGCAAGACCGTAGTGTCGACTTCTATCCGTGTTTAGTAAAACGTTTGCCTCTCTGTACATGCATAGTCTATCGATAAGGAGCGATGAGGTTAGCTTTTGAACCCTTCATTGGCACGAGCTCGTTGAGCTCGTGCCAATGAGGGCATCATAAGCTAACTTTCTGAGGCAAAACCATTGAATGTTTAATTTTTCCAGAATTGTTTTTGCCAGACTTCAGTGTCATCTGCTGTCCGTGTTGAGTAAAGGATTTCTCTCTGTACTGGTATGATCTACCTTGACACGAGTGTGATTTTCTTTTCGTTGAGTAAAGGATTTCTCTTTGTACTGGTATGGTCTACCTTGACACGAGTGTGATTTTCTTTTCGTTGAGTAAAGGATTTCTCTCTGTACTGGTATGGTCTACCTTGACACGAGTGTGATTTTCTTTTCACGGCTATCAGTAGTACTACTATTTACATTACCGCAAAGACAACAGCAACAACAAAACTATTACTTTATCTATTGTGTATACAGTTATCCATTTATGTTGCTGTAAAGCCCCTTGTTACGAAGTCGGATAAAACGAATAATCGGTTATAACGATTTTTTTTTAAAATATCCCAGCTTTGGTAGAGACTGTACATGTGAGGGGGGAAGCGGATATTTATCTTACAATGCGTATGTATTGGGTTTGTAATTTCTCAAATACCGCGAGTCACAGGGGACCCCGATGTAAAAGCTGTGTCTTGCTTATGCACAATACAGCCACAGGCTTAGTTACGATTAATTTTATTTACGTTACTGTTTATAGAACAATACAAGACTTCGAAACGCGTTTGCGATCGAACCCTTATGTTTCTTCATTACCCTATTAAAAATATACAAGCCTCCTGATTGGTCAGTGGCCAATGTATCCAGTGCGGTACATTTAACTCCAACGGGGTGTACGAGGTTCAACGCGATGGATGAGAATATTACGTGACATCTAAACGGGGTGTACAGACATTCTGTTGTACACTTCGTCGATTCCCTTTCACCCAGCCTACGGTATTTTCAACTCAAATGCAAAGACAGGGTGGATGGTCCAAGTGAGGGAGCTAATAGAGAAATATTCATGGGAGATCTCGGACCTAGACATAGGGGCAAACCAGGGTAAAACAATCGTCAGAGAAAGGGTCATGGAGGATGGTAACCCTAATTGGCGAGAGGGAGTCAGACCAAAGAGGTCTCTGGGTGGCCTGCGTGATAAAGAGAAGCCTAGTTTTGAAGTGTACCTTGATGTCACCTTTTAGGGGTCACTGTTGTTCAAGCTGAGGTCGCGGTCCCCGGAGCTGAGGGGAAAATTGGGAAAACAGTGAAAAGATTGCCAGATGTGTAATTTAGGCGTGGAGGAGACCCTGGAACACTTTCTACTAGAATTCCCAAAATACCAGTCTAAAAGAATAAGATTCACTGGGAGTATAACGAGGAAGTGGGATGAGAGAATGAAGGACATGTTGTTAGTGAGAGACTCAAAGGAGAGGGTTCATATGCTAATCGGAGAGATTGGGGAGAATGGGGCAAGGGTTGTTATCAAGCAGTTCGTCTCCCGAGTGTTGTGAGGAGGGAAGAAGTGTGGGAACGGGGAGGCAGATGGGAGTACAGTGGTAACCAAGGCCTTCTCACCCGAGAACCGCGACAAATCAGTGAGCGGCCAAAGTGTTATTATTATTACCCATCGCCTCGAAAATTTACGACAGTAATAATTAACATTCAGACTCACAAACAAAATGAGAACACTATTGTTTGTGAGAATACTCCTTACACTTGAAATAAAACGTGTACATACCCTCAACGTCTGATTTTACTGTCGAGAAGAGAGATACTGTTGTGGTGTTTCTACACTACAGACCGTTACGGATTCGAAAAACATGTAATCTCCTCATATAAACTGTCTCTTCTGTGAACTTATTAAAACACTTGTACAAGTGTGAATATAGTGTCCCCATTCTACAAGACTCTCAATGCACCACTCCAAAGGTTTAGGAGATGAACTCCTGCGTAGCGAGGAGGGGGTAGCAGTTGGGGACTTGAAGATCCCAGGGCTATTTTTTGCAGACGATATGGTTCTAGTGTCAGAAAGCGAAGAGGGGCTAACGAAAATGCTGGGAATTGTTGGGAAATATGGGAGCAAATGGAGACTCGAACTTAATGAAAGCAAGAGCAAAGTTATACCTGTGGGCCGCAAAGTGGACCCCACTCGAAGGTGGAGAGTGGGTGAGTTCTGCATTCCGGAAGGGAGCAGCAAACTTCTCAGTGTGGGAGAGACGGGTGATTACGAGTATTTGGGGGTAAATATAAACATTACAGGAAGAGGCATCTACCGGAACCACACAAATAAATTGATTCTGAAGGGAAGCGAATCCTTAACCAAATGAAACTTATAGGGATAAACAGTTTCAATAAGGTTTTCGTTGGAAAAACCATTTGGGAAATGGTGGGGCTGCCAAGTATAACATACGGTACGGAAGTGGTACCCCTAAACCAGACGGCCGTAAAGAGCTTGGAAATCCTGCAGAACGATGCAGGCCGATGGATAACGGGGTCGAGTAATGCCGCAGCGCTAGAAGCAATCAGGGGTGAGCTTGGGTGGATGAGGATCAAGGACAGGATAGACCTGTTGAAGCTCGGTTATCTTAATTATTTGGTAAATCTCCCCGACAGCCGATGGTGTAAAGTAATGTTCCTGAGGATTTTCAACTCAAATATCAAAACGGGGTGGATGGTCCAAGTGAGGGAGCTAGTAGAGAACTACTCATTGGAGATCTCGGACCTGGACGTTGGGGCAAACCAGGGTAAAAAAATCGTAAG
This sequence comes from Pictodentalium vernedei, assembly GCA_031216915.1. Lineage (NCBI taxonomy): Eukaryota > Metazoa > Mollusca > Scaphopoda > Dentaliida > Dentaliidae > Pictodentalium > Pictodentalium vernedei. Next base: position 298,367,839 of record CM062288.1, read on the forward strand.
AGAAAGGGTCATGAAGGATTGTAACCGTAATTGGCGAGAGGGGTCAAATCAAAGAGGTGTTTGGGTGGCCTGCGTGATAAAGAGAAGCCAGGTTTTAAAGAGTACCTTGATGGCACCTTTGGGGGGTCACTGTTGTTCAAGCTGAGGTCGCGATCCCTGGAGCTGAGGGGAAAAAATGGGAAAGACGGTGAAAGGGAATGCCAGATGTGTAACTTGGACATGGTGGAGACCCTGGAACACTTTCTTCTAGAATGCCCAAAGTATCAGCCTAAAAGAATGAGATTCACTGGGAGTATAATGGGGAAGTGGGATGGGAGAATGAAGGACATGTGGTTAGGGGAGACTCAAAGGAGAGGGTTAATATGCTAATCGGAGAGATTGGGAAGAATGGGACAAGGGATATCATCAAGCAGTTCGTCTCCGAGTGTTGGGAGGAGAGGAGAAGCGTGGGAATAGGGAGGCAGTTGGGAGTACAGGGGTAACCATGGCCTTCTCGTCCGAGAACCGCGACAAATCAGCGGCTGGCCAAAGTGTTATTATTATAGTGTCCCCATTCTACAAGACTCTCAATGCACCACTCTATCGAATAAAATACTAATAATCAACTTCTGTCCCACAATAATAACGACGGGTCATTTCCCAATGTCTTTGAACTGAACTCTCCCAAATCTTTGAGTTCAATCGAAGGGAAATAACTCCAAACCAAATAAAATTCTTTCGATTGCTTGTCAAAATGTCTCTAAAACGCCTTGCTTGTCATTCCGACGAAGAGATATTAATAAAGGTTTACCGGTTGACATTTTCAAATTGTTTTAGGTTTCAACTATTCCTTTCAAAAGTTCTAGCGTTTTGTTGAATAATAAAGAAACGAGTTTCTTTCAGTTTCTCATTTTTTTATCAAGGTTTTCGTCACTAGAATGCCGTTTGTGGACTAAATAATAAAACAAAACTCGACATACTGAAGGGGCAGGGTATAAATTCGTCACACGGTGTTTCAGCAGGGTGTACAGGACTGTACTACCCTTCTGAGACTCGATTTCCTTCGGCTTTCGGCCTCGGGAAATGTGGATCTCAGAAGGGTAGTACTGTCCTGTACAACCTTCTGAAACACCGTGTAACTAATAATGTACGTCGAGAAAAAAAACTTCAAAAAGCATAATTATTAAATTATGGGGCCACATTGCCTTTATGCTTTTGAAGCCGAATCAGGGCAAGTATTAACATGCACAACAGTCGTTTCAGAATGTTGAACAAGTGCGCTTTCAATAAGTTTATCTTTGGACTGCAAAATTTCAAGAGAGCGGCGAACAAATTCAAACGTAACGGCAAGTACTTTTTCGATTCGGAAAATGAAATCAGATATTAAAAGACTAGTTAAAACTGTACCTAATGAATCGCCCGCATCCGCCCGCGTAATTTGCAACTGAGCAGTTGAAAAAAAAATGTTTTCAAAATATTTCAACAAAACTACATCATGTGACCCCGTCATTGGAACGAGCTCATCGAGCTCGTTCCAATGAGGGGTCACATGATATGGTTTTGTTAACATTTATTTTAAAAAATTAAAAAATAATAGTAATTAAAATAATAAATTTTGATATTCTCTGCGTTGGGTAAAGGGTTAATCCTCTCTACTCGTTCCAGTGAGGGGTGACATGAATTGGTGTTGCTGAATTTTTCAGAAAAAAAACGTTTTTTTTCAAAAACTCTGTAAATTTCGCTGGGAGGGGGGGGTCCTGTTCGATAGGTAAAATGTTAATTGTGTCATTACAGTTTTGAATTGTAACATGCATCTATTATTACCATTATGCAGGGACCGATCTGGGCATGCGCCAGTGCGTATTTGGTTCTGAAACATCAGGACCTGGCTCTTAAATCTCAGAAATAGGCTTCTCAGTTGGCGCGTAACTTCTCAGATCATATTTTGATATTCTTTTGATGGATAATCGAGAGAGACACTCTTACATGTATTATATTTTTGATTATCATTTATCATTGTTGTAGAGCGCTTAAGTTAATACTACAAGTCTTAATTACCAATCATTAATCTTCACTGTGGTTTCTGATCAAGTCTTGGCTGCCTAAATAGGCAGCCAAGACTTGATCAGAAACCACAGTGAAGATCAATGTTTGCTATAGTGTACTAAATGAAAATGATGAGAGCCATATTTGCAGTGTGTGTTACAAACAGCAGTGTGACTCCGTAAATTGAAATCTGGCGCATGAATTGAAAAAATAGGCTCCGAGGCTAGAGCGTATTTTAAATAGTCCTGATCGGTCCCTGATTATGCTTATGTACAAAATGTTTTCAGGGTCTCCGTCTTGTTTCTAATTCACAATCTCGACTCGTCGAGTTAATATTATGGTGCTACTAAGCATGTAGTTTTTTCTTCAGTCTTATTTTTGCAGTAAAGACATGTTATAGAAGTCAATACTCGTCATGTGGTCAACAAGTGGTAGATGGTATGATAACCATGATAGATGGATTCTCGCCAAAAGAATGTTACAGTGACACATCGCGCAGTACTTGTGGTGCAGAAAGAATGACAAGCGTTTCAGTCTTCATGCTGTTTGCGATAGTTTTTTACCAAAGAGCACTCTAGATATTCAGTGAGGAAGAATGTTGTGTTTCTGGGGAAACCTTTCTGAGAGAGTATTTAAACCAATCAGTCTTGTATGAACATTTATGTGTAAAAAAACACCCGGCAGTTTATCTGTGAGGTCGGTAAAATGCAAATTGAACTGTTGATGAGGGTCGTAATAATTTAGGCCTGCAGATTTACATTATTACGAAACCAAACTTCAGTACACGGAGAGCAGATTATCATCGCATCATCCATGGAATGGAGATTCCATCCAGAGAAAAACTCCTTGTCTGGAAAAAGGCATTAAAACGACAAGTACAGTTTCAGTTAATGGACCTCCGTTCAGCCGTGGGGTTGAACCCTGAGGTCCATTGGCAAAAACTGCGCTTGCACTTTTCATGCATAACCACAGGAATTTGCTGTTATAGTATGGGTGGGAATCCCACTCCGCGAGTGTTTTAGTTTAATTCACGCCCACTCTATTGACGCACCAGGATGAAATAAAAATGTAAAACTGTGCTAGCCCGGTTTTACAAGCACTTTCAATTTCTGATGACCCGGTGCACCCATGGTTGTCTATGTGAATGTCAGTGTTAAATCGAAAGTGCACCCAATGTTCCTTTCATGCAAAATATTTTCGCTCAACGTCCTTTCCTGGTAAATGGGAAATCCAGTGTTAAATGTAGGGAACAAATTTTACGCCATACTGCTTACATGATATATATACTAGTCTGCTTTTCAGAAAAGCTAAATAGAAAAAAAAACTTTCAGGGAAAGCCTACTTTTGAACGAACTCTCTGTGGAGTTTGCTTTATGTAAAAAATATTTAATATTATATGAATGTCTATCAACTGTTCACATTTTGAAAGAGGTTTTTGTGACAGTTGATATTTTTTGAATATGAACAATATTTTGAACCCTGGTGGTATCTATTATGTCAGTTCAAACTGTCTATATTTGAAATTGACCAATGAAATCTGTCAACCCCAATTATGCAAATTATGAAAATATGGACCAGTTGTATTTTGTTCAGTCAATCAAATTGTCTAGTTTTGAAACTGACCAATGAAATCGACGGAAGGCTTTATTTATCACTCATTAACCCTTTACCCAACGCAGACGATATCAAAATTTATTATTTTAAATATCATTTTTTTTAATTTTTCAAAAAATTTCAACAAAACCATATCATGTGACTCCTCGTTGGAACGAGCTCGACGAGCTCGTTCCAACGAGGGGTCACATGATATGGTTTTGTTGAAATTTTTTGAAAAATAATATTTTTTCAGCAGCTGAATTTGCATATTACGCGGGCGGATGCGGGCGATTCGTTGGGTAAAGGGTTAAAATGAAAGCAAAATATCAAATGTTTTAAAGTGAACAAAACGGAAGAGTCATATTATAAATTTAAATATAAATACATTGAATGCATAATAATTTCACAGAGAACAATAAATAGAGGATATTCACGAAAATTTGATGAATACCGAAAATATCTCGTTCGGGCTACAAAGAAATATGAGGATCTTCACGAGCGACGCAGTCGCGAGTGAAGATCCTCATATTTCTTGTAGCCACGAACGAGATATTTTCGGTATTCATCAAATTTTCGTGAATTTTCTTTTTATTTAATGCTCTACGACTACAAACTCTCCAATTTGTGGCCTTTATTTGCCATTAAGGCGCAAAATTTATGTGCCGAACCGGCGTCCATACAAAAATTACAACAACCAAACTCCAACCATTGGAATGTGTGAATATCCGCACAAAAAGTAGTCCCGTCTTATTTCTCCCCTAACTTTACGATTTACCAAGGCTGGCGAATTGAAATAATCGCAATGTGTTTCGAAGAAATAGAACAATAACAAAAAACACCACTTTCTTATTTTCAATAACAAGACACGTCATTTTATTTTTTTTGAACTCAATGCACTGAAGACGTGTGAAGTTGAACTGAAGAAATTTGAAAGTGATTTCGGCTTTTCGCTGGAAGGTGAATGAGAAAGTCAAACTTTGAAACCGCTGATTTAATGAATTGATTTAGTCACTGTCAAAATCAATTATTCGAATTCGATTGTATTTGGGACTCTGGAATTCATTACTGATGTGCTGACTCGTTTAAAGTACATGTGATTCGTCATCCGAACCTACGATGAAATATCGATTTCTAAATATCATTTTGATATTTCGTTTTGCCGACCGACAGGGGAATATGACTTAATTTTTCAGCGTGAATTGATGCCTGAGCATTAAATAAAAAGGAATATATCTATCAATAAAAAATGAATTACGTGTGCTGTGGGGAATGACATAGCCAGACTGGCTGTTATCTTATTGCCATTCCCGGTGGTTTGTTTGCAGATTGGCGGGATAGACTGAGAAGATAATTAAGTAATTAAGTGAACAAAAGAATCATAGGTAGAATAATATATTTCAGATGAATTATACAGAATGATTATGAAAATGAAAATGTTCAGGTAACTGGTTGCCTTTAAAATATCCTCTAATATGAAATCATTTGATTTACTACGACCTGTTGATGTAAAAGCAGTGGTTGGTGTCGATTCTGGGGTTATAGAATTTGTTTCCATCTCCTGTTGTAAGTAATGAGGATCAATGCTTACTGACCCTTTGAAACCGAGCGGCCGTTTTTCCGACAGGGAACATGATACGCCATAACGTCCTTAAATAGGATGGCTGTTCAGTAAATGTGTGGGTTATATCAATCAATATTTTCAACGTGCAGCTCCGAATAATGTCTATCTGTTCCACTAATTGCTGTCATGGAACTGGCATGGAAAATCTTAGGAGGCTTGCAAAAAAAATTTGCCATATTTTTCTTGACGAAACAAATACAATCATCACTTTTTATCACACACCTATTAATGTAAAATACAAGATTTCCAGTGTTCTTCCTGTACGATAAAATAGTTGTATCGTACATGTGATAGAAAACACGTTCGATTCCGTTTCAAACGTAAACAGAGAAGGAACCCGTCTAATAAATCACGTCATCATTGGTCGAATGCACCGGAGTCGCGATCGCTTGGAAATTCCGAGTTCCTCATTTAGATTTGTTTACCCGGGATATTTAAACAATCAGATTCGAGTAAAACATTTACAAAATAAAAATAACATTCCGATTACTTGTTCCTTGACAAATACTTTCCACAACTGGTCATATAATAATGGAGTGTGTTAAACTTATTAACTATTAAAAAACTGTTATTCTTCGCAGTGTCGATAATATTTGAACTTCGACCATCGTGACCGTGACACTGATCGGTATCTATTGGTTACCACCAATTGATGCCGTAAAGATCAAAAGCAAATTAGGGTTGGTACCCGGCCAACAAACAGTGATGTCTAGGTCGCAATGAAAAAAACGCAGCAATTTTGCAGTTGAATTGTGCATTTTGTTCAATTTACGTGGCGACTGGTTCTTACATGGGAAGTTTGCAATACATACAGAGCCGCACAAACGTTTGGATGGGTTAAGAATTATCGCACGCGATTGCTGTGGCTCAGGATATCGCTAGAGCCGAATCGATTGCTTTGGCTCAGGATATCACTAGAGCCGAAAGCCCTAGTGATATCCTAAGCCAAAGCAATCGCGTGCGATAATTCTTAACCCATCCAAACGTATGTGCAGTTCTGTATATTTATTGTTAAGTAGATGTTTTTAGGCAGAGCAAAATATCTTTCGGATCAAAATCTACCCAAAGTACGCCCGCGTCCACACTTTGTCTAAGGCGCTAAGAAATCTTACATCAGGAACTTTCCATCTTTTGCGACGTTTACTATCACGTTGTCGGAATCTGTATAAGATTACCAACTAGAAAACGTAAGGTGTTTATTGATAGTGTTCTAACCATGACAAGAGAGCTATTCATAGACATGGTGATATCGAAGAGAAGACAAAGATTTGGAAGAGGTGGAATGAAGCAGGAATCAACCAGTACTATTCCAGTAAATAATTTACGACGGATTTCAAGAAAAGTTGGAGTCAAGAGAATTTCACCATAAGTATTTGACGACAAACAACAAGATTTGCAATGATTTCTTCGGAATATCATTCGGGATATCACCCGATACACAAGATTAAGAGGGGGAACGAGGTACTGTTACTAGAGATCGTAAACAGAGGATGTAAAAAAATGGAATAATCATGCTGGGATAGCGATGAGAGAAGTACAAGCAGCAGCCCTTTTCATGGACCATTGTAAAATAAAAAGTCCTGACACACATGCTTTACAGTTTCTCTCTTGAGTCTTGGCGTAAAGACTTTTATTCAGTTCAAGAGGTATAAATCTCATAGTTCAGACACGCTACTACAAAAATGAAATTAAGTTTCTTCACATCGGCAACAAAACTTAGAAAGAGAAAAAGCTTAGATGTATTACCACACAAAGTATGTAAATTACTTCATAGTAATGCGATTTTAACCACCTTGTCATGCATTTTCAAATGGTGCACTACAAAAACGCATTTTGTCCCACATAAGTTGTTTTTGTTTTTTGTTTTCAGAATTTGTGCACTGCTTATTTTTTTGTAATGTATACCAACCTATTTTTTCTAATATGAAATACTTATAGACCAAGAAACCAAATTGATTTCTAGCCCACCGATCATTCACCCACCCCATCATACATTCCTGGAAAAAATGTTTTCTCCGCCCCAAACCTTAATATGTAAGTATTTTTACTTCCAGGGATAAGATTTTGTTTTTCAGAAGAAATCAGTTGTATAGGGAAAAACGTTTTTGTCTTAGACATATGGTTTTTTTTGCTGTTTTCAGAATTTGTGCAATGCAGAATTTAGAAAACAAAAAGCACACGTGCAGCACAAATAAGTTGTGAACTCTATACCAAATTCTTTTGTTTTAATATGAAACTATTTTGACTTGTATGGATAAGTTTCTGTTTTTAAGAATAAATAAGCTGTTTTGGGGGAAAGAAAACCTTTGTTTTGTTGCAGACAAGTTTTGTTGTTGTTGTTGTTGTTGTTGTTGTTGTTGTTGTTGTTGTCATATACATTGTACAACTCATGAAAACAAAAACTTAAATGCATCCCAAAAAAAACGTTTTTACCCAACCCAAACCTATTTTCTGAAAGGACGCTTTTTCATTCAAGAGAGAAATAATTTCCTATTCTGAATTTTATTTCATTAATATTTTGTAATACAACTCAGCTATCTTTCACCTAAAACACGAATGTCACTTTTTGAATTTTACTTTTCAAATGTATATATAGACAGAACGGCATTCGCGTTCTACCTGTGTTTTTTCACCGCACTCGATCGATTTCGGCGAAGAGATAATATTGAACAAGAAGCCTTCATAAAATACAGGTTTTTCTGCAAAAACCGAAGTGAACACTATTTTTTGTTGTTGTTTTGTCCTTGAACAATACGGATCACGTACTCGGACTATTTAACTATTCCTTTTTTACAGTTGTGATAAAGTTGTGCTTTTAATATTTTTTAAGTAAACTGAAGGCATGCAATAAATACAGACCAGCATACGCGTTCTACCTGTGTTTTTTACCGCACTCGATCGATTTCGGCGAAGAGATAATATTGAACAAGAAGCCGAAGGCCGTGACAGTTTTACGTGTGGAGGAAGCCGGAGTACCCGGAGAGAACCAACGAGCAACGACGAGCAGCTGCCAGCTCCCCAACATCGTAACTCCGCACACAGGTAGAACGCGTATGCTGGTCTGTATTTATTGCATGCCTTCAGTTTACTTAAAAAATATTAAAAGCACAACTTTATCACAACTGTAAAAAAAAGGAATAGTTAAATAGTCCGAGTACGTGATCCGTATTATTCAAGGACAAAACAACAACAAAAAATAGTGTTCACTTCGGTTTTTGCAGAAAAACCTGTATTTTATGAAAAGAAAAGAATAGGTGTGCAATAAAAAAAACTTTCTTAGCCAGTTTTGACACTTTTGGCTTATTGTCCAGAGCCTTACGCTTTCATTGATGGTGTCTCTTTCTCTGGAAATAATATTTCTAATTCATCCTCTACTTCCATTTTTGTCTCGTTAGGTATGTCTACAGCCTGTTTAGGTGGCGTATCAGGCATTGTGGTAACCACTGGTGAACTAATATTTCTTTCTATCTGGCTTAGATTATTGCCAAAACCTACAGTAGGTGAAACCCTGTAGTAGGTGTTGTAACACTTGGTGTGCCACCACGTTGGCTGATAATTTATTTTTTTCAATTCACATTAATTGGGAGCATGTTGGCTCAGTTAGTAGGGGTATAGGCTGCAAGTTGAGGGTTCTCGGTTCGAATCCCACATGCGGTAGCCGCGTTGTGTTCCTATCAAGAAACTTCACTTCCATTGCACACGTGGGGTCACGGTGGCGTTGTGTACTAAGGCGTGTACTAAGGCGTACTGCACGCCGATGGTGCACCTGTCTTCAACCAATGCTAAACCTGCTTGTGTGAAGTTAATATGATGGGTAGCTGACAGTTGCTCGATGGGTCTCTCCGAGTACTCCGGCTTCCTCCACCCGTACAACTGCCGTGGTCGTGATTAGCCACTTTGCAGAAATATGTGACCTTAAACACCAATAAAAACAAACAAACAATTTACATTCATTAATCCAATGTTCTTTCTCATGACAATAAAAGCATGGTGCTTTATTTGGAAACCTATTCGCCAGATGTCCATTGTCTTTATGTTTTACTTCGCCAAACTCACCCGAACATAAACAATTTGCAACAAGGAAGGACAACGCACTTGTATAACTTAGGAATGTACTCGTCGTGACGAGTGAAGCAGATTCGAATTTATTCTGAACATATACTGTACACTATAATCAACAAGATTTCATAACAAGTAAATGATCTTTATCCTATAAAAACGACATACGGCTGAATTACAACTCCGCAAGCACGAAGGAGGGTGGGCGGGTGGGTAAAGAGGATCTGCCACACTGCTGACCGAGCTTCGAATAATGAGTCTGTCTTGTACTAAATCCAGCTTGTGTTACAACACAAGCTGCACGTTTTCGCCATCCATCAGTGCACAGCTTATCACACAATACCCGCACTTTGCGCGAACTGACGAGAACATTCCACTGGAATGTTAACAACAAGTGAATACACCTAGATCCCCACAAGCGGGTTAACAATCCATGCTATAAATAAATTTACAAGGAGCTTTCGTCAACTCTAAAAGTTCAGTGATAACAGTTACTGCTTAAACTTTTTACTAAGTACCAACTCATAAAATTCACTGACAGGTCTTCTTACTTGGACTGTAAAGAAAGGGTTGTAGTAAACACTCTTTGGATCACTTATTTTTCCTATATTGGTTCTCTAACTTTATACATCTTGTAATACTATGAAATTCACTCTTAACCTCTTGGTAGCCTAACAGCAAGTGCGAGGAAAAGTCGAGAATAGACGGCCTTTTATACTCTCCTATTTCCCAATTAAGGATTGTTTTCACCATTTGAACCCTGGTGGTATCTTCCATGTCAGTTCAACGTCAGCAATTGGAAGAGTCTACATTCATTACATGGGGTAGACTAATTAATATTTTCAACTTAAAAATACTGTTTGGGCCACCACATACATTCACTTAGCAGCCACCCTGCTTAAGGTAATTATGTCGTATCAAGTTCCTGGCCGGAAAAAAGGCCTCCCTGGTTCAAAGGGTTAAAATTCACATTTGCCAGCAGAATGTTTTAACACATTACACAGAGAAATAAATGCATTGATTACAACAATTAACTTGAGAAAGGTTGAGATTTTAATGAGGCATGTTTAAAATGGCCTAAATTTTGAAGTGGCGTAAATACGTCAAAATGGCGTTAACATAAATCGAAAAGCAAAAAAAAAAAAAAATAATCTCCTAATTTTAGAACACTAGAATATATTAAAATAAAAAAACCTCGGCGCATTCCATTTCTGACACGTGACCTCAGGGATAAGGCTAAAAATGTAGTTGGAAATAACGGGTACATATAAATGCTAAAATTGGCATGCTGGCATCGGTGGTGTAAATTTGAAGGGAAAAAGAAAAGAAAATTGCACAATTTCAAATGACCAGAATATTTATTTATTTATTGATGTGTAAGGTCACATATTTATGCACAATGGCTAATCATGACCGTGACAGTTTTACGTGTGGAGGAAGCCGGAGTACCCAGAGAGAACCAACGAGCAACGACGAGCAGCTGCCAGCTCCCCAACATCGTAACTCCGCACTGCAGCTCAGGCAGGGTTAGATTGGTTGAAGACATGCGCACCATCGACGTGCAGTACGCCTTATTACACGGCGTCATCGTGCCCTAATGTGGACAATCGGGGTTAAGTGCCTTGCCCAAGGACACAACGCGGGAGACCGAATCGATCGCTCAGACGGTCACTCATCCGAGGAATAACCGGGCTCGACGTTGCTCTTTACTTCGGTGATCTGACGAGAACCGGTTACCGCAACGCCACCGCGTCCCCCTCAAATGACCAGAAAACAGTGTGTGAGGTTTGATAGCTGTGTCATTTATAGATACGACGGTACGTGAATCAAAGATAACATATTTTAATGAAAACTGGCCAAAAATGGCTTAAATGATGAAATAATGGACCGGGTGGTATTAACGTCATACCAGGGGTGTAACTGTGTAATTAGAATAATGCTTACAACGGTATGACTGGAACTAAAATAAACAGATATGTCACGTGATTTCACCTTTAACTAGTACAATATAATTTAAGATGTTTTGTATACACGGTCATTTGTAACGTTGTAGCGTTAAATATATTTGGTCAACGGAAGTAAAAAATACAGCTGCACATTTCCAGCTATCGATTGGTAGGTCTCTGGGATATAAAAGCCATGCATCTTATATTTTCCGAGTTCTACAAATCACAATAAGGTGCACATTTCCAGAAAGTAGAATTTGAAGTGACGTAAGCACCTCAAGAATGACGTTAACCCTTTCAAACTGGTGTACATAAATGTTTGCGTGAAGCAAAGCTTGGTAGTGTACGAGCAGACGATATAAAGAGCAAAAGATCTGATGCGAGACTCCATAATAATTTATTCCAACAGCTCTGTAGAGCTCTTCTGAGCCTCTCAACAAACTAGGACGGTTTCGTCCATTTCGCTGTTGACAGTATTGACATGAAATGACACCTTATAGCACGCCAGCGTTGAAAGGGTTAAACAAAAGAATCCAAAGACAACTATTTTTTTTTTATTTTTCGAGTTCTACAACATAATAACTTTTCATATAAATTAGACAAATTTTAGTTTTTGTGACGTTGAAACCCAGATGAATTGTCCGACGGCTGAAAACAGGTTGCATTTGAGATATGTTTTTTATATGAGAATATATTACCAAAATTCCAGAAGTGAGCATTCAGAGAGAGGACAGATATTAAATAGTCATAAAAAACACTACAAGTTGAGGTTATTGTGGGTAACGTTTAAATTTTGTAATTATAACAAATGCATTTGACGGAGTAATCATGAAGAAAAAGTGTGTTAAATGTCGTAGCTGTGTGTAGAGTTTTTTCGAAAGTTTGCATTATTGAAAACCTGCGTTTTAAAGAGAAATGTGTAAAATAACCCCTGCATTTGAAGTGACCTAATAATACAAAAATGGCTATGAAAGAAAAAAGAACAAACGAATAAAACAAAAACTAAATCCAAAAAGCTACTCCTCATTTTTTTAGCTCTACAACATACTGAAATTTCCAAAATATCCATCGAGTTTTCATTTTTAATTTTTGACTCCACAACCCTCAATGGCGCCGTACCAAATTTCGCCTATAAAGATGGCACCACATCTTGTAACAATTTTTTGGTGAACTTTTTATTCCAAAAATTACGAAATGCTAAGGCTCAACATGGGGTAGAAAAAAAGATGTGGAAAAAGGGGAACAACAGGCTGCATTAGTTTCAAATAAAAAAATAAAGCTACACATATACAAGTGATCAGAAATATTTGTGGGAAGTTTTAAAAAAACTGTGACGTTTATAAACACTTCGCAAATGGAATTACAGGAGTGTTTTCAAGAGTTTTTTATTCAAAATTGGGAAGTATTTGATGTGCAAAAACGTCAAAAATTACGTTAAATCACCAAACCCCAAAAACATGAGTTTCATATTTTTTTTTATTTCTACAGCATCCTAACATTTCATGAAAATCGGCGGCATTTAATTTTTGGTGACGTCGGCGTCAAAATTTGCACCCCAATAATTCGGTCAGAGCGCTTCCGAATTTCTTATGACCGACCCACATTATAAGTTATTGTGATGCATTAACGATAACATGGTCTGAGGTTTGCGGCTCGGTGCTTATGTTCAAACGAGACGCGAAGCGTCGAGGTTGAGCATAGGTTCCAAGCCTCAAACCTCAGATCACGTTACAGTCAACTCATCACAATAAGGTATATGTTCCAAAAAGACACCACCCATAGCCCAAAACCTACGTCGTGAAACCTCTCGTTTACCCCACCACTGGATAAATAATCAATAAAACAGATAAACTCGTTCCATCTCAGTTCAAATCGTAAATCGGTTTGTAATTAAACAACACTTCATCTGGAACACCGTTTGCGGCACGTGTGAAAAATCCAGAAAATGAAACGGCTTGTTAGCCACTCCGTTGATGAAGCAATTACGAAACGGGCGACGACATTTCAAATATTTCGCGTTGTGACGCAAGGCGATAACATTTGCTACATTTGCTACTGGAGCGGAAAACATAAAAGAAACTACGCTAGCTCTTATCCAATCAGAGGATTTTACTCTTATTGAACATTTTTAAATATTTTTTTTATATTAAAGATAATATTTACAAAGTTTGCAAGAGGTGTGTTTGACGCAGAAGTAGTTATTAAAAGATGGAGAAAGAACGTTTAATATATTCATTTATTTATTATTGGTGTTTAAGGTCATACTTATGCACAATGGCTAATTGTGACCGTGAGGGTTTTACGGGAAGAGGAAGCCGTTGTACCCGGACAGAACCATCGAGCAGCGACGAGCAACTGTCAGCTCCTCAACATTCTAACACTGTTCAAGCTCCGCTCAAGCAGGGTTACAGAGATTGAACACATGTGCACCATCGTCGTGCAATACGCCTTAGTACACGGCGTCATTGTGCCCCCATGTTGGCAACCGGGATAAAGTGCCTTGTCCAAGGACACAACGCGGGTCGTCCTGGATGAGGATCGAACGCGCGACCTCTAGCATAGAAGTCCAACAGACAACCACTGAGCCATCGCGCCCCCGAACGTTTAACATAACATTGTTTAGATGAAGATGGAATATCAAAGCTCGAACTCCATAATGTGCAATACCAGATCGTTATTCACAAATGTACAAAACTTTGTGAATAGCTGTAGAAATGTAAAGATGCACATTTGAAGGAAAAAACAATAGGTTAACGATCCCAGTAATCCATTCCAACTTCGCAGGATGACTTAATTACTCTGGTGACTCGAAAGCTTGTGGTTGCCTATAATCACTAACCATGTAGGTTATCCAAAATCGTTTTAACGGCCCTTACGAACCCGGCGATGCCGTACATATTGGACAATTCACACCCTTTAAGAGGTTCTTCCATGCTGGTTAGCAATGTATTCAAATGTTCCCGAAATGAGAAAAAATCGACCCTGAACCATGTCATCAGTGATGTGTTGTTTTATACACTCCGGCTACAAATCACCCCAAATAAACTAGTTGTAGTGAATATGAACCCAACTGGGTTCATATTCACACAAACTCATTTGGCGAAATCAGATGATTTTAGAGAATACCGATTGCCCACTGAGAAGCACTATGGTACTGTGCAGTTGTACACACAGCCAGCCGATAAAAAAAACTTGTATTCAACCAATGAAAAACCCGCTTACGCTGGGTTAGTAAAACGGCAGTCACTGGTCAGTCCTCGGTGGTTCTCCGACTACTCGAAATCGCCCGGCACGATATCTCTTCCATAAATATGCTTTATGATTAGGTACCGTGTCTCGGAGTGAATGGAGTAAAGCAACATGTCATAGTATAAAACAATACTGTCATTCTGGGATTATTATTTATTTATTTCCTGGTGTTTAAGGTCACATATGTCATTCCGGGAATATTTTATCTGAAAACAAAATAAATGGTCTACCCGCTAGCTCATAATATTTAGTGGACAAAAATATCTAGTTAGAAAAAGAGCAATGATTAGGTCTCTAACGACAAACATTTCATGCGCTGATTAAAAGAACACTTTTTGGTATTCATAGATACACTCTAATTCGATAGTTCATTTGGTCGACAGAGCGAACCGTTAATGCTCGCTCTTTCGACTAACTGAAGTATTCCATATGTTTGAATCTAATATTGGGCGAAGGACTTTTTAAAGGCTAGAATGGTTCCAGGACATAGCAAGATCAGATTTCAGTATTGTTCGTAGAATTCTCACTGTAGTTATAACGTCATTGTCTTTGGAGTTTTTTAGCATTAGAGCTGTTAGCACGGACTACACCTGAAATTTCCAGTTTCGTTGCGAATCGCATGACACCTGCTGATGTAATTCATCCCTCCTTGCGGGCAAAAGTGCATTATCTACAACGCTAAAGCATTGCATATAGCGCCGTGTTGCACTCGTGGAACGTCGTGGAATTTCCCACACCATGCCTAGAGCAAGAGCGAATGACAGAGAGACGGAGTAAATTATTTTTGAAACCACTAATTCGGTAGCATCCCTGGATGTTAAACGTTATTGAACGTGTCATCTCATCCACTGACCTACGTGGTAAATACTGAAAGTTGTGACAATTATTGTTTCCCTGATTCGATTCGAAAAATAATTAACTCGCCTGTTGCCCGATTTGATTCATTAAAACATTCTCGTTACATTTCCGATTCATGGGGCTCTATAGTTCGACTGGTGACTTGAGAGTTTTTGCATAACAAAAAGAACTAGGAACGTGCCCACAAAGTGGGGACTTAGTGGGTGTTGATCGATTTGATGATTCACAAGTCACAATTCTCAACGTAACACGAAATACGTCATCTGTTTCAAACGTGCAGTATACTTATCGGTGCCTTCACCATGCCCACCCCAATCTCCATGTTTTCCACACCTTACGTCACAACAATAAATGCCTTCAAATTGAGGAAATTACATTTCTGTGGAAAATTGTTTCGAGTTTTTTCTCCCACCAAGGCTGTGAAGCCAAAACATTCTCACGCGCTCTGTGCCAAATTTTATTGGCGTTTCCCGCCTCTGTCCAGTCGAAAGTATTGTCAGCTGGATTGTCGAGAAGCCAACCGGAACACCCACCTCACTGCACCTAATACATGTTCATGTATAATACCTTGGCACTCAAAAACAGACCACGGACACTAGAGTGTTCAACACACCATGTAAATAAATCCTACCTTGTATAACAAGGCTTTTTCACATCTACGCTTATCAGACATCAACGTCAGTTGGGTTCGCTATTTTCGGCGGTGTCAAGTGAGACAACGTTCTTATTCCGAAAGATCCATCCAGTTTTGAATGCTGATGCATGATGTCTTGGAAGACACGTACTCTATGCTGGAGGCAACATGATTTTACTGGGTTCACAGAGGAAAAAACATTTACTTTAATCGTCATCACTTATCCATATGTTCTTGATTGCTTTTTTGCCTTCTGTGGAATAGATAACCCACTGACTTACCAGGATGTGAGATCAGTGAGTGACACAAAACAGAGTGTTACTATGCTTGGTGAAGAAATTGGGCAGAATACAAACAGTTCGTTTCTAGATATTAGGAGAAGAGGAGAGACGGGGCGACAGGGAGACGTTTGGGAGCACAGGGTTACTCAAGGCATTCTCATCTGAGAATCACGACAAACAGGCGACAAGCCAAAGTATTATTATCATTATACTAAATAGTTTGTATGGTCGGTTGTTGAGTTGGCTCTTTCTTCCATACATGTTAGCTGGGCCCTAGAATTCAACACTCTAAAATCAGTTGTAACCCAACTCAGCCGAGTTGACTAAATATGAACCCAACTGGGTTCATATTCATCCAAACCTGTTGCATGGGGTTGATTTTAAGCTAACTGATCTTTAAGTGTATGTGCGGCAGTATCTTTGGAAATAGAACTATCCGAGCAGTGAAGTTCATCTAGAGAAGATGAAACAACCGTTTCGTTTTGTTTTCTTTTCAACAATCTTTCTCTAGATTCGTTTACACTTCAGCCAGTTTCTTCCACATCCTTATCTAGTACACACAGTGACAGCAGTCTTACAGCGAAATGGCAGATGCTACCAGATGGAAGTTGCTGGCAAACAAACAACATGGACAACAGCAGGGAATGCCGAAATCTGTCAAGAAAATATCCACCTCTACGTGGAATGAATGAATGAATGAATGAATGAATGAATGAATGAATGAATGAATGAATGAATGAATGAATGAATGAATGAATGAATGAATGAATGAATGAATGAATGAATGAATGAATGAATGAATGAGTTATTTATTTGCCATATACAGTGCATATACAATATAACAGTGGAAAGAAAATACAGTTACCATTTTTTTTTATACATATAGTTTGCAGTTTATTGTCACCCTTTTGTATATGGAATGTATGGCTGGGAAGAGGCATAGCCACAACGGCTATCTTCCTATCAATTCCCACATGGGTAAGCAACATGCGCCAGTCTGAGGATTGCGACAACCATCTTTCAAGATGCGTTCTAAAGTGAGGAGCCATCTCCGTCGGTATTCAAGTGCCTTATTTTAGAAACGGATATCACAACAGACCCTTTAGGATATAGTTAATTTTGTTGTTTTCCCCATTCCCATTTTCCGCAAGTGTTGGGTCTGTATCCCAACAAGTTCTTGGTATAAACTGGGATACTTAAACTGGCGACGATAGAGGGGCGACAGATCCGTCCGTGGAAAGACTCCACCATTTGTAAAACACATGGCTTTTGGTATTTCTTCTTTGTTTGTGGTTCAAGAAAAGACGCCGACCTCTCGATCAAACGATCGTGATATTCAGTGGTGAAAACGTTTTTGGCGGGATAGAACGCGGTCGCCAGATAAAAATGGATTGCAAATACAACTGACTTGAAAACAAAAGAACACAGGGTCGAAAGCAAGGTTGCAATCGAAGAAGATAAATAACGCTACAACAATGCACTCGACGATTCTCAAAATACATGTATTCTCAGGATTTCGTGTTGTTTAAGCTCTGTGTTTAGATTTAAGAAAAGTCTGGTAAAATAATGGAATTCAAGATATGATAAAGTTGTGTCCCTTGATGACAAATGCTAAATCAAAGGGGCAATAACTCCGTAACAACTTGACCGACTGCAGAACAGGTTTCCATGATGGCTAGCACATTTAATACCACTGATCTCTATATAAGTGAGTTGTTAGAACATGAACGAAAAATGTTGTATGATAGTCTGCGTCCACCCAAGATGGCGTCAAGTCAATATACTCGATAACTCTTTTTATCGACGACGTTTGATGACGTGAAAGTTGCTGTGACTGTAGTCACAATATAACAGCCAAGGCGTCAATGTGTTTTATAAACAATTAATCACTTCTCAGTTGGGTCTTACTTTCCGGACTAATATTTTCAAGAGAGGTAACTTGATCAAAAATTGATTTCTTCATGGCGATATAGGTTTGGGATGGTAAA
This sequence comes from Pictodentalium vernedei, assembly GCA_031216915.1. Classification (NCBI taxonomy): domain Eukaryota; kingdom Metazoa; phylum Mollusca; class Scaphopoda; order Dentaliida; family Dentaliidae; genus Pictodentalium; species Pictodentalium vernedei. The sequence continues at coordinate 298,386,096 of CM062288.1, forward strand.
CTCGTTTGCACCACGATGAGTTCCAAAATACCCATCCAAATGTAGGGGGCCAAATAGGGAGCTGTAGGGGTTGACCCCGCCGCCCAAATCCCAACCCCAATAATTGTCCACGTGGGGATATTTTCATCAGGATTAGAGTCTTAGATATATAATCGTGTACTTTATTTGCTTCTGGGATTTTTGTCACACATGAAGTCGATTTTGTGCAAATGGAAGCCTGTGGCTGACTGGGGATGTTAGCTTCTCATGACCACCGATTTTGATTCCGGTACGTGCTTATTAAGGTGTTTATGGTCGTATTCTTCACAACTACTACTTTATGAACAGATTTGCTGAGATTTTGAGAACAAAGGTCTCATTCACAAATATTCCAACTACATTATGAAGACATCCTCAAAGAAGGAATGATGCCTCGATGATGCAGTTGGAATTTCTCTTTAGTCGGTACAAACACAGAACGGCAGACGCGCGTGAATGGGTTAACCGATATGGCACGGCTACCAGCGCGAAAGAATAGAACGAGAGGCTGCAGTGCAATACCGATTAACGCATTCACATACACGTTTCGTTTTGTGTTTATTACACGCCTTCACGTCTAAAACCAATTATTAGAAGGACAGTCAGTAATTCATTTGACAACTATCAATAAAAAACACATTTTATTACCAACCAAATCTGCGAGGAGAAGCCGTGTTACTATTTCGTCCCCTGAGTCCCAATCTTTTTAATGTGTCTACTGACCTACTGGCACATAGAACACCTTGGAACTCAGGGGACGTTTTTTAGCTATTCCTAGCGATTCAAATGATAATTGTATTGCACGATTTGCAGAAACGTCCAGTGAAATATCTCCACTATTTAAAAATAGTCCTTCAACGATTTCCGTTCCGCACATATGTGCGGAACAGACTTTCATTTTCCGCATGGTTAAGTGTTGCTGTAGATGGGGATTACATAGAACAGACGTGTAATAAAAACCGGGTTCACACTACCAATAAGTCATCTTTCGACGTCCGTGCCCACGTATTTAAGCCTACACACCAGCGTCAAACTGTCCAGAAGGTTAGCGTTCAGGTCGGAAAATAACGGCATGTGTGAAAATACACGACAATAATCCCACCATGAGCGCGCAACCCAAATATCAAAACAAAATTGAGCATGGAGTAGTTTACATTACTGTGTTGTGTGATACTCCTTAACTTAACTTTAAGCTCACACCCTCGTTGTATTCTGTGTCACAGTGAATTCGGGAAAACGCAAAGTTCCGTTGATGTTCAGTTTTTTTGTGTAAACGTGAAGAGTTTTTATTGGATATGGAGTATTGTTTCACCTAAATATATACTGGCGAGACGTTGGAATTATTTCCAATCATGGCGAGTTTTTTTAACGCCTAAATGCCCAGCAGATTTACCCTTGACGCTTGTCGATTAGACAATCAAGGCGTTTGGAAGATATTACGACAGTGTCATGTCAAATGCGTTATACGGGTCTCTTGCGTGTGAACCCCTTGAACATGAGAGGCCATTTTGCGGCGCAGGAGCATGATACGTCGTAGATTCGGTCAGTAGCATGGCTACGAAGAGTGTGTGCTGGGAGAGACCAATTAATATTTCAACGTGCAGACTTGGAATATTAATTGGTATACCCCAGTGTAATGGAGATGGACTATTCCAATTGCTGTCATTGGATTAATATGAAAGATACCGCCAGTGTTCAAAGGTTATAAAGCCCAAGGTACCTTGTCACAAACCTCTTACAGGGTACATGGGGCCGTGTACCTTTCAGAGATCTGTTTCACCAAAGGCATTTGAAGAGAAAGTATCAAAGGGCTTATATATTGGTACATTTATTGACTCTCATCTTTTGTTCCTCACAGTGAATCGTGTGATGTTTCAGAATCAAGTATGTTGACTTGCCTCCTGCGTTCCCCATGTTCAGTTCCGCTGCATCTGAAGCTGATCTTTTTCAGAGTATCTGTCCCTAGCCTTCGTTTTCAGCAAGTGAGGTGAAAATCTCTAAAATGGAAAATGTGTTCTTTGTTTTTGTGTTGTATTCATATCTTTTATAAAATATTTCACAAATCAGAAGTGTTAACAGTAAAACGAAAAAAAATGGAAATCCAAAGTCGAGTTTTCAATGTCATCAGGAAGTGTCCGATAAGAAGAAAACACGTGCATTCTCTCACTTTCTTGGTGTTGCAACTTTCAGAACAGATCGAGATTGAGTCAGAGCGTCTCAGATAGATAAATAAGTCGAATGAACTTCAAGCTATCCTGCCTATTTTTCTGTTGACGACAGATCGGTTGAGTCGCATATCCTACGACTATTCTGAAATTCAGGAAAAGTAGGAGTTCTTTTGTAAGTTTTACAAAATACTTTATCTTTTATTTTTAAATATTTATCAGATCACTGATAGTATGCATTTGTACTGGACCAATGGCGGCCAGATTTATCAAAGTTACCAGACTTGCCTGTGTAACTTACAAATCACCGCCCACGGACGGGGTGGGCAGTAAAGTTTTCCGCTCAGTCGCATATTCTTCTGACAGTGTGTCATCATAGTTCTCAGTTTGCGCTGTTGCGGCCAGGCTGTTGGTCACTTGAAATTTTCTGCTAGGATTGAAATTATGAACAACGGCTACGCCTTTTGTTGCAATTAAAACACAATTTATTCTCACAACACTCAATTCCAGTCGACTCGCTACAAGTAGGGTATTTCAGTATTGAGAGCGAGTCTCGCCGAACAAATTGATATTTCCCAATGTCTCTGTTTTACATTAATACCTTGGTCTAGAAACATTGTGGTCACTATCAACAACTATTTAAATTAATGTGAGTGATTATGTGAACAAATTGAGATGTTTGGTCCAAAGAGTTCCACTTTCAACAGTTTCGTTTTCTTCCCGAAACGTTCTTCTTTCTTTCTCTCTCTCTCTCTCTCTCTCTCTCTCTCTCTCTCTCTCTCTCTCTCTCTCTCTCTCTCTCTCTCTCTCTCTCTCTCTCTCTCTCTTCCTTTCTTTCTTTCTTTCGTTCTTTGTCTGCCCGTCCATCCACGCGTATCTCTCTCTCTCCATTTGTGTCGTGTCTACCCGCCCGCCCGCCCGCCCGCCCGCCTGTCCGGACGTTCGTCAGTCCGCGATATAATACTGGAGTTAAGAGGGGTTTTTTGTCTGGACAGGCATTATGAGCTTACCGAAATATTATGAGCTTATTTGCTATATTATGAGCTTAATTACTAAGATATTAGACGTATGAGGTAAATAACGATTTTTCGGGGTTTATATTAAGGGTTAGGGTCAGTACCGGGTTGGGGTTAGCGTTAGTTACTATCAAGCATTACGTTGGAGGTGTAGCCATGTCTATACCCCCGAAATTTTGAAAAAATGAGGTTTTATCCGTTGTTCGAACGAATTAAAATGATCAATTTTTCTGTAAAAAATTAAGCCGTCCGTCCGTCTGCGCTATAATACCGGAGTTACGAGTTTGTTTTGTGTCCGGACAGGCATTATGAGCTTACCGAAATATTATGAGCTTTTCTTTTTTTAATGTTTTTTATTCAGAATTTATATGAATATTTACATAGAATACATTATATTATTTTACAGATATTGCAATGTGTTAAATCATTAATGCAGTAGCATAATAGATAGTCGGATATTTATATATTTGTACAATTTATTACTGCACATACGAGATATTTTAATATTATGAGCTTATTTGATATATTATGAGCTTAATTACTAAGATATGAGACTTATGAGGCAAATTTCGAATTTTCGGGGTTTATTTTAAGGGTTAGGGCCAGTTCAGGGTTGGAGTTAGGGTTAGTGTCTCTTCAGGATTAGGGTTGGGGATGTAACCCTGTCTTTTCCCCCCGAAATTTAAAAACAAACGATGTTTTAACCGTCTGTCTGTCTGTCCGTCTATCTGTCTGTTTGTCTGTCTATCTGCCTGACTGTCTCTCCCTCTTTCTCACCCCCTCTCTCTCTCTCGCCTACATGTCTCCCTGAAACGTTCTTCTCTCTCTCTCTCTCTCTCTCTCTCTCTCTCTCTCTCTCTCTCTCTCTCTCTCTCTCTCTCTCTCTCTCCCCCTCTCTCTCTCTCTCTCTCTCTCTCTCCCCCCTCTCTCTCTCTCTCTCTCTCTGTCTCTCTCTCTCTCTCTCTTCTATGTATTTGTCCCCAGTGAGCTTCCTTCTACCGTCCTTTCTGTCAACATTTTCTCAACTTGATCTATTTTGCAAACAACCAGGTGCACAAAAGATATTTTTCTACATTTGAAAATAATTAATATTGTTTCAAATGCCTTGAAGTGAATACTTCTGTTGATATCTAAACTTCCCTTAAAACGGACATGTTATCTTGTCACGTTCGGCTTATAGATTAGAAGGTCAGGGTAACTTAAATGTATTTCTTGGAAGAAAACAGCGATGTATAAAGAAAGATATCACAGAAAGTTTGTCTAACACCTTTTTCTGCTAAAGCATTAGAGATGGCGTCTTTTTCAACACAGCGACCAGTTTGACCTGTATCATCGAGTCCAGTTAATATATATCGGGGAGTCGTATCTCAGATGCAGAAATGAGTGTTGGATATTTTTCATATTACAATCGATGTGAGCAAGTGATGCTTAGACAACCCAATAGTTGTGTAAGCTTATTGCTATACAATCGCCTTGGGCTGATAGTAATTCATGCATGAGGAGTGATGTATATGCATGCGTTTATCAAGTAATAAAAATCGTTTACTACAGTACAGAAGCCTTGGTCTGGTTGTAAACCACGCGTGGGTAGTGTTTCGACGTATACGTTTTCCAGGTAATAAAAAATCATTATCAGAAAAAATGTAATTAATGAAGCACCGGGTGGTAGCCTGTGCTTCATTAATTTAATTGTTGATGATTTTTCACAGAATTAGTGTTTGGTATCTAATGTTATAGCGTCCGTGAACATATTGCCCACCGTGGAAAGTGACCACTCCACGGCAATTGCACACGAGAATGGTGTGTCAAAAGGGCGTTCTTTGAACGTTAATCAACAATCCAAGTTGCCAAGCTGTTTTTTAAATTGCTGTATATACCGGGCTCCAGGGCGAAGTGTGCCTTCCATTTGACTGCCTAGTATCTTGTCTCTTAACTTAAGGTTTGCTGATACGGTGTTATGGAATTTTACAGTTTTCATTCTAAAAGAAGAATGCGAATGCATTCCACAAACACAGACACACGATGTTTAGACCCAATTGCTCCCTAAATTTACTTCAATACAGTCGTCACCTTGGACTTATCGTAATCCACGCGTGGGTAGTGATGCCCATGCATACGTTTACAAGGTAATAAAAATCGTATACTACAGATCAGTTGCCTTGGACTGGTGGTAAAGCACGCCTGGGCAGTGATATCCACGCATGCATTTTCCAGCTAAAACAATCGACATCAGCAAAATTTTAATTAATGAAGCACCGGGTTGTACCCGGTGCTTCATTAATTTAATTTTTGATGATTATTTCCAGAATTAGAGTTTAGTATCTAATGTCCGTGAACATATTGCCCACCCGTGGAAAGTGACCAGTCTACGGTGGCTGTACTGTACTACCAGCAATTTCCCGCGGTAGTGGTATGTCTATACGGGGTTCTAGTTGTCAAGCTGTATTCTAATTACCGTATAGCCCTGGCACCAGGGCGGAGTGTGACTTCAATTTGGCTGACTAGTATCGTGTGTATTAACTTAAGGTTTGCTGAGACGGTCTTATGAAATTATACATGTTTTCGTAAGAAAGATGGAAGCAAATACATTCTCCAAACACCACCACAGGTTTCTATGTCATATTAAATGGGAATTTATTTCCGACCCACAATGCTACAGACTGTCTAGCATGCAGGTAGATATCGACGTCATTTACGACGAGTGTCAAAGGCACTTGCATATATGGCATCTGTTAAGCTAACCACTCCAATTTCAAATTCGTCGACAGCCAGAACATTTCTCAGGATACACAAGCAACGGCGACTCATTCAAATCAAGCGAAAAATCGGAATATTCCAGAACGGAATCAATGTAATTTCAAAAGTGGAACCAACTTGACGTCTTCTCTCATCAAGTCTCCTGTACAGGAGACCTGATGGCAGAAGAATAATTCAAGAGAAGACACATTGTAGGGATTTTGAAAAGATCTCGACGATTCGAAAGTTTTCGAATCGGCGTGATTGAAACCGAATCGTATCGAATCATGGGACTTTTTCGAATCGAATCGAATTTCGAAACTTCACTGGGGCCTATTCTCGATTCTCTACGTACTTGCCTATTAACACAATCGGTTTTGTCTGAGGAAACAATGTATCCTCGTCCCTTTCCATAGAAAACTCGAGTTCATTTGCGAGGCGTAACGAAGATAGGGTTGGACTTTTCAACTCAGAACGCACGGCAAGTTGTGCAATAAAGGGCAACCTACAGATAATTTAAACTGTATTAATTTCCGAAAGAATTGATACATACAGCACGTGGAGAGTGTATTATTACTAAATCACCCGCAGAGTGGAGATTCCACCCAAGCAATAATTGCAAATTTGTTGCAAAGCATAACAAGCACAGGCAAAGTTTCAACCAATGGACCTCCGGTTTAAACCCGGAGGTCCATTGGCTGAAACATTGCTTGTGATTTTTGTACATATGTATAACATTTGAAAGTTATAGTTTGGGTGATAACTACACTCCGCGGGTGATTTAGTTACAATCCACTCTTCACGTACTGTACAGTGAATGAACATAAATATAGAGTAGATGTTTACAGAAGTGGATCCAACAGAAAGTCTCTAACTGATACCTGTTGTTTCCATAAATATGCACCTGTTATTACAGTGTGGCAATGGAATGGGCAGCTGTTGACATTTTCTGCCATACTACATGAGTAAATCATCAATAAATATAGATTATTATGACAGTAAAATGATCTGATTTGTCGTATCCCGTCGAGGTAACGAGGTCAGATCTGACCTCGTCAGCGAAACGGAATGGGACAAATCAGAGCACTTTACTATCGGAATGATCTGTTTATTCCACGCCGTTCTGGAAATGCACCTTTCACGCTAGAACTCAATATTAAATTGCATAAGAACGGTATCGGAAATTCACGATATCCGAGATGAAATGAAGCGTACATAGTAATGGTTGGTAACCTCAGCGAACTAAATTGAAGGTCAATTGTGCTGCCCTCGTTCCGAGACCAAGAGAACAACCTGATAGGGAATCGAAAACCACCCCAGTGTTAACCGGCGATCAGGATTCGATGCGTGAAGAACACTGCGTATCATTGGTAGGAAAATAAATAATATAAATACCGTTTTTGTATTGGAAAGTGTTATTGTATGAGCGTATTACATGGGTTCAAGAAGGCTTTTTTATCTGAATGCAGCCGTGCGTATTTACCCAAGCAATGTACGAGCAGCTTAGGTTATCTCTGAACGAATATTGGAGATACAGATCTCTACCACAGAAGGTTCGATCACTCTTCCTGTGTAGTTTCTGGTTGAATACTTACCAGTAGTACAAATGTATGTGACGTTCAAGACGACTCCCGAGAAGATGACAACGGTGGGTGATGTCGGTAATGAAGTCATGTTGTGGTGCGTTGTGGATGTCACATAAGTTACCATGGTAACCCACGCGAGCGGCCATGTTGTAACGTCGTTGTCATGGTGATAGGTGGTGCCAGTGCGTCTGAGGAGTGTGTTTTGATAGGATGGCATGTGTTTTCATTGTCTATTTTGTTTATTGGAGGGCACCATCTTGGTTTCGATGGCGACACGTGGTTGCTTTGAGCCCGGAAGCCTTCTGATATTGTAAGGCCGGGGTGAACGGAACTTTTTTGTAGATTTAAGGGTGCAATGAAATTATCCAAATCGACCCGTCAATTGTATATTGTTGACTACACCTATCTGCCGAGTGCAAGAGTCTCCCGCCATTACCATTATGATAAGATATTTCACATCAAGTACTCTCTACATCACACCTTCACAATCAATCAAGGCTCAGAACCTACCACCAATAATTGTTCCATGGCTCATTTGCTGGATGCGATTATTTATTTATTTATTTATTGTTGGTTAAGGTCACATACTTCTGCACAATGGCTAAGCATGACCACAACATGGAGATAAAGTCAAGGTCAGTCAATCGTTTATACCCCATGTTGCCTATTTTAGAGGACTTGCACCCCAAGCATTAGTGACTGGGTCATATTTTACCAGTGAAACAGAGTTTGTTTACCACAGTAAACAAGAACTGTTTCACTTCCCGGGGTTCCCACGGGGAGCTGGATGCGATTCGAGTCGTTCGAGCCATTCCTTTTCCAGTCACAGCTGTATTGACTTTTTTGCTTATTTCGTCCCCTGAGTTCCAGTGTGTTCTATGTGCCAGTAGGCACATAGAACACATTGAACCTCAGCAGACGATTTGACGAAGTCATCATCCACGCTTCCCGAATCCCTAAGGATAAAGAGTCCTTTTCCTTTTTCTGAGAGTTGACTTGACGTAAGAGCACACAATCTGTGTTCGACTGCTAGTAGCACCGGAAACCAAGTTTGATGATAATATGAGTAGTATGTCATGCACGTTTGAGGGAATATTTGGGGGACCCCGGTGGGAACCCCGGAAGTGACGTCATGTCACGCGACCTAGTTACGTCATGTTGTGTTGTCATGGTAACCCGCGTGAGCGGCCATCTTGTGACGTCATCTCTATAGTGATACGGGGTGTGAGTGCGCATGCGCAGCGGGTGTTGTTAGGGTGATACGTGTTTCCGTTGTCCATTTTGTATACAGGAGGCCGCCATCTTGGTTTCTATGGTAGCACGTGGTTGCTATGTGACCGAATTTTTCTGCAATAGGACAGGGTATGTTCGGTGGGTATGTTCGATTGTAGAAGAGTAAATCTAATTACCACAAACAACCCGACAATCCTTCCAAATCACCAAAATCTATCCCAACTTTTACTATTTCGAATTCTTTCAGAATTCTCTGCTTCTATTTATATATGCAATAGTTTACGTCTACCTGACCATGTTCCTTTATTCTAGAGTATACTCCAGTAGCGTAGAAGAGCCTGTTATTTGGAACAGTTTATCTTATTGTTACTATATTTAGCAATCTCTGGTCTATTCTTGTTAGTTCTGACCCTATTCCAAGTACTCTTGTAGTTTCCTGTATCTAGCTCATTTATATAGATTATAACTAACCAATCAGATTGCTTGATTTCCCATAATCTGTATGCAGAGTTATCTCCCTTGTGTATATCAAAAAACATTCCCAAAGCCAATAAGCCAAGAGAGTAATTGCTCCGTGAGCAATTGCTCGAACGACTCTAAGCCCATCGAGCAAATGAGCCTTAGAGCAATTGCTCGGTCGAGTGACTCCACGTACTGCTCGAACGACTCGAATCCCATCGAGCAAATGAGCCATAGAGCAATTGCTCGTTCGAGTGACTCCACATACGACTCTTCGACTCATTTCAGTATTTGAGGATACCTATGGCCCGGCATTGTATTATTTGAGGATACCTATCGAGGATACCGATCGAGGATACTTATCTGAGGATACCATTTCCTGTATCACAAGGCATACCTATCCAAAATATCCCTTATAAGCTATCGAGCAGTTACTGAAAATCATTGCCATAGAGCAATATTTGGTATCCTCAAATAATACAATGCCGGGCCATAGGTATCCTCAAATACTGAAATGAGTCGAGGAGTCGTATGTGGAGTCACTCGAACGAGCAATTGCTCTATGGCTCATTTGCTCGATGGGATTCGAGTTGTTCGAGCAGTATGTGGAGTTACTCGACCGAGCAATTGCTCTAAGGCTCATTTGCTCGATGGGCTTAGAGTCGTTCGAGCAATTGCTCATGGAGCAATTACTCTCTTGGCTTATTGGCTTTGGGAATGTTTTTGATATACACAAGGGAGATAACTCTGCATACAGATTATGGGAAATCAAGCAATCTGATTGGTTAGTTATAATCTATATAAATGAGCTAGATACAAGAAACTGCAAGAGTACTTGGAATAGGGTCAGAACTAACAAGAATAGACCAGAGATTGCTAAATATATTAACAATAAGATAAACTGTTCCAAATAATAGTCTTTTCTACGCTACTGGAGTATACTCTAGAATAAAGGAACATGGTCAGGTAGACGTAAACTATTGCATATATAGATAGAAGCAGAGAATTCTGAAAGAATTCGAAATAGTAAAAGTTGGGATAGATTCTGGTGATTTGGAAGGATTGTCGGGTTGTTTTTGGTAATTAGATTTACTCTTCTACAATCGAACATACCCTCCGAACATACCCTGTCCTATTGCAGAAAAATTCGGTCACATAGCAACCACGTGCTACCATAGAAACCAAGATGGCGGCCTCCTGTATACAAAATGGACGACGGAAACACGTATCACCCTAACAACACCCGCTGCGCATGCGCACTCACACCACGTATCACTATGGAGAAGACGTCATAAGATGGCCGCGCACGCGGGTTACCATGACAACACAACATGACTAACTAGGTCGCGTGACATGACGTCACTTCCGGGGTCCCCCACCGGGGTCCCCCAAATATTCCCTCAAACGTGCATGACATACTACTAATATGTTTAGGAATCCGTAGCGGTTGTAGTGTAGTTTTCGGTTCTGAAAACCATAGTAGTATGAAATGGTTGGTAATAAAGATGGCAGGCTCTAGCACAGGATAGATAGTTGTACTAGTAAAGACCATCAGCAAAGCTGAAAAGCGAAGAAGCTCATCATGGGTGCTATGAGCTGTATAGGTGTTGTATAGGCGATAGGAGCTATAAAAAGCTAGGAGCCATACACGGGACCAAAAACGAAGTGGAGATGTATATGTCGGGGATATCGTGAAATAATAAATCACAGTGAGTATGTTCAAATACGGACATGATGATTAGAGTAGATGTGTTGTATTTTCAAAGGATCGCCGCCGTCCCTGCATTATTGCTTCGCGCCTTTGGCGCTCGAGGGTCTCGTAATGCCCGTTCTGCACATTACCAATAGGACCGTAATCGCTCTCGGCGGACCTGATTGTTCAGTTGATATATTCGCAATCTTCTACAGCGATATTATGTTTTATATATAAATGGGCTGAACATGTTCATTCCGATTTATTAAAGTAATGTAATGTAAAAATGGCAATAATTATGCGTGATTTTTGCTTTTATGGCAGGTTTCTGCAAAAGTCAAATCCTGGCATATTGTTGTTAAATGTGCATTTAACTTTATTCATTAAATCGAAATGAGAGATTTCACCAAACCGAAATATAAACATATCTTGACTTTTGTGGATAGACAATATTAGTAAATTTTACACGATAAGATAAAAATTTATAAATTTACTGCAAGCTGTCTTGTAAATCACGAAAATGAAAAATCGAAAATCGAGAGATTCTCTCTCCCTTTTTCATCCAATTATAGAGCGATTTCACCAAACCTAAATATTAAACATAGGGATAGAAATGTTATCATTTTCAAACGATAACATAAAAATGTATGTGATGTGCTGCAAGATGTCGCTTACGGGCGCGTAGCCGGGATTCTTTAAGGGAGTGTAATAACCAGTTTTGAAAGGGCTAAAGATGTTATCTGAAAAGCCGTTCTGTGGGATTTCGAGGGTCTCCGCCAGTCCTAACTAGGGCACTCCTACCCTTGCCCCTCCTTCCACTTCCCTAGAGATAAGCACCGTAGAAGCAGGATGATTCGTGTTAGAACTACCCACCCCCGCGTTTCTGAGCATTTTGAGGCTCTATTTTTTCGAAAGGTGCATTGGGCCAACGCTTTTGGGGTATCAACGAACATTTTGAGGGAACAAGAGGAGGCGTCGACACTCTGTAGTTACACCACTGGCCTCTTTAATCACAAAAATGAAAAACGGAAAATTGAGGGATTGACGGTAATTTTTTTTCCAATGAAAGACCACTCCCTTTTCCATCCAGTCATATTTCCACCTCGATATGTTAATCGGCCACTGCCAGGTGATCATTTTGTTAACTAGTAGAATGCTAAATTATTTTTGATCACCAAAATTTGTTCACATGTCTTTGCCTTGTTATAATTTATGGGAGAGTGCCTATAGGCACTCTCCCATAAATTATAACAAGGCAGATCCATACAGATAAATGAATTTCACTTAAAAGCTAATATGAAGCATATCTACTGAATATGTTGCCTTTATGTTATAGTAGTTGCACATGAAAGTAAAGCCCAAATATGGGCTTCCAGCACTCTACCAGTTAATAGTGATGTGTAAGTGACAAACAATCTCCTTTAGGTTAGTCTATGTAGGATCAACAGTGGTATATGATCAGAGTCGGTAGTTCCAATGGTTGTAGTGGACACGATGTGACGTCATTATTTTGATTTTGTTTTGTGTTGTGAGCATTCGCGATACGCCTGGACAGAATGACAAGAGTAACCCCGTTTATTTTATTACGGGGTCGCTACCATCCCGAATTCCTATGGTAGCATGGTGATGCTTATGAATATAAGCGTAAGACTAGCATATCATCGGATGGGTCATGGGGGCGGGGTGGGGGGTAACTCTACGGAGAATGATAAGGATTGGACGTGATGTGAGGGATGCAATCTTATTGGCCGTTTAAATCTAGTTGAGAGATTCGACTGATTGATTCATCCATTTGGGATAGATGGGGGTGTTCGGACAGGTTAGAAATATTTATGGACGCTCCTAGGTAACTGGTATAAGTCAGTTAAGAGAGATTATTGAAAGAATAGTGTCGGTGGTAGATAGAATATGGTGTGTAATAGTTAGTGACTAAACGATAGATTTAGGGAAAGTTGAAAACCGGGAAATTTTCGATTCAGTTGCAAATCGATCTACAGGGTTAATTTCATACCAGACATTATCACTACAGCAGAACATCATATGATCGTATAGTGTAAGGTTGTAGATGGGTGGTTAATGTACTAATGGGAGTCCCCGGATTCCAAACACTAAAAAATAGAACAGAGCGTAATGGGTACCAACTATCACAACAAATCCACGAGTGTAGTTTACTTCAGTAACGCACACCCGCGTAACACGTGAATAGGGTGAATTTGATGATGCTATCCTGCACTGTAGGGTAGATCACTAAATGTACCCTCTGTGAACGCCAATCTGAAGAAAGGTAGCAGGCCTAAGCAGAAGAAAGAGGAACTCAGATGCTGAATTGGCCCACTGTATGGGATAACTTTAGCAAATTTACCCCCTGGGGTACCCCTTCTACTAATGTCAGATTGCTTATTGCCAGGCTTGGATTGAGGTCGCATAAAGATTGAGGCTAATCAGAATGGGGTTCCGGGGGTTGAAAGTATACCAAAATGGGTATAGACTTTGACCACAAATTAATAATTCTGCGAATGGCTATGAATAAGCAATACTGCGTTCGTAGAAGCGACGACAAAAAACGAAAACAGTTCACTCCCAAACTAATCACGTACCAAAAATGGAACTTCTTGATCGCGGCCTTAAAATGGACTGTAAAAAACGCCGGTCACTAACATTTTGTGTCACGTTGGTAATGTCGTTTGAGTCTGGCCGAAAAGTGTTACCATAACATTCAGTGCGACAGAGAACGACCACTGTGACATCACATGAGATCAACCATACGATGACATAGAAGAGGCTTTTGGGAGCTCTCCATATACAGTTGTTATTTAAAATTTGTAGTAACGGATCTGTGAGTGTCTATTTCTTCCATTGCCTTCTATTTCTAATCATTATTTTCTTGCTTTGTTTGTAGGGTTGAAAGAGAGAAGAACATTATTTGTTTAGTTGGAAGCATACTTTGAGACAACAAGTATGATTAAGACAATTGCTTTACTCTGGATAATTTGTAAGTGTAAAATAAATTCCTTAACCCTTTACCTAACACGAAAAGCAAACGACACTTCCAAATAAAATTCCTGAAGCACTAATTTTTGTTTGATTTTTTGCGTCAAAAACATAGCTTATGACCCTCATTGGAACGTTCCAATGAGGGGTCATAAGCTATGTTTTTGTGACAAAAAATGAAAAAAGTACACATTGAATGGTGAATTTTGTGAATAACGCTGAGCGTTTTTTTGCCGCTACGTTGGGTAAAGGGTTAACCCATTTAACCCAGCATGTATAATTTTCTTGCGAAAGGCCAACATTGGTAGTCCATGAGTAGACAACACAAGATACACAAAACTGTACAGACGAATCAGTAATAATTTCATCTAACTTCCCTTTATTCGGTCTGTATATTTGTGTTATGTGCACATTGTGTTTGTACAGAATCTTTTATCGAGATGAGACTCGTTTTTTTCGGGGGACGTATTGCGACTAGTAGCTATACCTCCCCCAAACACGAGTCGATAAAAGATAGTATACAAGTACACTGAGCGTTTAACACGTTTATCTACCCTACAGTAAAAAAAAACCGATAACCATGACTTCTCTAAAATATTGTTAACAAACAAAAAGCCACATTCAACTGATCAAAACAATAGACCTCCATTTTCAATTCTCTAACCCGACGACACGTGAAGAAATTTCTTCAGCACGAATGAAATTGTACATTGTTTAAATAAAATAATCAAACTCGACCCAAGTATACATTGTTCCGTCGAGCAATGATATTTCGAACCAAATAAAATTCATTTCTTGAGATCACTCAAGGCACAAACGGCGACATGGTTTGAAAAAAGAAGTAGGGAATTATATGTTTGTATTGCTCAAGAATCGCTTGAAATGCATGACCTCACTTCATTCCTAATTTTCAGAAGCGATGAAATCATATTGAGATTGACCTTACGTTTCGGAATTTTCTCGCTATAACTTTGATTTTTTGTGATTCACATCCATCTTTTTTGTTTTGGTGTTTTGCATGATGGATTGTTTATGTAATGGATCGTGCAATTCCCTGCAACGTGGAAGTATGCTGGGGTACACTTTATGCATCGTTCATTGCAGCATTATACGTTTTTGAAGGAAATGATTTGCGATTGCAAGTACCACTGAAGTAATACGTCAGGCGCGCGTTCGTTCTTTTCTCGTGATGTCATGTGACTTTTATCGCTACTGCAATAGCGATACAAGATATTTTTTTATCGATACTGATATTGATGTTTGCGATTGCCTTTTGTGGTAAATGGTAGATAAATATCTGTTATGAGCACATCGTGATTGTATAGAATCTTTTATCGTGAAGAGGCTCGTTTTGTGGGAATGTATTGCTCGGACTTGTGTTGCTTGACGAATAGCTATGCGTTCCCTAAAATGAGTAGAGTCACGATGACAGGTTCTACAGGGCAATGATTACATAGGACTTTCATCTACCATTCCTGTAAGCTAAACCCATGGACTTGCCTTTTCGATAGTAGTTAGTAGTTATTAAAAAAATTAACAATTGGCCAGACTCAACTGATCAGAAAGATGCAACGCCGTTTTCAAATCTCCGAACCTATTTGGGCGTGATGAAATTCCTTCAGCTTGAATGAAATTCTAATGGGGTTGTCACAACGTCTCCTGAGTTCCAATGTGTTCTATGTGCCTACTGGCAGCCTACTGGCGTGTCTACTGGCAGCCTACTGGCACATAGAACACATTGGAACTCGGCGATCGACAAGTAATCATCCCAAGTAAAATGTTTGTATTCTGCATTGATATTCCGAACTACATTCATTCCATAGTGTGATCCAAGACCTAGAGATATATGGGTGGTTTTCAAGTATAACTACAGAATGTTTGTGGTGCTGAAGGATCACGTTAGTTCATGTATATCTTTTAAAAGTGTAATTATGACATTGAGACTGGCGTTGCATTTCTAAGTTTACTTGCTGCCACTACCAAGTATTACGGCGTGTGCGTCGTGGTCTCCCAAAAATTGCAGAATCAGTTGTCATATTTAGAAAGTTGACAATATATAAATAGATTAAATTAAAAACACTCCGGGATTCTACTTTATTAGTGGTTTGGAAAGCGAATCGAATCTCGAACGCTCGTCGGAGACAATCTCATGGGCGACGAAGTTGGACGGCTAAACAGAATATTGGTGTCTTCTTGAAGCTCAGTGGCTGAAGATATGTCTGGGGACCAATATGTCAGAGAATACAAAGTAACAAGTGCGCCATCGACGTGGTTCTAGTGATAGCAACAGACACCCTTATACAGTACGGATAGAAGACGGCATGGGCAAAACAAATTCTGGAATGAAAAAAAAACATAGTTCACGACTCCTTATTGGAACGAGCTCAACTCCATGTGTTATAACAACAAAAGGAGAAATAGAAGTTTTATCAAGCTTCTTTAATAACGTAAACGTTTCAAGATTTATATCTAATACGTTGTCTATAAATCTAAAAGCTCCCAAAAAGCTCCCAAATACATAGCCTAGGCAGAGCGCGATCACAAAAGGACAGGATTATATTGTGAAAATATTCAGTGTGAGTATCCATTCAGTACTGATAGTTCGATCTAAATTTGGCTACCACCTCAACATATTTCCAACAGTTTTTTCTCTGGAAACGACAGAAGGACAGACAATCCAGAACGAGCGGCATAGCGAATGGGGTAGAACCCGTCCTTACCCTTTTCCTAAAAATGTCAATTTTGTACATATCTTTGATGGAATCCATAAACCAGGTTCTTAAACTCTCACCCTGGTATCCCGAATCATTTTGCTATCGTGATACCTCAATTTTCTTTTATTACGTAAGCCTCCCACGGAAGGCTAGTGTGCGTCACTTGGCATGAAGAGTTACTCTCCTCCTCCGGTGGAAGACACTGAATATTTACCCTGCACAAGAGTGTTTTTCTCTTATAATGGGCATCAAAAAATATTTGCCCGGACTTACCTAAACACACACCACTTCATTTAACCTGTCTTCGCCCTTGTACCGGGACCTGGAAGCGGAGTGGCTCAGCAGTTACAGAACTGAACTTCAAACCGAAAGGTCCACGGTTCGATCCCTGACAGGGGTGACTGCGTTGTATTCTTTGGCAAGGCACGTCATCCCGATTTCCCACGTGGGGTACGGTGTCTCTGTATATTAAGGCGTACTGCACGTCGATGGTGCACTTGTTTTCAACCAATGCTAACCCCGCCTGTGTAGAGTTAGTACAAACATATGCTGAAGTTGTAATACTTCTCCACGTGGAGTTTGTACGTTGGGAGTCTGACAGTTATTCGCCTTTATTCGGTGGTTCTCTCCGGGTACTCCGGCTTGCTCCACCCGTAAAACTGTCCGACACGAAGTGGCCCTGGGTGCAGAAAGTGTCATTAAATCCCAAATATATAAATAAATAAATAAATAAATAAATAAATAAATAAATAAATAAATAAATAAATAAATAAATGTACCAGGACCTATGAAATACATCTACTGATGTATTTATGAATATTTTTAATAAATTATTCCTATTCAATAAGATCTTATCTATATGTTACATAAAAATTGATTCAGCTAAGTGGAAAAATACAATTGTAAAATTTGTATAGTATTGGTCCCTGCTTAGTCTGAGCAACAGAATTTACAAAAATCGTCATTCCCATTTTCTACCATTTCACTTGTTCACCCAAAGCAGATCTTATGATTGCTCATTGGGACGATCTTATCGAAATCGATCCAGCACGTTGTCAATATACAAAATAAAACGACACGCGTTGTGAATGGGTTAATCGATATGGCACACGTGCCATATCGATTAACCTATTCACACGCAAATGTCGTTCTGTGTTTATTACACGCCTTGGATTCGAGTGGGATATTGCGGAGCTGAAGTGGAGGTTGGGAGTGCCGGTGTATCTGGGGTCACACCAATGAAGGTTACCTATGATGGGGAGGAGGAAGGAGGATGAAAGGTCGTTGTGAATTCAAGGAGGAAACAGGGAGGCAGGAAACGTGGGAGGGGAATGCTTGATGTAACCGAGGAGGGGGGGGGGTCTAGTAGGAAAATTCGGAAAGTGGCGTCAGGACAGGGCTGCGTAGAGTCAGGCCAGAGTCGGCGGAAGGCTGCCAAGGTTGCTTGGCGGTGTTTAGAGAACAGTGTTTTAGATTCCGATACCCCTGGGGATGAGAGCGAGGGGGGACATTGAGGGGAGAGGTGGCTGCTGAGGTTGATAGGCCAGATGGGG
Source organism: Pictodentalium vernedei (assembly GCA_031216915.1). NCBI lineage: Eukaryota > Metazoa > Mollusca > Scaphopoda > Dentaliida > Dentaliidae > Pictodentalium > Pictodentalium vernedei. The sequence goes on from CM062288.1 coordinate 298,404,260, forward strand.
TAAGGAGGGCGGTGAAAAGAAAGAGGGGACCAGAGGCATGCAAAGCAGGCAAGTTGCAGATGATATAGGAACTGGGGGAAGAAGAAAATTAGTTGCAGCGGGGAGTAGCATTGTACGTGGGATTGACAATGTGGTGTTGGTCCTGATAGTCCTAATCGAACAGTCTTTTGCTTTCCGGGATCGAAGGTGGAGGATCTGAGGGACTGAGTAGATGGTATAGTGGCAGGGTCAAGATCGGATCCGGTAGTGGTGGTCCATGTGGGGACCAACAATATCAGGGGGAGAAGGTCAGTAAGTTTGGTGGAGCCGTGCAGAGGTTTAGTCAGCAAACTGCAGTGTATGAATGCAAGAGTAGCTGTATCCGGGGTCCTTCCTGTCCTTGGAGGTGCGGACGAACGGAACTCAAGGACTTTGGCGCTGAATGAGGAGTTGCAGGACTATTGTGTTGACCTGGGAATACCCTTTATCGACCATTGGGACACGTTTTGGGGCAACGCGAGCATGTACGTGCGTGACGGGCTGCATCTTAGCAAGATGGGGAAACGGTTATTGGGGATAAAATTCTACGGGTAGCGGAGCCTTTTTTGTTGAGGAGCGGAGTGGGAGGCCAGAGGCAAGTATAACAAGAGTGGACGCAGGCGGGTGAACAAGAGCGAGGGGGACAGAATAAGTTCACCAAGGCTAGCGCCAGAAAACAATGGGACCAGTAGGTGGAAGCCAGTGAATCTCGGTACCCTGAAAGTGGGTTATAGCAACATCCAGGGTCTCTACTGGAAAGTAAGTGAAATTGCAACATTGATAGAGGCAGAGGACTTTGATGTCAGGGGTTTAAACGAGACGCGGTTAAGACACGAGGAACGGGTAGACCAAGTAAGGGGTGCGTGTGAACAGGTGTAGGGCGAACGGAAGGCCAGAAAATGGGTGGGAGGGTAGGCATGTAGTTAAAGGGAATTTAAAACCGTCGCTGATCACAGACCTGGTAGATGTCAGCACCTAGGATGAGGTATCGAAAGAAATTGGATGGGTAAAGATCAATCTAAGAAACAATAGGATTGCCCATGGGATTGTGTACTGTGCGCTGGAAGGAAGCAAACCCGAGTGGAATGACTCGATATACTCAACACTAAGGTCCAATATCACAGAACTAGAAAACAGGGCGCTCGGTATAATTTTGATGGGTGACTTTAATGGACCCATAGGTGATAAGGAAGAAGGCATAGAGGGCGGGGACAAGAAAATCAACAGGAATGGATGGAAGCTGTTGAACTTCACAAATGAGCTCGGTCTGAAGATTCTGAACAGGGACGCGAGGTGTGAGGGGAAATGGACCTGGGAGAGGAACGACAGAAAATCAATAATCGACTATATGCTCACAGATATTAATTTATGGAGGGAGGTGATAGGGGTAGAAGCGGACGATGAGGGTAAAATGGAGGTGGATAGTGATCATAACTTAATTACAGTGACGATCTGGACAAAAAAAAAACTAGTAAAAAGCAAAGAAAGCTTCAAGGAGATTTGAGAAGTCAAAAAGAAAAATTTAAACCAAAGCTTGCAACCGTACACTTTGGGGCCAGTGTCCAGAAGATGGCCGACGCCATAGTTGCGAGCCTAGTGGAAGCAGGAAAGGAAAGTGTAGGAAAGATCAGGGTGCCAACACGGGAAGTTGGGTACAGAGTGAATGAAGAACTGAAAAGGGCCATAAAGGGTAGAAAAGCTAAATGTGCTGCATACAGAAGAAGTAAAAAAATTAAGGGGGCGGAAAGCAACGAGGCCATGGTAGCAAAGGAAGAATACCAACAAGTACGAAATAAAATAATAAGATTAAAGACGATAATCGGAGAGTGCGAAATAGCAGTCTTATTAGGACGATAAGAACGACAGGGGGGTGAGTTCGAACGTATTTTGGAAATGGGTGAATGAACGTAAAAAGGAAGTAACCCAAAGAGTATTAAAGTAGATGGCAGAGTTACAGACGAGCAAGATCAAATCGCATCAGAACTAGTCAAGCACTGGGAAAAGGTAAACGATAAGCGTTGGGGCAGGGGGAGCCCACCTGAGTGTCCGAACCAGGTCGCGGAAAACCCATCGAACTTCGTGTGCAGCGAAATTAAAAAGGAGGAGGTGCGAAACGCGATCTCAAAATTAAGGAATGGAAAAGCGGGAGGGGTGGACGAAATTCCTAACGAGTTTATCAAAAAAGGACGAGAAGAACTCTGGTAAAAGCCTAACAGCCCTATTCAATTTAGCCATAGGAAAAACAAGAGGTTCCAAATGAGTGGAGAGAAACCAAAGTGACAAAGCAAAGTGACATTTATTCACAGAAAGAGGAAAAAAGACGTTTTGGATAATTATCGAGGGATCTCTGTCAGTAGCAACATTGCAAAAGTTTTCTGTAAAGTCCTGTATGGGAGATTAGAGGAGGTGATTTGGGGAGAAATGTTTTTTTGGGAGAGATCCAGAATGGCTTCAGGAAGGGTTGGAGAGTCACTGACCATCTTTTCAAATAGAATCCATGAAAGCAAAAAAGAAAAAAAAGATGTCTATGGCCTTTTTGGATGTTCAAAAGGCATGCGATAGAGTAAGAGGGAGGGTATGTGGCGAAGAAAGCTTGATGATCTGAGCTTGGGAGGCGAGTTTGTTGGAATTCTGAAAGCATTATATAAAGATGTACAGAGTGAACTTAGCCTGGGTAACATAACAAAAAAGGTGTGCATATGGGCACCGGACGTTCTCTCGTAGAACATGTTTTTGGAGAACACTGAAGATCATGCAATAAAAACGTACATGGAAATCGTTAAAGGGTTACAAGCGAGATTGGCCATTTTTAGCAATCTCGATATCCCGCTGTATATATAGAATAAACGAATAGTGTTTTCAAATAAAACAAAATATTCTACAGTCGCGGCGAAATCATGCTGTTACTCGCTACAAAACACTGCGAGAAGTGAGGGGTTCCATACAATCGACAAGCAAAACTGCCCAAAATAAATAAGGCGCAGCGATATGTCTAAAAACACTTCCCCTACCAACTTGTGCTAAAGTTGCAAAAATAATTTATTAAAAGATCAATGTTTATCTTTCTTATTTTAATATAAACAGTATTTATTTGAATAGAAAATGCTATGTTACATGCAAACAATGAATAGCACACATACTCAAAGAACAAAGGTAATGTACAGCACAGACCACAACAATACATAACGTAAGAGGTTGTTTGATAGGGGATTCGACAGAAAGCTTCGAGCTTATATTAGTCGGCTCCCCAGATTCACACACTTACGCTGTATTCTATGTGGCAGTGGTTGGCTGTGTATATCGTCACCCAAAGACCCAGTATTCAGTGCCCGAAATATTTAGATCCCGTAACATTCCATCACCGACTGCAGTCATCCACAAACAAGTTTCATCACTGCCTCGTCCGTCCTAAGTCAAAACCAACATAATGGCGAAACAGCAGCCGGCGCGGAATGTTGGGATTGGCTAGTTGGTCCTCGGTCCCGAGGTGACGATAACTGTTGTTAGTTTAACAGTTCTGGTGAGAGTTAGGGAAGAAGAAGAGAATAGAGAAAGCAAGAAATAGTAGAAAGCAAAGTATATATACAAAAAGAAGACAGTAAATAGCGGGTAAGCCGACCTGAACACGTATACACGTAACTTGAAAAAAATGTTGAAACAGTGTCAAATGCGACCAGTCATACCTAAATTGGGAAAGAGACATATTACCTATGGGATAACCTAGAAAATGCTCACTTTCATGCCCATCAATTAAAACGCTTACTCATTATAATAAAATCCTGAACTGAGTAGAACATAAGGCGGTTCTCGTTCACTACTTAGGGATTATGAGCCAAAGAATAAGGATGACACATTTGTTACAGACGGGAGGAGACCAATCGTATTATTACGGATATCTGAAAATATTGGACACTCTAACAGAAAATGTCGAGATGTCTCGCGCATTCCACACTGAAAGAATGGATGAGGTGATAAGTGATTGTCGTGCAGATGGGAATTGAGACTACTGCAACCTAACCGACGTCTACAGTGATGTATCTGTGCGACACAAGATTTGGCTCCACAGTAAAAAGGTGGTGGACGGAGGTTCCCACCCTTTAAGAAGGTTCTAAAATTACTCAATGATGCGTTTTTTCGGACAGATAACGGCAACTTATTCTGCTCATCTGTTGTGCTTGGGATAAATGAGAATTTATAGTGTTCTGTTCGACAAAATGGTACTCTTTGGTTTTGGGCTGGACGGAGAGAGGGGTTCGTACTTGAGACAGGCGGAGGAACTTTATTGATGATATAAGGAGGCACCATACGATGATACATTTTGAAAAACTGTATTAATTTCCGTTTTTGACGTCTCTCCTGCAGTGGATCCCATTTAGTTTCTGCATATAAAAGTGTCTTGCTAGCGCTTACCGTCGCCCCAGTGACAATTCGAGCAGCGGCGATCTGAATTTTTTCCAATTCGGCCAATTTGATTGTTGAGCCGTTTCCCCAAAACAGTATTAGCATATTCAAGGAGCGGTCTAATGAAGGCAAAGTATATTCTTTCCAGAATTTTTCGGTCGAGTTTGAATTTGTGTTTTCGCAGCGAATCCAAACGAGGCCAGGCTTTGGAGCAAATATAGTTGATGTGGTCATTCCACGTACAGGTGCTATTTAAAATCACTCCTAGATGTTTGTGAGTTTTGACTTCTGATATCTGTGTACCACCTAGAAAAGGTGGCGGATGTACATATGGATCGTTCTTCCGTGAGACAAGCATGGTCTCGGTTTTGAGGGGGTTAAACTCAACCAACCATTTTTTGGACCAGTGTTCTATTGTTTCAAGGTCATTGTTTAGTATATTTGACGCCAGTTCGGGGTTTTCAACTACATGTATAAGGTACAAGTAAGTGTCGTCGACAAAAAGGCGTATACTACTGAGTACGTTATCGGTTATATCGTTGATATAGATAAGGAACAATAGAGGACCCAATATTGATCTTGGGAAACGCCAGCAAAGATTGGTCGCCACGACGACACCTCGGAAGCTAGGACTACCCTCTGCGATCTACCGGATAAATATGATTTTATAAGTGACAACAAGTCGCTGAAATACCAATTTGTTGTAGCTTATGAATCAAACCTGCACGCCAAACTTTATCGAAAGCTTTGCTAACGTCACAGAAGACCACTCGGATCTCCTTACCTTCATCAAGAGCATGACAGAATATGTCGTATATATCAGTTAACTGTAAAACAGTTGAATCAGTGGGTCTAAACCCTGACTGGAATTGATTAAGCATATTATTATCAACCAAAAAAGCCCACATACGTTTGAAGACACACTTTTCGAGTAGTTTGCCAAGACTGCTCAGTAAAGAAATGAGGCAGTGATTGGTAACCAAATTTGAAGGTTGTTTTTTTTTTAAAGTTGGAGAGACGTTAGCGTTTTTCCACGCCGTAGGAAAGTATGAATTGTTAAGCAATATGTTGAATAATATCGTAAGAGGCTCGCTGAGGGATGATTTGCATTCACTTAGAAGACGGGGACTGATGAGGTCTGGGCCCGATGCCTTGGACGCCTTGATTAATTTCATTGCTTCAAATACTTCAGTACATTGTAGGGTTATGTTTTCCAATTTATTAGGTGGCTGGGTGGAAGGTCTGGAAGCGAGGCGGATGAGTCATCAACTCCTTTCTCGGCATCCGAACTATATACTTTATTCAAGTGATTCAAGGTGGGAATTCCTGTTGTTTTATTGCCCCAGATATATGTTCGAAGAGTCTTCCACCTCTGTGACGGACTCGTTTCACTACTTTCAAGAGTGGATTGCACTTTGAAGAGATATGAGGTTTTGGCTTTTCTAACAGCCGATACCACTTCGTTTCGTTTTAGTCTGTATTTTTCCCAGGCATAATGGTATCGCGGAACTAAATATTGAAATTAGAGTGGACCGCCTTAAAATGTTGACCTCGGAAATGATGCAATCTGTAAAAATAAACAGCCTTGGGAAAATCTTTTGTTTCAATAAACGTTTGAAACATTCTATTGACAAATATTCCTGATAAAAAGAGGGTGATTTGATGACTTTTGGACCTAAAAAATACAATTTACTTTTTGTGTGTTTTTGTAGGGAATTCCCTGAAAAATATGTGCACGTGACCGGTACTTCCTTTTGTGTCAGTTTTTCTCTCTTATTTGTTGCATGACCCCCTGTTTTCAGATCAGAAAAAGTTGTCGGAAAGGCTATACTTGACAGAGATATTTGAATGCCAAAATTAAAGTGATGCGATCATATTTTTTTCCGTCTGAACGTTATAATGGTTGCCTATGGGAATCTATTTAGTTCTGTAATACCTATAGGAAATATGTTTTTTGGTTTCCAAACCAGATTCAATTATTATTTTGGGGGATTATTTACATTAAAATATTTATTTGTGGACCACATACCTTACCAAACTATTTTATTGTTTTGAAAAGTTACATTTTTGTCACAGTCAGCAATAAAAGCTATATATTTCCAAAACTAAGTCTGTTCCTGCAAGCAAATTTACATCTTCAGCAAGTGTATTCCCCAGGAGCACACTATAACCTCTGGCAACTGCTAACTAACAGCCTATCTTACCCTATTAACATATTTATTTGAACCATGGTTTCCCCTCATATTACTGGGGGCAGGGAGGATTCCAAATCTTCCAACCCCCTCCCAAATCACCATTCAAACACAGACAGGAAACCTGCGCTACCCTTCTATTCACTAATATTTAGAAGTTTTTCTCTTCTGTATTATGCTCTTCAAAATATTGGAAAACAATTCCTTCGTTGAAAGAGTATCCAGGAACACAAATTTGAGGAGGGGGTGGGGCTACAGTGGAAAATAACATAATAAAATTACAGAAGTGAGTGAATGGCATTTGTAGGTAGCTACCAATATATTTGTCTAGTACTAGTGCTGTCATGGTTCCCATGATACAGCATAAATTTACAGTGACAGTTGTGAAATATTTCTCTTTCCCTGAACCAAGTCCTCCCTCCCACACATATTTAACCCTTCTGCTGATGATAAACATTTGGAAAGACCGAACAGCATGTTTTTAGAGACTGAAGTTAGTATCACACACTTTCAGCTTCTTATGATTTACTTTGAGGCTTCAGCACTCATGGTCCACTGGGATATTTTTCAATTTAACAACCTTGCCCTGGCCTTTCCACTGTATTTTTCATTGTATGTCATTCAGTACTCTTGTGCAGACCTCCTACATGTGTGACTGCAAGCCTATCTGTCTGTCTGTGTGTCTGTCTCTTCATCAGACATGGTGTTTCTTTTCTTTTCACTTGCCTGGACTTACCTGTTCAATAATTGGAAGCTGACTAACTCCCCCCCCCCACCCCCACCACCCCCCCCCCCCCCCCCACACACACACGAGTATATTAAACATCAAATACCACTATATTCTTGAAGCAAATATCTGATTCATCCTCTTTGGAAACATGTTTTCAACAATTTCAATCTTTTTGCCAGAATGGGTGTCTGTGGGGATGAAAACAAAGGTTGTGAAAGTGCACTTATGGGAACTTCCAGCATAAGCATAGCACTATAGAATCAATATTTGATGGTTTTAGGCATCTTACCAGTGTTATGAGATATCACAGTAGCAGGTACTGGTCATTCTTTTGGAAAAAAACACTGTGTTATGTTTTGTCAGTGCCATACCAATGACTTTATATGCCTTTACTGAGAAAACTGAGGCTTTTCCTTTACAAAAATTGCAAACTATTCATCAAATACAATGTGAAATGTCTTCAGAAGCCAGACTGTGATTTAAAAACTATTACAGATGGGAAAGTTCGTATCACAGTAGGTTTGTTTTTGGTCATTATCAATTAAATTATGAATTATATCATAGATTTTGATGAAAAGGGGCACACCGGGGGGTCCTATTCAGGGCAAAATTTTACTACATCAGATGGTAGAATAAAATTTGACATCAGTTGTTAGGATAAACTGGTAGAGTCCTTTCATATTGGTGAAATATATAGCTGCATCCTCAATTTTGGAAACAAAATTGACATCCATATTGTTCCATGGGGGTTGGGACACTGTTTTGCTTCCAGTATGGTTAAATGAGACAGATTTTTTTCTAAACATATTTTGTGCTGATGCAGATTTTAGTTTTATTTTGGGATTGGGGTAGTTTTTTAAAGAAAGCTGTAATTTCTCATCCTTCTCAGTTAATTTATAAAGTAACAGGACAGAAAAATCTTTTGGAGGCAATACCAGTTTTCAAGCCCACTTGACAAAGTTTGGACACTTTTCCTTAAAAGAGCAAATATTCCATGTTTTTGACTCAGCCAAAGCCAAAAGTTGGATTCTAATGCAGAAATGACTCTTTTAACCCATACAAGTGGTAAAATGTCTCTTTGGTGGAATTAGGGATGATTATAGGTATCGCGGAACTAAATATTGAAATTAGAGTGAACCACCTTAAAATGTTGCACTCGGAAATGATGCAATCTCTAAAAATAAACAGCCTTGGGAAAATGCATTGTTTCAATAAACGTTTGAAACATTCTGTTGACATCTTGCATTATTGTTGACCTAAAAAATACAATTTACTTTTTGTGTGTTTTTGTGGGGAATTCCCTGAAAAATATGTGCACGTGACCGGTACTTCCTTTTGTGTCAGTTTTTCTCTCTTATTTGTTGCATGACCCCCTGTTTTCAGATCAGAAAAAGTTGTCTGAAGGGCTATACTTGACAGAGATATTTGAATACCAAAATTAAAGTGATGCGATCACATTTTTTTCCGCCTGAACGTTATAATGGTCGCCTATGGGAAAATATTTAGTTCTGTGATACCTAATGGAGACCAGTACGTTTGGCTGCACGGTAAGACGTTTTCGTTGCCGTATGAGTAATCTAATGTCGTTGTGAAACCAGTTTGACTGGTTCTTTCTCGACGTTAAATGTTTGTTTGGTATAAACTTCGATGCAGTGCTAAGAAGTGTTTCAGTAAGATTGGACACTATAGTGTCGAGACACGAGTAATTTATTTATTGATGTTTAAGGTCACATATGTATGCACAATGGCTAATCATGACCGCGACAGTTTTACGGGTGGAGGAAGCCGGAGTACCCGGAGAGAACCACCGAGCAACGACGAGCAGCTGCCAGCTCCCCAACATCGTAACTCCGAACTGCAGCACAGACAGGGTTAGATTGGTTGAAGACATGCGCACCATCGACGTGCAGTACGCCTTAGTACACGGCGTCATCGTGCCCCCACGCGGGCAATGGAGATAAAGTGTCTTGCCCAAGGACACAACGCGGTTGCCGCAGGTGGGATTCGAACCGAGGACCTCTCGGCTTGCAGCCTGCACCTCTACCTACTGAGCCACCGCGCTCCCCCGAGACACGAGTTGTCAAAAACGGAATTCCAGTCCTCTTTACTAAAAGCCGCGTTTAGTGCTTCAGAGTTACATTGGGAGTACAACCATATTTGTCTTTTGGAAGTTTGGGATGGTGATTTCAGAAATTCGACTTCTGGTGAGATTGGAGTATGGTAGCGGATCATATCCGAAATGAAGGGCTCGAGGACTTCGTATGCTTTCACGTTGACTGTATCACTTACAGCAAAGATATCTATCAATGAGGTTGATGTTTCTGTAAAACAAGTCCGTTCACATACAAGATGTCTAAGATTAAAACAGGAAATTAGGTCGGAAAGACCGCTTGTTGAATAAACCATCTGATTATCACTAGGGGTCGCGGTGGCTCAGTTGGTAGAGGTGCAGGTTGCAAGCCGAGAGGTCCTCGTTTCGAATCCCACCTGCGGCAACCGCTTTGTGTCCTTGGGCAAGACACTTCACCCCGATTGCCTACATGGGGACACGATGACGCTGTGTACTGAGGCGTATTGCACGTCGATGGTGCGCATGTCTTCAACCAATCTAACCCTGCCTGTGCTGCGGTGCAGAGTTCAGAGTTACGATGTTGGAGAGCTGACAGCTGCTCGCCGTTGCTCGGTGGTTCTCTCCGGGTACTCCGGCTTCCTCCACCCGTCAAACTGTCACGGTCACGATTAGCCATTGTGCATAAGTATGTGACCTTAAACACCAATAAATAAATAAATAAATAAATAGATTATCGCTAAAATCGCCTGTGACGATTACGTCTGAAACTGGGGTGTCCTTTGCCTTTTCGATAGAGGCTGGTATAGCTTCCCATGAATCAGGCGGACTGTTAGGTGGGCGATAAAATACCCCTAATAATAGTGGTCTTTTATTATTCGTAATTACCTCGACCCACAAGCATTCAGTATTGGGTGTCTGAAGATCAGGACTCGGTTTGAAGTGGATACCCTCTTTAATATAAATTGCAACTCCACCGCCCCTCGTTAATCGATCGAATCGCAATGGCTCGTGGAATCCTTGAATTAAGATATGAGAAGAAGATTCGTTGCTATTAAGCTATGTCTCAGAAAAGGCTCAAATATCATTGCTTGAATATTCATATTCGATAATATCTGTTTTGGGTTTTAAGCTTTGGATATTGAGGTGGGCATTTTTTAAATGATTCTGAGGATTATCAGAATGGCATGTATTGGGCCCGGGATTCGTTTCAATATCACCGGACAGTAGTAGAATTAAAACCAAGTGGAAAATGACCATAAGTATAGAAGTAGGTATTATTTTCCACATCACATCGCCCCATTCGGGGTGTGCATATTATTGAGTGTAAAACTATTTGGTTCGGGTTGATATTTCCAGCAGTGGTTATCATTTTGGATTTTATCAAAACAGAGGAAGACAGTCGTAATTATAATAAAGCATGAATAACACCATAAACCACGAAGACGCAAGAGCAAGAAAATTAATATACAGATAGACTGGTTGCCTCTTAAACTGCATTTAATGTCGCGTGCAAACATTCCTAGATTTTAACAACCGTTCCGAGTGTGGTATAATTCAATGCAACACATTATGTTATCTGTAAGTAGTAATATAACCAGGGTTTTCGGACGGGAGTCACAACGTTGGTTAGCCACCGCAAGACTTTGTATTGGGGGTACATCGTGTTCAGGCAGGCTTCAGGTGACAGGTGATAATTTTCCAGAGTGAATGTAAGTGGACAAGGCATGAGAAATGAAAAAATGAACAACAAAAAGGTAACATTCTGGACAAGATGCACAATTTGCATCTGCATCTTAGTTTCGGATACTGTCCGATGCGATGAAGTCGGGTGGCTCATGTTATTGTCAACTGGGAATTTTTGTACCACCAAAATAAACAGGTAAGCGGCATACTACTTAGCCTGAACAGAGATAGGAGAACGAATTCTCGTTGTATTAGGTGCAGCATGCGGCGGATGGGGATAGTGGATGGAAGGAGATTCAAAAGTAACAGGTTCTTTCTTATTTTCGTTGTTTTTTTTTTTTTGTTTTTTTTTCGTCATCGATTCAACCTGAGTTTTATAAACAAAGCAAACGACACGTGCATTTGTTTACACTTTCCTAATTTGGAAAATGAAATATCACTCATCATGTCCCTGAACTTGCATGCTTTTCAGTGCTTTGTTTCGATTGATTTACATTGTGTTTTCTTTGTTAATTTTTGTTCCTTTTATCGTTAGACAGAGTTGGAATGTGTCATATATTCTAAAACTAAATATGTCAGCAACGGTCAACGTTTGACAAACGTCGGTTCATTATGTCTCCCACAAAAGTAAAGCAGGTCACGACAACAGGAATGCGGTAGAGGTCAGAGGTCAACAAGTCCGTCTCTACTATAGGAATTGATTACTTCGGTGTTAAACCTAGGGGGAAAATGTATCACCCTACTAGAAGCTGCTACTAGGTGAATAACGCAAAAATTTATCCAAGACTTTTATTGTTCGAATAAACGTCCATTCCGGAAGGTAGCAGGAAACGTCTCAGTGTAGGAGAGACAGGTGATTACGAGTATTTGGGGGTAAATACAAACATTACAGGAAGAGGCATCTACCGAAACCACACAAATAAATTGATTCTGAAGGGGAAGCGAATCCCTAACCAAATGAAACTTATAGGGAGAAACAGTTTCAATAAGGCTTTCGTGGGGAAAACCATTTGGGAAATGGTGGGTCTGCCAAGTATAACATACGGTACGGAAGTGGTACCCCTAAACCAGACGGCCGTAAAGAGCTTGGAAATCATGCAGAACGATGCAGAACGATGGATAACGGGGTCGAGTAATGCCGCAGCGCTAGAAGCAATTAGGGGTGAGCTTGGGTGGATGAGGATCAAGGACAGGATAGACCTGTTGAAACTCAGTTATCTTAATTATTTGGTAAATCTCCCCGACAGCCGATGGTGTAAAGTAATGTTCCTGAGAATTTTCAACTCAAATATCAAGACGGGGTGGATGGTCCAAGTGAGGGGGGGGGGGGTAGTAGAGAACTACTCAATGGATATCTCGGACCTGGACGTTGGGGCAAAGCAGGGTAACAAAATCGTCAGGGAAAGGGTCATGGAGGATTGTAACCGTAATTGGCGAGAGGGGGTCAAATCAAAGAGGTCTTTGGGTGGCCTGCGTGATAAAGAGAAACCAGGTTTTGAAAAGTACCTTGATGGCACCTTTGGGGGTCACTGTTATTCAAGCTGAGGTCGCGGTCCCTGGAGCTGAGGAGAAAAATTGGAAAAAACAGTGAAAAGGAGTGCCAGATGTGTAATTTGGGCATGGTGGAGACCTTGGAACACTTTCTACTAGAATGCCCAAAGTACCAGTCCAACAGAATAAGATTCACTGGGAGTATACTGGGGAAGTGAAATGGGAGAATGAAGGACATGTGGTTAGGGGGAGACTCGAAGGAGAGGGTTAATATGCTAATCAAAGAGATTGGGGAGAATGGGACAAGAGATGTCATCAAGCAATTCGTCACCGAGTGTTGGGAGGAGGGGAGAAGCGTGGGAATAGGGAGGCAGATAGGAGTACAGGGGTAACCAAGGCCTTCTCGTCCGAGAACCTCGACAAATCAGCGGCTGGCCAAAGTGTTATTATTATGGGATAAAATGTACTTCACGTATTTCTTTCAAATATCTCTATCTTTCAATATGTTTGCGTTTCTTTTATTTATTCTCCATAGCTTTTATAACCGATGTGACGGCCAGTTTCAGTTATGTGGAATCCTTGAACCTACCAATCACAAACTGCCAAAACACATCCGGAATCAGGGCTGTTATGCACGGAAAAGCAAGTTTGCAGACAGCGTGTAGGTAAGACATTCTGTTTTCTTATACTACAACACAATCATCATATTGCGAGCAGTGTTCTCGCTGGCGTGTGCCAAATGCACATTTTTAAAAAATCTGGCACACAAATGTAAGCGTTTGGCACAGAAAACTGTCACTTAAATTCAACTCACGAACCTGGTATATTCTTGATTTTCACAAAAACGGATACATAATATTACATTTTCTCCTTGCAAAGCGAACGAATGACAAGCTAAATATATCAATATAATTACATTGTTAACGTAGTTATACGTTTTGGGTCCAAATACTCAATTCCCATTGGTCAGCTGGATGAAAACGTCATGACCAAATGTAATTCATTTTCCAATGAATACATTTGGTCGAACTTTGACCCGTATTTACGCTAGAGAGCAGTTGACAGAATGTAATTCGGGCGGTGTTGGGGTGGGTTTTTAACTTTTAGCGCCTCTCGCAGTGATCAACTCCGCTGCCGTTTCTTTGGTGACATTTCCCAACTGTGGCATAAAGCCCGTTACTAAAATACTCGTTTCCATTTCTAAAGTTGTGAAAACTCCGAGTTGTACGCTTTGTCTTTTGTGTGAGGGTGTTTTTTCGCCTCGTTCGTTCGTACATGTTTTATTTCGTCTTTCTGCTTTGTTGTTTGGTAAAAAGTAGTTTAAACAGTTACGGAATGTAATTATAAGAATGGAATGCAATTTTTATAATCTTTATTCTTAAATGAATGCCCACATCATAAATTACAAAGAAATAATATCGTTCAACTGTGTACACATTGACCAATCACACTCCAGTTGTCCTTACCGGTGATCTCCCATTAAGAAATAAATCGTGTATTGTGTAAACAAGGCATGCTTTGTTTCTTCGCCAGTGAACAACAGACCAGATTATCAATTGTCTTTAAATGTTGGTGGTACTTTCCCCATTGACCAAAATCAAAGATTAACACAGTAATAAAATGACAAAGTTACAGAACAGATAGTCGTGGTTCGATATTCTATATTATAATGCACAACTAAAACAATGACTTTTTTATTATTTTATGGTCCGTTTTATGTTACATTCGATTTTATGTAATTTTAGGCTTTTGATCTTTCTTGAATAAAATATGAAACAAAGATTTATAGTTATCCCACCTAAAATACCCAAGGCACAAAACAATATCATTTGGCACAAAAAAATTCTCATTTGGCACAAAAAATATTCCGCTTTGGCTCATTAAAAGTTTGAGCCAACGTGAACACTGTTTGTGGGTGGTTACCTTTCCGGGCACTTAATATTATTTTCGGCTTTTTGCCAGGATACTGAAAATCACGCAATATTCTACATCGTCGATGGAGATAAATCCGCTTAAAAATTGAAACGAGAAGTCGATAACGTCCACAGTTAAAATTAGGTGTGTTTGGAAATGTACAAAATCGAGTAACATGATCACCTTTGCGAACCATACAACATGAAGTTAGTGCTAGCTGCCATAATAATTATAACTCGGCAGCTCAAATGTTTAGTAAATATTTGACTGACAAAAACCCAAGCACCATCTTTGAATGTTAGAGCTAGGTATTAAATATGCCAATATGATTTTGTGTTCCTTTTGGTGCTTGGAAGGATTTTGCTGCACTCGAATCATACAATGATAACTTTCTGGTAGGACAAATTTGTTATGCAGGTGTTTGCCAGGGAGCAACGCCCCATATAGCATGTAGTTCAGGGAACATGTGGCTGTGTACCCGGCCAAAGAGGTGTATAACTAATATCACACTTCGCCAAAATGTAACATCATAAACATTCAGTTTTGACTCAGTTTACTGAAGCATGTACAATGAACGCAAATTCCATAAATATGTGTTATGCGAACATTGTGTAGAATCTATTATCTCGACTAGACTCATTTTGGAGACGTATAGCTACACTTCGTGCTTGCTCGACGAGTATCGAAACTTTCCCCAAAACGAGTCTAATACAAGTACAATAATGAATGAAAGGTTTTAGCGCGATACAAGAGCATGAATGAATGAAAGGTTTTAGCGCGCCAAAGGCGCACAGGGACGATGTGGCATTTACAAATCCCTTGCGACCCGGTTGGCCTTATTTTATTTCTCTTGGATCACACAGGCCTAGCTTCCTATTGCCTCAAATGGGGTCTGAGGGGGTATGCACGCGGTGAGAATTCCCGGCAGTTTGCGTTGGAGTGATAGATTGTCAATAATCAATCCCTCAACGCCATTAAGACTATTAGAGAGTGGGTTTTATTCGGTTCCAGCTTGGCGATGGTAGAGGTTTGATTCCCACCATGGTGGCGAACCAGAATATAATGTTGTGCGATGGCAAATTTAAGGGAAGAAGAAAAAAGAAAACCAAACAGCAACGCCGGTTTGGTAGCGGCCCCGGTATATGACCATAGCGGTTACAAAAAAGAAGTAGAGACAGCTCCAACAGTTTAGTTTTGAAAAACCGGGAGTCATCCATCAAACCTTCTGGGAGATAGGATGCCGTATGTGATTATGAGGTATCTGGTTAGCCTTCGGGAATTCCAAATAACCTCCCCCACCCCCAACCCCCACTCCCACAAACCCCCAACTCCCCCCCCCCCAAAAAGAAAACAAAACAAAAAACCCTAAATAAATAACAAAAAAGCCCTTAAAAGGGCTGTTTGCTGGCAAGATTGTTTCAATCCTTGCCCTGATCTTATTTAGGTTTTCTGCACATCTTTGCATGAGGATTGTTTCAATCCCTCATAGTTTGTCATTCAGTTTTAGTGGCGTGTCTGATGAGAAAGAGGAGGTAGAAAAGATATAGAGCGGGAAATTAGAGCAATTCGGTTTTTAATTTACAACTGTTCCGTCCGTGACGACCAGTGGCATGTGGATGGAGAAGCCAGCATTTTTCCCCGAAATTTATATCTCGGGGAGGGGAGACCCGACAGTAGGTGGAGATTTTCCTCGCTGTTTGCAACTCCCACTGGTAACAGAGGCAAGCTTTCGTGTCTATCGTGTCACCCGCAGCCAGTTCTGAATTTTTGTCACCGAGTGCCTGGCTCGCCCCATCGCAATGATGTAATCTTTAACCCTGTCGATGGATACGCCCCAAATCATTTAGTTTTCCTATTGAGGACGCGATGCGCATTGAGTTCAATTATTAATTCGCTGTTTTGGAGTCTATTTAGAGTTTTGCTTTGAAGATCTTTTAAGCGCATGGCTATAGTGTCTATTTTTGCAGTCTCGTGAAGTAGTTTTATCGATGTCCACGTGGGCATGCGCAGAGCCACGCGCAAGGCATGAGTTTGGACCCGTTGTAGTTTTTCAATGTTGGATTTATTCAGGTCACTCGTTATTATGGCCCCATATTCTAGTACTGGGCGTATATATGATTTGTAAAGCTTGAGGAGAACTTCTTTATTGGCTCCCCAATTTTTACCTCTAATCATTTTCAGGAAATTGATACGTTTTGTGGCTATGACAGTGATTGTTTAGATTGAGACTGCTAACCAGGTTGAATCCCAGAAACTTTGCCTCATAACTAGCTTCAAGTTTGTAGTCGTAAAGCTTAAGCTCAATAATAGGGACAGGCCTTTTTCCTTTGCTTTTTATAGAATGTGATTCTTTGTGTTTTCGCGGCATTTAGCTTGATGCGCCACAGAGTGCTTGATTCGCCACAGAGCTGTCATCTGTTCCCCCTGAAGGCAGACCAGATGGCCAATACCCAGCTTTCAAAAACACATATTGGTGGATTTTTCCCTTTTTGTAACCGTTAAGAATAATATGCTGGGGCTGCTCCCAAACCACCGACTGTTTCGGTTTCTTTTTCTTTTTTCGAAAATAACCACCAAACTGCGGTTTCAGTTTTACCATAGATTTGCCCACTTCTCTTAACAAACACGGAGCAGAACTCTTGTAATTATGCAAATTCCTAGCCATTTTCCCGTTCGAGGTTCTCGGGGATCTCAACCTACTATCCTACTGCCAGTCGCACACTCAAACTTAATAAGATTATTGGCTCTCGCTCCAGACTCTCGTGGATTTATAAGCAAATAAAGCTATAATAATAATAACACTTTGGCCGGCAGCTTATTTGTCGCGGTTCTCGTATGAGAAGGCCTTGGATATCCCTGTTCTACCAACTGCCTCCCTATTTCCACGCTTATTCTCTCCTCCCAACACTCGGAGACGAACTACTTGATGACATCCCTTGCCCCATTCTTCCCAATCTCTCTGATTAGCATATTAACCCTCTCCTTTGAGTCGTCCCATAACCACATGTCCTTCATTCTCCCATCGGACTTCCCCATTATACTCCCAATGAATCTTGTTCTTTTAGACTGGTATTTTGGGCATTCTAGAAGAAAGTGTTCCAGGGTCTCCACCACGCCCAAATTACACATCTGGCACTCCGTTTCACTGTTGTCCCCAATTTTTCCCCTCAGCTCCAGGGACCGCGACTTTAGCTTGAACAACAGTGACCCCCAAAGGTGCCATCAAGGTACTCTTCAAAACCAGGCTTCTCTTTATCACGCAGGCCACCCAAAGACCTCTTTGATTTGACCCCCTCTCGCCAATTACGTCTACAATTCTCCATGACCCTTTCTCTGACGATATTGTTATCCTGGTTTGCCCCAACGTCAAGGTCCGAGATATCCAATGAGTAGTTTTCTACTAGCTCTCTCACTTGGCCCATCAGCCCCCCCCCCCCCCCCCCCCCCCCCCGTCTTGATATTTGAGTTGAAAGTTCTCTGGAACATTACTTTACACCATCGGCTATCGGGGAGATTTACCAAATAATTAAGATAACCGAGTTTCAATAGGTCTATCATGTCCTTGATCCTCATCCACCCAAGCTCACCCCTGATTGCTTCTAGCACTGCGGCATTACTCAACCATATAAAGCAAATAAAATTATTAGGGTCGCAAGGGATTTCAATACTATATCGTGCCTGTGCGCCTTAAGCGCAGAAACTCTTCATTTCATTCAGTAATAATAATAATAACACTTTGTCCAGCCGCTGATTTGTCGAGGTTCTCGGGAGAGAAGGTGTTGGTTACCCCTGTACTCCCAACTGCCTCCCTATTCCCACGCTTCTCCCACGAACTCTCGGAGACGAACTGCTTGATGACATCTCTTGCCCCATTCTTCCCAATCTCTCCGATTAGCATATTAACCCTCTCATTTGAGTCTCCCCCTAACCACATGTCCTTCATTCTCCCATCACACGTCCCCATTATACTCACAGTGAATCTTATTCTATTGGACTGGTACTTTGGGCATTCTAGAAGAAGAAAGTGTCCTCAGATCCAGGGACTGCGACCTCAGCTTGAACAACAGTGACCCCCCAAAGGTGCCATCAAGGTACTCTTCAAAACCTGGCTTCTCTTTATCACACAGGCCACCCAAAGACCTCTTTGATTTGACCCCCTCTCGCCAATTACGGTTACAATCCTCCATGACCCTTTCTCTGGCGATGTTTTACCCTGGTTTGCCCCAACGTCAAGGTCCGAGGTCTTCAATGAGTAGTTCTCTACTAGCTCCTTCACTTGGACCATCCACCCCGTCTTGATATTTGAGTTGAAAATTCTCAGGAACATTATTTTACACCATCGGCTGTCGGGGAGATTTACCAAATAATTAAGATAACTGAGTTTCAACAGGTCTATCCTGTCCTTGATCCTCATCCACCCAAGCTCACCCCTGATTGCTTCTAGCGCTGCGGCATTACTCGACCCCATTATCCATCGGCCTGCATCGTTCTGCATGATTTCCAAGCTCTTTACGGCCGTCTGGTTTAGGGGTACCACTTCCGTACCGTATGTTATACTTGGCAGACCCACCATTTCCCAAATGGTTTTCCCCACGAAAACCTTATTGAAACTGTTTCTCCCTATAAGTTTCATTTGGTTAGGGATTCGCTTCCCCTTCAGAATCAATTTATTTGTGTGGTTTCGGTAGATGCCACTTCCTGTAATGTTTATTTACCCCCAAATACTCGTAATCACCTGTCTCTCCTACACTGAGAAGTTTGCTGCTACCTTCCGCAATGCAGAACTCCCCCACTCTCCACCTTCGATAGGGTCCACTTTGCGGCCCACAGGTATAACTTTGCTCTTGTTTTCATTAAGTTCGAGTCTCCATTTGCTCCCATATTTCCCAACAATTCCCAGCATTTTCGTCAGCCCTCTTCGTTTTCTTATACTAGCACCATATCGTCTGCAAAAAAATAGCTCTGGGATCTTCAGGTCCCAAACTGCTACCCCCCTCGACGCTATGCAGGAATTCATCTCCTAAACCTTTGATGTACAATGCAAACAGAATTGGCGAAAGGATACACCCCTGTTTTAGGCCTATCTCCATAGGCACACGTTTTGTTGTAATGTTTCCCAGGCCAAGTTGACTCTGTACGTCTTTATATAATGCTTTCGTAATTCCAACAAACTCGCCTCCTAAGTCCAGAGCCTCCAGCTTGCGCCACATACCGTCCCTCCATATTCTACCGTATGCCTTTTGACATCCAAAAAGGCCATAAACATCTTTTTCTTTTTTGCTTTCGCAGATTCTATCATTAGAGGTAGCGTGAAAAGATGGTCAGTAACTCTCCTTCCCTTCCTGAAGCCATTCTGGATTTTTCCTAAAAAAAAACTCTTCTCCTCAATCACCTCCTCTAGTCTCCCATACAAGACTTTACAGAAAACTTTTCCAATGTTGCTACTGACAGAGATCCCCCGATAGTTATCCAAAACGTCTTTTTCCCCCTTTTTGTGAATAAATGTCACTTTGCTTTCTCTCCACTCCTTTGGGACCTCTTGATTTTCTATGGCTAAATTGAAAAGGGCAGTTAGGCTTTCCACGAATTCCTCTCCCCCGTTTTTTGATAAACTCGTTAGGAATTTCATCCACCCCTCCCGCTTTTCCATCCCTTAATTTTGAGCTCACCTTTCGCACCTCCTCCGTTTTACTTTCGCTGCACACGAAGTTCGATAGGTTTTCCTCGACCTGATTCGGACACTCGGATGGGCTCCCCCTGCCCCATCGCTTATCGTTTACCTTTTCCCAGTGCTTGATGTCTCTAAAACATAGGTTATGACCCCTCATTGGAACAAGCTCGTCGACCTCGTTCCAATGAGGGGTCATAACCTTTGTTTTTGAGACAAAAAATGAAAATATTAGTTATTCAAGAATTGTTTTTGCCTTTTGCAAGTGTCGTCTGCTTTTCATGTTAGGTAAAGGGTTAAAAAAAACAAAAAACAATGAAGTCCCCATTACACCCAACAATTCCCAGCATTTTCGTTAGCGCCTCTTCGCTTTCTGATACTAGCACCATATCGTCTGCAAAAAATAGCCCTGGGATCTTCAAGTCCCCACCTGCTACCCCCTCTCGCTATGCATGAGTTCATCTCCTAAACCTTTGATGTACAATGAAAACAGAATTGGCGAAAGGATACACCCCTGTTTTAGGCCTAGCTCCATAGGCACACGTTTTGTTGTAATGTTTCCCAGGCCAAGTTCACTCTGTACGTTTTTATGTAATGCTGTCATAATTCCAACAAACTCGCCGCCCAAGCCCAGAGTCTCAAGCTTGCGCCGCATCGTCGCCTGAGTGCTAGAATGTTCTATGTCCCCTATGGGACATAGAAAATTCTGGCACTCAGGCGACGACATACCCTCTCCCCATACTCTATCGTATGCCCTTTTAACACCCAAAAAGACCTTAAATATCTTTTTCATTTTTGCTTTCGCGGATTCTATCATTTGGGATAGCGTGAAAAGATGGTCAATGACTCTCCTTCCCTTCCTGAAACCATTCTGAATCTCTCCCAAAAAACCCTTCTCCTCAATCACCTCCTCTAATCTTCCATACAGAACTTTACAAAAAACCTATCCAATGTTGCTACTGACAGAGATCCCTCGTTAATTATCCAAACCGTCTTTTTCCTCCTTTTGTGAATAAATGTCACTATGCTTTCTCCCCACTCTTTTGGGGCCTCTTGTTTTTCTGGGGTTTTTTTTAATAGGACAGTTAGGCTTTCCCAGAGTTCCTCTTCCCTTTTTTGATAAACTCGTTAGGAATTTCGTCCACCCCTCCCGCTTTCCCATTCCTTAATTTTGCGATCACTGTTCGCACGTCCTCCGTTCTATTTTCCCTACAGAAAGAAAAGATTGTTTTTAAAGAGAACTTAATAACTCAATTTTTATTTCAAAAGTTTAACAATTTTACCCGATTATAATCTAAGATTGGAAAAACAAATGTGCCATGAGAGAATTAGTCTGTTCGTTTAACCCACTGGGGCACGAGGGCATTGGGCCTGTCCGTCTTAGTCTTTATATACAACGTTTTTATACAAAGCGATTGCTTAATGGTTACATATAGAAAAGTGTCTATCCACCGCTCACATATCGCCACCATTTTAGGCCGCGCATAAGACTTCCGACTGTTAATCATTTCTGTTGGGCTGCTAGTGAAAACTACGCCCTTGAAAATCATATTGTCTATGTGTACTAACGGTCTACGATACACATATAACTGTTGGTGCATTTTGACTCCAACAGGATGCTTTTATGTTATTTGTTATTACTGAAGCCATCTCTAAGACGTTGGTGCATTTTGTTCTAAAGACAGCTGCATCACTCCCGTGAAAATTAAATCCTGTATTTTTCATAAATACCTGTATGACTTTATGAGAGAGTTTTAACTGTTCACAGATAGTAATTTCTTAACTTTGAATCTTTAACTGCGTTGCACACATTTCCTAAAATTGATGCTTTATTAGAAACACGGAGTATTCTGCTCGTTGATTGTGCACTGTCCCACCCCATTAGGATGACAGAACAACGCCTTTGAACTTCCGGTATCCATGGTTTCTTTCGTGCAAACTGGACTTAGACGTACATTCGATTAAACTTATAACGTTTGAATTTGCAGATGGCTACTGCCGATTTTGACTCACTTATAAATATTTATATCTATCTTACAAGAGGGACGTATTTTCACCAATATAAGGACAAACGTCTAGGCAAAATACAAATCTGTATTGCGGGTAGTAACCGCATGTGCGATTGAACGATTCAGAAAGAGAACGTATTTTATCTGTACTCAATTGGCATCGAGTTATCACACATGCTGTGCCAAGCGATTTTGATAACAATAATTAAATGATAAATAAATTTCCACTTCAGCGAAATAAATAAGACTAGATAAGTTTTTGCCATGGTGATATTTTACAGGCCAACTATGCGTAAACATGAAAAATAATATAAAAAACACACAGCTGAAACATTACTATAAACTTCTGCGACAAAACTATAAGTTGAACAATCAATGGGCGATTATGCCAAGTTCAGCAAGAGATGCAATATCATGACTTCATGATCTTCCTTCATAAGACAAATCAGTTCGTAAAAGAAGAATGATTGTCAAACATCGTACAAAACTACCCTGTCAGTACAATATGCAAACAAGTCAAGAGCGGGGCGAATGTTGTAAGATAAATTGTTCAATACCACACTGTGGGTTTCCGAGGTGGTGTGTTGAAGTCTCAACCTCGCTTCTGGGTCATATGTCAACTTGTCTAGACTGACTTGTCAATACATACACTGAGACAAGGCCTCGACATCAATACATCATCTTGGAGACCCACATAGTGGTTGTAACCTGTATATCATTTTCAGATGTCATTATTTTGTTTTACTTTATGCTCCACGTCATATATTTTTTTTGGATGACAATAGACAGAGAATAATAATTATTTGCAACTTGCAGTTGAAGGTTTAACCCTCTAGGGACCAATTCCGACGTTGATCACATTTTTTGCTACAGAACAGGTGACCCTTCATGCAGTATTCGGGCTAACAGAGAAGTTACATTCTAAGAATCGTGGTACTTGTTTTAGGCAAGTCTCTGCTGCCTATATAGGCAGCCAAGACTTGCCAAAAACAGCAGCTAAGATGCAGGATCTAGATTATCAAAGTGTAGCAAAAATATGCTAAACTCTCTCGGCCCTTAATGGTTAAAAATATTGATCATTCTACGGTGGAACACATTGCTTGGCTATTTGAAAACAAATGTGTGAAAGGAAAATGTATTGAAGTCTCAGCAGCGCCTCTGGGTCACATATCAATTCGCCTTAACGGACTCGACAATACATGTATATGCCTAGGGGCCAGTTTCCCACCTCAATACACTATCCCGGAAACCCACATGGTGGAAAAGTATAACAATAATATCAACTGCAAATGGTGATTTTATTTTGTGTTAGGTTGGAGGAGAGATAATAATTTAATCGTGCAGCCCGTTATCGTTCTGCTGTTCAGTCAGTATCTAAAAAAATAACATTCGCTTTTTATTTCTTCATCAGTTCCGGTAAGATAGACAAATACGTAAACTGCGTCGATGGAGCATATCCACCTGGTGTGTATGACATTCCTGACATGACGAAGACCTTGAAATTGATGTGCCCAAATGCAGTAGGTAGGTGTTAATATTTAAATAATGTAACTGCATTTGTAATGGGTCTTGGAAGTGTTTGTTAGTGACAGCAGTACAGAATGATAATTGGCATATTTAACCCTTTGAACACTGGTGGTATCTTCCATGTCAGTTCAATGACAGCAATTGGAAGAGTCCACATTTATTATTTGGAGTTAGACCAATTAATATTTACAACGTGCAGCCTTAGGGCTGCACGTTGAAAAAATTGATTGTACTGCACCACACATTCACCTTGTAGCCATCCCACTTAATGACATTATGACGCAGCTTTTGGCATGGACGGAAAAACGGCCTCTGGGGTTCAAAGGGTTATAAGACGCTATTTTTTCACTGACTCTTTTTGTGGAAGCTAAGATACGTACGTTCCGAAGCTCCGAGGCAACCAGTTTAATTCTGTAAGACATTCGACGCTGTTATAGCTTGGAACCAGTCTAGCTCTCAACTTGGTCATTGGATATGTTTTGTTTCACTCATCTGGAATATTTCAGTTCGTTGGAATAAAAGCGAATCTACGGTTTTCTTATCCGAGCTACTAATATATTCCAGATGATGGAATCTGAAAAATTTTATAAAGATTTATTTTCAGTGAACCACAGCTAGAAAGGTTTCTCAATCGAGACTTGATCTGATTGACATTTTGTTGACATCACAATCAGAAATGAAAACTCACCATAGCCGAAGTGTTAAATATATTAATTAAAGGAACTACCCCCCCCCCCCCCCTCCCCACCCCCGCCCCCCCCCCCCCCTTGTAGTACCAGTTTTGTCGAATGATCGATGAAGATGATACAAAATGCCATCGAAATGCCCTCCAAGCGGACTGCCATCGACCGCCCAGATGCAAGGAATCCGAGTTCGCCGAATACGCAAAATCGAAATTTTCTTCGAGTCTAATATGCCGCCCAACCCCCCTTCCCCACCCCCATCCCCCATCCATCATTGGTGCATTCCCCAGTCAGTCTTCTTGGCCCGGTCTTTCTTTGGTGGAAATCTGACTCAGGAGTATTTTTGCAACGAGATTTCATAAATAAAATATTACGAAAACAAATTAAAATACTGTCTTTTAATGTTCTCTTATTTCTTCTACTGGTAACCCTCTACAATGCTGAAAGAGGGTAGTGGAGAGACAATTTTGATCGGATCGCTACCTACTTACAGTAAAGGGATATTCAAAGACGGAACAGTATCATAAATATTTATTTGGAAGTAGATTCGAGTCGAGATTCGATTCAGCTTCGAACCTGTGCCTGATTCGTTTCGAGATTCTTTTCGAGCGAAAAGACTTGCTTCACCGCGTCCCACAACTCCCATGTGTATTTGTAAAGGGCGTATTCAGTTTGTGTGACAGATCATTTATTATATCCACCCACAAGCTTTAGAGCAGGAGTCAAAAGATATTAAAGTGCTGCATAAGTAAGAGAAATGGGTTTACTTTGAAATCTCAACCTCTTATCTTTCATAAATACAAATTAAATAACAATTAATAAATGGTTACAAAATAAAAGAGCAGGAGAAGAACTCCTGTCCAAATGTGCTTTTTATATCCCAGAACAGAGCTAGGAAAGCAAAATTCTTTAAAACGCAGCGACATACCTTTGTGGAGGTAAATTCCAAAACTATCGGCTTCGTTTTCGTTGGCTGTTTGTTTACATTTTGGTGAAGATCATCTGGGCCGAGGAAGCATCGATATACAATGCAGTCTGAAATCAAATAATGTGAGAGATTGCCTTCACGCAACACACTGTTATTATACTGTTCACTTGCTATATTATTTGCAAGGTGTCGTGACACCTGTCTGAATTTAATCAGAATTACGCGATTGTTTTTTCGATGAAAATTCATGGTATCGATTGATAGGCGCATGTCCGTTAGGCGTGGAATCCATCTTCAATAAAACAAATGCAGACCTTGTTGTCCTTTCCGCAAATGCAGTCCTGTCGCTGCACCGTAGTGTGTTTTGACTGTCAATCTTTGTTCTTGGAATCTGAAGCACATTTGGCCACACGATATTCTCGGGAAATATTATTTTTCACCAATTCTGGTACGAATGCGGCAGCAGACTTCCAGGAACCACTGGTGCCAGCAGCTGTCAAATCTTTGAGTTGATTGCATGCATGTTTCGTTTTCTAAGCATCACATCCCTCATTTGGATGTATAATTTGTGTACATTTGATTTGAATTCATGGAATATCAGCGGTGGGAATTCCAAAGTAAACAAATTTCCCTTACTTATATAGAACCTTAAGATGAATTATTAGCGAAACAATTTGAAGAAACTCCTCGTGTATAATTTATTTTTTTATTCCTAGTTTAAGGCGCACTCGTAGTGCACTTTCATACCATACCTACAATAAGAGGGACCATCAAAAAATATTTTATAATTCAAATATTTGTTACTCTCACCTTTAAAGAGGATTTTGTCGAGGCAGTTATTCTCATACTTGAACAATTCAGCCTTTACAAAAACTATACTGACAGTTCTGTCTTTTTCTGGTGCATAAAATCTGAGGTCTGGAATTTTGATATTAATAACTTGATTTTGTTTCGAAAAGTACGGTAGGCCGCACTAGTCAGTCTTGTTTTACGGAGTGAGTCTGTCCAAGATACCAAAGAAAAACTTATGTAGTTTCATGGATAAGATAAGTCAATGTCGTGGATGATCGATGCTCTGTAGTGGAGAATCATCAGTAATTGTTTTCAGATAACATTGCACTTGACTGCGTATGTTGCAAATCAAAGTTTTGTTCACATTTGAAATAAAAGTGGCAGATACAGTTCATAGGACTTTTTGTATGCATCTGGGAAAATCAAAATGCAATTGATGGACATATCCAAGTCACAAGTTTATTCAGATCACACTTTGTATAGGATAACATTTTTATTACACGTCTGTTCTATGAAATGCTCATCTACAGCAACACTAAGCCATGCGGAAGATGAAAATATGTGCGGAACGGAAATAGTTGACGAGCTATTTTTAAAAAGAAGCGAAATTTCACTGGAATTTTCTACAAATCGTGCAACTCAATTACAATTTGAATCGCTAGCGATAGCTGAAAAATCGTCCCCAGAGTTCCAATGTGTTCTATGTGCCTGTATGCACATAGAACACATTGGAACTCCGGGGACGAACTAGTAGCACGGTTTCCCATTGCAAATCTGGCTGGCGATAAAATGTGAAGATAGACAGACGTGAATGCGTGTAATAAACACAGAACGACACACGAGTGGCCTCTCGTTCTATCCTTCCGCGATGACACTCGTGCAATATCGATTAACCCATTCACACACGCGTGTCGTTCTGTGTATGAGTGTTACTCAGGCCCTGTAGTTGTCAGCACAGTGGTACTTGGACGAGAAACAAAACACCTCCGCAAAGATGACTGAAATGACCTTCCGAGACAAATTCTGTTCCTCACAACAACATCTTTATTTCTTATTGATAAAATAGATCAAATTTCCAGGTCTCAGCTCATATATACAATACAAATACAGATCTGTTGACATTCATTTTGTAGAGGTTGGGTCTCACAACAATGAGAATAAGTGACTCGAAAAAATGATCGTTCTATGTGAGTTTAATAAATATTTAAATTATTAAAAGCACACTTCGCAGATCTTGACATATACAAAGGAATTGAAAATGCATCATAAAATTCAATTAAGAGCCATTTTGCACAGAGTGCTGTTCGTAAATTTTCTTCATGTTGTTTTAGTTCACATTTCTCTGTACTGGGATGATGTTAGAATTCAAATTGGGGTGTAGTTGTGAAGGAGTTTTAAACTACTTTATGCATTTTTTTCAGTTTTTGACAATCAACGGAGCTGCATATCTGGTCTAACCAAACGCTTTTCAACCTGCGAGGACTACATGATTACTGCACTCCAGACAAATGGCCAGAAACTACATACTTTACCCAGCTACAACGAAATACTGTGTGGGTATGTGGAATGGAAGATTAACCGATTATTATTCTCCTTTTCACGCTAGTGCTAGCTGCTGACCACAAATGGTAATGCCATGTGATAGGCCATTGATACCCCCGGATTTCCTCTTCCCCACATATATACCGGTTCGGTTTCTAAATAGAGATCGTGTTTTTCCACATTGTATTTTCTGAATTATTTTCGCAGCGTGTCTTGTTTCTGGAACTTAGCGCGTTTTAACTATACAATTTTTATAGCGCGCGCGCAAAAGCAGCCCGAATGGCTGCTTTGAAGCAAGCCTAATAGACAACGTGTACGTGAACTTGGAAAAACCAAGGAATGCTATGCCATCCAATCTAAACCGGAAACCGGAAGTAAAAACATGGGGAACCCCAGCTCTCGTTTTCAGAAGCGAACAAATCGAATGACGCCCCCTAAAAAGCGAACGGTGTAATGCGAGATTTCTCCTTAGATCATTCCTTGCAGACTGTGAATAATTTATTGAACATGCTTTTCAAAATTAAAGTTTTTCCAAACAAACTCAACTGTCGTTTGCTTTGCTGACTAAATGACAGAAAATGTCGAAAAGCTAAATGTTCCCATATATGCACATTGGATTTCATCGTCTGCTGGCTGACTGTTGGGATCCCGCTGTTGTTCGATTCTGCGGAATATTCTGTCACGTGATTTATCTGTTTTGCATTTGCAAAACGCTGTTCACTTCAAACCAACACCGCGTGTTATTGGAACAAAGTGAACCGAAAACAGACAGGTCAATGGTGTCGTCGCATGACTTCCCTAGCAACCACATCGCCCCTTAACAACCGGCTAACTACTGGTCCGATTTTAACAAATTCGGTATACGAACCCAAAATGCATTGCAAATAAAAACAGACATATCAATGTTAACGTCTTGTGACTTTCCTAGCAACCAGAGCGCGTCCTTAGCAACCGGCTAACTACTGGGCCGATTTGGACCAAATTCGGTATACGGATCCAGAATGCATTGCAAATGAAAACAGATAGATCAATGATGACGTCACGTGACTTCCCTATCAACTAGAGCGCCCTCCTTAGCAACGGACTACCTACTGGTCCGATCTTGACCAAATTCGGTATACGAACCCAAAATGCATTGCAAATAAAAACAGATATATCAATGTTGACGTCTCGTGACTTCCCTAGCAACCAGAGGCACCCTTAGCAACGGGCTAACTATTGGGCCGATTTGGACCAAATTCGGTATACCTACCCAGAATGCATCGCAAATGAAAACAGATAGATCAATGATGACGTCACTGACTTCCCTAGCAACCAGAGCGCCCCCTTAGCAACGGATTAACTACTGGGCCAATTTTGACCAAATTCGGTATACAGACCCAAAATGCATTGCAAACGAAACAGACAGGTCAATGGTGTCGTCGCGTGACTTCCCTAGCAACCATAGCGCCCCCTTAGCAACGAGCTAACTACTGGTCCGATTTTGACCAAATTCGGTATACAGACCCAAAATGCATTGAAAATAAAAATACATATCAATGTTGACGTCTGGGGACTTCCCTCGCAACCACGGCGCGCCCTTAGCAACGGGCTAACTACTGGTCCGATTTTGACCAAATTCGGTATACGGACCCAAAATGCATTGCAAATAAAAACAGACATATCAATGTTGACGTCTCGTTACTTCCCTAGCAACCAGAGCGCGTCCTTAGCAACCGGCTAACTACTGGGCTGATTTGGACCAAATTCGGTATAAGGATCCGATCCAGAATGCATAGCAAATGAAAACAGATAAATCAATGATGACGTCACGTGACTTCCCTAGCAACCAGAGCGCCCCTTAGCAACGGGCTAACTACTGGGCCGATTTTGACCAAATTCGGTATATGGACCCAAAATGCATTGCAAACGAAACAGACAGGTCAATGGTGTCGTCGCGTGACTTCCCTAGCAACCATAGCGCCCCCTTAGCAACGAGCTAACTACTGGTCCGATTTTGACCAAATTCGGTATACAGACCCAAAATGCATTGTAAATAAAAATACATATCAATGTTGACGTCTCGGGACTTCCCTCGCAACCACGGCGCGCCCTTAGCAACGGGCTAACTACTGGGCCGATTTGGACCAAATTCGCTATACGGTCCCAGAATGCTTTGAAAATGAAAACAGATAGATCAGTGATGACGTCACGTGACTTCCCTAGCTACCAGAGCGCTCACTTATCAACGGGCTAACTACTGTGCCGATTTTGACCAAATTCGGTATACGGACCCAAGATGCATTGCAAATGAAAACAGACAGATCGAAGTTTACGTCTTTTGATTTCCCTAGCAACCAGAGTGCCCCCTTAGCAATGGGCTAACTAATGGGCCGATTTTGACCAAATTCGGAATACGGACCCAAAATGCATTGCAAATGAAAACAGACAGGTCAATGTTGACGCCACGTGACGTCATTAGCAACCAGAGCTCCCCATTGGCAACAGGCTAACTACTGGGCCGATTTTGACCAAATTCGGAATGCAGACCCAAAATGTATTGCAAAAATTCAGAAGCACAGGATTAGCAGTTTCATAATTACTCTCAGAATTATCTGTTGTGATAACTACAATCAATACCGGTACGTCGGTATTTTTTTTCAGTGAAATTAATGAAAACGGCTTATTGAAATTGGCACATAAAGCTCTAGGCCTATTTACTTCAAACGACAAGTCTGTGCTGTCTTGTGAAGTGTGTATGTCTGTGCTGGCTTGTGTAGTTTGTGTGTCTGTTGGGCAAATCGCCCAGAAACCTGGTCCAAATCGTCCACAAACATGGACCGAATCATCCAATAGTCTGGTCCGAATCGGCCAGAAATATGGTCAGAATCGTCCATAGATCTGCGTGCGAAACGTCCTATATAAAAATCTGGTCCAAATCATGAAACTACATTTGTGATACTCAGTCTTATTATTATTATTTTAAAGATGGCCTTTTCAGTAAAACTGCATTGGAATATTATCATCGTCCTTTTTTGCACAGCACTGCTGTATTTTCTTGTAGTGGCTACTAGACGTTGGTAATAGTAACAATAAATGCTACACGCTATTTGTGAAAAAATAAAAATGAACGCAGCAATTTCCGTAACTCATCGGATAAATTGCGGAAAACAACGACGCCATAAATATATCTTCCAATCAAAGCAATGATAAAATTATCTGTCAATCAGAGGATTGGAAAATATCTTCCAATCAAAACGCAGATAAAAGTAGTTATCTCGAAATTTGGTTGGTCCCCTATTCTTTACCAGTAAATGTAGGCCTGCAGCACATTAGGCCTAATGCATCACTATCGCTCGCTTTTAGGTTTGCCAAAATTTCATATTATATTGTAAGTCTGATATGTTTTTAGGGGAAAATAAATCTACAAGACAGGATGTACATGCATTAGTTCACAACGCAAAATGTTTTGTTGGACGACCCCTTAAACACTGTTTTAAATTTTGTTAAGTTTATGTCATTATAATTTGAAAAACACTGAGTTGCGCGCGCTTCTTGGTTTTACCAGAGTTCATATTATAATATATTCGTGGACTCCAGAAAAAACAGAAAGATATTCTGCACTAGTTATTTTATTTCAACGCACCTCACTGCAAAATGTGAGACCCACATGATGGACTACCTCCCATTTGTAATTTGAAAGTTTTGACTTACCCCGATACATCGTACTCTCTGTGGGGAAGAGTACAATATGTCGAGATAAGTTTTACATAAATGTTTTCACTTGCATTGTAGTGTCTGTGAAATGCATAAGCACTAATTTGATGCTTTTTTATAGCCTAGGCTATAGAAAGATTCAAAGTGCCCAGGCGTTTCACATAAACTAGTTGCATGATTCTGATGGTACAGGCACTTAAATGTTACACCTGGCTTATTGCTGTTTAATTTCTACCAGAATCACATATTACCAGAACGACATATGGGTCTGGAAAATAAAATATGCCCATTAACCCTTTATCTAACATGAAAAGAAGACGCCACTTGCAAAACAAATTCTTGAATAACACATTTTTTTCATTTTTTATCTCAAAAACATAGGTTAGGACCCCTCATTTGAACGAGCTCGTTCCAAAGAGGCGTCATAACCTATGTTTTTGAGATAAAAAATGAAAATATAATAAAAATTAATTGACGATTTTTTGAGAATAGCGTTGGCCGGTTTTGACCGTTACGTCGGGTAAGGGGTTAACTTTATCGATCTATTTTGCACGTATTTTTTCACGCAATAGTACAAAAGTGACTATATTTTATATCCTAAATGTCAAATATCATTTCACCAGGATGCAACCACAGCGCACTATTTGATACTCATTTTTCAAAACATTTTCCTCCGGATGATGAAATAGAACCACGAAGATGAAAATGCACAGATATTTCACAGCGAACTCAACAAAGAAATACTTGAATGTCTTTGACGCTTTGGTTGACAACTATAAGAACACGCACCACAATGCCAGCAAGATGACACCTGTGGCAGCTAACGATCCTTGAAACGAAAAACGAAGTCTACGGGAATATCTATCCATTAAAGATGGAGGCGGAGGCGACAAAAGGATCACAATTTGCTGTACACTGCAAAAAATATAGATTCCCTTTAGAACCAAAACTGGTTCTAATCTTGTCCTGAGATGGGAACCAGTTCTGTTTAAGCAGTATTTATTTCAAATCAAATAAATTTAGAAAGATTAACATTAACTATTAACAGAATTAGACATAAATTGAAGGGGTTTCAGCCGTAAATTTGGAGCTTATACGAGGTTGTCTCAAATCATTATTAAACCTAGGAGATATGAACAGTTGGCATATCGAACCAGTTTTGGTTCTATACTGAACCAAAACTGGTTCGATATGCCAACTGTTCATATCTCCTTTGTTTCAAAATGTTTGGCGACTGCGTTGAATAAGCTCCAAGTTTACTGCTGAATCTACTTCAGTTCATGTAATATTCTGTTAAAATTGAATGCTAATCTTGGTAAATTTATTTGATTGAAATAAATACTGTTTAAACAGAACTGGTTCCATCTCAGGGACAAGATTAGAACCAGTTTTGGTTCTATTTTTTGCAGTGTAGGTGATCGAGTGTGACTTTACAAGTGGAAAAACATTTTAAAAATGGTTATACACCTGGATGGACGGAAGAAATATTCGTCATGGTTCAAGTGTTCTACACCGATCCCATCACTTATGAGATAGAAGCACCAGACGGTGAAGAAAAGGCGGGAATGTTTTATGAACAGCAATAGCAAAAGACAGTGTTTTTAAAAAAACAGCGAGGGGATATACACAAGTGAGACTTGAAAAAACAATTTTAAAAATAAATTAATAATAATTTTTAAAAAATTGGAGTGAAATAAAAAAAATTAGCAACACATAGGACAAAACGGAAGGTATAATATAGAGATTAATCGCTTGACTGGACTGGTTACGTGAAATAATTCAAGAGAGGTGAGGGACGTTGTATTTATTTATTTATTTATTTATTTATTTATTTATTTATTTATTTATTTATTGGTGTTTTAAGGTCACATATTTCTGCACAATGGCTAATCATGACCACGACAGTTTTACGAGTGGAGGAAGTCGGAGTACCCGGAGAGAACTACCGAGCAACGGCGAGCAACTATCAGCTCCCCAACATACTAACTCCACCCAAACATGGTTAGCATTGGATGAAGACAGGTGCACCATCGACGTGCAGTGCGCCTCAGTGCACGGCGTCACCGTGCCGTCACATGGGCAATGGGGGTGAAGTGTCGTGTCCAAGGACACAACGCGGCTGCCGCAGGTGGGATTCGAACCGAGGACCTCTCGACTTGCAACCTGCACCTCTACCTACTGAGCTACCGCGCCCCAAAGGGACGTTGTACAAGCACGAGAGCGCGAATGCGCACGAGTGTTTTACAATATAGTCCCTGGCCTCGAATGAATTATTTTACGTAACCAGTCCAGTCAAGCGATTACTCTGTTTATTACTCTTCATTATTAACGATAATTATATTATTTAAGCCTTTACCTAACGTAACGACCAAAACCGCTATTCTCAAAAATCGCCAGTTAATTTTCATTATTTTTTCATTTTTTGTCTCTAAAATATATATTATGACCCCTCAAGGGAACGAGGTCGTCGATCTCGTTTCAATGAGGGTCATAACCTATGTTTTTGAGACAAAAAATGAAAATAATAGTTATTCAAGAATTTTTTTCCAAGTGTTATCTGTTTTTCATGTTAGTTAAAGGGATAAAAAAACCAAAAAACAATGAAATCCCCATTACACCCACGGCAAAGCGTTTTCGTTTGCACGCACGGATACATGACACAATTGTTGATTGCATAATTCACTTGTGAAGTTATCGTTTATAATCAAACCCGGAAAATCCCAGTAAATCACACTTTGGAAAGTAATAAAAGAGACGAAAGTATTCATTAGTATGAAGTGCGCAAATATTTACATGTGGCGGGAACTATTCTCAATAATGAATACAGAGATAAGATTCAATATCGAAACGCAAGATCTGTTTCTCCATCCAAGCGAAAGTTATTCTCCAGATAGAAGGACGACAGACGAAAAGGGGTGGTGAAGAGATAGAAACCGTGTTTCATCAAGGTCAAGTAACCACGATGTTAGAACTTTTGAAATACGCAGACGATTTTTTTTCCAACCTAAAGACAAAATGAACTGCGGGTGAAAGACATTGTCAAGATCGACTCGAATTGGTAGCGTGTATATTATGTAAAAAAATATTAACCCTTTAACCAACGTAACGACCAAAACCGGCCAGCGCTGTTCACAAAAATCGCTAATTAATTTACATTATTTTTTCATTTTTTGTCTCAAAAACATAGGTTATGACCCCTCATTGGAACGAGCTCGTCGAGCTCGTTTCAATGAGGGGTCATAACCTATGTTTTTGAGACAATAAATGAAAAAAATTAGTTATTCAAGAATTGTTTTTGCAAGTGTCGTCTGCTATTCATGTTAGGTAAAGGGTTAATTGGTCCGCGGTTGGCAGAAGCCAACTGTTAATCTCTTAAATGACCGGACATCAACATTATCCATGAAAACAGGTGAATATGTAATTTTTTTATCCGATATACCCAAACGGGCAAAGATAATCGACCTCGCTGAGAACGCACAGTAACACAGTATGGTGTTGTCCTTCTGCTTGCGAACTCAATAGAGTTAAAGGTATCTATAAATCAATGCCGAGGAGTTCATAGAGATACCGCTCAGATTCCCCCGGGGGTTTTCCTTGATAATATAAAAAAGTAGCTGCAGAATTTGAAAAACTCGGTGTTGATCGTAAGGTTCAAACTCCAGCCCGATGGCTGTTTTTGGATATGGACGTGTTAATGAGTTGTGGGACTAGCGGGTCCAACATATAGTTTAGAACAGGTGAGAAGTTATTAGGTTAAATGACGCGGGAGGGCGTTGAGAGCTATAAGCGAAGTTTAACGTATAATGTGAAGTAAAGTTAGTTGTGGGGAGCTATAGAGAGCTCGAACATTTTACGCAATTGGAGCTATCGAGGGCTCGAACATTTTACTTAATTGGGAGGAGCAATCGAGAGCTCGAATATTTGACTTACGATAGGAGCTCGGAGTGAGCGTAGTGAAAGCCAGGCAAACCACATGCATGAACGCTATTGGTTTAAACGATAGACGGAGAGTGGTTTAGGTGGTACAAAACTGTAAAGTGGAGTGACAATATATCATAGATAGATTGAGTTGGTTAGAGGAGTTGATGGACAAAATGAGCGTACTTAAAGATTGAAGCGATCATAAATAAACTATAAGTTATGTGTACAATTGCATGGGAAGTGAGAGGACCACAAGGAGCTGAGGAACAACAAGAGACAACCAGACGGCAGCATTGAACGCGGGGTACCCCGGAAAGAGCTCGAACTTTCGGGACGGGGAAAATTCATCTGTGGTTTGTTTTGTGTTGTGTATATATTTTCTTGGATTGTTCTTGATGCGCACACATGAGTACAAAATAGTGTTTTATTTTTCATTAAATTATATGCACATGATGCCCGTCGGTTATGCTGTTTAATTATTAAGCCACTGACACATTAAGATGACGAATCTGCCCCAAACACAAACACAACACCGCGAGGTGGAGAAAAGAATGTTCACTCAAAAGCCCGGCTGTCCTCTCTGAGTTCTAGAGTGATCATAAGTCTCACATATCTGCCCCATCGTGTTGAGACAGACATTAGCTGCGATGCAACTGCTGACAATGTGGGTTCATGCACGAGATTTAAAAGCGTCGTCCAAGCGTCTTTGCCTAAAGTAACGTTCTCGTTTAGATTTCCTCTGAAACACATATATGGATTCGCCGCAGATTCCGACAAAATCGTCTATGGATTAAAATTCAATCTCGCATTATTTCGTAAAAATGACGACGTTACCATCGTGAGAGCTGCCGCAACCGATGCGGGCAAAGTCCATTTGAACAAGGTGTCGTGGTTGATGCCACACATACTACCAGATAGCGAGCAAAGAATTAAACTCTTCAAGATCATCGAATCAAAAAACAGATAACCTGTTGGATTTAGAATGAGAGAGAGTGATATTGCAAATGTTCATCGTCGACTCAGTTCGATTGAACAATGTCTTTCACGAGGGGATCATTAGCAGTACCCCGGTGCAGGACCCCGGAAGTGACGTCATGTCACGTGACTTAGTGGCGCCATGTTTGGTTGTCATGGTAACCCGCGTGAGCGGCCATGTTGTGACGTCATCTCCATAGTGATACGTGATGTGAGTGCGCATGCGCAGCGCGTGTTGTTAGGGTGATACGTGTTTCCGTCGTCCATTTTGTATACTGGAGGCCGCCATCTTGGTTTCTATGGTAGCACGTGGTTGCTATGTTACGCAATTGTTCTGCAATGGGCCGGGGCATGTTCGGTGGGTATGTTCGATTGTAGAAGAGTAAATCTAATTACCACAAACAACCCGACAATCCTTCCAAATCACCAAAATCCACCCGAAATCACCGAAATTGACTTCATTTCCCCATTTTATCGGTTCAGCACGTAGTGCTATAGTACTAAGGGGTACAAGGGGTGCATTCGACTGAAGTGGAGTAATTTTCTGGTTCGGATTTTCGCAGAATCCTAATTTAATTACCCAAATAAACTCGTCAAGTTGTATTATTTCGAATTCTTTCAGAATCCTTTTTTTTTTTGATCCCATGACGTTTTATTTCCCTATTAAGAGTAGCACGTAGTGCTATAGGACAAATTTACCCAGAATCCATTATTTAAATTACAAGTAGGACCCATATGTGTACATGAAGGCCATGAAGCTAAGTTCCACCATATACTCATATGAGGATCTACCCAACAGATGTGTCGTACGAGGTCTAATTTACTATCCCTCATTTTGATTTTTCTTTGTACTTCGATAAAAAGTTAAAAAAATAACAACACTAAATATAAATTTAAATTTCTTTTATTCAACAACAAAAATACATCTTTTTATGGTATGTAGATTGTCAGATATTCATAAACAGTCTTTCTGCAGATTGGACATCTTCTGAGTAGTTTATAGCAGTCTTTGCACAGGCACAAATGGTTACATGGTCGCGGACCGACATTGGCTTCAGCTAATAAACACACACTACATTTTGTCCTCCGTGAATCTTCTTCTTGAAATGATGTGTCCATTTCTTCTTCGATGGCCATTTCTTCATCTTTTTCAACGTCCATGACTTCAGGTGGTAAATTATGAATGTAATAACAGTCTGGAGAATATTTTCTGTGTTCTTCTATAACATCATCTTCTGTTTCCCAGAAACGAACAATAAAAATGAAAACATTGAGTTTTGTCTCCTGTCCCCAAATAAAAGAATCCAGCTTTTGTCAGTTCATTCGGGGTTTTCACACTTTCACTTTGTAACATGAATTGAAATGTCTTGAGACGATTTTCCTCCAATGCATACTTGATGTGTTTTGGTGGTCTTTGTTCTGGTGTCTTTCTTATTTTTTCTTCTCCACGTAATAACTGCTCCAGTACTGGTGGCGGAACATCACGAAAATACGTTTCGAATGAAACGCGCATTCTCTCTACAAAGTCTCTTGGATTTCTTGTTTCTTGGTTTCTTGATTGATAATCATTCAGTGCCATCCTGATCAAACATGGAATAGTGAACATTCTTCAATCCTTTTTATCTTCATTCTTCTTTGGTTTTCTTTCTCTTTTTGGTTTGGGTTCTCCTATTTCAAGACTTCTCTTCTTTGCAATATCCACTGCTTTGGTCACTTGTTCCCCATCTCTGGTGGTAAACTGGAACCCAACGTCGTTCTTGAACAGTTGAATCTGTAAATCGTTGTTAAGTTTGAAGACGGTCACATTAGTAGACATCCTTCTTCTTTGGCTGTCGAAACACAAATGAGCTGAATAGCAAGTGCACCAGTTTTTATAGTTTTCCTTCAACGCAGCGACATCTAGTGGCTGGTTTCCTCTATGACGTCATTAACCAACAGATCATTATCCGTTAGATCAGTGGTAAACATGTTGGATATGGTTTCCATCGATACACCGCGACAGCGATGTTTCAAGTAAAACAAAAAGTATTGTCCACACACTGGTAATGGTCCTTGAAGGCGTTTTGTATTATACTTCCAATATCTGTAATTCTTCTTCAGTCAATTCTCGAATGGTCTGTGTTGTGGTGGTAATCCATAGGAATCAAAGTATTCTGCGTTGTGGTGACTCACAAAGAGAGCCACCCAATGTTCTCCTTTTCTGTGGTCTGGATCCGTGCTGGCTATCAAAGCCACTGGTCTGTGATCTGGTAATCTTCTTGGTAATTTGTTTCTTGAAAATACACCCAAACATGTTCTCTTCAAACAACTATCTGATCGAAGTGCATTCTCTAACTGCAACGTGTTCATGTTGAGTAATCGAAGATTACTTGTCTATTCTTATCCACTTCTATGATGTTCTGGAATTCTGCATACACCAGTACGTTGATTGTGGTTGGTAATGGGTTTTCGAAATGGACTTCTAGTCTCAAGTTTCCTCTCTTCACCAGATCGAAGTGTTGTCCATGTGATAGATCTGGAGTCAGGTCGAATACGAATAGGGTGTATCCATTTATGTACTCTTCTCGGCTGATGTGGTTTCCTTCATTCTCATACATCTGTCCAGTTCCTTGGAACAGAGTTGCATAACATCTGGCCACTTCTTGTTGTTCGAATCTAGGTTGTAATGGTTTGGCTGGAATCTGCTGCCCATCCACGTACAATGCCAAGTAATTGATTTTGTAGTTCTTGAAATTATATGGATTCTTTCAAAAGTTTCCATTGAAAGCATCGTTGTCTACACATCCCACTACGATGCGTTTAGGTAGTTGGCCTAAAAATAAGTTTTCTTGTGTAATGCTCAGATTTCCTTTCGGCACTGAAAACACCTTGGTTTCCACACGATCGATAGGATATTTTGCAGGTGCTTTTGTTAGTGTTTTCTCATGAGCCATTCTCACGAATGATTGGAGTCTCTCTTTGCGTACAAACATGGATACATCTAGAATTTTGATCTTGTATGTAGCGGTATCGGCCATCAATGCGAAAGCATCTTTGGCTCTATTCATTTTAACATGAACATTAACTCCATTCAGCAAGTAACGAGTTTGGAAAAACATGTCCAAATGTAATCTTCCAGTCATGTCCACGATTTTACTTTTCTCTATAAATTTCTTTCGAAGAAGAAATCCCTTGTTATCATCTGTCAAATCTTCCATGTGTCCGGCCGTATCCTTGTACCATAATGCATTAGTCAGTTGTGACTTCTTGGCAGCTGGTCCATAACTCAACAAAGTTTCTATGAAAGCTCTGTAATGATAAGTGTTGTTGGAAGGAGATAACAGTTTTTCATTCAAGCTGATATCGATTTGATTAAATAAGGAATGCATCCATAAATTGACTGGGCCCCCTTTGGCATCGGGGGCAATTGATGCCCCATTGGAATCTTCAACCGTTGCTTTAACATACAAGTATGTCTGTGCCAAATTCAAATAATCATCTCCTAATCCTGCAATGTGGAATTCTATTGGACCACTGTTTCCTATAGTCGCCAAAGGCTTGTGTTCTACCCATTGCCATGTTCCACACTAGTCTGTGTTGGTGGTATGGAAAACAAGTCGAGTTCGCTGTTGACACACTCACAAGATTTTTCTTTAATGAGAGACATCATGCACTGAGATGGTCTTGGGTCTGAACAGTTCTCCTTCTTTTTGTCGATTTGCTAGTTTTGCGTGGTGCGGGCCTTTTTATACTTTTCCTACCGGGTGGTTTTGAACCACCAACCACTTCATTCCAAGCTCCTGCACCAGCCTCTTTGACTCTTTTGATTGCTGCCTTTTTTACATTTTTCCCTTCAATGACATTTTCGGCAAAGGCTGCTCCTTTTCTCAATAACTGTTTTCCCACGGTCCTGGCTGTAGTTTTCAATAAAGGTAACACCATATTCTTCAGTCTTCCCAATATACTTCCCAAACCATATCCTCTCTGTATTTGAGCTCCAGAAAAAGCCGGTAGACCGTTCCCAGTTTGTTTCGTGTAATATTCTTCGTATAATTTGGACTTACAACAGTAAGTCATGTTTATGTGAAATGAAGAGATCTACGATTTCTGAAATGAAGTGTCACTGTCACTTTCCCGAATTCGAATGGTGCTATGGCTCCTGTGTCACCCCTTATATACACCTGGACGGTACTGAAATTTTTTCGTTCTACTGGTACATAATACACATTCTCAAATGTTTTAGAGATGATATCCCCATATTTCCCATGCACGGGTACGATACGAAGAAGTGGTATTCTTGTATCTCCTACGACTTGGTCACGAACCAAGTCACAATATACATAGAGTGAATAAAATCCTTGGTTGACATCGGCAACTCTGGAAGAATTGTAAGTTCCTGATTTAAAAACACACTCATTAAATCCCAAAATATTTTGAAGAGTAGGGCTCAATGTGACCACGACTCCATCACGTACCGTGATACGAACTTTACCAGTCACTCTATCCAATTCAAAAGCTACCTTATCGTGACGAGGCAAGAGTAATTCTTTAACACCATTTATAGCTCGTATAACATCAATGGGATCCGAATAACGACCTTCCTTGAGAGTAAGTCGGTAATTCTTTTTCGAAGACCAAAACACTGTAACGAAAGCTTCTTCTCCACGAATATTGAACCAAGTATTTGGATACTGAATCTCTGCCAGACCTACTTCCCATTCTCCCGTGAGATTCACTGGTTGTGATAACGGAGTGGTGTACGTAGTCAACGTGTTTTCTGGAAACACGTTCATAGAACTATTACTTGGTAGAGTCAAATAAAACATTACTTTTTCTTAATGGTTGGATTTGGTAACAAATATCCCATGCTACTACTCAAGAGAGCAGTCCACAACTTGCTGTCTGTGTTTTCGAGAGTGAGATTAACGACACTGGTAATGATGATGATATACAAAATGATTATCTGTGAAAAATAAGTGATCTCGCTCCTTGGAATTCTTTTACCAAACAGAGGCCAAGAACCGTTCGATCCTTCTTCTATTTTGAAGAAACTTCAGAGGTTCACTTCCTTTTATAGGTGAGCTGACTCTGTTTGATCCACGAATTGAACGAAGTTGGGTATCCCAACCACTTTACGAACAATTCCCTTTTCTTACCTCGACCACGTTTCTTGAGTACGTGTTCGATTTTGTAAATAGTTTTATGTGAAACTCGCTGAAGCTCTTCAGTGTAGAATGACCCTTTCAATATTTCTCCATTATCATCGTGTAACATGTATGTGACTGGATGTCCTTTCTTGATGGCTATTACTGTGAATAACTCTTCGGTCCAATTGGGCAAATAACCTTTCTCAAAAGTTTTCTTAACTTTATTGATTCGCACTCTGTCTCCTAGTTTGTACTTTGGTGTCTTGTGTTTTATGGGTTGCCCATACAACCTTTGCCAAACCTCTTCTTGATTTTCAAAGTTCACGGCGATGGGGGC
The DNA here is from genome assembly GCA_031216915.1 of Pictodentalium vernedei. Classification (NCBI taxonomy): domain Eukaryota; kingdom Metazoa; phylum Mollusca; class Scaphopoda; order Dentaliida; family Dentaliidae; genus Pictodentalium; species Pictodentalium vernedei. Next base: position 298,445,964 of record CM062288.1, read on the forward strand.
CATACCTATACTGCGATGATGAGAATGATTATATGATTTCACCAAGTTTTGAAGTGGAAAAGTTATTGTATTGTTCTTGGTAAAATATTTCCACATTTTGGTTTTCAAAGTTCTATTGAATCTTTCTACTATGGAACATTTTGTTTCCACGTTTTGTGTAGTGAAAAAGTCGACTTTGTGATCTTTGAGAAAATTCTGAAATTTTCTGTTTAGAAATTCTTTGCCTTGATCAGTTTGTAATTTTTCTGGTTTACGACCTTGTTTGAAAATTTTACTAAAAGCTTTCACGATGGAATCACCAAGTTTGTTTTGTAATGGTATCACCCAAGCATATTTACTAAACACATCTATACATGTCAACAAAAAATTTATGTTTTTGGTGAATTTACTTATGTTTGAAACATCTACCAAGTCGGCTTGCCATTGTGCATCTATACCACTAACTATTACTTTTCTTCTAGGAAATGTACGACGAACAGGTTTGTGAAGAGTGTATGTGTCTTGAGTCTCTAACCATTTTACAACTTGTTTGGTTTTTTTCTTGGACGCTCTACGAAGAGCGTCTACACCACCAAAACTACCAGGCACTTCAGAATCATAGTACAATGCCTCCATGACTGCCTTGTTCAAGTGTCAACTCTATTTATACCTTTTTTCGGTCCACTTTGGCGTTTCTGTTTTCTTTGGTTGTTTTGGTTCCGACTTTATCGGTGCCTGTTTCATAAAATCCCAACGTTCTTTATGACCAATTAATTCTTGGGGTATGTTACTATCTCTCAAAGCTTCGGAAACATTTCCCATCCCTTTGGTTGGAAAGATTTTCGTCTTCTAAGTAAATCGTTTAGAAGATCTGTTACATTCGACCCTACCACTGTTTGATCTTTGTAGATTAATTCACCCTTCTCATTCCAAGATATATTTGGGTCACTTCTAATACGATTCAACAACAACTTTCCCTTTCTCTTCATTGTCATAGGTACAGAATCGAGAATGTCTTCGTCTTTATTATCTTTCTCGAATTCGACTTTAATTGGTCGAGGAGCCATTACCTTTTGTTGAAATGTCAAGTATCTTTGTAAAATTTGATTATATTGAGTCATCTTTTCATCAGCCGAAAGAAAAGGGGCATCGAGAATATCTCTCATTTCTCTATCCAGTGATGAAACAGCCAGTTCATTCGGTTGTCTTGGAGTCTCTTGTAGACGTTCCAATAACCTTGGTTCTACCAAAGCCACTTTCTTTCTTTGCATATTCCATCATCCAAATATACCTTTAACAGCACCCAATAGTACAGGAGGTAGCAATGCCCTCAAGAATCCCCCTTTCTGCAAGATTTGTCTCCTATTTTTTGTCAGATGTTCCTTTGTTTGCCACTGCCCTCACTAGTTGTTTCTGACGAACGAGTTTGGTTCTCTGAGCTTTGGTCAGAGGTACTTGCTCTCTTCAGTATATTCGAGGCACAGTCACACAAACAAGTTATCAATTCTTTGTCTGCATATTTTAGTATGGATTTGACGAGTGCGGGTTTCGATTTAATAAGAACCTTGAGAAGAGCGATGTTGCGCTTGAGACGGTCAGACATGCTTCTGACTCGAGTCAGACTTGTTGCTCCCCTTTTATACTTTTCGGAGGTACACATATTGGGTTTCCCCAGGAAAAATTTGACTTCTTAATCTCATGTGTTCAGGAGTATCTTGTTTGAGATCTATTAAAAGGTAACCATATGGTGTCGAAGTGGCATCTTCGAAAACTTCTCTCAGAAACTTGGAATGACCAGGATACATCTGTGCTGCCAAGTGTGAGATCTGAGAACGATCCCTAGGATTTTTAAACAAGATCATGTAATGCCTATTGAGAGCTACAGTCCTATGGACTTTATTTTTATCGAATAAATTTTGAACAATGTAGATCACACTAATGTTACGGTGATGACTACCTTTAGTAAATAATCTAGACACTCGAACATCTGCATCGAGCATCAGATCATCCAATATGACTAAACTATCAGATTTTAATTCTTGAGGGAGACCCTCTACGAATTCTACTTGGGGTAAAGTATTGTATAATGGTTGTCATTCACTATAACACCAAATGATGTGACTTGGGACAGGTGATATAATATTTTGAATGTTTTGAATAACCCGATTTACAAAGGATGATTTACCACTACCCGTGGGACCACACAATAAACAAGTGAATGGATGCTTCCAACGAGGATCCATCTTTGTTGTTCTATGTGGGTACTACTTCCCTTTTATACCTTTTGGGGAGGTGGCCCCCACTGAACGTGGGGACTACTCCCCTTTTATACCTTTTGGAGAGGTGGTCAATATGAACCGTCATCCAAACAATATTTAAAATTGGTGGCCCTCTGACTTACTGGCTGGGGACAGTTTAAGTTTGTTTGATATTTGTCAAGAAGATAAACATCAAATAACTTAAGCGTCATTACCACCTTTTTTTTCTTGTTTCTTCATTTTATACTTTTTTTCTTTTTTTATAAAAAATCATCTATTTACAAAATCTATTTACATCTTCAATTAGAATCCAATTGTAACAGGTTTCTTGATGGTCATAAATTCAATCACCAAATCCATAATACAACGTCTCTGTTCATTTGTGAGAGGTTTCTCGAACATATCTTCATATTCTTTCTGTACTGGTGGTGGATTCATTCCAGAAGTATTATGGTGCTACAGTAGATGAACATCATTCTTGTTAACTCTTTCAAGTGCGTCACTAAAACATGTTATAATCTTCTCTTCTTCAGACATCATTGGGCATATATTATGCTGAATCTGACTTGGGTGATCGACTTTACATCCATAGCATTTTTCTTTCATTACAGCGTCAATGTTCTCTTCGACATAATGAGCATATGCCAAGCAAAGTTCATGCTGCAAGCGAACTTGCCTGAGTTCACTATCAATTTCGTCAACGATCAATGGTCGTGGTTGGGTTATTCTCACTGTGATCTTCTTCTTCTTCTTCAAAGGTGGTTCTTGATTTGGTTTTTTGAAGTCTTCATGGTTAGTAGGTTTAGTGTCTTCAGTTAAAGTTGTTTGTTGGGTTTTGATGGCTGCATCTACTTCTTCTATTTGAGATTTCAAGGCATTCCATTCTTCTAAAGATAGAGCAATACCAGTCTTCGTAGGATAAGGTTTCTGGTCTTTTCCCTCAAAGTATCTTCTGAGATGAATCTTCAGTTCACCCTGGTACTGGGTGACGTTAGCATAAGTCTGCTTGGTGCCAATTCGGAACATCTTCTCTGGTCAATGGTTCGATCGTGAATGATGCCAAGTCCATGCTTTGCCTAATCTTATATATCTTTGACGGACGTGATTGAAAACATCACCCCAGTTGAACAAATTTTGATTGAGTTTTTGATTCTTGGTTGGGGTTTGTGTTTGTTTCCTATAGGATTATAGGTTAAAGTTGGAAAATTTAGAAAATTAGTATAGAAAGTAATGGGAAGGAAACACAATGGGAATCCAGAAATCTGATTGGTGGATTAACTTCGATCTGATTGGTCAGTTTGGCGATCAAACTGCAATTTTGATCCTTAAACTGTAGGATATGGCCCTCTGCATTTTATACTGGCTTGGGACAGGTCAAGCTACAAACCTCTGTCCAATGCAGATAAGTTAAATAGCTCGAGTGCATTCCCACCCCCTACAGTTCGTATCCTCTTTGAGGGAATTTTTTTTTTTGTTCATCAAAAAAGAAAACGAAAACAACATGTCCAACTTAGCAATTTAGTTTTTCTATCATAAAAATTTCTCATTTTCTTTTAAATATTCACAACAGAGAATTTCTTAGTAATGATGATGATGATGATGATTTATTCCTTTGGTTATACAATAGGGGTAGCTTAAAAGACACCAGGAATCAACTTTAAAAAAAAATGAAATGAAACTAAAGAAGTATCATCTGGTTCCAATAGGTGTAACCTAAAAGATACCATGAATCAACATGTTTTAAAAATAAATGGAACTAAAAAGTTTTGAATGAAACTAAAAAGTTTTGAATGAAACTGAAAAGTAAAGAAGTATCATCTGGTTCCAATAGGTGTAAACTAAAAGATACCATGAATCAACATTTTTTTAAAATAAATGGAACTAAAAAGTTTTGAATGAAACTAAATTTTGAATAAAGACGTATCATCTGGTTCCAATAGGTGTAACCTAAAAGATACCATGAATCAACATTTTTTTTAAAATAAATGGAACTAAAAAGTTTCGAATGAAACTAAGTTTTGAATGAAACTAAAGCAGTATCCTCCACTTCCAATAGGGTTAGCCTAAAGTATATCAGGAACATGATGATGATGATGATGATGATGATGATGATGATGATGATGATGAAAAAAAACTCTGTATTAGAATAAATAAAAAAAATTGAAAAATCTTTACACTAGAAAAAATGTATTGCCTTGTAAGACTTGCCATTTAGAATTTTTTTTTGAAGACTGCCATATAGGACTTTATGAGGACTGCCATAAAGGACTTTAGATAATGCCATAAAGGACTTTATGAGGACTGCCATAAAGGACTTTAGAGAATGCCATGTAGGACTTTTTACTTTGAGAGAAAAACTTGCCATATAGGACTTTATGAGGACTGCCATAAAGGACTTTAGAGAATGCCATATAGGACTTTATGAGGACTGCCATAAAGGACTTTAGAGAAAAACTGCCATAAAGGACTTTAGAGAATGCCATATAGGACTTTTTACTTTGAGAAAAACTTGCCATGTAGGACTTTATGAGGACTGTCATAAAGGACTTTAGAGAATGCCATATAGGACTTTATGAGGACTGCCATAAAGGACTTTAGAGAAAAACTGCCATAAAGGACTTTAGAGAATGCCATATAGGACTTTTTACTTTGAGAAAAACTTGCCATGTAGGACTTTATGAGGACTGTCATAAAGGACTTTAGAGAATGCCATATAGGACTTTATGAGGACTGCCATAAAGGACTTTAGAGAAAAACTGCCATAAAGGACTTTAGAGAATGCCATATAGGACTTTTTACTTTGAGAAAAACTTGCCATGTAGGACTTTATGAGGACTGTCATAAAGGACTTTAGAGAATGCCATATAGGACTTTATGAGGACTGCCATAAAGGACTTGAGAGAAAAAACGGCCATAAAGGACTTTAGAGAATGCCATATAGGACTTTTTACTTTGAGATAAACTTGCCATGTAGGACTTTATGAGGACTGTCATAAAGGACTTTAGAGAATGCCATATAGGACTTTATGAGGACTACCATAAAGGACTTTAGAGAATGCCATAAAGGACTTTTTACTTTGAGAAAAAACTTGCCATGTAGGACTTTATGAGGACTGCCATAAACGAGTTTAGAGAATGCCATAAAGGACATTAAAAATCTGATGAGCCTAATATGATTGAGTAGACCACCTAAAAACCATTTCGGTTGTTTTTTTTAGGAATATTTTGGTCAACTAAATAGAACTTTTTTGTAGGCAAAAGCTAGACTTGGTTCAGGTTGTAGAAAAATATGGCACTCACTCAATTGTTTCTTCTTTAAATCTCTAGTGGTATGGTGCTAACTCCATCTTCTAAAACTCTTCGTTTTAGGTAGAAATATGATAGTCCATCTCTGCTCTGCTGGTAAGTATACATAGTGTTGTCATTCATCACAAATCCTCGGTTGATGCCAGATCCACTTTGTTGAGTCTTCAAAACTTGCAAATATCTGTCTTTCTTCAAATCATTGTGGTGTTTGCTGATTCCCTTACAACTGAATTTATTGGTGGCTCCGAAACAATAATATGTTTTACTACACAGTCCAACAATACCAGTTCCTTGCCATTCTACCTTAAACAAGCCTGGAGTTCTCCTGTCAAAACGCTTTCTTTCTTGGCAGCATGAGGGTGACAGCCTTCTAATTTGGTTTTCACGTAATCATCTCTGTGGAAATCACAACACTCTGATGGAAACCACTTGTGATTCTCTTTGTAAAATTCTACTCTCTTCTCTGGTTTCACTAATTCATCTATGGATGGTGACGAAGTACATATATATGCAGAATCTGTGTCCATTTCAGCATATTCGAAATCTTGGCGGTTGATAAAAGTATCGATGACATTATAATAGAACTGAAGCATCCGGAGTTTCGCATACTGGTAAACAAAGAATCCGATGTGAAGTGGCAGATCCAACTTGATGGTCTTCTTGTTGAGTTCGACTTCATATAATGTTTCATCTAATGGATTCAAGGCTCTGAAGGACATGTCATTTACAGCTTTGGTAACTTCTTCGTCATCGCAATAGCACACACGTCGATGCTTCTCTTTGTTGGTGACGGTTTTGCCATATCCAGAATTTCCCAACAGCTTCATGGTGTCGACAACAATCGACTTGTCGGGGTCAACATCTCCTTGTCTTCTTGCTTCACGACGTCTAATACTCCAACCCGTTGGCATCTCTTGCATTAGGCACCAAAGATATAATGCATTCGCATCAAAGCCTATAATACTTCCACATGGTTTTGCTTCTTTGCCATATTTTGTTTCTCTGATTCGGGTAACATCTTTCTGGTGGTATCGGTTGAAGATAATTGAAGGTCCACCAACGATATTATCTTTCACCAAGTGATGCGGGTCTTTGTTTTTCTGGTTAAATAATGTGAAGTAAGTGTCATCATTCATGGTCTGGAACAGGTATTTCAACGTGAGGCCCGGAACACTGATACCATCTTTAAACATGTCGATGTGTCGTTCTTGGTAGAAAGCAAACTGCTTGTCAACTGCTTCAAGGAATGGTTTTACATCTCGGTTATTATACCAGATCAGAAAATCACGGAAAGTTGTCATCTCCAGATCGTTCCATACATGATGGCAGTACTGGCATTCTTCATTGGATATATTTTCTTTCTTGAGAGAACTGTAGAAGGCTTCATGGTCTGGTAGGTGGTTTTGATCCAATTTGTTCAAGCTGTCTATCCATTCATATGGTAAAAATCCCTTCGTCACGGAGCAGCCAAATGCTTTCAAAAACTTGTCATAGCTGAATCCTGGAGCGAGGTAGTTGCAAATATCAACAAACTCGAAAGATTCTGTCGAGACGCACATGTAGTTATTCGATTTCTTCACTGCAAACTTGAGTGGATTCTGTCTCTTCAGGTATGTCATCAGTTCACGCTTGACTGCATTCATATCATATTTTCCAGAGTTGAATCCGATGACGGGCATCTCTTGCAGGTAGTCTTGAAATTTCTTCTCCAATTTTTGTAAAGGGTGCATCTTGGATGTATCTTCTCCAGTAGCTCTGGCTTCCGCTTCCAGCGTTTCATCAGTTTTCTGTCTGAGTTTAAACAAGGTCCAAGCATGATAGGTCTGCATCAGTTGGTGGCAATGAGATGAAATAGCTGTGAGGTATGTCATCATTTCTTCAACAAGTTCTTGAGAATTTCCATTTGTAATAAAACATTTCGCTTCTTGGTATTCTGGAACATTACTACATATGCTAACACTCAATGGTCGGTGTTCTGCTTCCCATATCAGTTTATCACTGTCAGCAGGTAGACTGGATTTGACAAAGTAACTTTCAAAATCAAACGTTGCACGGTATGGATAAAACTTCTTCCCTTCAGATACTTCTATACCTTCATCTTCTAACAGATCAAATATGGACTGGGATGGATGGTATACACCGCCAACATACTGGTAATTTACTTCATCTGTACATGTTTTCTCGTGTCGATTTATTGCTCGGGAGGTCTTCCATAATTTGCCGCATTTGCGGCATGCAAAGGATTTGCTGTATTGGTCTATATCGATGATGTAGTTAAAATGATTCTTGTAAACGTTCACATACATGGTATCTTCATACTTTCTGTGAGATCTCTGTACTAATTTGGCAACAATTTGGTCATCAACATTCTTGACAAGTTCATATACTTGGATATTCACTTCAAAACATTTCTCCAAGTCAGGTAATTCGGCTAAAGTTACTCCACGGAATTCATTCTTTGGCTTCTTTGTATACTTGTTGTACATGGCATCTGTTGTATTATTCAAATTGTCTGTTGTGGAACCACTCCATAAAGCTAAACAGCGGAAAATGCACAAGTTGTCTTCGTAGGTAAAATGGTGATTTCTATCTTTCACCAAAGTATTTACTGCTTTGTTCTGGAGAATGTAGTCAGGAAGATCTTCTGCCATTCCAATTGGGTGGTCTTTCAGCTTATTCACATAAAATGTGACGTTGGTAACTCTCTCCACAGGCCATTTGGTGTTGGGTCGTTTTAACTTGGCCCATTCCAGGATATCTTCTTCCATGACATCATCAAGGAATCTTCAAAGTCTTCTTGGCAGCATACAAGTTGTGGAACATCAAGAACCCGGGCGTTGTTTTGTGATGGATGGTAATACTTCAGTTCATTCGTTTCATTGTGTCGCAGACTAAAACCAAAACTCAGATTAATTTTAAATCTTAGCTGTTGTGGCAGAAATATGGTAGTCATCAATTCATCAGTCATCATCTTCAGGTTCACATCGTTGATCCGGTAGTTATATTGGTCCTGGACTCTTCTGTTCATCATGTGGCGAGTTCTAATAGAACTCCAGTTATCTTCGTACACGGTCAACATCTCATCTGGCTCTTCTTCAGACATCATATTCTTTTCAAACTCAGTTGGGTCAACATCATAATGGGTGGTCGTCGTGGTCCGTGGTTGTTTAGGTGGTCCTCTCTTCGGTTCATCAGTCTTCCTTTTAGATGGTACAGGAACTGGTCGGTGGACAACGCTCTTGTGTCAATTAAAATGGAGTAGTTGGTTAAACTCCTGGCCGCATTCCATACATGTATATGTCTCCAAACATATCTTCAGATGGTCAAGGAGATACTCTTTCCTCGTAAAGGTCTTGTTGCAGTTGGTACAATCGTGGGTCTTCTTCTCTTCTGCGTGCTGGGTGCGCACATGGCGATTCCGGTTCCGACGGTCCGTAAAGGTCTTTCCACACTCTTCACAGGCGTACACATCAGTTCTGGTAACGGCAGTAGCAGCTTCAGACATCTTCATAAATTTTTTGCAAAGGCAAAATTGCTATAGAAAACTCTCTAGCGATGTGTTCAGTTCGAAGGATCGAAACAGAATGACGCGACGTTATTCTTCTCCGGAATTTATTTCGACGTGACGGACGTTTTTGAAAACGTCACGACGTCACAACGTTTTTTCATCGATATTTTCTTTCTCGATGGGTGTTTGTGTTTGTTTCCTATAGGATTATAGGTTAAAGTTGGGAAATTTAGAAAATTAGTATAGAAGTCAATGGGAAAGAAACACAATGGGAATCCAGAAATCTGATTGGTGGATTAACTTCGCTCTGATTGGTCAGTGTAAAAACATCTTGATCCTCATTAATTTTATTATTTAAAATCATGTAGTTAGGGGGGGGTCATTTAAAGAAATTGCTAAATATAGACACTAACAATTAGTTAGGGGGTCAGTTAAGGATGTTACTAAAAATAGAGTGTAGGAATTTATAAAAATATAGTTCCAAGTAGAAACAGAGGATTTCTGGGTAAATTTGCCCTATAGCACTACGTGCTACTCTTAATAGGGAAATAACACGTCATGGGATCCAAAAAAATGGGAACATTACTCCACTTCAAACGAACACACCCCCTCGGTATTACGTGCTACTCTTAATAGGGAAATAACACGTCATGGGTTCCAAAAAAAAAAGGATTCTTAAAGAATTTGAAATAATACAACTTGACGGGTTTATTTGGGTAATTAAATGAGGATTCTGCGAAAATCCGAACCAGAAAATTACTCCACTTCAGTCGAATGCATCACTTGCACCCCTTAGTACTATAGCACTACGTTCTGAACCGATAAAATGGGGAAATAAAGTCAATTTCGGTGATTTCGGGTGGATTTTGGTGATTTGGAAGGATTGTCGGGTTGTTTGTGGTAATTAGATTTACTCTTCTACAATCGAACATACCCTCAAAACATACCCCGTCTTATTGCAGAACAATTGCGTAACATAGCAACCACGTGCTACAATAGAAACCAAGATGGCGGCCTCCAGTATACAAAATGGACGACGGAAACACGTATCACTCTAACAACACGCGCTGCGCATGCGCACTCACATCACGTATCATTATGGAGATGACGTCACAACATGGCCGCTCACGCGGGTTACCTTGACAACCAAACATGGCGCCACTACGTCGCGTGACATGACGTCACTTCCGGGGTCCTGCACCGGTGTCCTGCCAATGATCCCTCAAACGTACGCGACATACTACTGATTTCGAAATTTTCTAAGATTTTATTTTAGCTCGATCTCTGAGATTCCATCGACAAGACGGAATAAATCCTCGTAGTATCCCTATCGGCGATTCGATTTCCCATCTGATTTCGACTCATGGTATACGAGCTCACTTAGCGAGAGGTCTAAAGAGAGCTCGTATTTTGTCTCGAAAAAAGATCGAAAATCGAGAGAAATTACCTAAATTTTTAAAACTGGGGTAATTGAGCTCGAATGCCCAATTTCCCTCTACTGACATTTTCAGAAAATAACCGATTCCCTTTGTGTTACCTTATTGGATTGGATACGATCAATACTTTTCCTTGGAAAACTGCAAGTTGAGTCTACAATAACCCTTTACCCAGCGTAACGACCAAAATCGGCCAGAGCTATTCACAAAAATCGCCAATTAATTTTCATTATTTTTTGTCTCAAAAACATAAGTTATGACCCTCTTTGGAACGAGCACGTTCCAATGATGGGTCATAACCTATGTTTTTGAGACAAAAAATGAAAAA